>CM053412.1:44037703-44234507 GCA_028644305.1 Xerus rutilus
TCTCTGATTTAGAAATAGAAGTATTGCTAAAAGGGGCTGTTTTCAGATGATTTTTTTTCCCAGTGTCTAAAAGAGAAGGGGATAAACTTGTATTCAAACACAAACTACTTTTCACATTAGAAGTAGCTCCAAATACAGGAGACGACACTCGAGTAGTCAATTCTTCTTGAGGAGTCTTTGAAGTAGAATCCGAAAATCTAAATAAATGAAAGATGATATAATTTGTTTCTTACTAAAGAAACAGAATAAAAATCAAAAGACAGGCATAAGAGAACACCTTTGCTAATACAGAAGTAATAGTAAAGTCTACGTATCTTAAATCAAAATTTAAGATATAGTACTGTAGGAGCACTCTCCGTACCTTCAGTGCCTCCCCTCCCCCTTTTCCCACCCTATGTCGATGGACTGCACACCTGACACAGAGTGGTACCCCATTGGTTGTAACCTTGGGGCCATGACTGGTCTGAGGACTCTTCACAAGCTGTTGCACTTCCTGGAATAAACGGGTTCTGAGTCTTGCTCTGGTAGAGCAGTCTTACCAGCCCCCAGAGTCTGGGTGAAGTGACTCTGTGACCGACCACCTCAAAACCTCGTCCTGTGGACCCTGTTTCCTCTTTCCTGAGGACCCCTTACTTTCGTCTCCCCCGGAACCCCAACTCATTGGCAAACCCACGCAAGGCATGACATAAAACAACATAGGTACCACTGTTGGCTTCATTTCCATTTGGCAGACAAAAAGTGAAGGAAAATGATACAGAAAATGTATTTTAATACCATAATATTCCTATACATTTTTCTAAGTAATTTAAACAACTTCATTATATAAAAATATTTAATAAATTAAAAAAATAATTTATTTTTGTAGTGCTGGAGATTGAACCCAGTGCCTCCTGCTTGCTAAGCAAAGCACTCTGCTGATAAGCTACACCTCTAGCTCCCAAATCCTTATACTACATAATTAAACATAAATTAAGACCCATCCTTTCCAAAGTAAAGGAGATAGCAGTAGAAAGAATGTTAGATTTAAGTTTGAAGATGTGGGATATGTATCCTGGGTCTAGCATTTAATAATTAAGTAATCTTAAATAACACATTTAACAACAGTCTCTTGGATTTGCGCTTTTGTCATCTGCCCCACCCCCGCAAAAAAGGGAGTGGGTGAGTACGTAATAAAAAACTTACCTTAATGACTTACTTTGATGACAGACTAAATGTAATAAATCTATCCAAAAACTAAGCAAACAAAATACTGTGGTCATTATAGATATTATTAGGATGGATGCAAAAATGAGATACAATACAATCTTGGAAGTTCATCCAAGCTTACAGATACATTCTGTGTAACATTCAGTGCTTGGAAATATAAACACAGAAGGGATAACTGAGCCTTCTAAAGGGGTAGAGTAACAAAGGTGGGAGCTCTAAAATACTGGTTGATGATGTACAAAAAGGATCTAAAAATAATATTCACTTCTCTATTGAAATGCACAAAAGCTCAATAGGTCATAAAGTAGAAAGACATTTTAAAAAATGAAAATAGAGGCAGAATAACAAACTAAATGCTGATGGAGAGAGAGGGTTTAATTAACTGGTTTAATTATAATGGGATTTCACCAAAGTACCCCAATTACCTTAAGCTATCTTCACTATTTCTTGTAGATTCCTCAAAAGGTTGTTTCTTACGATCTTCTGAACAGTGGTAGAGCTCAGCACCAAGAGGGCTCAGGGGACCTTGAGATTCCTTCAATGGTAAAATGAGAAGCATCCTCACACAATGGCATATTATACATCCTTTATAAGGAATAAAGTATTGAGTAAATGCTATGATGTGGATGAACCTCAAAAATATGCTATGGGAAAGAAGCCAGATTCAAAAGACATATAATGTATAATTTTTATATTTATATAAAAATATTCAGAATAGGTAAATCCATAGGGACAGAGAGTAGACTGGTGACTGCCACAAGATGGGGTGAATGAAGACTGAATGTTTCAGAGGTATGGGGTTTTCTTCTGGGGAAAAAAATGGTTTGGAACTAGAGGTGTCAATTGCATAATATGTTGAATGTTCTAAATGTCCCTGAGTTGTATACTTTAAAATGATTTTACATTATGTGAATTTCATCACTATAAAAATGAAGCATATTAAGTTTAAAGAGAAAAAGGATTGAGATGTTAAAACTTTATAAAAGTACATTGTACTATTGGTATATAAAACTCCAACTCCAAAAAAAAAAGTACTAAGATGGGGGAAAGAGAATACAGGTGAATTTGAAAGGATCCCTTAGAGAGCAGTGCTTCTTATTCTTTAACATGTATACAAGTTGGCTGGGGATCTTATTAAAACGCAAGTTCAATAGGTTTAAGTTTCTGTACCTCTAACAAACTTCAAGAGTGATGCAGATGTTGCTGGACTGTGCATCATATTTTGAGCAGCAAGTCTTTTTTTTTTTTTTTTGGTACCAGGGATTGAACCCAGGAGGCTTAACCACCAAGCCACATTCCCAGCCCTTTTAAATATTTTATTAGAGACAGGGTCTTGCTGAGTTGCTTGGGGCCTCGGTAAGTTGCTGAGACTGGCTTTGAACTCACTATCCTCCTGCCTCAGCCTCATGAGTCACTGGGATAACAGGTGTGTGCCACCGTGCCCAGCTGCAGCAAGTCTTTTGATGTCAGCTCCCTTAATATATTTGGTGTCTAAACTACTGAGTTGCTAGGTTTATGGATAGGAGGAAATTAGAAACCATTAAGACACATTTAGCTTTCAAAGATTTTTTACAAAACCACTATCATTTGAGGACATATCTAACAAAGAGTAAAAACTCAAATGTAAAGAAAAATCAATTCAATTTTCAGAAATTCAACAGTAAGACAACCTTATTAGAGTATGTATACATTTACTAACTAAAGCAGAGGGAAACTAAATTTAAAGTTGTGTCAAAACAGAACTTCTTAAGATTGAAGAATTCAAGTTTCCTATTTTCTAGGGATCAATTAAGAAAAGAAAAAAAAAGTAAACTTGCTTGATGTAAGGAAGTATTCAAATAATGAAAACAACAGGGGCCAATCTCTGACTCAATCCTGAAGAATTAGATCTAACTGGATTGGTAGTTCCTGGTAGTCTCAAGAATTCAGTCTTTTTCCAAATCAAAACCCAGTTTAAAAGATGTCAAAAAGACCCAATAAATTCTGAAATCAACCTAAAGGTTCAGGTCTTCTCCACACAATGAGGGTGGCAAGAAAGCAGAAGAAGAGAGGGGACAAGAACGAGGACTGACAAAATAAATCTTTTATGCCATTATTATTCCCTTGTAATTTTGATTCAACCCATATCCTACGAATTCTAAAGATTCAATTTCTGGAACTATCCGGGAAAGATAATATAAATGGGCCTTTTTAACATTAGTTCTATTCTAGGCCTTTATTCAATAATCTTTGGATAAAATAATTTTTCTCTTGCTGAAGTTCTTTAGAATAGATATAAATGAACATATCAAGTAATGCATACTACTAACAAATTAAATCATTACTTACGGATTCTTCTTGAACACTAAGTCCAAGTGTTTCAGCAACAACTGTAGCCAAATTAAAAGATGACTTATCAGTGGGATAGCTGCTTGTTCCATGTGTTTCTAAGTAAGAGAAAAACAAACCAATTACTTAGTTATAGAACTTACATGTAAAAAATCATAAAAAAGTAGAAAGTAGCAAAAGTCTTAAAGAACCAATTTATAAGATGACACTTGAGCTGGGTATGGTGGTGCATGCCGTAATCCCAGGAGGCTGAGGCAGGAGGACTGAAGGTTTGAGGCTAGCCTTAATAATTAAGTGAGTCTCAGCAACTTAATGAGACTCTGACTCAAACAGAAACTAAAAAGGGCCAGGGATGTGGTTCAGTGGTAAAGAACCTCTGAGTTCAAGCACCAGTACTCAGGGGTGGGGGAGGGAAAGGCATTGGACCAATTTTAATATTCTGTTTAAAAGAGTCCAAAGTATCTATAATAAACAGCAATAAGTTGCAGGTATTTTGCATCCACACTTGCTAAACCTTTTCAGTTTTCTATTTTTTCTAAATGAACTAAATGACAAAGTAGGTAGATTGCTTTTATTAACATTGTAAAAAAAAAGTCATATATGGATTTGTAATTAAACCATATTTATAGTATGTTCTGTGAATATGGTGGAGAGGTTTTCAGCACTGCATGTTTCTCAAGTTTTAAGCTAATGTATATTGATATAGGAATCATCTATATTCAAGCACTTTATAAAGTTTTGTACATTTAGAGTTTCTATAATATAGTATTTATGGAGTGCCTACTCTAGGCATTATGTTAAAGCACTAGATGAAAAGAAAAAGCTCTTGTTCTCAAAAGCATATGGACTACAGTTGAAAGGTAAAAAGAGAATTGCAGTAGATGTGATAAACATAACAAAGGCACACACAAAAGGTGACCCAAACATAGAAAGACTCCTAAATCTGCCTTGGGGAAGTCAGGGGAAGTCAAGGCAAGCCACGTAAAGTAATGCCTACTGACCCTTAGGAGAAAGAGGGGTGTGGCAAGTTAACTAGATGTTGAGCAGAAAGTAGGATTCTCAATACCCTGAGGTCCCAGATACATGAAACAAAATTTCTTGTTCAGAGAACTGCATGTGGTTTAATTGCTATAATTCAATCACTGAAGATTAAAGTAGCAGGACATGAGCCTAGCTAGGTTCCTTAGGGATCAGATTATGCTAATGAGTTTAGAATTTCTCCTGTAAACAATGAAGAGATATCCAAGAGTTTTAAAGGAAGGACAGAAGCAATACCCTGGTTACAAATGTAACAAACAAGAAGTAATAATCATTAATAGGCAGGAATACTCATTAGATTACTCAGTCTTGGTGTGAGATGCTGATGGCCAAAAATAGTACCATGGGGGTACAGAGACTATGTAAAACTGACATGCAGGAGCTGGAATCAATGAGACTTGGAGGGTATTTAGAAACAAGATGAAGCAGCAGGAATATAGAATGACTTAGAGCTTTTTGACTTAGGTAATTCAAAAGAAGTGTGTATAGTATCATTCACTAAGGATGTAAATAAAAGGATGAAAAGTAGGTCTGATAGGAAAGCTTCCATTTTGGACATGCTGAAGGTGAAGGATATTCAAGAGAGTGCGCAACAGCAGGCACATACAGTGGTTTGGAATCCAGAAGAAAAGTCCTGGACAGAGATATAAATCTGGGATTTATTAGCATATGAGTAGTAGTAGAATACTGATTCTACTACTAGAGAGCCCCCCAGAAAGATTAAAAAAAAAAAAAAAAAAAAAGTAAAGCCCGGTGCAGTGGCGCAAGCCTGTAATCCCAGCACTTATGGAGGCTGAGACAGGAGAACTGCAAGCGGCGAGGCGCTAAGCAACTCAGTGAGACTCTGCCTCTACATAAAAACAAAATAGGGCTGGGGATGTGGCTCAGTGGTCGAGTGCCCCTGAGTTCAATCTCCAGAACCAAAAAAAAAAAAAGTGAGACATAAGCAGGTCCAGGATCATCTATATTGGGAAACAGAAAACACAACTTTTGCCTCTCCAGTTGGCTTAAAGGACATCACTTTTGGTCCTATCTTAGGGGCAGATCCTTCTCTGGCTATTTTGTTGGTTTCTTCTCATTTTCATAATCTCTACATCAAAACAGCTGCAATACAATACTGACTGCTACGGGATGAAAAATGGCTTTTAGAGGGCAAAAAAGTCATACTTTTTATGCGTAAGTACAGATAGTATGTATACAGTACATAAATGGAACATACAGCAGTTTTGCAATATTAAAATTGTGTGGGGGTGAGTTGGGGGTGTAACTCAGTGGTACAGCACTTTCCTAGCATGCACAAGACCCTGGGTTCAATCCCCACCAATACCTCAAAAAAAAAAAAATCATGGGGGAAGTGATTTCGGGCAGGGGGAGTGAATATATGCAGTTAAGAATCACTCCTTTACATAATGGAGTTCCTCAGGGTTCAGTACTTCAACTTCTCTATCTATGTTGACTGGCTTGGAAATTTCACTTAGTCTCATGATTTTGGAAATTATGCTGATAATTTCCATAAGTAACTTCATCCTAAGTTTCCTTAGAAACTTACATTCACAACCACATCCAAAATCTTTATCTGAATATCCATTCTACATTTCACACAGAATATTATAAAAACCAAACTCCTGAATTTTAACCTTTCCCATTCCTCACCCTGCAAACCTGCTGCTCCCAGTCACTTCCACCTCAGTAAGTAGCAACTCTATTCTTCCTGTTGCCCAAAAGATTCTCTCATTTATTTTTAGCTACACAGGTTTCCTTTAAGTTTCTCAAGCAAACCAAACAGCACCAAATTCGCCTGGGATGTTGTTCTCGCAGATATCCACATGCTTCCCTGGATATCTGCTGAAGTGTCACTTTATGAGTGAGGTTTCCTAATATTCCTTTCACCCTGCTTCATTTCTCTTCAGCACACTTGACTCTAAACCTGACATATATTTATTCTTTTTCTTTCCCAACTAGATTGTAAATTCCACAAGGGCAAGGGCTTGTTTTGTTCAGTGCTTGATTTATGTATTTTTTGAATAAATGAGAAAACCATAGTAAAGACTTCCTTATATCATTAGCAATTTATACTGATATGGATAAGTATATTAATGTAAATTAATACTAGGATAACATTATTTTCCAATATGAAAAGACTTCTAGGCAACTAGTAACAAACAAAATTGTATGAAAAATATTCTTGAAATAAGTCTAATTCTAACTGTTGGTGTCTCTTTTCTACCAATAATCACAAATTTTAAACTTATAAAGTAATCTCAGTATCTTACTAGTCACTGGAGCTTGACTTTGATCACAAGTGTCAGCTACAAGAATTTCATCTTCATTAGGCTTATGTTGAGGATGAGTTGAAGCCCTGGAGATTTTTCTTAATTCTAAGGGGGAAAAAAGAGGAGAGATTACAAAACAAAATTATTATCAAAATATTAATATGATAAACTAATATAACCCTATAATTAAATGTACTCTGACACTATTTTATTGACATAATTCTCATATTTTAAGAAAAAGTATTAAGTTTCTTTAGTTTCACTAAGAACAAAACTGAAGGTTAGGCCATGGTGAGAGCAAGGATTTGAAGATATAAGCTTTTTCTGACCTAGGATGCTTAAGAAATAACATTTTAGTATTTTTTTTTCTCCTGTATCTGTTACAAATCAGCAGGTTAATTTAAAATGTGTACTACATTTTACATTACATCTCCACAATCTTTAACAGTTTTTATTTTCTGGAAGGAAACTCTGGAATATATCAGAAATATTTCTCCTGTTTAAGGATTTACTTCAAAGAAAACCAAAAGGACAAAGTAAAGAAAAATAGAGTCTAATTTTAACTTGCAAATAATATTAAAAAGCACTCTACATCTAAGATAAACAAGCAAACATGATCTGATTAGTCATTAAATTACTAGTCATCTAATTAGTCATTAAATCACTTAAAACTTATTTTTTAAAAATTTGCATGGCTCAAAAGTTAATATAGCTTAAAACCAAAATTTCAGATTCCAAGGAAAAAATGATCAGAACAAGAATAAAACAAAAAATTTTAAATAGTTATATGTTGCTCTCACACAAGGAAGAAATAAACCAGAAGCAATAATGTGAAATACAAAAGATGTTCTAATAAAGAAAATTGCTGTGGTTTGGTTTCTGGATATTCATATAAATGAACTTCAACATGATCTAAATTATATAGATGATTATCTGTAATGATTCATGTCCTAATAGCAGACTAAAAGGCTAATGAATATTCCTCTAAAATATAATATCTACATCCTATTTTAATCTAGGTGCTAATTGTAGGTAGAATTTTTAACAGTTCTTTGGTTTTCCACTAGATGGTGATGCAAACACATATAAAATGCAGAAAAATGGCTAATTTTCCAATTTTAAAGAATAAAGATCTACTTATTCTTTTAAAAGCCTAGCTATTGTCAATGATGTATTTACACTATACAAATATCTCCAGAATTTCATATATTACCTTCCTCCAAATGCTTTCCTTGTTATAAGCAGGTTAGGTAAAAAATTTTAATCTTTACTATTTATTTTTGATTAATGTTAAAAGGAATAATCATTGTATCATGTTGCATGACAAATTTCAGGGCTATATAAAAAGGTAGTTTCAAAGAATTTTGCAGAAATGGTAAACTGGGCTGAAATTAAAAATCTATCACTGATAATTCACAAAACATACATTATAAAGTCATTTAATTGCCACCAACTGCTATAGGTTAGAAAAAAAATAATGAGTTAAAAGATTGCTCTGAGCCAGGCGCGGTGGTGCAAGCCTGTAATCCCAGCACTTAGGGAGGCTGAGACAGGAGAATCGCAGTTCAAAGCCAGCCTCAGCAATGGTGAGGTGCTAAGCAATTCAGTGAGACCCTGTCTCTACATAAAACACAAAATAGGGCTGGGGAGGTGGCTCAGTGGTCGAGTGCCCCCAAATTCAATCTCCAGTACCAAAAAAAAAAAAAAAAAAAAAAAAAGATAGCTCCAAATGGCAGTAGTACCTGTGGGCAAGCCCTGGAAAGTATGAAAGTTTAGAGCCAGTAAGACCTATATGTTAATTGTGATTTATCTACTTACATGACCGTGAGTGAATTTTTAACCTCTAAACATCTCCTCATCAATAAAAGGAGTTAACAGCTATCCCACAAGCTATTGTGATAATTAAAATATAGTAATAATGTATGCAAATCAGCATATTAATACATCCAAAACAGGAGGTGGAAATTAACATTCTTTTCTTTTTTCCTTTTTCCATCCCAGATATGTGCACATTAGAATATTTTTAAAATAAAAAATAAACTTTCCTATATATATATAAAATGCTGAGTATTTACATATTCAGACAAGCAACACATCTACACATAATACAGGCATAATAATGCCCCCTTTACTAGTGGAAGTTAAACTCAACGGGTGTACCATGGGTTACTGAATAATGACTATCTTCCTTCCACTAGACTGAATAATGTAAAAACAATAGACAGATACTTCTTTTTAAGCAAAATCAGGTAACTAAGATACCACTCTAACCTTTACCATTTGTACAAACAGGGTATTCCAGTTTACTCTGTGCTTTTTCCATGTATCGGACATGGAGATTCTCCTTTCTTCGTAGACGGTTAATGCCAGAAAATGAAAAGGCTGTTATTGGTGAATCTGGAATAACATTTTCCTCACATTCAAGTTCAGCTGCTTGATGCTGTTGATCCTTCCTGAGGAAGATAACAATTGAAAGAAAATAAATCCAACAAATATTTAGTAAAACATCTACTATATGGTATAGAGCTATAGCAGAATACAAGTGGAAGACACAAGAGATGTATGTAATCCCTTGCATCTAATATTCCAAATCCAAGGATTAGAGAAGCATGCAAATAACAATAATATCAAGTAGGAAATACTATTGTGAGAAGTGAAACAGAAAGTGTAGTCATTTGCACCTGGGATGAAACTAAAAGAATTTCAAATGGTAAAGAAGTTCAGCAGAGGATCCAGTTTGAGTAAAGGCATGCAGTACTGTGTATGTGTTGGATAAGAGCAAGCAAGAACTACAGGAAATGAAACTATGAGTAAATGTGCATGTAAATGAGAAAGCAAGAGGAAAAGAATTGAAGTTTTAGAGTATAGAAGTAATATGCCAAGTTTATAGCAGTGTACCAGAATGACTGGTATAGTAGGAAAGGAATCAAGGCACTCAATTAGATAGTAACTATCACAGTCCAGGCAAGGGCTTCTGTGGTTTGAACCAGAACACTGGAAATACATTATAGAAAGGAAAGGACCTATATTAAACACTGTGGTGGCAGAATCAACATTACTTGGTAAACTACAGATGGGATAATACTAACACTGATAATTGCCAACCTTTGCTGTGTATTTACACCACCAGAAACTAAGTGCTGCAGGCACCACTTTAATTTTTACAATTGTGTGAGATATTATTATTACTTCTCTATTACCATCATGGAAATGAAGAAAAAGAAGTTGTCACTTAAGTCAAATAGTAAGAGAGACAAGATTTAAATTCTGGCAGACTCTGGAGGTCCCTATTGTTAACTATTCAACGTGTTATTCACTATTCAATAGTTAACCTTTGTTAACTATTCTACACTAAGGATACTTAGTAAAGACCATAAGTCTAATGACCAATTTTGATAGGCTTCAAAATTTGAGTTTCTATGTCAGCTTCCGATTCAGGTCCCCTTACAGTCTACTCCCAAATCATGTCACAATAGTCCTATTAAAATTTAAGTCATATCAATTAAGTCAGATTAAAACCCTGCCACATGACCCATTTTACTAAAAACACAAAATCAAAGTCCTTTGATTAATCAATCCATAAGAACCTACAGGATCATTTTTTCCTATACCCTATTAACTGTACTCCAGCCACATAATCTTCCTTGAGTTTCCTCAAACACACCAAGTATAACCCTACTTTGCGTGCTTTGTTCTAGCTGTTCTTTGCTGTACTCTTCTCCAGGTATCCACATGGCTAATTACCTCATCTTTCTATCTTTGCTGGAATTTTAATAATTAAAAGTGAAACCCCCCTCCCATACCCTAATTTCCCTATTCCTTGTTATTCTGCTCTATTTACTTTAACAATAGTAAATATGCTTACTAACAAAGTATATAATTTAATATGTCTTTATTCACTTGTTAGAATATAAGCTTTAAGAGGGTAAAGCTCTTTGGTTTACTGATGAATTACAAGTATCTACAATGGCAGTCAAGTAGTATGTACTGCATAAAGATTTGCTGAATGAATGAATATGAGACATTCCCAGATGCTACTCAAGAAATAAATTTATGCTAATATATATGTTCTTACCAACTCAATTCAGGACCAATGGTACTTAAAGACTGAGTTTGGATTGAATTGTGGTTACTGAGTAAGATTAAGTCAACTGATTTTCCAATGTCAAACCACTACTGACACTGGTCAACCAATTCTTATCAGTCAGTCATTTAGTCTTTACATGACCAAAGTAGCCTGTCCTCTTACACTACTATTGTTTCAAACAAAATACATATGAGAATTTTATAAACTATGAACAACAGAAATTTTTTAAAAATTAGAGGACAAAGATTAGTTTCCTAACAAAGATTTATATGTTAATTTCCTGGATAATACTGATATTACTTATGGTCTATAATCCTATATTCTATGCTAAGGAACAATTTTTAGAGCTAATATCTAATTTTTTAAAAAAATTTACTTTTAATTGATAAGTAATGATTATAAATATTCATAGGGTATAATGTGATGTTTTGTTATGTTTACATCATGGAATAATTAAATTAAGTCAATTAACAAATTTATAACTTCACAAATTTACATAAAGATTTAAAATTTACTTTTCTAGAAATTTCAAAATATACAATGTTTTATTATTATAGTTATCTTACAATAGATTAATATTTAATTTTTAATTTCTTCCTGCAATTCTACTCTTATTCTGGAAAGACAGAGTAAGCTAAAGTCATGAGAAAGCCTTACAAATTAATGGAGTGTGAAATCTATCTGGCCTACCTTTAACTAATCACGTCATAACGTACTTTCCTATGAGTCATAAAAATTGAACCTGAAACATGAATGAGTCATAAGAAGAAACTGATTTCCTGGCAGTGTCAATCTACAAGTAGTTGGGATCACAAAAGGGGAAAATAAACAAACACCCAAAAGACAAAAACCAAAACTAGCTCCAATAACAAGTGCCCAAAATAAATAAATGCTGGTTTTGTCGTCCTTTGTCATAATAAGGGGGAGGAAAAAAACAAAACCAAAAAATTTCTTTGTCTTAACCAAGTATTATTCTTTAAAATGTTAGGTCTCTGATTTTCTGAGAAAAGCTCATGTCATGGCTTTTGGTTAAACTAATTATGCACACTTGTTATCATGCTTTCACTTTTACTTCCAAGGGCTTGAGAATAAATGTTTTTGGTTGTTTTATTTGTAAACCTCCTTTTAAATTCCTATCAAATCTGTCTGAGTTGTTCCTTTCCCCAAAGACTTATAAAGGATCCAAGGTTTCTCTTCATAAGGAGAAACTTTTAACATTCAACTATTCTCTTTCTCCACTCTGAAGAACTTATAATTCCAGTTAAAACATAATTTAAACATTATGAAGCAAGGTCAAAACCATCATGTTCATTTCAATGTTTTAAATTTCCAAAAAGGGAAGAGGATTCCCTGAAGTACAAACTAGTGAGCCTTATACATAGATCCCTGAGAACCTCATAATTTTATCATATAAATAACTAAAGTAAGATTAATTTTTAGAAGTAAGGCTATTGGACCAGTTGTCTGAGGAATATTTTATCATATATCTAGCTCTTAAGAATACATCAGACAATGATTTCCTTGATATCCTCTCATTGCAAACAAAAAGAAATATAAACACAGTATCAATAAAGACAGATTCCTAACTGACCCAAATTATTATTATTTGCAGTACTGAGTATATTGTGCCCAGGAGCACTCTGCCACTGAGCTATGTTCAAGCCCTTTATTTACTTATAATACAGGGGGATTGAACCCAGGGACTCTTAACCACTGAGCCACATCCCCAGTCTTTTTTATTTTAAAACAGGGCCTCATTTAAGTTGTTTAGAGCCTCACTAAATTGATGAAGGTGGTCTCCAACTTGAAATTACAGGTGTATGCACTGTGTCCAGCTATACAAATTATTATTAATGAAGAAAATCTGTATGGTATGTCTCAGAGCTTCATGCTCAGGCACATTTTGTTCAACATTAATGACCTTGATGAAAGGCATTAATGGAATATTCACAAATTTATGGAAGACACAAGCTTAGCATAAAAACTAACCTTATAGCATTGGAAAATGTCAGCATATGAAAGACCCCCTCTCACATACTCCAAGGCTAGAATTATGGGCAAAATCGAATAAGACACACAAAGCAGAAATAAATGCTAGGTATAAGCCTTGCTGAACCGAGTCAGAAGACAGATAATCTGTGCTTTGTCACCTACAGGTCAATACTCTGTAGGTAACCTTCTGAAGCAGTTTTAACAAGACTACAGAAAGGGTACATAAAGCCTGAAGGTAGACCTGGGTTCATTTACTAGTTACACTGAATGTTACTTAATCTTCCCGAGCCTTGGCTTCCTTGTCTAGAAAATGGGTATTTTCCTATTTTCTTTTTGAGTAAAGGTTCTAAAAAGCAAATAATATACAAAAAGATATAATCCTGTGCCCAGAAAATTAGTAGGTATTTAATAAATAGTGCTATTACCTTAAAACAAAGGTGCAGACTAAAGGATACGAGTATCTTCAATAAATTATTATGAAGCTATGACTTTGAAGTTCTGTGTTTATAACTAAAACAGCAAATTCACGAGTAGAGGACAAAGACGACACTAATTTAAAGGTGTGAGTTAACTAAAAACTCCATAAGCCACCATCGGTAATATATGTACATTTGGGCAATATTAATGTAAGTTAAAAAAAAGGGAGGGGAAGTAACAATACTAGTGTACTGGCCAGACTATATCCATATCATTGAATTCTTAAATAAGATACTGATAACTAAAACATTAAAGAAAAATGGTAGTTTGAAAAGTCCTGACATAGTGCCAAATGAGGAACAGTAAATAAAGAGCAGATATTTACTTTAGAGAAGACAAGACTCAGGAGAGCCATGATAGGTGTCTTAATGTATCAAAAGTGTAGTCAAAGCCGGGCGCGGTGGCTCACGTTTGTAATCCCAACACTTTGGGAGGCAGAGATAGGAGAATCGCGAGTTCAAAGCCAGCCTCAGCAACGGCGAGGTGCTAAGCAACTCAGTGAGACCCTGTCTCTACAAAAAACACAAAATAGGGCTGGGGATGTGGCTCAGTGAGTGAGTACCCCTGAGTTCAATCCCCAGTACCAAAAAAAAAAAAAAAAGTGTAGTCAAATAGAAAAGGACAAGATCAAAATCAATAAATATAATTTGTAAGCAAGGTGATTCTATACAAGCATGGGAAAATTTTTCTAATAATTTTATCTTGCTAAAATTAAACAGACTCGGGAAATAGTGAACTTGTACTGAAGATATTTCGACAATGGTTATTTGTTAAAGAAGTTATACCAGGAATTTTATTAGAGAGACAAGGGTTAAATGAAATGAATTCTATAGTCTGAAATCTTGTATAGATTCCTTGACTTTCATGGACCCATCACATCTCTTTCCCAATACAAAGAGTCATGACCTCCATATACAACTTAATTGTTTTCTGTGACTGGCAGAGCTCTTTCTCTTTATTTTTCAACTTAATAACAGCAAATTTTTATTAAATAATTTCTTACTGTAGTGTCACTTAAAAACTACCTTACTTTATAGATGACATGTAAGACACCTATAACATCAAAACCAGCCTTGGGTTTTATCCCCATCACTAGGGGGTGGGAAGGAATACCTACCTCAAGCAGGTTAGAATTACTGCACTTAACATGTAGCCAATATGTTTTTCTAAAGTTCACGGAAATTTCAAGCACAAGTAGCAAAACATTATAGTAGTCTAGGTAGTCAGAGGAAATGAAGTTGCCTTTACAAGATTATCCTTGCTATTTTTAAAAAACTGCCAACCACAAAAAAATCTGAGACAAGCTAGTGATAAAACTGGCTCAGGAGAATCACAATTATGTTCTAAATAAAATATACATGCTCTGAACTTGTCTATATGATTAGTTTTTACTGTAGCCTTTACTGAAGTCTACTTCTTTTGTAAAAATATCAATTCACTTTAATAGGAAAATTTGTGTATTTAAGAACACCAAAAATAAATTCTAAATAATTAGACATCATATTTCTACCAAGCAAATGACTGACAATCTAGTTTCAATACAATTTATACACCTTGGTTTTTGAGGCAATTCTATATTAACCTTTATATATATAGTATCTTTTCTATCTCTGCTATCATAAATATCAAGATTGAGGTGTTCAAAATACCATAAGCTACATGTTCTAAATCACTTCACACAGATTAATGTAGGTCATCACTTATCTGAAAGCCTTTGAATCAGACAGGATTCAGAATTTAGATTTTTAAAAATAAAATATAACACAAAGCATATATAGATTACCACATGACACTTCCAGTGCAATCTGAGGCACTGTCCAGTAATCAAATACACTGGTATTTTCATAGCAAAACATACAAATACTCACATAAAGTGAGATGAATAAAAACTACAAATAGAGTTCTAGCAGTTGAGATGAATTTAGGTTGTGAATAACATTTAAAAAAAAGAACCCTTTGGGTTTTGGAATCATATTAAAACACTACGGGCCTGTTCTAGCCTCTTCTCATAAGAACATGAGTAAAATTAGAAAGTGTTGACATTTTCATACACACATTCCATAGCTTCAATCTGATTCCATAGCCTCCCTTCATCATCTATCATCCCCTTCAAAATTCCTTTGGCTATCAGTTGTTCAATGGACTGATAATGTGGAAGGAATCACAGAATTCTATTGGACATCTACTACCTAAAAGCACACTGATAAGAATGTTATTTCCTCCTGTGAAACATGTTTATACACAGATAATAACTATCCTAAGCCAAAAAAGCATGTTATATCTGCATTGTTTGCTGAAATTTTTGTTAAGCATCTACTTGAAAGCAACAGGATCTTTAAGAACCCTATAACACCATGGAGACCATCCCAGATTCTAAGTTTTAAAAAATACTGTAAGAGTTGGGTGCCATGGTGTGCCATCAGTTCCAGCTATTTGGGGGACTCAGGCAGCAGGATGGCTTGAGAATGAAGTTCAAGGACAGCATGGGCAACAGAGAAACTCTGACTCACCTACCCACTAAAAGCAAGTAACATAAATAAAAATACTATATAATCTTCATATAAATGGGAACTAAGAGTTAGCCCTATCTCTACCCTGTATTAGTTAGAGCACATCAGGGGGAAAACAAAACTTAAGACAGGGTGGCATAGAAAAGAAAAGAGGAAAGAAAAAAGGATTTTAAAACAGAAGATATGGGTGTAAGTGATGGTCTTATTACATACTAGCTAAGAAATTACAGGCAAGTTACTTGACATTGCATTTTAGTTTCTCCCATTTATTTGTAAAGTAGGGATAATAAAACTACTCTGCAGAATCAAAGAAAAGATTAGAAGTAATAAACATAAAACACAGAAGAGCAACTGGCATGTGAGGTAAGTTATTTTTTTCTTAAAGAGAAATGGGTGAGAACAGAAGAAAGAAGTTCTAACAGGCCAAAGAACTCAGGAAGAGGAAATACTTGTTCAGTCTGTTTTATGAAGCTTCTGAGACAGGGCCAGAAGAGGGTAACAAGATAAATATTTTAACAAATTCTTTATTATTTATAATAAATCATTATAAAATGTTTTAATTAAAATGTTGATACTTTCTTTCACTGTATACTCACACACTAACCTAAGAGATGAACCTACATTCTTTACATACACCCATCAAACACAAACAAAATGTAGTGATATTGTGTTTACTTTTTTAAATTGTAGAGCACTTTGTAAGTTTTAAAAATGAAATCTGCAACTCTTAGGATACTTTCACAGTTTGTAGACCTAAGTAAAATAAAGAAAACTGTAGGGAAATATTTTGTTAAAATTTAGGAAAACACTTACTCAATTTTCTGCTGCAGTTGTTCAGAAAGCTTTTTATTTTCTTCCTGAAGAGAATTCTTTTCATTCACTTAAAAACAATGTGAAAAAGGCATATAATATAGTTATATTAATATCCACATCAGGCTTTTATTTTTTATTTTTTAATATATATATATTTTTAGTTGTAGATGGACACAATATCTTTATTTTATTGCTTTGTATATGGTGCTGAGGATCGAACCCAGGGCCTCACGCATGCGAGGCAAGCGCTCTACCACTGAGCTACAATCCCAGCCCCTCCACATCAGGCTTTTAAAATAAGATCAACAATTATGAAGAAATGAGGATTTTTAATTCTGTCATATTATTCCAGTTTAATGCTACTGTGTAGAAGTAATTTGTTACCAGATAGATATTACTGTCTTTCATATTGTGCCAATTCCATGTGATTACTAATAAATTTATGTAATGCTTGTGGCAAAAGATAGTACTTTATGTACTAGAGACAGGGTCTAATACAATGAAGATAAGAAAAAATTCCATCTGGTTACCAGTCCTATTAATTTCAAATACCAATTTAGGAAGAGTCACTTATCTTAAAACAAATTTGATCATAAAAATAATGTAACTGCTAGAATGTTGGCACATGCCTATGATTCCAGCTACTTGATAGGCTAAGGAAGGAGGATCACAACTTCACGGCCAGCCTGAACAATGTAGTGAGACCTGGCTCAAAACATAAACATAAAGGATTGGAAGTGTAGTTAACTGGTACAGTGCTTGCCTAGCATGTTCAAGGTGTGGAGTTTGATTCCTGGTACAATAAAATAAACTAAAATCCTCTAAAAGAACTTCTCAAGTATGCATCCGAGAAAGGATAATATCATAGAACAAAAATGAGATAATAAATAAGGAAATTAATAAACACATAAGTATCAGAAAAACAGGGGCTAGGAGTGCAGCTTAGTGGTAGACCACCTTCTTGGCAGAAGTAAAACCCTGGGTTTGGTTCCTAGTAATCTCTCCTCTACCACAAAAGAAAAAATAAAATAATGTCTGAATAAAAATAATGTTTAAAAAGAATCTAGCCTGTAAGACTTAAAAATTGCAGAAATGAAATAGTAAAAACAGCATGTAAGTGGAGAAGGGGGGGAATACTTTAGATCTCTTTATTATTAAGATGAGGAAAAAGATAGTAAACAGAAGTAAATGGTTAAGAAAAAGTAAAAGATCAAATTCAAAGATCAGTAATGGGAAAAGGAAAAACAAAAAAGAACAACAAAAAAAAAACATTAAGAAAGGGATTTCTAAACTCATTCTATGAGGCTAGTATCACCCTGATTCCAAAACCAGACAAAAATACATCAAAGAAAGAAAATTTAGACCAATATCCCCGATTAACATAGATGCAAAAATTCTCAATAAACTTCAGGCAAATTGCATACAAAAACATATTAAAAAGATAGTGCACCACGATCACATGGGTTTCATCCCAGGTATGCAACATATGGAAACAATAAATGTTGATTCATTGTTATCAATAGACTTAAGATAAAAATCATGACTATCGCAATAGATGTTGAGAAAGCATTTGACAAAATACAGCACCTCTTCATGTTCAAAACATTAGAAAAACTAGGGATAGTAGGAACATACCTCAACATTGTTAAAAGCTGTCTATGCTAAATCCAAGGCCAATAGCATCCTAAATGCAGAAAAATTGGGAACATTTTCTCTAAAAGTGGGAACAAGACAGGGATGCCCTCTTTCACCACTTCTATTCAACATAATCCTTGCATCTCTAGCCAGAGTAGTTAGATAAAAAAAATTAAAAGGACACAAATAGGAAAAGAACTCAAACTATTATTATTTGCTCACGACATGATTCTATACTTAGAGGATCCAAAAAATTCCACCACAAAACTTCTAGAACTAATGAATTCAGCAAAGTAGCAGGATATAAAATCAATATCCATAAATAAAATGCATTTCTATACATAAGCAAGAAATCCACTGCAAGAGAAATTAGGAAAACCAACCCCCATTCACAATAGCCTCAACAACAACTACTTGGGAATCAATTTAACAAAAGAGGTGAAAAGGGCTAAGGCTATGTGGTACTTTTCTTTAGATCCTGGCTGCAGCAACAGCTCCTGGTCAGTCTGTGATTGTGACCAATACTCTGTGTATACTGTGTTACTGTTATTGTGTTCTTTAGGTTACATTTATTAAATACATTTTTGACTACAGTAAAAAAAAACAAAAACAAAAAACAAAAAAAAAACAACAGAGGTGAAAGACCTCTACAACGAAAACTACAGGATACTTAAAAAAAAAAAAAAATTGAAGATGATCTTAAAAGATGGAAAGATCTCCCATGCTCTTGGATAGGCAGAATCAATATTGTCAAAATGGCTATACTACAAAGCGCTATACAGATTCCATGCGATTCCAATTAAAATCCCAACGTCATTCCTTACAGAAATAGAAAAAGCAATCATGAAATTCATTTGAAAGAATAAGAGACCCAGAATAGCCAAAGCAATCTTTAGCAAGAAGAGTGAAGCAGGTCGCATCACAATACCAGACCTTAAACTATACTGCAAAGCTGTAGTAACAAAAAGAGCATGTACTGGCACCAAAATAGACATGTAGACCAATGGTACAGAATAGAAGACACAGAGACAAACCCACTAAATATAGTTATTTTATACTAGACAAAAGAGCCAAAAACATACATTAGAGAAAAGATAGCCTCTTCAACAAATGGTGCTGGGAAAACAGGAAATCCATACGCAGCAAAATGAAACTAAACTCCTATCTCTCACCGTGCACAAAACGCAACTCAAAGTGGATCAAGGATCTAGGAATTAGACTTGAGACCTTGTGCCTAATAGAGGAAAAAGTAGGCTCAAACCTTCATCACGTTGGATTAGGACCTGACTTTCTTAACAAGACTCTTAAAGTACAAGAAATAAAATCAAGAATCAATAAATGGGATGGATTCAAACTAAAAAGCTGCTTCTCGGCAAAAGAAACAATCAATGAGATGGAGAGCCTACATTTTGGGAGCAAATTTTTGCCACATGCACATCAGCTAGAGCACTAATCTCCAGGATATATAAAGAATCAAAAACACCAAAAACAAAACAAAACAAGAAAACAACCCAATCAATAAATGGATTAAGGAGCTGAACAGTCACCTCTCAGAAGAAGATATACAACCAACCAATATACGAAAAAATGTTCAACAGGAATCAGAGAAATGCAAATCAAAACTACTCTTAGATTTTATCTCACACCAGCCAGAATGGCAATTTTCAAGAATACAAACAACAATAAGTGTTGGCAAGGATGTGGGGAAAAAAGCACACTCATTCATTGTTGGTGGGACAGCAAATTGGTGCAACCAATCTGGAAAGCAGTATGGAGATTCTTTAGAGAACTTGGAATAGAACCACCATTGGACCCAGCTATCTCACTCCTTGGTCTCTACCCAAAGGACTTAAAAATAGCATACTACAGTGACGCAGCCACATCAATGTTTATAGCAGCTCAATTCACAATAGCTAAACTGTGGAACCAACCTAGATGTCCCTTCATAGATGAATGGATAAAGAAACTGTGGTATATATACACAATGAACTATTACTCAGCTTTAAAAGAAAATTATGGCATTTGCAGGTGAATGGATGGAGTTAGAGAATATCATGCTAAGCAAAGTAAGCCAATCCCCAAAATCCAAAGGCCGAATGTTCTGTCTGATAAATGGATGCTGATCCATAATGGGAGGGGGAGGAGGCGCAGGAAGAGTGGAGGAACTGGTTAAAGGGGAGGCAGATGAGGGAAGGGGGAATGGGGGAAGGAAAGATGGTGGAATGAGATGGACATCATTACCCTAAGTATATGTATGACTGCACCTATAGTGCAATGCTACATTGTGTACAACCAGAGAAATGAAAAGTTGTGCTGCATTTGTGTGCAATGAATTAAAATGCATTTTACTGTCATATATACCTAATTAGAATAAAGAAATAAATCAGTTAAAAAGAAAACAAAGTTTGCACAAGGGAACAAAAAATTCTGTGGAAAAAAAAGAGACGTAGACATTAATATAGATTATTTCTGGTACTAATGGTAATATGATATGGATCTCAACTATATTTACTCTAATGTAATAGTTTTCTAATCATCTGTAATACTGTGGTTTAGATATGAGGGGTCCTCCCAAAAGCGTATGTGTTAGATAATGATTGGATTTTAAGAGCATTAACCTAATCAATGTATTGATCCACTTGAATGGATAAACTAGGTGGTAACTGCAGGCAGGTAGGGTCTGGCGGCAGGAGGTAGGTCACTGGGAGTGTGCCTTTGGTTTTTACACTTTGTCCCTGGTGAGCAAAGCCCTCTGTCTGCTTCCTGTTCGCCATGCCCTGAGTTGCTTTCCTCCTCCACATTTTCTGCCATGATGTTTGGCCTCATCTTGGGCTCAGAGTAAGAGAGTTGCATGTCTATGGACTGAAACCTCTGAAACTATGAACACCATATAAACTTTTCCTCCTCAGACTTGTCTTGTCAGGCCAGGTGGTGGCATACTCCTATAATCCCAGTGGCTTGGGAGGCTAAGGCAGGAGGATCCCAAGTTCAAAGCCAGCCTTAGCAAAAGTGCCATGCTACGCAATTTAATGAGACTCTGTCTCTAAATAAAAATACAAAATAGTGTTGGGAATGTGTATCAGTGGTCAAGTGCCCCTGAATTCAATCTCCAGTACTGCTCCTGTCACCCTCAAATTGTCTTGTTAGGTCTTTTGGTCATAATGATGAAAAAGCTTACTAAAACAGGTAATATTCTTATGTTTCTAAATAAAAATATGCATACATTCTCACACACCATAGAATCCACAGACCTAACTAAATTAACATATAAAACATTGTCAAGACACAGTCTAAAGTGAAATAACACATGGAAACAAGAAATATGGTATGAGACCATTAAAATTCAAAAGAGAAAGAAGGGGGATAAAACGAGGGACAGTAAAACAAATACTATTTTTTTGTCAAAAAAGATACAAATTGGGGCTGGGGTTGTAGCTTAGTGGTAGAGTGCTTGCCTAGCTTGTGTGAGGCACTGGGTTCATCCTTAGCACCACATAAAAATAAATAAAAATAAAGGTATTGTGTCCATATACAACTAAAAAAATATTTAAAAAAGATACAAATCAAGACTGTTAACATCAGTTACCTTTGGACACAGAATAAAACTACATTCTTTTTTATGTCTTTTAAAAATATTGAGTATATATTTATATATTTTTGCTGAGTAACCAGAGAATAGAAATATAATTGACAGGAAAGAAAAAAAGTCAGGAAATGGAATGAGTTTGTAAAAGAAGATAATTAGAAACTGGGCACGGTGGTGCACGCCTGTAATCTCAGCACTTTGGGAGGCTGAGACAGAAGAACCGTGAGTTCAAAGCCAGTCTCAGCAATGGTGAGGTGCTAAGCAACTCAGTGAGACCCTGTCTCTACATAAAAAACACAAAATAGGGCTGGGGATGTGGCTCAGTGGTTGAGTACCCCTGAGTTCAATCCCTGGTACCAAAAAAAAAAAAAAAAAAAGAAGATAATTAGATTTTGGATATGTTGATTCTGAGTTTCTTATGGAGAATTCATATAATGATAATTGAGAAAAGTAGTTAAGAGAGATGTTCAAAGAGAAATAAGAGAAGGGTAAGTCCCCCAAAAACTCATGTGTAAGACAATGCAAGAGGGTCTGTAGGAAAAATGATTGGGTTATGGCCTTTACCTAGGTAATCAGTGACTTAATCCCTGATGGGATTAACTAAGTGGTAAGTGGGGGCAGGTGGGGTGTGGCTGGAGGAAGTCTTTTATTGGGGGTGTGGCTATGGGGTATATATTTGTATCTGGCTAGTGGAGTCTCTCTCTCTCTGCTCTCTGATCAACATGTGAGCTGCTTCCCTCTGCCATACTCTTCTGCCATGAGCCCTGAGGAATGAAGCCAACCTTCTATGGACTAAGACCTCTGAAACCTTGAGTGCTGAAATAAACTTTTATTTCTCTACAATTGTTCTGATCAGATCCTTTAGCTGCAGCAGCAAAATAGTTGACTAAAACAGTGGGTTAAGAGAGAAAAATCAGGGATGCGAGGCAAGTTCAACATATGGAAATCAAGAAACATAATTCATCACATCAATAGACTTAAAGACCAGAATCACATGATTATCTCAATAGATGCAGAAAAAGCATTTCATAAAATACAACATCCATTCATGTTCAAAACACTAAAAATATTAGGGATAGTAGGAACAAACCTCAACATTGTAAAAGCTATATATGCTAAACTCAAAACAAAATCATTCTAAATAGAGAAAAACTGAAAACATTCTCTCTAAAATCTGGAACAAGACAGGGATGCCCTCTTTCACCACTTCTATTCAACACAGTCCTAGAGACTCTAGCCAGAACAATTACATGGAAGAAGAAAATGAAAGGGATATGAATGGGAAAAGAACTCAAACTATCCCTATTTGCTGAGGACAAGCTTCTATATTTAGAAGACCTAAAAAACTCCACCAGAAAACGTCTAGAACTCAAATAAATTCAACAAAGTAGCAGGATATAAAATTAACACCCATAAATCAATTGCACTCCTACACATCAGTGATGAATCAACTGAAAGAGAAATTAGGAAAACTACCCCTTCACAATAGCCTCAAAAAATATATCTGGGAATCAATCTAACAAAAGGGGTGAAAGAACTCTACAATGAAAACTACAGAACACTAAAGAAAGAGATTGAGGAAGACCTCAGAAGATAGAAAAATCTTGCATGTTCTTGGATAGGCAGAATTAATATTGTCAAAATGGCCATACTGCCAAAAGTCCTATACAGATTTAATGCAGTTCCTATTAAGGTTCTGATGATATTCTACATAGAAATAGAAAAAGCAGTCATGAAATTCATTTGGAAAAATAAGAAGTCCACAATAGCCAAAGCAATTCTTAGCAAGAAAAGTGAAGCAGGAGGCATCACAATATCAGAACTTACACTACAGAACTGTAATAACAAAAATGAGATGGTATTGGCACAAAAACAGACATGAAGACTAATGATACAGAATAGAAGACACAGAGACAAACCCACAAATAGTTATTTCATACTAGACAAAGGTGCCAGAAACATACATTGGAGAAAAGACAGCCCCTTCAAAATAGTGCTAGGAAAACTGGAAATCTGTATGTAACAAAATTAAATTAGTCCTCTCTCACCCTGTACAAAATTCAATGCAAAGCTGATCAAGGACCTATACAGTAGATCAGAGACCCTGCACCTTCTAGAAGAAAAAGTAGACCCAAATCTCCATCATGTTGGCATAGGAACTGAATTCCTCAACAAGACTTCTAAAGTGCAAGAAGTAAAATCAAGAATCAATAAATGAAATGGTATCAAACTATTTCTTCACAATAAAGGAAATAATCAAGAATATGAACAGAGAGCCTACAGAATGAGAGAAAATCTTTGCTACCTGCACCTCAGATATAGCATTAATCTTCAGTATATATAAAGAATTGAAAAACTTAACACCAAAAATGCCAAATAACTCTTATCAATAAATGGGCAAAGGAACTGAACACTTTGCAGAAAAAATATGGCCAACAAATCTATGAAAAAAAGTTCAACATCTCTAGCAAGTAGAGAAATGCGAATTAAAATGACACAGATTCCATCTCAAATCAGAATGGCAATCATCAAGAATATAGGTAACAATAAACGTTGGCTGGGATGTGGGGAACAAGGTTCACTCATACTGCTGGTGGGACTGCAAATTGGTGCAACCAATCTGGAAAGCAGCATGGAGATTCCTCAAAATACTTGGAATGGAACCAACATTTGACACACCTATCTCACCCTTCGTCATATACCCAAAGGACTTAATATCAGCATACTATAGTGATGCTGCCACATCAATGTTCATAGCAGTTCAATTCACAATAGCTAAGCTATGGAACCAGCCTAGGTGTCCCTCAACAGATGAATGGATAAATAAAATGTGGTATATGTATACAACAGAATACTACTCAGCTGTAAAGAAGAATGAAATTATGGCATTTGTGGGTAAATGGATGGAACTGGAGGCTATCATGCTAAGTGAAATAAGCCAATCCCAAAAACCCAAAGGCCAAATGTTCTGATATGTGGATGCTTATTCACAACGGACGGGAGGCAAACGAAGTAGCAGGTGTGTGGAGTGGAGGTACACCACATTGGACAGTGGGGAGCAGAAGGAAGGGAGGCAGAATAGGAATAGGAAAGACGGTAGAATAAATTGGACATAACTTTCATGTATTCATATATGAATACACGACCAGTGTAACTTTACATCATGTGCAAACACAGAATGGCAAGTTATACTCCATGTATATATAATATGTCAAAAAACATTCCACTGTTGTGTATAACTAAAAAGAATAAAAAGTAATAAAAAAATCCTCGATTGCAACCTTTTAATCAAGAAATTCAACAAATGAAAAAAAACGAGAAAGTTAAAAATAAGAAAAAAATGTATGTACACAATTCATCTGATTACAATCAATTCACTAATATGTTTTTAACAAGAATACGTTATGATTTAAACAATAAAAAATGAAGGAAACTTACTGAGTTCTGTTATAAGTTTAAGATTCTGTTGTCGGATATTTTCAAATTCTTGCTGCTTTTTCCGCATATGTTCTTCAGTTACTGCACAGCGATCACATAATCCTGCCCTTAACCTATGAGACAAAAACAAAATATTTTTCATCTGTAATAGTTATTTCCTTTTATAGGTTAAATATCCCTTACTTGAAATGCCTGGGACCCTTCAGATGTGTTTCTTGGTTTGGGGAGTATTTGCAGACTTTACTAGTTGCAGATACCTAATCTGAAAACCTAAAGTTTTGAAATGTTCCCAAGTCTGAACCCTTTTGAAATGCTGACACGACACTTAAAAAGTCTGGAGTTTAAAGCATTCTCAATTTTGGATTTTTGGATTAGAGGGTGATTGATCTATATATTATTTGCATTTCAAGATTATTTTAGTTTGTGAAGATTTAAAGAAATGATTTGGCAAATACAGTGAAAATCAACTATTTTAATGAAGAGTATTAGACCTTTAACATATCCTTACATATGCTAAAATCTGCTACAGTACTATTTTCTACAACTGTATTTCTGAGTGAAATTTTGTAAACTCACTAATTTTAAACCCCATCCAAGGGCACTTTTGATTGAAGAAACCAACCTTGTTTTTATTACATCAGTATATCAACCATATCCAGCACTAGCAGGCCAAATTATAGCTTAAACATGTTTTTCTCAGTATAGCATATGACACATAGTGCTCAACATTTTTTTGTTGTTGTTGAATAAATATTAAAGGTCAAGGAATGTAAAGGAAAAAAAGTCACCTTCATATTTCCCTTTCACCATTCAAAAAACCAGTATTTGTAAAAATTCATAACACATAAAAAAGATTACAAAACAGCTTTTACTAATTATTTGAGTGCTAACGAGGGAAATACATATATCACATAGGTGTGGGGGTGTGTGGAAAAAATTGTATTTCTAAAGTTAATAATTATCGTGTAGGTAACAATGGGATTTTTTTCTTCTTCGTGTTTTTCTACAGAGTCTCAATTTTTTTCAATTTCATTATTTATATAATAAAAAATTGGTTAAAAAAGAGACATATACCCTACTTTAGAATTCAGAATATATATTTAGGATAATTAAATTGAGTTATCAACTCAATAACTTAAGTCAATAGCACAGTAAGTATTCAGCTATCTATGGAGGTCACAACATGGTGGTGTATATCATAAATTTTAAAAAGTTAAGGAGATGGAACATAAAAATATACAGCTAAAACGAAGAAGAAACCTGGACATTTTTATATAAAAGTAAAGCTCATATCAACAATGTTATGAATGTAAAAAATAATAGATTATAGAATGCATCAATAGAATTACAACTTTTAGAATGAAGGAACAAAGAGGTAGATATCATGCTTAACGGGAGTAGTTCTGAAGGTAGGAATTAGAAAGATCAGGAACCTTGAAACCATGCTGGATGAACATCAAACTAAAGATGAAAGCGAGAGCCGGGTGCAATGGTGTAGCTTGTAATCCCAGCGGCTTGGGAGGCTGAGGTAGGAGGATCTCATGAGTTCAAAGCCAGCCTCAGCAATAGTGAGACACTAAGCAACTCAGTGAGACCCTGTCTCTAAATAAAATATAAAAAAGGGTTGGGGATGTGGCTCAGTGGTTGAGTGTCCCGGAGTTCAATCCTCAACATTTGCCATCTGCGCCCCCACCAAAAAAAAATAAAAGAGAGAATACCTGTATCTACTTTTGTTCCCTCCAAGAATCTCACAAAAATCCAAGTGTGTGTATGTAGAAACTAAACTGAGAATGCTGACTTCTAAGCAAATGATAGGAAAAGTCTAGAGTTGCATTGTCTAGTAAGGTAGCCATAGCCACATGCTGCTATTTCAATTACAATAAGTCATATGAACCATTAAATTGATTCCTTAGTCACAATCAATTGCTCAATAAGCACATGTATCCAGTTGCTACCATATTGGCAAATGCAAATATAGAACATTTCCATTATTAGAGAAAACAGGATAGCACTGATTTATACCCAACTTGATTTACACTGTCAAATTCCCAAAAGGTACAAAAATTGGTACCAAGAGTGACTGATTTAAAGCATGTTTTAAGAAATCATCACACTAACACATTCTTTCACATAATCTGAGAGATTATTTCCTCTACATGCCAGTGGAAGAACGAAGGTTTAATCTTTAGAGTCTAAAACAGTGTCTGGTCTGGGAGACATGAGGTACAGTTAAAGATAGGAGTACAGTAATGTAATGAATACATAAACAGCCAAATTCTCATACTCTAGCCTAGGTTTCTTTCATCTACTTGACATCTAAAATATTGGTAACCAGCCATGTTATACATTCTAGGAAGTAGAGTTAAGGAATCTTTGCTAGATAATCTGACCACTCTAACAAGAAAGACTTAAAAGATATTGACAACATTAGGGTATCATCAATGAAGCAGACTGGCCAGATGACCCATCATTCTACCCATGAACTTTCCATCAACTTTTATCCTCTCCTCTTTAATATAAACAAACAGTATCAAGAGGCATCTGATAAAAGCTTACAAAGTGAAAGAGACCAAAAAAAATAGGACATTAAGAAAAGAAAAAAGAAATTTGGAAAAAACATAAGCTATGCTGAGGTAAGAAAAAGAAAAACCACCACCATCAACACCACTCAAGTATAAAGAATGCTCTACTAAGATAAGAAATATATCAAAACAATGAAATGCAAACAGGATTGCCATTAAAAGGAAATATTCTGAAAACAAAAGATATATTTTTTTAAATGCCCAGAAAAATTTATTTATTACATCTTTATATTTTAAATAGCACGTAAGATTACAAAGTTATATGGAAACACATACTCATGACAACAAGTGACATAGTAAAAAGAACGCCTGAAAAAAGCACTCTGGAATTTATCTTCAAATCATTTTTGAGATCTTTTTGCATCGATCTCTCAGCATGTATTTTTCAATTACTCAAATGCCAATTTGCTGAGTAACAATTAGTATTACAAACAAGTTAGTTGATTTTTTTAAAGACATCTTGAGAATTAAAAATATCAGAAAAAGCAAAACTCTATAAATATATTTCAGGAGATTATCCTAGGAGGTCCATCAAATAAATATGAACTCCAGAAAAAACACGAGGGTTGGGGGACAGAAATTAAAGAATATTCCCTCATACTTGAAAGATTAGGCAATAATAATAATAATGATGATGATGATAAATCCAAGCTCCAGCACAATGGTTATTATCAGATCCATACAAAAGCAAATCATCACAAAATTTCCAAATACTAGGAACAAAGCCCATAGTTTTCAGAAGGAAAATAAGTTAAAAAGAAAAAAGATTTTGTAAAAGGGTCAGAAATTAGTACAGTATAGGATCTGAACACCAACATTAGAAGGTAGAAGAAACAATTCAGAATTCTGAAAGAAAATTAACCTAAATTAACTTCATATTTTTCAACTATCAATTCAGCAAAAAATTTAAGACATAAGAAAATTTTGCCTGCCATTAATTTTTTTTTTAACGCATGATAATGGCATTGTTGATGTATGTGTATAGTAAAGAATCTCAACCTTTAAAAGATACCTATTGATATATTTGCATAAAAGGATCTAATATCTGGATTGTGCTTCAAAATAATGAGTAATAAGGGGATTAAAGGGAATACAGATGACTTAAGAATGATTACAGCTGGACATGGTAGTGTACACCTGTAATCCCAGTGACTCTGACCTTGAAGCAGGGGGACTGTTAATGCTAGCCTCATCAATTAGTGAGGCTGTCTCAAAATAAAAAAGGGCGGATAATGTGGCTCAGTGTTAGACTGCCCCTAGGTTTGATCCCCAATCCCACTGAAACAAAAACAAAAACAAAAGAATGATCACAGTTAATAACTGCTGAAGCCGGGTGATGATACTGTGGAGTTGGTTATCTTATTATGTCTTTTATATTTAATTTTCTAAAACAACCTCATTATTTTCCATACATCTCCATCAGAAATCTATTGGAGGAGGTACTCTTTCAAAATACAGAAAAATAAATCGGGAAAAGAGGAAGTTATAGGACTCATAAAACAATCAACAAGTAAGAGGATCCTCTGATGACTACAATGTGCCAAGTAAAGAAGACAGAGTCCATACTGGAGCAGATCAGAGGACCCAGGGCAGATTTGTTCAGAAAGGAAAAATGACAAACATCTGATCCATCTGAACAACCTGATAAATTTAGATAACTGATGGAACACTGCAGCTGAATTAGTGGTTGGTATGCAAAAATCTAAGCATATGAAAAAAAAGACCCATATAAACATGAACAGTAAAAATGTTTATGGGAAGGGAAAATTAATCACAATTTATAATACCTCTGAACTGCATTTACATAGTCACAATAAAAGTGAATAGTGACTTAACCAAAATTATGATATTAACTATATTAGGAGGAAGAGAGGAATGGGAATATTATCAAAAAAATCTAAGCAAGAAAATATTTTAAATGGCAATACAAGTCTTTTAAAAAAGGTATCCTGAGGTAAAGAAGCAAAATAATAAGCAGAGTTCAAAATGATTGCTTTTGAAGAAGGGGAAATGAGAAGATGTTTTTTTCTTTTATCTTAACCTTGAAAAAACTATTTAAATCTTTAAACTCTGGGCTTATATGACTTTAAACAAATAAAAATGATTGAAGGAAACAAAGACAGTAGAAAAAATAACTAGGGGCACCTGGGCAGCTGTCTTCAGATATCAGAAAATCAATCATGTAAAAGAGATTTATGATCTAAGGGGCAAAAACTGGGACCAAGCAGCACAAATTATATGGACAGATTTCCATCTAGTATGTAGAAAACTTTCCGACTACTTAAGATGGAATGTGCAGCCTAAGCAGGTAGTGATTTCATTTGTCACTGGACATGTTTAAACATAGAAAAGATCACCCAGAAATTGGGACAGTAATTAAAACACATGTTGAACTGTCAGGTAAATGGTCTCCAAACCTAACTATATCTCAAAACCATCTGGATAGCTTTAAAAGGGAGGGAAGAGAAATATTTATGAATTTCACCCAGGACCAAATGAATTAGAATCAGCAGGGATGGGACCTAGAAATCTGCTCAGAAGCTCTTCTCTACACATACTTCAAAGCCTTTATAACAAGGCACCCTCACCTTCTTCCTATGCTCTTTCAATAACTTATTCCTAAATTGAGCAATTGTGTCAACTCACACTCCACTCTTCTAGCATCATATAAAAATGCTATGGATAAATTTTTGAGAACTTAAAACATCTACTCTTGCCCAGCCACTGTAGAGTACACACAGGACCTAAACCTGTGTAACTGTCCAGGGCTTGTCATAAAATTCCATCATCAGCATTTACAACATGCTTAGCTCTCCCATCACTTATCTGTGGAGTTTGGCATCCAGCTCTGCCCCACCTAAATCTGGCTTTTAATTCTGACTTGAACTCACAGGTAACACTTAAGATAAGGTTAACAGGTATCTAATGTTGGTGCTCTTTCTCCAGCTACACATTCCTTTTTCAGCACTCATTTTTCCTCAATTCTTGCTAATCACTGGTCACATACACACAAGTGTTTCTACTAACTAAGCCAGAAGCTTACACAACTTTAATTAAATAAACAAAAAATATTAGCTTTGTCAGAATTGTTCCCATTTCCCAAGAATCTTCACAACTTTTGAAAATGATGTCACTGATGACAACACAATTCATGTTAATCATCAATGGCCATATCTGTAACAGTCACATTTATGATTATTTTATATAAAGTAATAAGTAGCTCAACAATTCATCCTTTAGAACAGACATACACATACTATTTACATTCTAGAATATATTTTATAAATCACTTTTATTTTTCTATTACATTTATGACATTTTCCCTTAACAATTATGTATATGTGATTAATTATTAATTTCATTTCAAAATAGTAAAAAGAACAGTATAAAATATTTTTATAAAGTGGAGTTGCAATTTGAGGATTGAGAATCACTAGTCTAAATAACAGGACTCTTACAGCTACCTGTTAGGGGCAAAGAGAGTTGGTAAGTTTTTTACTTTGAATTGGAGTATATTAAATTTCATCAAAATTCGTGAAACCAAAGTTCTTAACTGGAAGAACATATGAGATTTTTTTTTTTTTTTGCTTTTTCTTTTGCAGTGCATGGGATTAAACTCAGGGCTTCATGTACGCTCTACCACTGAGTTATATCCCCAGCCTACCACATGAGTTATTTTTCAAAAGTTTCTCAGAAAATTCTGATGGTAACACATGTACAACAACTCACAAATTAAACAAGCCTTTACAACATCTTTTAACCTTCATACTCTATCACTGGTTTATAGTAAGTTGCCCTGAAGAACCAAGAGAAAAGTTAGAAAGGGGAAAATGTGGAAGAATGAAGTGTTTTTCTTTGGACCCTTATCTTTTACCATATCCAGAATTTAATTCAAAATGGATCAGACCTAAATGTAAAAGCTACATCTAAAAAAACCAACTAGAAGAAAACAGAGGAAAAGCTTTATGACAATGAATTTGGCAGTGATTTTTTTGTGTGTATGACACCAGCACAGGCAACAGATGAAAAATAATTATTTGGAGTTTATTAAAATGAAGATAAATTTTAAAGTGTGCTTAGAAGGAAATATTAGATATGTAAGACAGAAGACACTATAAGTACAAAGAAACTCCCCATTGTCAAATTAATACTATGCAATGAATTATATGCCTACCTAAGAATGTAAAAGTGAATGGAAAGAAAGGTTAAGAGAATATTTAGGATAAGAAACTGTAGGAAGCATGGAATGCACATGAAATTAATGACCACAGTAAAACAGAATAAAAAAGAATCCAGTTCTAAGAAAAACCTGCAGAATAAAAAAAATCTCCACAATTTTAATTATTAAATATTTTAACTGAATAAAGGAAATAATTTAGAAGACTTCAACAGGAAAGGTGGAGGCATGACCCACTGATATTTCTTCCCAGAAAGGGCCCAGGGAAGGAAAACCCACCCAGGAAGGAAGTGCAAAGTGCAAAGGATAACTGAAATAAAAGCTCAAACAAAACTACAAAGTGAAAAACTCTTTTGAAGACAGTGGAAAAAGAATGTCTTGAAAAGTTAAGACAAAGAGCACTATCTTGGGGAAGAAATGAAGAGCCAACTGCATTAAGGCAATTAGAGCAAAGTGTAAAGAAAACTATATTGAAATTTTTTCAGAGTATTAACTTTGGGCCCTAAACTTGCTAATGACCAACCTCACAGGAAAGACAACTAGAAATTAAAATAATCAATCTCTGAGTGCGGCAGGCATAAAAATGATCTATTTCCTACTGTGAGAAATCAAATCACTGGCTCTACCTAATGTGCACTAAAATCCTTCATCTCTTCACACAGGTGAAAACACTGCATACTTTATGGTCAGACCTGGCTGACACATAAGCTGAACAGGGATATTATGGCTCCAGGACTCCACGTCAACCTTGCCAAAGCTCTCTTAAAAAGCAGTCTAAGACTGGCCCTCTTCCTTATTGGGATAGGGATAAATGCTTGAAGTTCTGACCGCTTTCCACCCTCTTCCAATTTTCACCTCACTTACTGGTGTTCCTCTCAATAAATTAAAAATCATCTTGGCATTTGCTTCTCAGAGAATTCAGATTAGCTGGGTGTGGTGGTGCACACCTGTAATCCCAGCGGCTCAGGAGACTGAGGCAATAAGAGCACAAGTTCAAAGCCAGCTCCAGAAACTTAGCGAGACCCTGTTTCAATAAAAATATAAAAGGGGCTAGAGATGTGGCTCAGTGGTTAAGTGACCCTGGGTTCAATTCCCAATACCCAAAAAAAAAAAAAAAACTTGGACTAATAGACTAACATATTTAGTTATTAATGACAGTCTTAAATTTTTCTTGACACAGGAATCAAGGAACAGCAAAAGTTCTTAATCTGTTGCCATTGTTTCCTTCTTATTATGGGAAAGAAATAAAACTTTCTGCCGGGCGCGGTGGCTCAAGCCTGTAATCCCAGCACTTAGGGAGGCTGAGACAGGAGAATCATGAGTTCAAAGCCAGCCTCAGCAACGGCGAGGCGCTAAGCAACTCAGTGAGACCCTGTCTCTACATAAAACACAAAATAGGGCTGGGGATATGGCTCAGTGGTCGAGTGCCCCTGAGTTCAATCCTCAGTACCAAAAAATAAATAAATAAAACTAAACTTAAAAAAAAATTTTATTAGAAATATTTTAAAGAAACTTGTTGCCCAAGTCCCTACATAATCTAGTTGCTGCCCAACTCTCCAATCTTACCTCCTGTCACTCACCTCCTTTACTCATTAACCTAGAATTAGGATAGACTTTCTGTTCCTCAAATATATCACACTCGTTTTTACCTTAGACTTTTGGTATTTATCTATTCTATCTCCTTTTGTCTCTACTTTCTCATGTAACTGCTTATTTTTTGTTATTCAGATATCATTTAAATAGGAGTGTCTTAGAAAGGCCACTCCTGACTACTCATCAGTATCCTTTCATTTCTAATTCCTGTGGTCACTCAATTACATCATTCAATTTTGTTTTCTTCACAGTACTTAGTCTGAAACTGCTATGGTTCACTCCCAGCCTTTAACAATTAAATGTAAGGCCCATGATATAATAACAATAGCGCTATCCCTAGCCCCCAGAGCAACACCTCGGACGTAATAAAGACTGACTTATTTGCTGTTGAATCTGAATTAAGGACACAATGTGAAGCTGGAATTCATAAACATATATACATATATAGATGATTCCAAAGCATATGATTCTTTCTTCCACAAAAATATTGTCTATTCTAAATAAGTAAATAGAAGAAAGACAAAATAGAGAAAGAAGGTCAGGGGAAGAAGGAGAGAGTACTGGGAATTGAAATGGAGAAAATTAAGTTACAGGCATGTATGAATATGTCAAAATTAACCCCATTATTATGTATAACTACAGTGCACTAAAATATTTTAAAAAAATATTTTCTATTCTTGTGAATGTGCCCAACTGAGGCAGAAACTAGAGATGATACTCAACTTCAGTCTGCATTGTGTGCAGAATACTAGATTATTTCATCAGTAGAAAGAGGCAAATTCAAACCAGTCAGTCCTTCTATAACATACATGAAAATAATAAAGGAAAAATATTAACTATAAAGAAAACAAGGCATATTATTTGTCATAGAAGGCAGGTCAAGGTGCACTTAACTACCAGCATTTGACAGTTCAGAAAAAGAAATACAGCAAATTCTGGAAGACTTTTCTAATCTGGGGTGTTAGTATCATAGGAGTAGGGAGGAAAAGTCTATGACTGGGCTTGGTGCTACTTACCAGCCACTCCAGAGGCTGAGACATAAGGAACCCAAGTTCCAGGCCAGGCTGTCTCAAAATGGAAAAAAAAAAGGGCTGGGGACATATAGCTTAGTGGTAGAGTGCCCCTAGTGTTTGATCACTAGTACCATTAAAAAGAAAGCAAACAAACTCCTAAAATCAAAGCAGTCTACGTGGGGAGGTTAAGTAATTGATTATATTATCCCAGTAATATTCAAAAAGAATTCCTAACATTGCCTGGAAGTGAAGAAATAAGTAAAGAAGGAAAGAAAATGGGGGAAGGGGAGAAGGCAAGAGTAGAACTGTGAAGCAGTTTCCACCTAATTAGAAGTAAAAATGGAATTAAAGCTTTCAATGGATTACAACACTGCCACTCTCAAGCTTGCCTTACATCAAACACTAAAGAAAGATATCATTTAAAGGTTAAGCTGATGTGATTGTTACAATTAATGAAAAAACAAGCCTGTAAGAATATATCCTTAAAGCCATAAAGGACTTATTCAAAGATGACAGAAGACTGGGAAAAAGATTACTTTCAATCCCAGAACTGATTACAAATTAAAATCAATGCACTCTCTTTTAAGGGAAAAATCACCTCTTTCTTAAGTACTAGACTCACCGATCTTCTAAAACTTTAATGGTTTCATGAAGGACTTTCTGTTGTTCTCTTAGCTGCTGATTTTTGGTGAAGAATTCTTCTAATCTTTGTGCATCTCTAAAAGTCAAAAAATACATTAGCTTTTCAAGAAAAGATACTCTAAAAAGATAACTGTGACAATAAACTCCGAAGTTTAGCCTCACACACACATATATGAATTTCTTGTATCAAAAAAAGTTGAGGTCAAATAAGTCATTAATCAAAGTTCAAATCATACTAGAATTTGCTCTACAGTATTTTTATGCGCTACAGAAGTGGGCTCTGCAGTACAGTACAAGGCATTCATTACATAATGCTGAAACACAGAGGAAGGACCAACTGTAATGCTGGCCTGCCTCCACTTTGTCAAAATGGCTATCAAAATGTGAACTTGCTGGTTTATATTATTTTGTCAACATTTGTTAATATAAGTAACAGCTCTACTCATACTGTCTCTAGTCCAATTATGGGAGATTTTCTGTTTGTGATATGAAATGCAAAGCATAAAACAGTGCTGCCCAATTGCAGGATATTATTTTCCCTGTAATTCCTTAAATTCCTTAACTGAAAAAATAATTTAAAAGAAAACAAGGGTTTATTTGTAGATGAGTAGTTTATTTCCCAGCAGCTGGAAAGGGAATTTTCTTTGTAAGTGCTATAAGGCTGGATGGCTGAATTATAGTAGATGTCATCTTTTATTATTTATTTCTTCAGAGAAAAACAAAGAAGCTATTGTTTTTCTTTAAATAATGGCTGATAAATAAGATTGTTGGATTCACTAATAGACCATAAAGAGAGTCATTTCAGTTGAAAAACAAGACAGGTAAATCCAAATTCCTGATGCCACTATGCAAAGACTTAACTTACACTGGGGAGGATAAAATAAAGCACCTCTTTAATTCTCTGATTACTGAGGGAATTTAGCAATCCACTGGTGCTTTCAAATTATATAACCCCAACCTACCTGAGGCACATAGGTACAGAGTAACAACAATATGCATTAAAAGGATCAAATGACTCTGTATACAGTTAACTGTGTACTGAATAACCAATTGTGTTTCCATTGTTTAATATTCAGAGATGTTATTGGTGATTTTTAAAAAAGTAATATTCAACATTCATTTACAACTTTAAGAAGTCTTCATGTGGCTGTTTGGTTATAGGTGTGGATAATATATTTTGTATGAAGTCTATAAAAAGTACATTTATAATAAGCAAACTAAATCATTTCTAAGAATTTATAAACATTCAATCTATAGGGAAATAATTCTGATTCAAGCTAATATATTTACAATAGATTAATATTATTTTATAGCTATAAAATTTTATTTTAAATAATTATATTTTAGACAAAAAATGACTAGGCCTGCATGAAGGATCTATTTTAATAAAACTAATCTTCAAAAACATTTTTTAAACATAGCTTGAATATATAAATATCAAACAGTAATTTTGGGGTTTTAGTATTCTTAAAAGTGACCAACATTTTGACTCTAAAGATCATCATTCTAATCAATAGTTGTTAGTCCATCATTTATAAGACCATTAACTTCAACAAAGATCCAAAGTATAATATAGAGAATTCACTGTTTAACTGATAATCAACTCTGAAACATTAAACCTTTGGTATGAGAAAAGGTCAGGGCAAACAAGAATTCCTATACAGTGTTGCCATAAATACAAGGGAAGACTTAATTCCAACACACTGTGATTTAGCTATTTTATTTGGTATATATTAAAGCACCACACCAAGTCACTGGTATTACTGATCTGATTAACAGTATTTATAAAAACTATTAACCAGATGGCCTATATCAAAAATGAAGAACACAGTTGTCAATGCTTCTAGGCCTTTTCAATGAATCAAGTCTAGGAAATATGTGTATATCTTTATACACATGAACAACTATCTATTTCTGCATCTATTTATTTATCTACATATTAAAAACCATGAGTTCAGACTGGTAACTCCAATTCCTACCAAGCAATACAGAGTTTATTCAAGTCCTCCCCCTTGACTAGCTAGGTGCCAGCTCCTTCCTCCTGACAGTGAGAATCCTAGCACTCATTATCAACAATGTATTTGTTTATTTGCTCCATTCTGGAATACAAATAAAGTCATGTCAAAATCTTCATTAGACTAATCCAATCATGTTAGTTCAATTCCTTTGCAGTTCAGGAATGACCATGTAATTATCAAGTTAAAAGAAGTCTGCTGGGGTCTGCTCTGGGAAACTTTTATAATTAGTTCAAAAAAAAAAAAAAAGATACAAAGATGTTCTGCAGGTGATGATTAGAATGTGATGGCCACCTGTAATCCCAGCACTTTGGGCGGCTGAGACAGGAGAATCCTAAGTTCAAAGCCAGCCTCAGCAATGGCAAGATGCTAAGCAACTCAGTGAGACCCTATCTACATAAAACACAAAATAGGGCTGGGGATGTGGCGCAGTGGTCGAATGCCCCTGAGTTCAATCCCCAGTACCAAAAAAAAATATTAAAAAAAAAAAGAGGGAAAACTGAACACTAACATTAGCAGAGAAGACATAAGCTGAATCTTGAATATTCTGATTCGTTAACTAAGCAATGCTAGAATGTCCTTTTTTAGCAGCTTTCTATGTGAAAGAATACATTTTCTTTACTGTAAATGTCACTTCTGGTTTTTGTTTTCTGCAGGAAGAAAATTATTTATCTAATAAGATACACATCCTAAATTACTACTCAGAAAAGACTTATTTAATTTTCTGTGTAAGTAGAGAAACGTCAATTTGGGGAACTAATAAACCCAGCACTATCACAGAAACAGAGAAATGGGTTATGCTGTAGTTAAGGTTTAAAGCAACATCTTTAAGTAGGAATATGTATACTTTCAACAATTCAAAACATTTAAAAGTATTACTAATTAAGAATAAAATTTTGAAACAAAACAAAATTTTATGATTTTATATTTCAGAAATATAAAGTCTTTCTAGGTGTGAAGAAAAAAATTTCTAATTTTCATTCAGGATAGAAAATGACTGGATAAATGCTGATGAGTGGCTAGTAACTCTAGTTTTCAGTTAAAGCCTTGGAAGTGTCAGGAATATGAAGCCTATAGGTAAATACTATAAGGAAAATGTGAAATCATGTCATAAGAATATTGATTTTTGTTATATGTCCTGATATTCTACTATGCCATCTGTTTTACTTTCCTGAATGTGAAAACTAAGGAACCATGAGTAAAAATCTGCTCCTTAGAAAATCAGATATGTGATTCAGGGCTTAATATCAGAAGAATTCAGGGTATCCTAGGGTAATATCAAACTACTTAAAAGGGGTCTCAAAACACCCATTTTTTATGAGTTTAGAAATCCCAGAATTCATCTGTTCCCCCTCTTGTAGTATTTTGAATTTTAGTATTAACACAGTTGAGAAAATATTGTTGACAGACTAAAATGAGTTTACAGATCAGATCAGTTCTCATCCTAATACTCTTATGAAAAAATATTTAATATTAGAATATATATACATAGTAAGGATACACTTAAAATCAAAGTTATTCTCTCTTTATTTTAAAACTTAAAAGAGGAAATCATTGTCAGTTGGTCTAAGTAAAGCAAACCTTTTAAATAAGATTGAGGTTAAACAGGATTACTTTATAAATAAGACAGAAGTGTTACATACTGATACTTACAAAATTCGTTCCTTTTTCAGTTTAGTAACTTTTACTTGTAAACCTGAAAAAAGAAAAAAAAAAGCCTTAGTATTTTATTTATACATATTGTTATTTTTAAGGCAATTATCAAAGTTCCTTTATAAATTAAATGCAACACTAATAAGTCCCTTCAGTCTGGCTTCTGAGCAATGAACTAGGTCCCATTTGTTTGTAAAGACTGAGTACATCCCCTTTACTTGTGCCCTGAGGTCACAAAAGTATATTTGTAACATTACTGCTTTTAGTCTATTATATGACAGCCAAGTAGAATGAAATTTTCCCCACCTAAAGTGAGTTATTTCCTTTCTAATAGCAGGGGCAAACATATAATTAGAAGTTCACTATAAACGAAGGGCTATGTTCTGACATAGCCTACGTATTTGCTAACAGCAATAGTGCTTAGGTAGGCTCGTCTTTTGGGATTAAACTAGATTGCAGCAGGAAGTTCTAGAAAGGGAACAAAACTGCTTATAGAAAACTACTTAACAAAGGGCAGTAGGGTTTTTATCTCAAGGTATGTTATATGTACTTTTAGTTTTAATTAAGTCTGACAAGAAAGAGAAGACCACTGTATTATTCATAACAGCCAAACATTAGAAACAACTTAATGTCTTTCAATAAGTAATGTCAAAAAAACCAACAAAAAACCTGCAGTGCATCCATGTACCACATGTACTGCTGAGCAATAAAAATGAATGAACTGGGCTGGGGTTGTGGCTCAGTGGTAGAACGCTTGCCTAGCATGTATGAGACACTGGGTTCAATCCTTAGCACCACATAAAAATAAATAAAGTAAAGGTATTGTGTCTATCTACAACTAAAAAAAAAAAATTAAAAAAATGAACTGCTGGTACTTGCAACAATTTGACTAGTCTCAAGAAAATTATGCTGATTAAAACCAGCCAATTTCAAGAGATAATGTTTTATGTTTCCACTTACATGACATTCTTGAAATGATAAAATTATAGGTATGGAGAAGAGATTATGGATGGCCAGAGGTCAGAGGGGTGGAGGAGGAAAGTGACTGGGGATTTTCAAAAGCAGCAAGAAGAATTCCTGGTGGTAGACAAGGGAATCTATCTACATGTTACTGAATAGCACAGAACTAAATGTACACACATACTACTGAGTTCATGTAAAGTTGGTTGAATCTGAATAAGACTGGTAGACTGCAACGATATTAATTTCTTGGTTGTGAAAATATACTATAATTATACAAGATGCTGTCACTGGGGAAAAATGAGTAAAGGGTTTATGTATTTCTTTGTACTATTTCTTAAAACTATAGGTAAATCTATAATTGGCTTTAAAATTTTTTTTTTAAAAAAGGAAAACTACTACTTGCGCCTTAGATTTAGAAAACAGTTAAAATACAAACCATAACAATAAAGGGAAAATTTATCTTTAAAAAATGTTTAGAGCAAAAACTGGTGTGGTCTTTTGGTTTTTTAAGTAAGTCTCTCCCATCTGTCAAATTCCTACGTGAGAAGCTTCTTTTTCTTAGGTAGTGATGACAAACTCATGAGACCTTGAAAGTACTCAGTAAAGCATCAAATCATTCTTGCAGAATTAAGAACTTATGGGTCAACAGTTTCCTTCTTATTCCCTTCCCAAATATGGGAAAATTTACTTGTTGACAGATTTTCTTGTTTTAAATTCTGGCTGACTTCTAAAACTTAGGTCTGCTTTTAGAAGTGAATGTGTAGCCAAAGATGAAATGGATTCTTGCCATGACCATCTTAAGAAAAGAAACAATGAGATAGAAAATCCATATAAACTTCAAAAGAAAATTCTTGGGAAATATGGAAAGACTACTCTTTTATCTTGTAAGCATTCAACACCTGTGAAGCATTTGTTCTGTCACGCAGATCAGTCTTGAAACAGGTTTATGTGTGTGCCAGTGTGTGCGTTTAAATTTTAGCATTTGCTATTCGTCAAGTCAATTAGGCATCTACAATTAGAACCCCTATAAAGTGTGCTTTAATCCTACTCCACACCCATCGGAAGGAATGAAGCTATACAACAATACAGCTCCTGTATGAACAGGTAGTCCGTTCAACAAAGTATTTGGGACTGTAACACTGGCAACCTGAGACACCTATTGAGGAAACTGCTCAAAAGACCAAGCACTGCCCTACAATTAACCCTACACCTAATCATATATGAATTTTGGAGGAAATGAAATACTTAAGGTCATGTATATGCATGTATATGTAGTTATCAGCAAACAAGTTTTAAGAAATGAGGCAAGAGTTCAATTTGCTACACACAAACAAAAATCACTGTTATATTCTTTTTTTAGTTCTCTACCCAGAACAAACCATACATGGTGCATGTACTTTGCTTTTAAGTTTCTTTTGGTTTTGAATTATAAATGATAAAATAATCACCTTTCTGTACAAATAATTTTATATATAGATCAAATAATTTAACTTCTACCAAAAATACTATTACTCACATTTTTATAATCATCTAATTATTTCAATTCCAAAATGGAATCTCCTTATCTTTATGAAATTTTAAAAGGTGTGCCAACAGTGTTTAATATTTAATTATCGAAAAATGGGTAAATTAATATTTGTGGATTTTACTGAATTTACAGATGTGAATGCAAATTAAAAAATAACAGATGTCAGAATGAGAGTATTCTTAACAATAAATAGGACACACTGATGTTATAAAGCCAGCTTACATACAATTCATGTCATTATTAATTTATGTAATTTTAATGTAAATGTTCTTTTTGGAATTCTGATGAAACATGAGAGAGAATAAATGGAGCAATTAAAAAATGAACTTAAAAAATATGTACCCTGTTATATTACAGCTGCCACACTTTCCCATTTCTTCAAAGGAGTTCTAATTCTGCCCTCCAAAACCTGCCTCATTTTCTGTGAAAGTCATTATCATATATTACCCAAGATGTTAATGGCAGAACCTGGTGTAGATGAGACAGCTTATTAAGATGGTGGTGTTTTAAAAAATATTCTAAATTCTGTTTTATTGCCTGTGCTTTTAACAGTAAACCTGATACTGAAAAGATGTAAAAGAGCAAAAAAAACCTTATACACAAAAATAAATTTAAAATTTAACGAATTCTGAAATTTCTATTAAATCCTTAAACAAAATGTTAATTCTGAATTCAAATCATAAAAAGACTGTATGCTAACAGCATTTGTCATAAAAGGAACACAAGACACTACAACGAACAATCATGAAAGTATACAATTATCCTAAAGATGAAAGATACAAAAAGTTACAACTGTCTCCAGAATTTTTATCCTAAAATGATTTGGCTTGTATAATGCTGTTCTTCAACAGAAGCTGGGAGATTCTGTTTATTCTTCTATAGTTTTAAAAGAAATACATGTAGCTTACTATACTGTGATAAGTACACATACTGTTTTTTATATAGCATGTTTTTGCTACCATTCATTATGTTTTGGATAAATGAAGCACCACCCCAAAAGGCAACAACCTCCAAAACTCTACATATAGTAGGGTATTCAGATGCATGTAAGTTCCTATAGGTAGATTTCCTTGGTTATATAAATAAAAATTATGTATCTCAAGTACTAGCATTCATAACACTTCTTCTTTGTCTTTACTGACATGAAACTTTGAAAGTAATGAGTCAATTCTGATCCCTATATATATACTTCAAAACCTGCAATGTCCAGACAAGCCTATGTTTGATGTCTTGCAAATAGCCTCTTATGCTGGTTTTTCCAAGTGGATCCCCCACCTTCTTAAAGAAAAAAACAACTAAGTACCTTCAGGCATGTCTTTGATGTTATCACATAGTCAGAGGATCTCATTTTATATGAAACTATGTGGAACACATTGACAAAGGATTAGTACTAAAAAAAAAAGCCCTGCATACTGCAAATATGCTCTGGGTACAAACCAAAATATTTTTAAATGACATAACCATTTTTTTAAAAAAATTAGCACTTATTCATTTAATACCTTCGAGAATCCCTAATTGATGTGAAACTAGAGAAAGTGGCTTGATCAATATATTATAATATACCAAAGATTACCTTCTCTTATCAGTTCAAACATATTTTCAATAGCTACCATTCAAAAAACATATGGATATTAACCCTACATACCAACAACTGCTGTATTCCTTATAGTTTTTGAGAGTATACAAACTAACTTTCTTGGAAGTATGATGACTGTTGAGCATAGCCACAAGGAGTATACAAATTAAAAGAATTATCAATTATGTAACATTTGTGAGTTAGACTACGTAATATCTGTCAGGTTTTATAAAGTGATAATTGTGGTATAATATACTTATTAAAAAGTATATTATATATGTTCCTGATATTTCCTTACCATAAAATAGCAGTCTCTTAAGACTATATAACACTAAAGTACAGGAGGAAGAAAACCCAACAAATATTTTGTCCCCATTAAATTTAAAGCTGAAAAATAAAATGTAGTTTTAAACAAGTATGTTAGTCAGCTTTTCATTACTATAACGAAGGGGTTCCACAATCCCCTTCAAGGGCATGTCCCCAGTGACCTAAGGATAGTAAGACCCACCTCCTAAAGGTTCCACTACTTCACAATAGTACCACCTTGGTGACTGAACCTTGATAACACATGGACCTTTGAGGAACACATATTCAAACCACAGCAATGGCTATGTGCAAAAAGAGATAATTATGTTTAATAAAGAAAGAACAGTTTAGATAATGAACCTATGTTAAAAATAAGACAGATACAAAACATTATGTACAATGACAGTAACAATATAAAAACCTAAATGCATTTTAGGAAAAGAGGGAGTTGGTGGTATAGGTCGGTGGTACAGTGCTTGCCTAGCATGTGCAAGGCCCTGGGTTTATTTCTAGCAGCGCAAAAGAAGAGAAAATCTAAGAAAGAAAAAACAAAAAGTACAAATGTTATTTTGGTAGAGTGGTGATTTATTTTCCCTTTTCCAACTTTGTAGAATATTACCTAAAAATTTTAAAAATTAAAGTAAGTGAGTAGTAAAATATTCCCAAGTTTTAGACACAAAGTTTAATCATTTTTGTGGTTTTTTTTTTTTTGTTGTTGTTTTGGCACTGGGGATTGAACCCAGGGGCGCTTAACCATTGCCCTTTTTATTTTTTGAGACAGGGTTTTGCTAAGTGCTTAGGGCCTCAATGAGGCTGGCTTTGAACTTATGATCCTCCTGTCTCAGCCTCCTGAGCTGCTGAGATTACAGACATACGCCACCATGTCCTGCTTGTTATGAGTTTTTAAATACTGAAGTTCAAGAATATGTTCCATTGATCCAGCTATAGACTATGCAATTCATTTAGATACCACTCGCTGACTCTTATGTGCCAAAGCATCTTTACACACAGAGCTGTAAAGAATCTAAGGAACTCTGCAAAATAAAAATTTCATGATCTTCATACCAGTTAAGAAACATTATAGAAAATTAATTAATGATAAATAATTTAACATTATGTTCGATAATGGAAGAATTATTAATTGTTAATTCCCCTCTATCAAATGTTTAATAAAAACTCAAGTACATCTGTTCCTATATAAATTGTATTTGCTTCATTTCCAGGTCACAAAAGCCAAAAAATTTTGTAATATGTAGAATGACTCTTCTATAAAGGTTTAAACATGAAGCTGTTCTTATGAGAAAACCTACATTTTTGTTTTTTTAATTTTGACTCATGTTCTTGCTAAGTTTCTGAGGCTGGCCTTGAACTTGGAATCCTCTTGCTTTAGCCTCCTGAGTTGCTGGGATTACAGGCATGCACCATGCACCCATCTGGGATCATAGTATTATAAACTAAAAGGACAATACTGCTATTCAACAGAAGTTGGAGAATTTATTTCTTCTTAGTTCTAAAAGTAACACATGCAGTTTATTACATCATTGTTATAAAGGTCTTATTTTTGCTATTATTTTACTGTATATTTATATTGTATAAATATTTTCCTGAAGAAAATGAATACAACTGCTCCAAACCCCAAGTGTCTTCTTCACTATTTTATCTTCAGTAACAGTTACCAAGCCTAGCATACATAATTCAGTAACTATCCACTAAATGAATAACAAAAGGGTACAAAAATTCAGAACCCTTCCTCAATGATTTATACTAGACTTTCTGGGTACAGGAGAGGTAAGGGGGAATAACATAGTCAAGTGAAGGATGGCATTAATGTTACATATTCATACTTCTCCCTGGACATATGCCCATAAGCATAGTTTACTTTAAAATTAGATCTAACAACCAACTGGGATTCCTAAATCTTTAAATATTAAAGTCAACTAATCTGCCTTACATATAAACAGCTCCTAGAAATTCATAGGAAAAAAGGGCAAAACCAAGAAAAATAATAAAGTATATAAACATTTGGTAGAAAAATGAACAGAAGTCACCCTTAAACATAAGATGTTTAATCTCACTCATAAGAAAAATACAAAATAAGACTACACTGAAAAAAATCAATAGATGAATTAAATATAAATGTGGAAATGTTTAGATACATATTATAAATAAGTATAGACAGACATCTGAGATAACTGAGGAAATGTAAACACTATCATCAAATCTACATTAGATTAAAGACTTTGTTTTGGGAGTCAGGAGTGTAGCTCTGTGGCAGATCATGTGCTTAGCAGAACCAAAGCCAACAACCACTATGACCAAAAAAAAAAAAAAAAAAAAAAAAAAAATTGTTTTCTTAATGTGATAATGGCATCTTCTGTGTAGAAGTCTACTAGAAATACATATTGAAGTATTTATAGATGAAATTATGTCAGGGACTTCAAAATAACTGAGTGGAAAAGGAATAGAGAAGGATGCAGAATATACGTAAAACAAGATGAATTGTTTTGATGACCATGTATTGGTAATAGTTGTTGAGTGATGGGTACACAGAAGTTCATTATATTGTTTTCTTGGCTTTTGTATATATATATAAAGTTTCCTCAAATATGTAATTTTAAACATGACATGAAAAAAGAACATATTTCAGAAAACTCTGGAAGAAAACACACAGAAACTAATAAAAGTGGTTATTTGTGTTTGAGTTTTGACATTTTTAGGAAAATCTAAAATTTCAAAAAATTTAATGGAAATAAACCAGTAATAACCTCATTCCATCAATATCTGGTTTTCTAAACGGACACATTTGTAGCCTAAATGCATCAGCAATTTTATATGCTGGAAGAGGGCTATAACTGGGACATAAATCAGCATAAGCAATGAACGAAAGCATACTGGAGCAGTAAAATATGCAAGTGAAATACATAAGAGGTAGCTAAACTCTGACTTTTCATAAATTAAAATGTATAATTAATAAATGGAGGCTTTCAGTAAAGTTGCAGAATACAAAATCACCATGAAAAAAAGTTATGTGCAGGGCACAATGGTACACTCTTATAATCTCAGCAATCCAGGAGGCTGAGTCAGGAGGATTGAGAGTATGATGCCAACCTGGACAACTTTGTGAGACCCTGCCTCAAAATAAAATAAAAAAGAGCTAGGGTAGTGTCCTACTCAGTGGTAGTGTCCCTAGGTTCAACACCCAATATTACCATGGGGGGAAGAAAAAAAAGTCAGTTGTATTTCTATCAACTAACAATGAATAATCTGAAAAGGAAACTAAAGAATTTTATTTATTATAACATCAAAAAGAATAAAATACATAGGAGTAACTTAGCAGTAAGCCTCACCAAGGAGACAAAGGATTTGTACAGGGAAAACTACAAAATTTTGCTGAAAGAAATTATAGAAGACACTAATAAATGAAATGACATCCCTATGTTCATGAAGTGAAAGACAATATTGTTAAGACATCTACATTCTTCAAAGTGATCTACAGATTCAATGTCCATTCCTATAAAAATCCCAGTGTTGTTTCTTGTAGAAATAGAAAAATATGTCCTAAAATTTACATGTAATCTCAGGGGATCTGAATAGCCAAAACAATCTTGAAAAAGAACAAAACTGAAGATCTTAACACTTCTTGATCTCAAAACTTGCTACAAAGCAATAATAATCAAAACATCATGGTACTGCCATAAAGAAAGACCAGTGGAATACAATGGAGAAACCAGAAATAAATCCTGTATAGGATCAAATGATTTCAAGGATGCAAGATCATTCAAAGGGGAAAGGACAGTCTTTTCAACAAATGGATACCCATACGGAAAACAATGTAGGTGGGCATTTATACCATATGTAAAGTTTGACTCAAAATGGATCAAATACTTAAATGTAACAGTTAAAACTATAAATCTCTTAGAAGAAAACATAAGTCAAAAGCTTTATAACATGGATTTGGTAATGATTTCTTGGTTATAACATTGAAAACAGAAAGGACCACTACGAAATACCACTTCACACCCATTAGGGTGGCCACCCAAAAGAACTGAGAGCAGGGTCTCAAAGAGATACTTGTTCATATTATTTGCAACAGTTCAAAGATGGAAGCAATTCAAATGGCTATTGCCAGATGAATACATAAGCAAAATGTATATACATACGATGGGATAATATTCAGTCTCAAAAAGAAAACTCTGACACATACTCAACATGAATGAACCTTAAAATCATTATGCTATATGAAACAGGCAGTCATGAAAGGACAATGACTATATGGTTGCACTTATATGAGGTATCTTGAGTAGTCAAATTTATACATAAGACAGTATAATGTTGGTTGCTAGAGGCTTGGGGGAAGGGAAGGACAGGGAGTTGTTGCTTAATGGGGAACAGTTAGTTTTGCAAAATGGAAAGAGTTTGGAAATAGTGCTGATAGTTGCACAAAAATGGGAATGTACTTAATGTTACTGAAATGCACGTTAGAATGGTTAAATGATAAACAGTATGTTATGTGGATTTTACCACATTTTTAAAAAGTACCCTCTCTCTGTTGCCACCAAAACTAAGAATTTTGTTTTAACCTAGAGATCAGTTGTTTTAAAAAAAGGCGGGGAGGGGGTAATAAAAAGTAATCAGAATATGAAAGCTCTGTTAAAAGGTTCTTGGAGTATCCCATCATCCACAGCCAGGATAATCCACAGCAGGCAATAAAAAAACATTATGGATGTTGATTCAGAATGATAGCAACAACTAACACATATTGTTTACTATGTGCCACACGCCTCCAAAAACTTTACGTCTATTAAATTATTTAATATAACAAGGCACATATTATTAGTATCTGTATTTTATCCATGAGGAATATGAGGCATTATAAAGATAAATAAATTGAACAAAGTTGCTATCTCTATTAGATGATAAAGATGGCTTTTAAACATTGGCAGTCCAGATCTAGAATTCATGGACTTAGCCACTATTATCTTATGCCTCTTTCTCAACATATCCTATTCAAATACACTCACAATCAATAAAAGTAGGCACTTAATGTAAGCTTTAGAGTTAATCCTAAAGGCATGATATCAAACTATTCAGCATAAAACAGAGCTACAGACTTATCTACCTTTCTAAGCATCATATCCTATTCACTTCTCCAAACTTCCACCCACTTCCTCTTTGAGTTGTAACAAACTACCTATAATTTCTTGACTAAAATCAAGCTCATATCTCCAAACTTTTGTATTTGCTATTCACTCTACCAACAAAGTTCCCTCTCCTCTACCATCTTCATTGCCTGGCTAGCTGGACTTACCCAGTTGTGAAACCTGGTCTGACAGTAACTCTCCCCCCACCCTCCCTGGTTCTTTCATGTTCCCAGATGACATGACATGGTATGCTACATTAAAATTCTAAATTAGAAATTTCCTTAAAATTAGGAATATCTTTTGCTTAGCAGCAAAAACGTTTCCAAAGGTTTGTCAAAAGACTTAATTAAGCCCAATAGTATTTTTTTGTATCTGTAAATAATCCTGCAAATAATTTTACAGTAGAAAATTAAGTTCAGAGGTTATATAACTTGGTGGATATCCCACAGCGAGTAGGAAAATAAAATTCAAATTCAAATCTAGGTCTTCAATCAATAAATTCTTCTTTTTCACTACCCTATTTCATGTTACCATAAGCAACCACAAGCTGTTTAAGAACTATGTCCTGTAGTAACTGTTTATAGTGGCGGTAGAAATTAACAATTCGTCCACAAAAATGAATCTCAAAAAAATTAAAATAGTAAATGTCGCTGAAAGATAAAATATTTGAACTTTAAGAAGGTCATTTCTCAAGGCTGGGTTGTGTCTCACTGCTTGCCTCATATGTGTGAGACACTGGGTTCGATTCTCAGCACCACATATAAATAAATGAATAAAATAAAGGTCCATCAACAAACTAAAAAAGTATTTTTAAGGGAGGTGCAGCACACGCCTATAATCCCAGCACTTTGGGAGGCTGAGACAAGAGGATCATGAGTTCAAAGCCAGCCTCAGCAACAGCAAAGTGCTAAGCAACTTAGTGAGACCCTATCTCTACATAAAACACAAAATAGGGCTGGGGATGTGGCTCAGTGGTCGAGTGCCCCTGAGTTTAATCCTTGGTGCCAAAAAAAAAAAATTTTAAAAAGGTAATTTCTCCCCTCTATAAATACATAAAACTATCATACAAAGTTATTACTATTATAGTCTCAAGAAAATGTTGCTGTAAGTATTTAAGATGTCACCTTGTACTTCTTTATCATGATATTCTTTTAGTTTTGTCCAAAGTTCCTTAAAGTCATTAGATATATCTGCAGAATTCGGGCTTCCACAACTGCTTCCAGAGATGTTCATCTTGATTAACAGGTTGCACACTTCTATTTGCTAAATGTTTTCTGATCTTTTTTTGTTACATTATAGAGGTGTGAAGTTGTCTTTAGACAGCTGAAATACCTGAAACGACAGATTGCAACATAAATAAACTTTGCTTTCATCTTTATGTAATTTGAAGTCAGGATGAAACACAAGCCCAGCTGTTTTAAAGTTTTCCTTATTTACCCACAATCATTTTGAGAATTTGGGAGGGGTTGGTGGGGTGTGAGGAAATAAGAATGATGGGGGGGAAAAACCTCTTGATTTTAGTTTTTTGGCCTTTACATAAGGGAAAATTTCTCCTATGGAGGAGTAATTACTTAAATTCTGTTAAACTAAAGGACTGATATTGAGAGCTCTATACTCATTCACAGCCAGTATTGACTTACTATTAAAGAAGAATTAAAGAAGAATGTATTGCTTTCTTAACTTTTGAATTGATGTGGAGTAAAAACTATACCAAGAAACAAAAACATTCTGAAGTATTCCTGACTCAACAAGCATTCACATATTTACACACATCTATATAGAGAAACAAAACAAAACAGAGAAAATGACTTTAACACACATGAGGATCTGCATATCTTTCTTAGAATGAAATAAGTCAAATCTATGAATACAGAAACATATTTAAAGGTACAAATAAGGTGATTAGGATAAAGCTACTTTGTGTCTATTTCAAAGCAAAGGTAAATAATTAGATCTATTACTTATGTTGCTCCTGAAAAGAAGCAACAGGCTATTGAGAAGTTCAAGCAGAGTAATAAATATTATATGTTCTTAAATTAAAATCATTAATTAGCCACCATTAAAAAAGTAAAATGATGCCAGGCACTTTGGTGCACACCTACAATCCCAGCAACTCAGGAGACTGAGGCAGGAAGATCTCAAGTTCAAGGCCATACTCAGCCAACTGGTAAGACGCTGTCTCAAAAAATAAAAAAAAATAAATAAAAAGAGGGCTGAGATGCTGCGTAGTGGTAAAGCCCTTCTGGGTTCAATCTCAACATCAAGGGAGGGGGAAAAAAACTAAAATGAATAATGAGTTTACTAAATCCAAATCTGGCTCCTCAGTGAATGCTATACCATTGTTAACAAGCACCCAAACTGATTTAAGTGTCCTTTGCTAACAATTTATTGAGATATCTAATGAAGGAGCTAAAATAAAATAAAATCTCTAAAGGAAACAAGAATATGTGTGAAACTACTTGGTGACCTATAAACACTACAGAAATAAATATATATTTTATCAAGCTTTTACAAACTGCAATTAGACTTTTAAAAAAATGATTAGTAAAAACTAGCCAGGGAATGTGGCACAGACCTGTAATCCCTGCGGCTTGGGAGGCTGAGGCAGGAGGATCAAGAGTTCAAAGCCAGCCTCAGCAACAGCAAAGCACTAAGCATCTGAGACCCTGTCTCTAAGTAAAATATAAAATTGGGCTGGGGTTGTGGCTGAGTGCCCCTGATTTCAATCCCCAGTGCCAAAAGAAGAAGGGGGAAAAAAAAAAGCAAAAATTGAATGTATACTGGATTTCAGATATTAGGGAGTTATAAATTTTCTTGGGTTTGATAATGATGTGGTCACTACAAAAGACTTACCTGTCAAAGAGATATACACTGAAGTATGTATAGATTAAGCAATATATTCTCTAGGATTGGCTTGAAAATACTCCAGCTGATACAAATAATGGGTGCTGGGTGGAAAGATGAAACAAGAAGTGCTAAACTTTCACAACTATTAATGTTGAATGATGGATATGTATATGAGAGGGTTCATAATTCTACTGTCTCTTGCGTATACTCATTTCCATATTAAAGTTTTTTTAAAAATGAGATTAGTGAACTACATTACTATAGCTGTTTCCAAAGAAGCTGGTATTCTACCTTTTAACCAAAAAAGATAAATTACCAGGCTTACATTATTGTCAACAAAAGTCATCAGTTATTAAGAGTGTAAGAGCACAGGGATATGTTAATTTATATTTATTATACTTAATAAATATTTACATTTAAATATTTACATTTATTATATCTTCAGAACAACTCTATAAACAGCCACAATTAAACATTTCATTTTAGAGTTGGGGAAACAGGTGTAATAGTCTAAGGGACTTGCTCAAGGTCACACACACAGCTAGGACGTGCAGTATGTGGGGTTAGGATTCAAGTCGTAAGCCAAAAAATACCTCTGTAGCAGGAAAAACGAAACAAAACAAAACTGTAAAAATAAGCTAATTGCTTTTATCCCATGAACAGTTTAAAGGCTTAATGAAAAATTATAAATTGCACAATGTTAGTTTAAAATCAATAATGTAAGTAAAGCGTCTTTAAGAAACAAACTAAAATAATGGAGTGCTTTAAATACACACACACACTCTTTATCAAAATCAAACTTGCAGATTCTGGCCCAGGAAACCTTTCCTCCTACCCTGCAAGCCCAGCACTTTTTGCTGACACCTGTTTTGGCATTGAACGGTTACTGCTGCACAGTGAGCCTCGATCTCTCAGAACGTACATCTTGCCTCCCGAGTTGCACTAAGGGCTCAAAGACTGGTGATGATCCACTTCTGTGTATCCCTTAGCACTCTAAACCATCACACTGAAGGCATTCAATAAGGTATTTACTGTCACACCACACGTCCTCTCATACTGGTGAGGCAAGAGGAACTGCTCAAGGCACTTGCAGGAGTGCAGCGGTTCTCACTGCGTCCCGGTGGTCTCCACCAGCCTCTCCTCAGCACCCCGTACATTCCGCGCGCGCTTCTGGTGAAAACTCTCTCAAGGCCGGCGCGGGAAACGCGCCCTGCGCGGTCGGCGCATGCGCGGGGGCGTGCCGGGCACTGAGAGGCGCGTCCTCAGCCCGCGCGGGAGAGCAGGAACCACACAGAACGCCAACTGGGGCATCTCCACAGAGTTTAGACCGACCCCAGCCTACGTCCTCAGACACAGCCCAAGTGCCTTGTGGTCCTCTCCAAACCTGAGAGCCAAACCCCTACGCTGAGCACGCAACTCCAGACCGGAAATAGCCCCTAGGACTTGGCACGCAGGGTCGGAGAAAGAAGATTCCTCGTACTCACAGCTTCCAAGACAGCCTCGAAATTCTCGAAAGCCCCAGGACGGGAGTAGACACCTGGGGTTGTAAAGGGACGGCAACTCGCTGTTCTCCGTCGCCCCTTTCCTTCACCAGACTGCCAAACCCCCTCCCGCGGCTGGGTGAAGGCCGGAGGGCGGCCGGCCCGGCTCGGATGCGGCCGGCCCCGCCCCCGCGGGAGCCCTGCGACGTCACGCAACGTCACGCGGGAGTTCCCGCGGCGGCAGGTCCCTCCCTCCTTCTGGGGTCTGCGGTGCGGACGCTGGAGGAGGACCGCGGCTGGAGAGTGAAGTGTGTCCTCCGAGCTGCTGGGACCAGCCCAAGGAGCTTGGCGTCCACAGCGGCGTTTTGGAGGTGCCCTGAAGAAAACTAAAGCTGTTCTGTCTGGGGAGCCAACCCCTTGGTGTTTGTGAACGCTGTCTTCCCTGTGCATGTGACTCAAGCACATTTCAAGGGAAGCGTGCGGAGGGTACCCAGCGCAGAATTCGTTATCTACAGGTGCGGGCATGGACGCAGATCAGTCTAACGTAGTTTTCAGGCTGCTAGTCGTTACCTACAGCTGAACGGTATGACCTGTCAGGACTGGTTAGTAACGTCATATTTCAAAAAGCTTTTTATTTTGCTGAAGTTAAGTGGGAAGTTTCTGGCAAACCTGAAATGAGAAGGCATCAGAAGCGACAGCATTCATTATTTGGGCAACACGTTGTTAGGGTAATTCTTTAAAAATCAAAATTTCCCGTGGCTGTTGTCCGATATTCAAACAGATAGTATGTTTTCTTATTTATCTTGATTTATATTTTATTTAGAGGTACTGGAAGTTGAACCCAGGGACCCCTTACCACCCACCTACATCCCCCCACGCTTTGAGACAGGATCTCACTAAGTTGCTTAGGGCCTCACTAACTTGCTGAGGCTGACCTTGAACTTGCTATCCTCCTGCCTCAGCCTCCCTAGTTGCTAGGGTTATAGGCATGCACCACCACACTCAGCTACTTTGATTTTTGAATGTAGCATTTTTTGACCATTTGGTTCTACAAATCAAATTGAAAATAAACTAGAAATCACTTTATCTTTGGAATATGTTTGTTATACTTCAAGACCAGGGAAGAAGGAAGGGGACAATAACTTTTAAGGAGTAATGCATAGGAAATTATAAATACAAAGCGTAAAGATAATTTTCCCACCCATCCCAGATTTGAGGGATGAATATAATGTAATTTTTTTTTTAATATTTTTTAGTTGTCAATGGACCTTTATTTTATTCATTTATTTATATGTGGTGCTGAGAATCGAACCCAGTGCCTCACGCATGCTAGGCAAGCGCTCTACCACTGAGCCACAATCCCAGGCCCATAATGTACTCTTTGAGACTGGAAATAACAGGGTACTTAGGTACTATTTTAGCACTGCCATTCAAAAGCTGGTATCTTTAAAGAAGACTGCTGAACCAACCTAGATGCCCTTCAACAAATGAATAGATAAAGAAAATGTGGTACATATACACAATGTAATATTACTCAGCCTTAAAGAAGAATGAAATTATGGCATTTTCAAATGCCATAAATGAATGGAACTAGAGAATATTATGCTAAATAAGCCAATCCCCCCAAAACAAAAGCCAAATGTTTTCTCTGGTAAGAGGATGCTGATCCATAGTGGAGCAGAGGGATAGGGAAGAATGAAAGAACTTTGGTTTGTGTAGAGGGGAGTGAGGGGAGGGGTGTAGGGGTGAGTATGGGAAGGACAATAGACAGACATTATTACCCTATATACATGTATGATTACACTACTGGTGTAACTCATCCATGTACAGCCAGAGGAATGAGAAGTTGTACTCTTTGTCAAAATGCATTCTACTGTAAAATAAATTAATTTAAAAAGATGTTTACTGAGCTTTCCTTACCCTGTTATAAAACCCTTTTTTCCCCAGCTTTAGCAGACTTAATTCATAAAGCTTAAAAAAAAAAAATGAGCCAGCTACAGTGGCACATGCCCTTAATCCCAGCAGCTCAGGAGGTTGAAGCAGGAGGATTCCAAGTTCAAAGTTCAAAGCCAGTCTCAACAACTTAGACCCTAAGCAACTCAGTGAGACCGTATCTCTAAATAAAATATTAAAAAGGGCTGGGGATGTGGCTCAGTGGTAAGTGTCCCGAGGTTCAATCCTCAGTATCAAAAAAAAAAAAAAAAGATTGAACATTTGACTATGCCTTTTTTAGAAAAGAAAACAATGTAGAAAACAATTGGCAGATTTAAACTTGTATTAAACTTGTATAAATATTTATAATAGAAATGAGGAGTTTTAATATATGGAAAAAACCTGTAATCAAGTTGTCATTTTTGTCAGCATATCAAAAGGACATACTACTTGCCAGCACGGATGGTGGATCTTGTTATCCCAGCAACTCTGGAGGCTGAGGCAGGAGGATTGCAAATTCCAGGCCAGCCTCAGCAACTTAGCTAGGCCCTATGCAACTTAGACCCTGTCTCAAAATAAAAAGGGCTGGGGATGTGGCTCAGTGATAAAGGTCCCCTGGGTTCAATCCCTGGTATCACAAACAAAACAAAACAGTATTTGTGGTCCAAAGAAAAACTACCTGAGCGGAATGGCCTAACCTGTTCTTATGGCCTTTGCCTATGACTCACTAATCCATTTATGCAAATGAGAATCCAAAGATTTCATCCTTGACCCTTTATTCTCCCTTAATCCTTATATATCCAATCCTTTACTAAATCCTGTCAAACATTTAAATCCTTCCCTTTTCTCACTACCTCCATAATCCACGCTTCCATTAATTTTTACCTAATCTACTACTATTCTACTTTCCATGTCTACACAATCAACCAACATAAACCATTGTCTGGAAAATTGTTGAATATTAATTCTCTGTGTATGTATTTAATTTTGTATCCTATACATGTATTGCTGAAAAATGTGTAGTCTAATGAGGAGGGTACAGGCTCTGGAGCCAGACTGCTTGGGTTTGAATCCTGCTCTACTATCCTCACTGTAATTGGATTGTTTACTTAACCCCTCTGTCTCGTTTTTCCTGCCTGTAAAATGAGAATAACAATAGTACCAATCTCATAGGGTATGAAGATTAAGTGATGTGACATGTAAACTGCTTAGTGCACTGTTTAGATAAATAGTGTATTGTCAATAAAAACTAGCTGCTACTAGTATTTCTCAGCTAATAGACTGAATGTAACACATTTTAAAAGACATTTTAAAGGATGAGGAAAAAAAGAATTTCAAACCTTATACCTTCTCCTCCCCAATCTTAAAGTGTGCCTATTTTTTTTTTTTTTTAATTTTTTTAGTTGTAGATGGACACAATATCTTTATTTATTTATTTTTATGTGGTGCTGAGGATCGAACCCAGTGCCTCACACATGCAAGGCAAGCGCTTTACCACTGAGCCACAATCCCAGCCCCAAAGTGTGCCTATTTTGAGGGCATTTTTTAATACTACAGCCACTGTGCTGTTCTTGAAAAGTAAATCTGATAATATCACTATGCTGCTTAAACACTTTCAGTGGCTTCCTGTTACTTTTTGAAGAAAAACCCTTTGAAATGCTTTTGCTACCTCTTCAGCTTCATTTCCTTACTCTTCTATTCTTGTGCCTAGTCTTCACATATTGTTGCCGCTGCCTGGAGTTCAACAAACCTACTCCTACCCTTTGCCTAGCTATGTATTAATAATCTTTTATTTTGTTTTAATAGTTTCTTCTGTTATTTTCTTTTATAAAAGCATGTACCTCCACATCTTGCAGTTTTTTAAAGTTTTAGTTAGTTAATTCTGGTCTCTCCACTAGACTCTTTAACAACCATGTATTTGGGGGGGGTACTGGGAATTTAACAAAGGGGCACTTTACCACTGAGCTATATCCCCTAGCCCGCCCCCTTTTTTTGAGACAGGGTCTCACTAAGTTGCTTAGGATCTTGCCAAATTGCTGAGGCTGGCCCTTTTCCTGACCCAGCCTCCAGAGTGCTAGGATTGCTAGGCTTACAGGTGTGTGCCATCATGCCCGGCACAACCATGTCTTGTTCATCTTTTTATCTCCAGAAATAAACCCAGTGCTTGCCACAGAAACAGTACTCTAGATAAATAAATAAATTGGGCATCTTTTAATGAATTCTTTTTTATGTAAGTGGAAATCTTTGGATACATTAAAAAAATTGGGGGCTTTTTTTTTTTTTTTTTTGGTACTGGAGATTGAACTCAGGGGCACTCAACCACTGAGCCACATCCCTAGCCCTATTTTGTGTTTTATGTAGAGATAGGGTCTCACTGAGTTGCTTAGTGCCTCGCCATTGCTGAGGCTGGTTTTGAACTCGCGATTCTCCTGTCTCAGCCTCCCTGAGTGCTGGGATTACAGGCTTGCACCACCACGCCTGGCTTGGGCTTTCTTTATGAGATTTTATAATGGTCACTTTTACCATAGAAATGGTGGACATACTCCTAAGTATTTGCCCCAATAAGCAGCTTTCAGACCTATCATGGTAGAAAAAATCTGAAGTCCTAAAGTTATGTGCTGAGAAACATCTTTATCAGAGAAGCAGTTACTTTGAACTCTTCATTAGAGTTGGTTTTCATATTTTATGGTTTTAAGCAATACTTCTCAAACTTTTTGATTTTGGTATAATTAGAATATTAATACATCCAATCCCCAATTTGTAGTGGTTCAATCTATGATTTTTTTTTTTTTTTTTTTTACAATGGTATGAAATTGGTAAGTATTCAGTAGAAACTGTACTTCCAAAACTGAATTTTGATCTTTTCATGAGCTGGTGATATGAAGTATGATCCTCTCTTATGAAACTGAACAGTGGCAACAAACCGCAGCTACCAGTGAGCCATGCAATCACAAGAGGACACAACCAACACTCTGTATGATGCTATGTGGCTAAGGATGTTTAGTAAATTAAGTATGTTAAATGCATTTTTGACTTATGATATTTTTGATTCATGATGGGTTGATTGTAAGTCAAGGACATCTATGGTTGTACTACATGTTATGGTAACAGAATAAGGTTGCTTGCATCCAGAGGCAACAAAGTTGGGACTCCAGCCACCTCGGCCCAGTACTGCCACCTTCAGGACTGGAAATTTATTCTCAGAACACCTATGATATTAGAGGACCTTGTTAGGATGCTCAATTTAAAAAAATTATGTGGTGAAGTGTTAAAATGGTAAACTATGTTATATATATCTAGTCACAGAAAATTGTGTGGTAGCAATAAAATGCTAAGGTTCTTAAAATTAGAAATCTGGAACTCATGCAGACTTTAAAATCATCTAACCATTTCACAAATGAAATTGTTGATTCTACAATCTATGTTTAACTCCTACAGCTGGGTAACCAAGTGTGATGAAGGGAAAATCACCAGGTTAGACTTTTAGATAACACTAAAATTACATGGTTTTAAACCTCATTCAGGACATTAGTTAATCCCTAAAATGGCCTTTGTTTAGCTCCTTCTATTTCCTTTGCTGTCTTACATCTTTTGCTATTTTCTTAAAGCCCTTCTATATGGTATTTTCATGTCTAACCAAAAACCTAGTCCAGGTTAAACCAGACAGTTAAGCTCACGTAGTGTGATCTTCCTAAACGTTGTTTTCCTTTTCTCTACCCTGTGAAATAGGCAGGACCAATTGCAGATAAAAATACAACCCACATGGCATTGCTTCTCATCATCCTTGCATCTACCTTGGTCTAATCCACCAGCAGCCTTTTCTACAGCAATAGTCTCCATTTTAAAAAAAAATTAAACAATTGTCTTTCTTTTTTCACTCTTTTCCCTTTCGGCGTATTCTCCAATGGTGGGGAGAGTGGTCCTTTAAAATGTGCCAGAACATCACATCCCCCTCCTCAAAACATTTCAGGGGGGCTGGGATTATGGCATAGTGGTAGCGTGCTCGTCTAGCACGCGTGAGGCACTGGGTTCGATCCTCAGCACCACATAAAAATAAAAAAATATTCTGTCCACTTATAACTAAAAAATAAATATTTAAAAAAAAAACAACACACATTTCAGGGTCTTCCCATAACATTACAATGAGAACGAAAGCCCTTTCCAAGGAATCAGGACATGTCAGTCACTATAGTCTACTGATGTTACTTTCTCAATATATTTTGAGTAAGTCCTTTCCTTTTTATCCCTATTCCTATTGCCCTACTTTAGGTCCTATTTCTTGCCTAGAAGACAGCCTTTCTGCTTCCAATCTTATTCACCTTAATTAATTGAGTCTCCACACAGCTGCCTGAGATCTAAACCATTATTTCTGATCTTATCACTCTGCTTAAAACCCTTCAATGACTCTCTATTGCCTAAAGGTTAAAATTCAATCCCTTTAAAGTATCGCAGAAGCCTTTCTTGGTCCTGCATACTCTCTATGTGTAACTTGCTCTTCCCTTTATCAACAGAAAAGCCCTTTTATTCTCTCCTCCTCATTTCTACTTCTTTGTCTTGGTTCATCCATTCCCCCCCCCCCCCGCACATTTCAACTTATTCTTTAAGACAGCTCAAGTGGTACCACTTCCAGTAAAGTAACCCAATATCTCTCTACCCCTCCTTCCCATCCACTCCCACAAATGGCCCTCCTCATTCACCAGTACCCCTCAATACATGTATTTGTCAATGAACTTAATGTCATTATGTTGTCATTATTTTCATAAGACTTTTATCTTCTCCAAGTAGACCATGGGCTCCTTGATGCTTTCTTTATTCTTCCCAATTTTCTTAGTTCTTAACCAGAGAATCTTAGCATAGCACCATCCCATAGAGCCGCATATATAATTTAAAGTTTTCTAGTGACCACATTTTAAAAAGTAAAACAAAATAGGTGAAATTAACAATATATTTAACCCAAATTACCTAAAATATTACTTTCATTAAAAAATAATAAGGTTTTTTACATTCTTTTCTTCTTATTAAATCTTTGAAGTTCAATGTATATTTTACCTTTATGGCATATCTCATTTTGGATTAGCCATGTTTCAGTGCTCAAGGCCACATGTGGCTAGTGGCTACTGTATTGGACAGCACAGGCCTACGCTGAATGTTGAGTGAAAAAAAATGAGGCTGTATGATTTATCTGAAGAATTGAGATGGAGCTGGGAGTAGGACATGGTATCTGATTCTCAGTCTAATGCTATTTCTATCATTTGTGTTGAGCATTTCCCCATCTCTTTCCATTCCATTTATTATTACCTCCTTCCCTTCTCCAGCAATGAGTGCCTATATCTTATAGCCCAAAACTTAAGTGATTAAACCCATGATGATAATTTACACAATGATTTCCAGCACATCTAACATGAACATACAATATGGGTAAATTGGAGTGAGCTGTTATACCTTTAGTCAGAACTATTTTAAGTACAGATCAAAATGTTGAGAGACAAAGGAAAATTACATTAACTGTTAATATTTATTATTAAAAGAATATTTGATTTAATTTTTAAAAAATTGTTTATAGGAATTAGTAAGTGGTGTTTGTGGGTGGTAGTATACATCTATCAGGGATCTTACTCCGAGTGTCAAAATGCTTGGTTTATGATTTGATAGCACCAAGATTCCAGTTAAGTGAACAGTTTTATAATTGTTTTAAAAGATACATTTGACATTCATGGAGGGTGTATCAGTTTTTATTTTGGCATTGTCTTAGGTGTTCATTTAAATGTTTATAACAGATATTAAAGATTATACATTACTTTTCAACTAGAAAGAATAGTCTAATGTCTCTCTGGCAAGTTTCCAAATTAGATAAAGGAGCTTTATTTAATAAAATAAAATATATAGGTATAACTACACTGGACTGAATTTCCTACTTCATTTCCCTCAATGGGTTATTAAAGTAGCTTCATTTGTTTTTAAACATCTTTTGCTGGGCTACTTCATTTCACATTAGTAATGAGCAAACTTTCACTGGATATATAAATTGTTCAATTTAGCATATTTTGCTATGCTTGATAAAGAAGGTTCCTATATTGGTTGCCCAGGTTTAAATGATAATGGATTGATTAATAATGTTATTAATCTGTTATTTGAAGAATAATTTATCATTAATGGTCAGAGACATCTAGTTCTTTCAGGTCATCTATTCATAATGCAGAGAATGTTTCAAATATTTCAAATCTATGCATGCTCTGTAGGTTTTTGAAGTCCAGGAATTGTTTTAGCTGGTTAGTTAGCCTTAACACCTTCCAACACATGTATTTATAAGAACTTAATACTGAAGAGATAATAGAAAAACTTATGAGCCAGTGGTAGAATGCTTGCCTAGCAAGTGCAGGGCCCTGGGTTCTATACCCAGCACTGAAAAAGAAAGAAAGAAAAGAGAAAAATAACTTATGAATGATCACATGCTGTGGATATAGCTTCATGGTGAACTGCCTGCCTAATATGCCTAAGGCCCTGAGTGTGATCCCCAGTACTGGAAAGGAAGAAAGGAAGGAAGGAAGAAAAAGAAGGTGATCATTAAGACTGTAAAGTAGGGGCTGGGATTGTGGCTCAGCGGTAGAGCGCTTGCCTCGCATGCGTGAGGCCCTGGGTTCGATCCTCAGCACCACATACAAAGCAATAAAATAAAGACATTGTGTCCATCTACAACTAAAAAAAAAAAAAGACTGTAAAGTAGAAAAATTTATTTATTTTGGTAATCTTTAAAAATATGAATTTTTACCTTTTTATACAGTAAAAAGGTACTATACTGAATTGACCTGTGTACATATGTATAAAGCTAACATGATGGAATCTGTGAGAATATTTGTCATCATGTAAATGGAGAATATTATGAAGGGTTAACTGTAGGAATTAGTCACTGACACGTGGAGTCTGTTTATTAAAGCATTCTTTAGTAAGTTCACAAGAAAAAACACATTTAATATTCATTGCTTTGTCCACTTTCAAAAATGGCATTTTTTCCATCTGTTAATTGATGAATTTGTCCACTACTTGGAAAGAATTGTGATCTTTAGTGTACCTATGCTTCACAAATTACAGGTGTATCTTCAGACATACTGTTTTACTTTGTCTTTTTTTCATCTTTTCCTATTCTAATTATGCTTGAGAAAAATAGACTTTGTTTAAAATATTGGCTTTTTGCCTTTTCTAATCCATATGCTTGTGTAAAGCTAAGAAAACTTTAATAGTTACTTTTCCAAAGGTAAATGCAAAAATTCAAAATATTTTTTATTCAGTTAGATAGTTATGAGTTCTACTTATTCCTCCCTGAAGCACAGTAGCATGACTATAGTTTACAACAATTTATTATATAGTTTATAAAGAAGTACAAGGCAGGTTAGAGGTGTAGCTCAATGGTAAAGTGTGTGCTTTGCATGTGTCAGGCCCTGGGTTCAATCTCCAGGATCCCCTCCCTGACACAAAAGCACTAGAAGAGAGGAGTTTGAAGGTTTCCAGCACAAAGGGTGAATGTTCAATGATGTAGAAATGCTAATTATCCTGATTTGTTTATTACTGGCTAATTTTTACAAATCAGCATCTCCTTTAATAATTATACAGAATTTTGCATTATAGCACTTGCCTGTAATCGCAGCAATTTGGGAGGCTAAGACAGGAGAATCACCAGTTTGAGGCCAGCCTCGGCAACTTAGCAAGGTCCTAAGAAGCTTAGTGAGACCCTGTCTCAAAATAAAAAATAAAAAGTGATGGGAATTAGGCTCAGTGGTAAAGTGCTCCTGGGTTCAATCCCCAGTATTAAAAAAAAAATCTCCTCTAAAGGAGACCCTAAGTTTTAGCCATTAACTTTTCAGTTTCACTTCTAATAACCAGAAGTATTAAAAATTTATAGTGAAATTATGTTTTAATTTACTTTACACTTACGGTGACTGATTTTATGGGCTACATAGGATACTAAGGCTGAAACATAGATGTCCTCTTCCCATATCTAGTAGACATTTTATGTAAGGTGATCATATGCCCAGATATACCAGCAACAGTTCTGGTTAATGCCTGTTTATCTAGTTAATTATTAATAGATGTCCCTTGTACTTTAAAACATGTCCTGGTTTGGGTGATAAATCATATGGTCAGAAGGAATTTGAAATATAAACTAATAAAAAGGGAAGATTTAAATGCTCTTTTGTAGTCAGCACTTTTTCCTTCTCATCCATGTATAGATCTATCTAAACTCTCTTTAGCTTATTGCATGTAAAAGCCATAAAAGAATTATATACTCTTTTATTTGTTAAAGTACACTGAAATACCTATGAGTTGAGAAGTGGTTGGTTTCATACTGATAGGAAATTAATTCAAGAGCATTAACTATGATAAAATATAAAGTACTTTTCCTGTTTATCCTCTTTTTTAACCTAAAAAAAAACTGTCATAAAGGTAGAACAGTACAGTTTTCATCTTTTCAAGAGCTTGGTAAATTAGGTGGCTTGACTAGCATTATATGTATATATCATATATGTATTTGTTTCATGTATATGAAAAAATATATATGTGCACATATATATGAATATATTTTATCATGTATATAATATGTATACATATGTCTATGTCATGCTGTTGTTAAATAATAGAATCTATATAAAGCTTGTTTTGTGCTTTTCTATTTTTTAAATTTAGGAAATATTTTTGAAAAATTATCAGTTTCTGCATTTTGATAGAAAATTATTATTACTTGAAAGTTAATTTGTAGTTCCAATATACTTTTCTATTTACTTGAGGTTTCCCGTTGTAAGAGGTTAGGAAAAGGACTTGTAAATATGGCAGAATTTAATTAGTTTCACAACTGAGGAGAAGAAAATAAATCAGGCTTTCTTAATTAGGGTTGGAGTGAAGCACTTATTATGAACAATCCCAGTTCATTTTTAGACGTTTTTGCATTAGTAATTTATTTCTAAGTAATTTTGGTACACATGCTCTTTTACTTGCTGTACAATAGGTATGTACATTTGATAAATTGTTATGGACTAATTTCTAATGGAATTAGCAAAAATGTTTATACAAGCATTCTCAGCCCTGAATTGTGGATTCTTTCATGTTCCAAGTTTAAAATTTAATAGATTGAAGGATGTTGAATTATGTTGCAGTATCAGAAAGGGCCACAGTATGAAGTACTCTAAAAAATATGTGATCATATTCCATAATCATTGATGGCATATAGCCATATAGCCTTATGATACTAGGGAAAGAGCTGGGAGATAGGACCAGGGTTTAAATTATGGCCCTATCTGATTATCTGCATGTTTCCTAGACAAGTCTTATTTTCCCAACTGAAAGATGACAATATTTATTTTACCCAAACGTTTGTTTTAAGAATGAAATAACATGTGAAACTTCTTAAAGAAGACTGAAGTTTGAAGCAGCTTGCCTATTCGGAGCAGAGTGACAGAGGCTTTCCAGGCAGAAGGAATGTGCAAAGTTCTGCGGAGGGAGGGGGCAGACAATCATTGTGAGCTTGGGAAACTGCAAATATTAATGTATTTGTATAGGTTGATATTGGGAAAGTAGCATTATTATTTGAGTTCTAATTTTTAAAATTTTAATCCTATTGAGTAAATAATGTAACCGCTTTGATTTGGTTGTTTATCAATAAAATGAAGATAATATATACATTGAGTATTTCACAAAATCATTGATAGGATTGGATGGCATGTATATATGTATCTAAACAATGTAATAAACTGATGTTTAATAGATTTAAGGCTAATTGGAGACATGTTTCCAATCACTAACTTATAATTATAGTGAACTGTTGAATTGGTATGCAAATGGTGAGAGCTTCATAATAAAAGAAGGGACTAACTTACAATTTAAGTGCTTTACATGCTTTACATCATTAAATTTAGGTAAAGCAGGTAGTATTATGTGGTGGTTTTTTTATTTTTTAAATTCTTTTTAGATATACATGACAGTAGAGTGTATTTTAATATATTATACATACATAGATTACAACTTACTCTAATTAGGATCTCATTCTTGTAGTTGTATATGATGTGGAGTTTCACTGGTGGTGTATTCATATATGAACATAGGAAAGTTATGTCTGATTCATTTTACTGTCTTCCCTGTTCCCAATCCCCACTTCCCTTTATTCCCCTTTAAATATGGTGGTTTTTAATATTTCTATTTTATTCCAAAGGATTTAAAAATCGTCTAGCCCAAAAGCAACATTTTATAAACAGGAGAAACTAATTTATTCATTTATTTCAGGGATTAGTGCTTGTAAGAAATCCTTCATATAATAGTGATATATCATCTTTCCAGCCTCAAATCCAAGAAAGGGAACATTGTAATAAATGTTGATATTATGATCTGAGCTAATAAAGTGAAGACCTGAGTATATTTTATTTCTCTTTTTGAAAATATGTTATGATTGGGCTTTGTTCAGCCACGTGTGTCCCTACTTTTTCTCATTTTCTATGTAAACTCCAGTTCAATTTTTCTATTTTATCTTTATTCATTATCTACTTTTAATGATTTATTTTTTAAAAAACTCAACTTCTCCCAGAATTTAAATTAAGTGAAAAAATGATAGGCTTTGTCACATTTCCTTTTTATTTGCATGTCTTCCTCCTTCACTTTCTCTAAACTAAGTTTAGGCATTATACAAATATGGTATTTACTTCATTAAAGCACATGACTAGATGTTTCGTTATTCCATTTTTAATCTGCTTGACTAGAGCCTTCGTACAATGTATTCTTCAAAATCAAGCTCCAGGATCACATTTTAGGTTTTAATGAATTACTTCTTGTAACCAGACCCTCTTGGAAACAGTCCAAGACAAACGTGTACTATTCAAAATTCTGTGTTTCACTAAAATGAGAAACGTCTCTTGAGGCTCTAATGTAGTCCATTTGTTTTTACTATAATTTTTCCATTGTGAACTTAAAGACTTTAGGTCAATGCTGGGCATAAAAGTATTCATACAGTACACACTAATTAATTGTTCATTTTTCTGCTATTTGTCCCTTTAAAATTGGCAACCAAATTCAGGAAATGAATTGTAGTTTATTAGATAATACCTTTCTCACAGAAGATAAAGTTTCAGTGCATCTCAGGTTTTGTGGGAATGGATCAAATCCATCAGACAAAAGTAGGGTAAAGTTCCTTATTTTCCATTTGACATTGCTATACTCATTTCTCAGTAAATCCATTTTAGTTTTCTTGATTATAAGAATTACATTGGTAAGCCTAAAGAAAAAGCAGTTTGACTCTATTTGTCCCATAATATGATGTATTGTGTACTTCTTAGGCCTTGTGTGTTCCAGCCATTGCAGTGGCAACCAGTTTTATGCGGGTGAAACCTGAAAGCCCTTCACCTGACTTTCTAGCCTAGGGCCTTCTCTAAAGCTAGTGGAAACAAGTGCATAACTTGAAAGTGTAAGAAATTAACAATCCATGGACAACCCTTAACTGAAGGAAGTCAGAATTGATAGATAAATGCTTCTCTTTTGTGTCCTATGGCAGGCAATTCTGAAGTTGTTTCACTACTCCTCTTATTGAGCTTGAGCATTGATATACTCATAGCGGGCAATTAATTCAAGAATGTACCCTTGGGGCTAAGGATAGGGGCTCGGTGGTAAGAGTGCTTACCTGGCACGGGCAAGGACCTGGGTTCAATTCCCCACACTGTAAACAAAATAAAAAAACCCCACTCTTACTGGCTTTTCTTCCTTCACTATTTTCTTTTCCTAACTCCCAATTCCTATTCCTGGTATGATTTCCCAAATAAAGAACTTAGCCAAAGGACTTAGGTTCTACTTTCCATGGAGAATCTAGACTAAAAGTATTGCTATTAGTGGAAAATTAAATTTGGAAAATTTTCATGCATGGATAGGACAGTCAGACTGATGGTATGCCAGTGTTTGTAAGGATAGTATTGCTAACCCAAGATTGGTTGAATGTGCATTTGAGGTTATTTTTCTGATAGTGTTAATAGGTTGGATTTGAAGGAACACATTTGTCAGTAGTATGTAACTTCCAAATTATAGTTTGCAATTACTTTTATGGCTGTCTGTACTAAATACAATAAGCTATAATGTTCTTATTTCCTAGATAGTTTTTGATTCATTGCAAATTTAGTTGTTAGTCCTGAATTACCCAAATTAACTATTTATATAGAAATGTTTAAAAAGTATATGTAAAATTTTTGTTACTCCCTAGCCCTCTTTTCAGTTGTTTATGGTCATATCTTCTAAATGTATAAAAATAAATGCAAATTAAGTACTGATCTAATTATTAGTCACATAGGCTAAATTGCTTATGTGTCTAATAATTTTAATAAGTATATAATTAATTGGCTATATTAGTAAAGTGGTCCTTTTGTCTTTCAGTATAGCATCTCCACACAAGATCTATAACTTAAAGAGAAAAACAAATGGTTGTCAGTGTTCTGAACAATACATTTCATTAATAGCTCCCATATGATCTTTGCTCATTGGTTCTGTCTCCTAATCAATTAAATAGTCTGAGACTAATATCTTTAGAAACCATCAAATCTTATTCTATATTACTTTTATACCCAATACCTTTTGAACTCGTTCTCCTCATCATTATTTACTATCAAGAAAATACAATATAATTTAGAATCAAGCTGTAATAAATTAAGAAGGAATCTTTTTCTAGAGGCCTGGAGAAATAATTCAATTTATTGGTAATGGAGCACAATCCTTAGAGCATCTAGAAATCCTTGGCCAACTGATTTGATGTCATAGCCTTTGAAAAGCTGACATATTAGACACACATGGGGCATTTGAATTAGCCCTGTCAACTTCATTTCACTGGTATACTAGAATAAAGATGATAGAAATTTGAATTTTAAAAAAGTAATTAAACCTTTTAATCATATTATTGCTCTTAGCATAAAGCTTCTTTAAAGTGAATGTTTAATTGGATTATGTGAATTTCTGATTTTTAAAATTTAAAATGGTAAAAATATCTTTCAATATTAAATATTAATGCCTCCAAAGATTGTTGATTTAATTTTTATCATTCTGACAAATAAAATGCATATATTCTAAGGTAAGCATTGACTTCTCTTACTGAAGATATTCTTATTGGGGTAAGAAGGACATTGACATTGCTGAGCACCTAGTATGTTCTAAAAACTGCTAGATGTTTTAAGATAATATGTCCTTTAATCCAACAATTCACTCTGTCCTTCCTTCCTTCCTTCCTTCCTTCCTTCCTTCCTTCCTTCCTTCCTTCCTTCCTTTCCTTCCTTCCTTCTCTTGTGCTGGGGATTGAACCCAGAGCCTTACACATGCTAGGCACATACTCTACCACTGAGCTATATCCCCAGGCCTAATATAACAACTCTTAATTAATGGTTTTAGTTTCCTCAATTTACAGATGGAGAAAAGAGCACTTAGAAAGTTAAATGATTCCCAAGTGTAAACTAGTTTGTAGCAGAGCCAATATTCAAACGCATGTCATTTTGGCTCAGACACCCACATCCTTTTCAATATACTCCCCTTCCTTTGGATTGTAAAAGAAACAAAAAAACAAAAATGGATGATTTTTCAGAGTCCACTTGGACTGGACTAATGTTCCCAAATTTAGAAGTATTTCAAAGTTAGGATTTATCTGTAAAAAGATAAGGAGATTAGGAAAATTAACATTTAGTACTAGGAATCAGAATTTAAAAGTTTGGGCCTTTTATTCTCAAACTTTCTATAGTCCCAGGTTCTAGCAATTCCTCAGGTTAAAAATGTGTAAAGCATTTTTTGAGCACTTGTGTGCAAAGCACTTTTTAAGAGAATACCCTGAAATAACAGGTTCTGTCATCTCTAAGATGAATTTTGAATCTCACAATTCTCATCTGTATAACCTTATTGAGATATTCTTATTAGTTCTGCCAAATATTAGGAATTCTAACTTCTTAGGCAAATCCTAAACTATTATCTACATAAAAATGACTAAAACAATATAAAAATGTTTAATATATACCAAGAATACAAACAGTAGGCTGAGGTTATGGCTCAGTGGTATAGTGCTTACCTTGCATACATTAGGCACTAGTTTCAATCCTCAGCACCACGTAAAAATAAATAAATAGAATAAAGGTATTGCATTCATGTACAGCTAAAAAAAATTTTAAACAAAGAAAACAAAAAGTTGAGATAGTTTAAAGCAATGCTAAGTCAGAAAATGATAGCAGGATCCACAGTCTGGTCATATATGAAAGAATATGAGGCCCTATTATCAATTGGAAAAAAAATTGTAGGATGGCATTGAGAGATTAGGATTTGAAGAGATAATCACCTTTCTTATCAATGGCTACCCCATAAATTCAACCACTGTGCCAAAAATGTTTGGTGGCAATAATGATAAAGATTAAAATATTAAAGCAAATAATTTCTTAGTCACCAAAGATTCACTAACATAACTATACAAGTTTACCTTTTTATGATAGAAAACATTTAGATTTATGTAGTATTCAGGAGAGTTCATGCAAAGTAGTGAAAGAACTACTAGTGTGGGCTGGTATTCAGGAAACCTGGATGTTCTGGCCCGAGCTCTAGCCTTAGATTATACAGTAGTGACTTAGCTATATTTTCTTGGCTTCATTCCACAACTCAAAAATGAAGAGTTGGATTCATTAATTATTAAGGATAGTTTGAGCTCAGAAAATGTCATGATTGTAAGTGCTTTTAGTAAGTGCTTCTCCTTAAGAAAGGAAAAGAAGTTGTTAAGAAAGCTAGCATTGTTGACAAAAAGAATTGTGTGGTTAGGAACAAAAAAGAATGCATTTTAATTTGGTTAACAAAGTCATAGAACTTTAATTTTAATTGAAACAATATATTAATATTTCAAAGGAATCCACTTAAAGAAAATACATGTCATTTAATTAAGTCATTTAATAGGTCTTAGTATATTTGAAAATGAGAATCCCATTAAAATGAAAACTATAAAGTCTCCTTCAAAATATAGAGTTAGGCTTGAAATTTTACTTATGGATTTTATGGGAAATATGTATCTTGCTCCTACATGATTTCCTCAATATTACAATTGTAAAAGTTTCAACAAATTACTTGTCTTTACACAGTAAGTCCTATATTTTAAACACAGTATGGTTTAAAATTTTTAATTACTATGTACAATATATTCAGCAGAGACATCAACAATGTCCTCTACTGATGTATATAACAGCTCTTACCTGAAAACTAATTGAAAGCAAAAATTCAATCAACTATAAATTTGACCCATGTTACCAAAAACTTGTCAGAATACAATTTATGCTGAATAAAATTAATTTTGGTTTGCTGAATCAGCACATTCCATTTGCAGATACATTACATGGCTTTTAGAAGTTTAGTTGAATTACCAGAAGTTTAATGCAGAACTGCCTAGAAGTAAGACTAAGAAGTATCAGAAGATTTTCCCTTCAAAAATGAAACTTCATCTGAACACTTATTTTCATTTTTAAAATTAACACCCTAAAGAAACTTACAGCCTTTGAGTATGAACATAATGACAAAGTGAGGACACTAGGAACAATGAAAGGGATGCATCATCTTTGCTCAGTTCAAGGCTAAGTTCTATTAAGAAGATCTATAGATAATGCTTGACAGGAAATATTCAGTGTAAATCTGTTTAATATTTTTAAAATTCCCAGATAAATTTGTATCTCAGCGATTATGTTAAATTAAATGCCCCCAAAGATATGTACATTCAATTCATTCTAATATTGATAACTAAGGGGACTATTTATTATGTCAGAATGAATCTAAAGGGATTGGTAACTTTCATTTTAAATAACTCATACTACTAAAATAAATTAATTAGATCCACAAAAGAGAGAGATAAAACAAATACTTTAAAATATAAATGAAAGGAAGATCCAAATATTCTTAACCTAAAAAGGTTTTCAGACCTAATAGGCATGACAAAACCTGTCTTCATTCCTTTCTATTCAGCTCAGCAAGTGCTTTTGAGCTCCAATAGTTAATCAGTTACCAGATTCCACAATCTTTGTTTTTCACACTCCTCAATTTTTGCTGTGAATTGTTCCTCTAATGTACTTAGGATTACCAAGCCGGGCAATACTTTTCTCTTTTACCTTAAAAAGGCAATTATTATTTTATACACAACTCAATATACTTTGTAAAATTGCACCATATAACAACAGCTCGTAAAACATAATAGTATATTAACAAAGAGGTATATGGCTTAAAATGAATCATTAATATTTGAAATATATTTAGCAAAATTCTTCAACTCAACTTTTTAAATGACAATTCCCATAGCCAACTTACAAAAAAGTATAGCAGAAGTATGTGGTATACCAAATAACTATCCAAACAAATCAGTGAACATATGTGCAAGTTTTATAAACAATATCCAATCAGATTTACAGAAAAGGTAGGATGCAGGTATTATCATGTTAAAAATCAGTATCTTCTTAAACATCATTTAATTTAACCTTCCAAAACTGCATAAAAATTGAGAAATATAAAAAACATATTAACTTACCCTTCAGTTTATTTAGAAAACCTCTGCTCTTGGTCAAAAGCAGAAGGTGTTTCACTCCTCACTTTCCCTAAGGCTATGAACATAAATGTTAAATCAGTGGACGCCACCTCTCTGGACCACACTAGAGTTTGCTAGACACTCCACTTATGTGGAAGAGTTCTGCTGCATCTAAGCTATATACTGTGTGCAATGGATAACCTAATATGCCTTTCATTTAACTGGCTGGGCAGGTTTCTACCGTCTGTGGAACATGGAATCAAACCAGAATATGTTGGCATAACAGGCCAGTCAAACCGGTTCCTCTGTAGATCCAGAACCCGTCTGACCAGTCTGCATCAAAGGCTAGCCCAACATGCTGCAGCTGCTCAGCTCTGCTAAGCTTGTACTGGGTGAGTTATCCCCACCTCCAGTCAACTCCCAACAAACTACACAGAATGTTGTAGCCTCCAGCAAAATAATTCAGAGTTCTAGTGGGAGGGGTAGATCTGTGTCAGGTATAGCAAGAATCCATTGTTATAAGTCTCTCCTGGTAGATACATATAAGTAAATGGTCTATTATCCTTAGAGGTAGGTAATCCTTCTTAAAATGTGTTCTAGAATTTGTGCTGTCGGAACCCTCTAGAAATAGATTCTCTACAGTGAAGAAGAATTCCATAATTCCTGAACTTTCACCTAATCCATTTAGCTTTGCTTGTTCTAGCTTAGCCTTGAGGGGAGAGATTAATATTTCCCACAAGGGTAGTTAGTTGCCCAGAGAACTGGAAGGAAGCATTTCTAGAGAGAGAGAACTAAAGTGTAATTTGGCCAAACATTTGCCTGCATATGTTATCTTCCTTATTCTCAAACAATCCTCACATCATTGATCCTTGATCCTCACACCATTTAAGTCTAAATTGGAAAAGGTATGTCTATAAAACAGTGACAATTTAGAAAGGTTTTACTTTGGATATTCAAAAGTTCAACACAACTTGATATCTATTGTGTTTTAAGAACTGTGCCAAGTATCACATTAACAATGGTGAAAAAGACAAATTTAGTAGGAGTTGAGAGTTATGTTCGTTACCAATTAAGCATGTCTAGTAAGTTTTTGGAAGGGAGAAATGAGAAACACAAGATTATATTTTGATATAAATTGATTTATATTAAAAGAGATCAGGTGAAGTTTGTTCTTACTCTTTTGTAATAGTTGCATATTTAGAAACAGTCTTTCCTAGGTACCCACACAGTGAATCTGAAATTTTCTCCATAAGAATCATCTGAGGTGCTTAGAACACAAATTGTTGAGCCTCAGCCTCTAGAGATTCTGATTGAATAGAACTGATATTGCCCAAGCACTTCCAGTGATTCTGATGAGGTTGTCGTGGGGACCAAAGATCCAGATTCCATGCTCAGGTTCTTTCGATTTCTATGCCTGATAATAGAATATACATGCACTAAAAGTTATCATATTCATTTTTAATATCATGTCTAAAATGCTGACACTTAAAAAATACTTAATAAATGCTTACTAGGTAAATATCTACTCAGAGTCAGCACTTAGTAGATCCCAGGGGAACCACAACTAGTAACTATTATATGAATCAAACTACATTAAATACTGTAATTATAATAACTGAGGGAGAAGACCAGAAAAAGGGAGCAAGACTATAAGTATGGGGAAACTTCACAAAGAAGATGGTTTAGAGATTTCTTTTTTGACTATGATCAAAGATTGCTATCTGCAAGATAACAAAAGGTTGAAGGTCCAATACAAAGAATACCTTTGATTTAGTACAATAATAAAAGTGTAAGTATCTGAGGACACCATTACTCAAAATGTGGTTATTAGATTCTTTTTCAGAGCAAAGGTCAGCACATTTTTTTACAAAGCGTCAAAGACTAAATGTTTTAGAGTTTGTGGGTCAGATTGTGTTCATTTCAACTCTTCAGTTGTAACATTGTAGCATAAAAGCAGACTTAGACAATTGTCAAGAAATGGGTGTTACAATAAAACTTGATAAAAACAGGTGGCAGGCTAGATTTGATCAGTGGTCCATAGTTTGCTGAACCTTGTGAAAATTAACAAGTTGTGTATTTGATTGGGAAAAGAGACTCTGGAATCAGAAAGACGGTGGATTTTATCCCAGTTCTGTTACATACTAGCTTTCTCACTTGAATCAAGCATCAAGTTTATTTACATAATAGGGAATAAAACAATAGCACCTACCCCCTCATGTTATAAGATTCAAATAACATAATTAATATAAGTATCTATCTGAAAATCTACTGTACAGTAAGGGCTCAATAAAATGTCAGCTAAAAATAAACATGGTCAAACATGGTAGTTGAGTATAGGTATTTATTTCCATTATTTCTTAAAATCCTACTAAAATGTCAGAAAAAAACCCAGCATAAATCTTGAGGACCAAAAGAATGAGAGAAGTAGTAGACAAGAGTTGTCCATAAAGTTTTAGAAGAAGGAATGAGGATCAGTGGTGTATAGAGAAAGAAGTCTGACTAATTGCCTTAATAAAAGCAAATCTATCTTTGCTGCTGGAAAACTTCAAGAATTGAACAAGGGACCTCTAATAATCTTGCGTATGAGGTGGGCTGAAAATGAGAGGGTTGGTTGAAAAAAGTCTGTTTAGGAAGAGTTTGCTTTGCAGGTCCCTTCCCCAGACCAGAAACCTGGAGAGTGCACTTTCTTCAGCCTTGACTGGTGATAGGTAGGATTTGTTAATTCATGGTAGGAGAGGTTGTCACAGATTGGTACTAGATTTTGGAATACCAGACAGAGCTGATGGTGAGTGCTAAGCACCATACTGGATTTTTAAAAATTGCATTATTTTCCTATTGCTTCTGTAACAAATTACCCGAAACTCTGTGGCTTAAGAAAACACAAATATAACATCTTACAACTAAAGTCCAAAATGGACCTCAATGGGCTAAACTCGGGGTATCAGCAAAGTCGAATTCCTTTTTGGAGGCTTCAGGGGAGAAAAATCTGTCTTTTTGCCATTCTGGTTTTGAGTAGATACCTACATATCTTGGCCCATAGTTCCATTGCATCTGCAATGCCAGCAATGATTGGTTAAGACTTTTTCACAATCAATATTTTGACCATGACTCTGCTGCCCACCTCTTTCACTTTTAAGTGCAACTTGACAATCCAAGATAATCTCTCTATTTTAAGTTCAATTATTAGTTACCTTAATTCCATCTATAGTGGGCTGGGGATGTAGCTCAGTGGTAGAGTGCTTGCCTAGCATGTGTGAGGACTTGGATTTAAACCCCAGTACTCAGAAACAAAAAAAGTAAATTCCATCTGCAGCCTAAATTCTGTGCCACATAAAATAACATATTCACAAGTTCCCAACATGAAGATATGTGGACATCTTTGAGAAGCCATTATCCTGACTACAGTATAGACTAAGTCAAAGTCTTGTTGATGGTTGAGATACTGAGTTTTATTCTTCTGCTTGGCTTCTGAATGCTAGTTTCAGGTGTGTATTCTTTACTTATAAAGCAGGAAACTCTCCAGATCCTGATCACCCCAATGTAGTTGTTATAAGCTACGGCTGATTTTATGCCTGTAGGGAATCTCTGGAGAGAGATTTTTATTGTAACAACTAGGGAGGTAGGTAGAAGTATGCTACTGGCATCTGGTGAGTAAGTGCCAGGGGTGCTGCTAAATGTCTTACAAAATACACAGGACACCTCACTCCCCACTCCAAAAAATCATTATTCATTCTGAAATGTCAGTGGTGCCAAGGTTGAGAAATCCTATTCTCACGTTAAATCTAACAGTCAATATCACTCTAACATAAATCAATAAATCCCAGCTAGGCACATAGATCAGTATCTTTTTTGGGGCAGGGGAAAAGAATACAAGGGATTGAACACAGGAGTGCTTTGCCAGTGAACTATATCCCCAGCACTTTTAATTTTTTATTTTTATTTTATTTTTTTTTTAAATATTTATTTTTTAGTTGTAGGTGGACACAATAGCTTTATTTTTTATTTTTATGTGGTGCTGAGGATCGAACCCAGTGCCTCCCGCATGCTAGGCGAGCACGCTACCACTGCGCCATAACCCCAGCCCTTAATTTTTTATTTTGAGACAAGGTCTTAATAAGTTGTTCAGGCCTTCACTAATTTGCTGAGGCTAGTCTCAAACTTGTAATCTTCCTGCCTTGGCCTCCCAAATTGTTGGGATTATGGGCATGTACCACCATACCTGGCACAAATCAGAATTTTTAAAACTAACTAGAGAAAATCTAATATGAAATAGAAATATGAAGAGAAATATATAAAAAGAACTTAGAGAAAACAGTCAATGCAGAAAGCAGGATAATATTTTAAAGCCCATTATATTACTATGTTCAAAAAAATAAGAGTAGTTGCTGGTTACACAGAATGAGAATGGTAAGGCAATGTAAAAATGCAACTTTTGGAGTCTAAAATAAAGAGATATTGGAAAATAAAAATATAATAGCAAAAATAAAGTCAGCAGGAATTGGAGGATAAAATTGAAGAAATCCCTTTCATAAAGTGAAATAGAAAGGTAAAGAGAGAGGAAACAAGTCAGTGTGATTGTGCATTTCTGTAGTTTCAACTACTCAGAAGACTGAGGTAGATGGGGCACTTGAACCCAGGAGTAAAGAGGTCAGTGTGGGCAATATTAAGAGATCTTGTCCAAAGAAATAAAAAATAAAAATGGGGGAAGCATGGAAGATACTGTATTTTTTTAAATCAGAAAATGAATCCCAGAAATCCAACAATTGACAAAAGAAGTTTCAGGAAAGAAAATGGAAAATTATCAAATAGTTCTGAATTTTTTCACTAGAAACAAAGAACCCAAGTTTCTGATTAGAAAGGCAACACAAGTACCCACCAAATAAATGAAGAGAGACTATCAACCAGATATACTATTATGGAATTCAGAATACCATGGATTGAAAAACAATCCAAAAATTTCCAGAGATAAAGAGGAGAAAACACACACAAACACAAACACATACACACACATAGAACACTAGTCACATAGAAAGTGGCAAGATTCAGTAAAACAAATGACACTAAATAACAGCAACACATTTAACTAGAAATCAATGGATTTACCTCCAAATTTCTGTGTTAATATTATTTACAAAAAAAGAATCCTGTATTTATTCAACCTTAAAATCAAGATTAAAAATAGAATACATATAGTTTTGGACACATAAGGCCCCTCAAACTGTTATATCCTCATCTTAAGAAATTACTGAAATATGTGCTTTAAAATAAAGACTAAATTAAGAAAGATAAAAACATGGATTCCAGGATAATTTCTGCTGCTTTTCTTTGCTTGAAGTTCAACATGGCCACAAGTTCCAGTTCCAAAATCTCCATAGTTACTAATTACCAGTACATTATTGAAGAATCTGATTTATAGAAACAGAAGAGAGAAGGTTGGAGATAGAAATATGATTGGCTATTGGGCATTTAACTATTTGGATATTTTTATGTCAAATATTCATGATACAAATCTGGCTGAGTAGGCCTCAGAGCTGTGGTGCTACACATGCGAAAGTTCTCAGATAAAGTGACTATGGATAGAGAAAGCAATGAAACGTGTTACATACAGCATCTTACTAAATGTATAGGTGCCCTTGTATTTCATATTCTATCCAATTGTATTTTTAGATCTCAGATATTGCTCAAAAATCTTTGAGCATTTGTAGGTCATTAGGACTTTGCCTATAACAACTAATAATAGTAATAACAACACATAGCTATTATTTATTGATCAATGGCAGGCCTCATCATAAACATTTTTCACATATCTCATCTAATTTTTATAATGTCCCTAGTAGAGACTTATTACTATATTTTCTACTTTACAGATTATGGAAATGAAATCCATAAAAATAAAGTGATTTACAGAAGGCAAAATAACTATTTAGTGGTAGACCTATTTTTACATACCTGTGCACTCTGACTCCTAAACCCAGAGTGTTTATCTTTATCTTGAAGTGGCAGACTTACCTATGGGAAAGGGATGGATTCTATCAGCATTTGTAATTAGAGACTGCTATGGTTTGAATGTGGGTTCCTTGTGTCTCTCATGGGTCATAGGTTGCAAGCTTGGTCCTCAGTGTGGCAATATTGAGAGGTGGGGGCTGGTGGAAAGTCAGTAGGTCACTGGAAGAAATAAACTAGCTCTTGGAGGATCATAGTCTCTTTCTGGCTTCCTATCTTGCCCTGTGATGATACCTTCCTGTACGTGCTGTCACCATTGTGATATAATCTGCATCCATGTCTTTATCAGAGTCCAGTCAGGTCCTATGCCCTTGAACTGTGATCTAAATAAACCTCCATACTGTTTATAAAGTACCTAGCCTCAAGTATCTCATTAGAGTAAGAGAAAACTAATATAGAGACCAAGGTCTAATTTTGGTCTTTGTTCTTTCCTCAAGCAAACTTTTTCCATAAACGTTGATTTCATTTACATGTTATTTTTATTAAGCAACTGTGTGATTAATCAATAGATTTAATAATCTATGAGGATATTTGAATTCCAAATAAATAGCTTATTACCTAAATGAATCTTAATAGGTAGAGTTTGAGATGTCTGAGTGGTCTTTTGTTGTGTTTACTTCCCTGCCTCTCATCAGGAAATAGAATTTCTGTCAACATACAGCTATCCAATATCCATTCCTTTTTCACATATATACCTATGTACTTTTAAGGCTCACTTCTCAAAAGAGTCATCTCCAGAGGAAAGAATATGGTTTGGCATAGTCAATAAAATTTTTAATTACTAAAAAAATATTAAATATATGTTATACCATCAATTCTATTGCTTTTATAATTACATAGTGTAATTGTAATAAATAATATTGGATTTGATTTTAAAAGATTTTTGAAAATGAAAGAGTTCACTTTTTTTTTTCAACCTACATGTTCCTAAGGAAAGTTTTTTTCTAGTTTTACTTGACAGTTTTATACAGCAAAATTAAACTTGCCATAATGATAAGAAAAAATATGATCCACTTTGAACCAGAATTACATTTCTACTTTATAAATCAAGCCAAACAACATTAGGTTAGCTATTTTCCACAATGTAGTTAAGCTGAGCTATCCCAAGAGATTTGGAAAATCTTTTCTATTTGATTCAAGGTTAATAAAAAATGGGGTTAATGTTCACAGATCATAAAATGAGGAAGGCAATCAAACTGGTACAAGTACAAACTTGCACTTACAGAAGAAGTATGCACAAACATTTATATCTGCCAATTTTCATGAGTAAAAGTTTGCAATATACTACCCAATAGCTAGTAGAACTCGATCACTTTAAAATTAAGAGCATGTTTTACCTGAATAAGTTCAAATCAAAAAAGATTTTTCTGAGATTTTCTCAATTAATCTTAGATTATATAAACATGTGTTAGTTTTTTATTCAACATCCTAATCCTCAGTTGCTTTATTTATTAAATGGAGAGAATTTGATTATATTCTAAATATTTATTCAGCTTAAAATATGTTTTTTGGGGAGGGTTATGTCTCAATGGTAGAGTGCTCACCTAGCACATGTGAGGTGAAGCACCACATAAAAATAAGATATTCTGTCCACAACTACAACTAAAAAATAAATATTTTTTAAAAAATTTATTTTTGGGCTAGGATTGTGGCTCAGTGGTAGGGCGCTTGCCTTGCATGCGCAAGGCACTGGGTTCGATCTTCAGCACCACATAAAAATAAATAAAGATATTGTGTCCATCTATAACTAAAAAAAATTAAAAAAAATTATTTTGGGGGAAAGTGAATAACTTTTTGAAAATGTAGGAGCAAAAGCAAACAGACTAGTGAAGGAGACATTTTACAAAAGACCAATATTTTAAATGTGAGACAATTTTGGGTTGGGTTCTACAAAAGTTGATGCCAAGACATACAGGTACAAGTGATTTAGTAAAAATGTGCTTCCCTATGAAGCCAATAGGGTATTTTGGGATGCAGGAACAGCAAGGAGAATAGGAACAGCAAGGATATGATTTCACTATCAGCCTAGTCCCAGGGATCTGAAGGGTTTAAATTACGACGAAAAAGTTTATTGTAGCCAGGCACAGTGGCACATGCCTATAATCCCAGCAGATTGGGTGACTGAGGCAGGAGAATTTCAAGTTCAAAGCCAGCCTCAGCAACGGTGAAGTGCTGAGTAATTCAGTGAGACCCTATCTCTAAATAAAACACAAAATAGGCCTGGGGATGAGGCTCAATGGTTGAGTGCCCCTGAGTTCAATCCCTGGTACCCTCCCCAAAAATATTGTACTTGGAGGCAAGAAACTGGGGCTTCCATAGTCCTTCAACTAGCCACTTGACTAACTTGCTAACCAAATGAGATTAAAACTTCCAGGCATCAGGTGGAAGAAGAGGAGCAGACCATGACCCTGGCACAGAGGAGGAGGAGCAGACCAGGATCCTGGCCTGCCATGCACACATGTGGAGGTGGAGAGCGGCTGTGCTACAGACCTCATCTACCAACACATGACTCTCCTGACCCGCTTCAATCTACAGACAACAGCCAGGACCTGGAAGACCATTACCAAGGTTCATGCAGGTCTGCTTACACCAGAGGTATCCTTGCTAGCCTACTTCTTTTGATTCCTCTTTCACCCTTCCTATGATCTAATACCTTTATATTTTCACGTCCTACCTCATAAACTGCACATCCTACCCACCTCCTGCTCTCTGTCCACAATTAGAAACTGTAGACCTTAATGCAAAACTACTATTTATATTTTAGATATTAAAAGAACACATCATTTTTGTTTATTGCAACAAAACTGTAATTGCCTAATAGGAATTATTTGGTTTAAGGCTGCATATTGTTTATATTGGGTACTATAAATATTGATCTCCCTTTAAAGGTGAGGTATTGGTAATCTGCAGGGACTATAAGATTACAGGGTACAAACTGTAATACCTCAGATCCACACTGCTAGAGAAAAAGACACATGGACGACATGAATAAATAAGGGAAGAAAGTGCCCCAAACAGACCAAGATGCTACAATAACAGAATCCATTGACAACACAATAGATGAAATGTAAGAGAAGGAGTTCAGAATGTACATAATTAAAATGATCTATGAAGCAAAGAATGATAGAACAAATACAGGCAATAATTGATCACTCTAATAAAGAGATAAGAGAGCAAATGCAAGGAATAATTGATCACTTCAACAAAGAGATAAGAGATAAATACAGGTAGCAAAAGATTACTTCAAGAAAGAGATTCTAAAAAAACAAACAGAAACATTTGAATGAAGGAAACAATAAACCAAATAAAAAGTTCAATAGAAAGCATCACCAACAGACTAGATCACTTGGAAGACAGAACCTCAAACAATGAAGACAAAATACATAATCTTGAAAATAAAGTTGACCACACAATGAAGATGGTAAGAAACCATGAACAGAAACTCCAAGGATTATGGGATAACATGAAAAGACCAAATTTAAGAATTATCAGGATAGAGAAAGGGATAGAGATATAAACCAAGGGAATGCACAATCTCTTCAACAAAATAATATTAGAAAAATTCCCAAACATGAAGAATGAATTGGAAAATCAAATACAAGAAACTTACAGGACACCAAATACACAAAATTACAACAAATCTATAGCAAGTCACATTATAATGAAAATGCCTAGCATACACAATAAGGATAGAATTTTAAAAGCTGCCAGAGAAAAGTTTCAGATTATATATAGGGGGAAACCAATTTAGATCAAAGTAGATTTTTCAACCTAGATCCTGAAAGTTAGGAGATCCTGGAACAACATATATCAAATTTTGAAAGAAAATGGATGCCAACCAAGAATCATATATCCAGCAAAATTAAGCCTCAGATTTGATGAAGAAATAAAAACTTTCCATGATAAACAAAAGTTAAAAGAATTTACAATGAGAAAGCCTGTACTACAGAACATTCTTGGCAAATTATTCCATGAGGAGGAAATGAAAAACAACAATGAAAACCAGCAAAGGCGGGAACTCCACTAAAGGAAAAGCCAATCAGAGAAGAAACCAAGTCAAGTTAAAAACTGAAAATAAACAAAATGACTGGGAATACGAGCCATTTTCAATAATAACCCTGAATGTTAATGGCTTAAACTCATCCATCAAAAGACATAGACTGGCAGATTGGGTTAAAAAAGAGGCCCAACAATATGCTGCCTGCAGGAGACTCATAGAAAAAGCCATCCACAGACTAAAGGTGAAAGGACAGGGAAAAATGTATCACCCACCTGGGCCACATACACAAGCAGGGGTTTCCATTTTCATATCAGATAAAGTAGTCTTTAAGGTTAGTCAGAAGGGATAAAGAAGGTTATTCATACTGCTTAAGAGAATCATACACCAACAAGACATAACTATCATAAATATCTATGCCCCAAACAATGGAATATCTATGTATAACAAACAAATCCTTCTCAATTTAGAGAAACAAAGAGACTACAACACAATAATACTGTGTGACTTTAACACAGCCCTCTCACCACTGGATAGATCTTCCAAACAAAAACAAGGAAGCTACAGAACTCAATAATACAATCAATAATTTAGACTTAACAGACATATATAGAATATTTCATCCATCAACAAATGAATATGCTTTTTTCTCAGCAGCACATGGATCATTCTCTAAAATAGACCAGATGTTATGCCATAAGCCAAGTCTTAGCAAATAAAAAAAAATAGAGCTATTACCCTGCATTCTATCAGTCCATAATGGAATGAAATTAGAAATCAATGACAAAATAAAAAATAGAAGCTACTCTACCTGGAGACTAAACAATATGCTATTGAATGATGTATGGATAATAGGACACATCAGGGAGTAGATAAAAAAATTCTTAGAGGTAAGTGAGAACTCTGATACAACATATGAAAATCTCTGGGACACTATGAAGGTTGTGCTAAGAGGAAAGTTCAGTTGCATTGAGCTCATTCATTGAAAAAATAGAAAGTCAACAAATAATGACCTGACATTATATCTCAAAGCTCTGGAAAAAGAAGAACAAATCAACATCAAAAAGTAGTAGAAGACAGGAAATAATTAAAATCAGGGCTGAAATCAATGATATGGAAAACAAAAAAAACAATTCAAAAAATCGACAACACAAAATGCTGGTTCTTTGAAAAAATAAATAAAATTGACAAACCCTTAGCCACCCTAATGAAAAGGATAGAGAAAACTCAAATTACTAAAGTTTGTGATGAAAAAGGAAATATCATAATAGACACTACTGAAATATAGAAGATAATTAGAAAATATTTTGAAAATTTATACTCCAATAAAATAGAAAATCCTGAAAACAATGATGAATTTCTAGAGGAATATTATCTGCACAAACTGAATCAGGAGGACATACACAACTTAAGCAGATAAATTTCAAGCAATGAAATACAACACACCATTCAAAACTTACCAACAAAGAAGTGCCCAGGACCAGGCGGATTCTCGGCTGAGTTCTATAAGACCTACAAAGCAGAATTAATAGCAATAACCCTTAAATTATTCCATGAAATAGAAAAGGAGAGAACCTGACCAAACTCATTCTATGAGGCACATCAAGGAAAGACACATCAAGGAAAGAACACTTCAGACCAAAATCCTTGAGAACATAGATGTAAAAATTCTCAATAAAATTCTGGCAAATCGCATACAAGGACATATTAAAAAGATAGTGCACCATGATCAAGTGGGGTTCATCCCAGGGATACAATTAATGTGATATGACTGAACACAGAAATGGGAAGAGATGCACACCATCAGCTCTTGTAAATGAGTGCAAGCTAGCTTCAGCATACCTCTTATTACACTATATGATTTTAACATTTATTATAAACCTATAGTAATCAAAATGATGAAAATGATGTGCTATGAGCATAAAGTTAGACAATAAACATAAAATAAGAAGAAAGAAGCATTCATAAATAGACATGTATATGACCAATTGATTTTTGACAAAAGTGTGAAGATAATTCAATAGAAAAAGGAGTCTTTTCTATAATTGTGCTATAAAAATTGAATATTCATGATAATTGACATTCTGACTGGCATGAGATGAAATCTTAGGGTAGTTTTGATTTGCATTTCTCTGATTGCTAGAGATGCTGAACATTTTCTCATATGTCTGTTGATTGATTGTATACCTTCTTCTGTGAAGTTTCTATTCAGCTCCTTGGCCTATTTATTGATTGGGTTGTTTGTTTTTTTGGTGTTAAGTTTTTTGAGTTCTTTATATATTCTAGAGATTAGTGCTCTATCAGATGTGTGTGTGGCAAAGATTTGTTCCCAGTATGTCAGCTCTCTGTTCACTTCATTGATTGTTTCTTTTGCTGAGAAGAAGCTTTTTAGTTTGAATCCATCCCATTTATTGATTCTTTTTTTTTTTTTGGTATCGGGGATTGAACTCAGGGGTACTTGACCACTGAGCCACATCCCCAGACCTATTTTGTGTTTTATGTAGAGACAGGGTCTCACTGAGTTGCTTAGCGCCTCGCCGTTGCTGAGGCTGGCTTGAACTTGCGATTCTCCTGTCTCAGCCTCCCAAAGTACTGGGATTACAAGCGTGAGCCACCGCGCCCGGCCCATTTATTGATTCTTGATTTTATTTATTGTGCTATAGGAGTCTTGTTAAGGAAGTATGATCCTAATCCAACATGATGAAGATTTGGGTCTATTTTTTTTCTTCTGTTAGGCATTGGGTCTCTGGTCTGATTCCCAGGTCCTTGATCCACTTTGAGTTGAATTTTGTGCATTGTGAGAGATCGGGGTTTAGTTTCATTTTGCTGCGTATGAATTTCCAGTTTTCCCAGCACCATTTGTTGAAGAGATTGGCGAGGTTGTGGGGAAAAAGGCATGCTCATACATTGTTGATGGAACTGCAAATTGGTACAACCAATCTGGAAGCAGTATGGAGATTCCTTAGAAAACTTGGAATGGAGCTAACATTTGACCCAGCTATCCCACTCCTGGGTCTATATCCAGAAGACTTGACAGCATACTACCCTGATGCAGCCACTTCAATGTTTATAGCAGCTCAATTCACAATAGCTAAACTGTGGAACCAACCTAGATGCCCTTTGATAGATGAATGGATAAAGAAACTGTGGTATATATACACAATGGAATATTACTCAGCAATAAGACAGAATAAAATTATGGCATTTGCAGGTAAATGAATGGAGTTGGAGAATATCATGCTAAGTGAAGTAAGCCAATATCAGAAAACCAAATGTTGAATGTACTCGTTGATAAGTGGATGCTGATCCATAATGTGGAGAAGGACAGGGGAACAATGGGGGAACTCTGTTCACAGGAATGTAAGGGGGGAGGGGGCATGGGGACAGTAAAGGTGGTGGAGTATGATGGCCATCATAGCCCTAGCTTTATGTATGACTGCATGTATGTTGTGATTCTATATCACTTACAACCAGAAAAATGAAATGTTATCCTCCAAAAAATAAAAAGAATGGATTATTAGTCTTGGTTTTAAGGATAACTGTACTTATTTATCCTCATATTCATTACATATGCGGAGAAAATGCCTGATGTGGTGTATCTAATATATGAGTTAGTTTTGCCTCTAGTCCTATCTCATGAAACATATAATATTTGGGTTTAAGTACTGAAATGTAAAGTAGGTGCCTAGTCTATGTATCTGGATGCAGGATCTAGCATTTTCTGGCCAGAGAAATGCTGTGTCCATCTGTGCAAACCAAGGAGGATAATGAGACCATTGCCTAAAGAGTAGGAAAAAAAATCCACTTTTGTCTGATAGTCATAGATGGTTAAAGTAGTAATAGTGTATAATTTAATTTATATTGGTGGTGTAGACACAACTCTGATGTGGAGCTGAGAGACTTTAAAAGCAACTTATTTGTTGCCACCAAATCCTAATGTATAAATATTCCTCAAAACCTTCCTAATAAAGCATTACATATGTTAAAAAAATAAAATAAAATGATTCAAAATAAAAAAATTGGATATTCACCCTTGTATATTTAATAGATCATACAAATGTTAAGTAGATCATAAATCTAAATAAAATGTGTAAAACTTTGAAATTTCTAAGAGGAAACGGGAAAATCTTTGTGACCTGGGGTTATGTGAAGATTTCTTTGATACAAAAAATATGATCCTAAAAGGATTCAAAAATTTGGCTTGACCAAAGTTGAGAATTTCTGTTCTCTAGAAGACATTTTAAGAAAATAAAAAGATAAGCCACAGAATGTGAGATAATATTTGCAAATCACATATCAGATGAAGGACTTGTATTCATTGAAGCCCTTAAAGCTTAATAACAAAATTATTATTACTAAAATTAAACAAAATTATTATTATAATAACATTGAAGCCCTTAAAGCTTAAAAACAAAATAAACAAACCAATAAAAATAGACAAAATATTTAAGCGGACATATCAGCAAAGACATATGACTGCAAATAAGCACATGCAGAGATGCTTAAACTTGCTAATTATTAGGGATATATAAATCAAAACTACAATGAGCTATCACTACATGTCCATTAGGATGTATACAATTGAGAGGCCTAATATCCAGCTTGGGTTAGGATGTGGAGCAACCAGAATTCTCAGAAACTGTTGGGGTGGAAATATAAAATGGTACAGCCGCTCTGGAAAACAGTTTGGCAGCTTCTTAAAACTGCTTGACCATATGACCCTGCCATTGGATGCTAAGTATTAATTCAAGGGAAGTAAAAATGTATTTACTTTCTGATTTATATAAACATTTATTCTCATAAAAATAAAGCCTAGGTAAAAACCATTAAAATAATGCAGAAGCAACATTTAAAGAATTTTGGATGTTGGTTCTATTGTGTCACTTTGGTATTGATACTGTAATTTTCAGTTTACTCAAAATAAGAGAATCAAAATATTTTGTTTATAAGGTCATATCTTAGTTTGGATGTTGAATGCGCCCTCAAATCCCATGAATTGAAGTCTTGGTCCCCAGGGTGGTGCTGTTGAGAGGTAGTAGAATATTTAAGACCTGGAGCCTAATAAGAAATCCATAAGGCATTGAGGGTATTCCCTTAAAGGGCACCTCTTTCTCTTTCTCTTCTGCTTCCTGGCCATGAAAGGAGTGATTTTGCTTTACCACATGCTCTAACCATGACATGCTGCTTCACCACAAGCCCAAAGAAATAGGGCTAAGTCATCATGAACTGGAACCTTCAAAACTGTGAACCAAAACAAAACTTTTCTCTTTATAAGTTGATTATTTCAGGTATTTGTTATAGTGACAGAAAACTTACAAGCAGGTCATATCTTGCTTAAAGATGTTATGTAAAATATATAGTGTTCTCGTGAAAGTAGCATGTGGAACCTGATGCTGTATCAAATTATTTTTATAAAATCAGAATATTTGATGGGCATTGTTTTTATTTTTTAGTCAGATTTTTTAAAAAATTTATTTATTCTCCTTAGGTATACATGAGAGCAGAATGCATTTTGATTCATTGTACACAGATGGAACACAATGTTTCATTTCTCTGGTTGTAGATGATGTAGAATCACATCATGTATGCAGTCATATATGAACCTAGGGCTATAATGTCCATCTCATTCTACCATTTTTACTGCCCCCATGCCCCATCCCCCTCTCTTCCCTTTAACCAAACTTCCTCCATTCTTCCTGTGTCCCCTCCCTCATTATGGATCAGCATCCACTTATCAGAGAGAACATTCAGCATTTGGTTGTTTGGGATTGGCTTACTTTGCTTAGCATGATATTACCTAACTCCATCCATTTACCTGCAAATGCCATCATTTTATTCTTTTATTGCAGAATAATATTCCATTGTGTCTATATACCATAGTTTCTTTATCCATTCGTCTATTGAAGGGCTTCTAGGTTGGTTCCACAATTTAGCTATTGTGAATTGAGCTGCTATAGACATTGAAGTGGTCGCGTCACTGTAGTATGCTGTTTTGAAGTCCTTTGGATATAGACCAAGGAGTGGGATAGCTGGGTCAAAAGGTGGTTCCATTTCAAGTTTTCTAAGGAATCTCCATACTGCTTGGTTGGTTGTACCAATTTGCAGTTCCACCAGCAATATATGAGTGTGCCTTTTTCTCTACATCCTTGTCAATACTTATTGTTGTTTGTATTCTTGATAACTGTCATTCTGACTGGCATGAGATGAAATCTTAGAGTAGTTTTTATTTGCATTTCTCTAATTGCTAGAGATGTTGAACATTGTTTCATATGTCTGTTGATCGATTGTATATCATCTTCTTCTGAGAAGTGTCTGTTCAGCTCCTCAGCCCATTTATTGATTGGGTTGTTTGTTTTTTTGGTGTTAAGTTTTTTGAGTTCTTTATATATTATGGAGATTAGTGCTCTATCAGATATGCGTGTGGCAAAAATTTGTTCCCAAAATGTAGGCTCTCTGTTCACTTCATTGATTGTTTCTTTTACTGAGAAGAAGCTTTTTGGTTTGAATCCATCCCATTTATTGATTCTTGATTTTACTTCTTGCACTATAGGAGTCTTGTTAAGGAAGTAAGGTCCTAATCTGATACGATGAAGATTTGCACCTACTTTTTCTTCTATTTGGCGTAGGTTCTCTGGTCTAATTCCGAGGTCCTTGATCCACTTTGAGTTGAATTTTGTGCATGGTGAGAGATAGGGGTTTGGTTTCATTTTGCTGCATATGGATTTCCAGTTTACCCAGCACCATTTGTTGAAGAGGCTATCTTTTCTCCAATGTACATGTTTGGCACCTTTGTCTAGTATAAGATACCTGCATTTAAGTGGGTTTGTCTCTGTGTCTTCTATTCTGTGCCACTGGTGTACATGTCTATTTTGGTGCCAGTACCATGCCATTTTTGTTACTATAGCTTTGTAGTATAGTTTAAGCTCTGGTATTGTGATGCCTCCTGCTTCATTCTTTTTGGTAAGGATTGCTTTGGCTATTCTGGGTCTCTTATTCTTCCAAATGAATGTCATGATTGCCTTTTCTATTTCTATAAGGAATGATGTTGGGATTTTAATTGGAATTGCATTGAATCTGTATAGGGCTTTGGGTAGTATGGCCATTTTGACAATATTGATTCTGCCTATCCAAGAGTATAGGAGATCTTCCGATCTTCTAAGATCTTTAATTTCTTTCTTTAGTGTTCTGTAGTTTTCATTATAGAGGTCTTTCATGTCTTTTGTTAGATCGATTCCCAAGTATTGTATTCTTTGAGGCTTTTGTGAATAAGGGGTGGTTTTACTAATTTCTCTTGCAGTGGATTCCTTGCTTATGTATAGAAATGCAATTGATTTTTGGGTATTGATTTTATTTCCTGCTGATTTGCTGAATTCATTTATTAATTCTAGAAGTTTTCTGGTGGAATTTTTTGGACCCTCTAAGTATAGAATCATGGAAATTGTTTTTATAACTCAGTAGTGTGGTTGAATATATCTCAGTAGTGTGGGGGTGGGAATGAAATTCTCAAGAATTGTAAGCAAATGTAACATAGTAACTATAACTTTTATGGTTTAATCTTCAGGATACATAAACTCAACTTAATTTTTACAAATAATCCTTTTAATGAAGAATTTCTGATTATAATAATTTTGTTTCAAATTTTTAAAATACCTAAATCATTTTACCAATTATTTTGTTTTATTTTTCCTATATGAAATGACAAAATAAGAAAGGCCCAATTGACTATTTTTCTCTATATGATGTCATCATAAATGGGATGGGTCAAACTGAAAAGATTCTTCACAGCAGGAAGCAATCAAGAACATGAACATAGATGCTGCAGAGTGGGAGAAAATCTTTACCACTTGCACCTGAGATAGAGCATTAATCTTCAGGATACAAAAAGAACTCAAAAAACTTAACACCAAAAAAACCAAATAACCCAATCAGTAAATGCCAAAGGAAATGAACAGGCATTTCACAGAAGAAGAAATACAAATGGTCAAAAAATATATGAAAAAAATATCCAGCATCTCTAACAATTAGAGAAATGTAAATTAAAACTACACTGAGATTTCATCTCATTCAAGTCAAAATGGCAATTATAAAGAATACAAAAAACAATAGATGTTGGCAAGGATGTGGGGAAAAAGGTACCTCACACATTGCTGGTGAGACTGCAATTTGGTGCAACCATTCTGGAAAGCAGTATGGAGATTCCTCAGAAAACTTGGAATGGAATTACCATTTGACCCAGTTAACTTATCTCACTCCTTAGCCTATATACAAAGGACTTAAAATCAGCATACTATAGTGAAGAGGCCGCATCAATGTTTATAGCAGCTCAGTTCACAATAGTTAAGCTATAGAACCAACCTAGATGCCCTTCAACAGACGGGTGGGATAAAGAAAATGTGGTATGTATATATAATGGAATATTACTCAGGTATAATGAAGAATGAAATTATGGCATTTGCTGGTAAATGGATGGCACTGGAGAATATAATGGTAAGTGAAATAAGCCAATCCCAAAAAACCAAAGACCGAGTATTTTCTCTGATATGTGGATACTAACTCATAACAAGAAAGGGTAAGGAGGAGAAATACAGAAGTTCATTGGATTAGACACAGGAGAATGAAGGGAAGAGGAGAGGATGGAAATAGGAAAGACAGTAGAATGAATTGGACATAACTTTCTTATCCTAATATGTGAATACACAACAAGTGTAACTCCACATCCTGTTCAACCACAAGAGTGGGATCAAAACTGTAATAGGTTGCACCCCATGTATGTATAATATGTCAAAATACAACATACTGTCATGTATAGCTCAAAACAACAAATAAGCAAACAGAAAAAGCTTTGAGATCTGAGATTTGTTTTTGTTAGTACTAGTTTATAAGCTCTCCAAGAATAAAAGTCTATTTGTGATAATTCCGGTAAGCATTAATTATCAGTTAAAAATTGCATGATAGTGGTCAGATGATATCTGAAACCAGGGTACAAGTAATTACCATAGCTAAGAAAGGATCATCCATACATGATTCAAGTAAGTTAATATTAAATTAGAGCATTTAGACTCTGTGGATATAAACTTGGAGATATGATAGCCATGCAAATGTAAGTGGTTGCCCCAGGTACAGTGTATCTCCTTAATACTATGTAAATGGTAAATAAATTTTGACTGTATCTAAATTGTGGTTCTAGGGTTAACTACCACATTTTTCTATAAGGCATTATAGAACTCTCTGTCCCAGTTCTAATCAGAGTCCCTGACTTTAGGACCTCCTGTGGTGTCACTTGCCAGTCTTCTGTTATGGCCCAACTTGGTTCATTATTGATTTGACTGGTCACTTTCTTTGATCTGATATATGAAATCTATAAATTTTCTTGAAAATTGATAAAATTATAGATTTTATTCTCACTACTTAATAATGAGTTATTTTTTAGATGCTTGCCACTTTTATATGGTAACTCATTTAATTCCTACAAAATATTATGAAGTGGGTGTTATTTAGAGATGAGGAAATAGTGACTGAAATTGGCAGCCTGGCTCTAGAACTTATGTGTTAAATCATTGTTATATAACTTTAGAAATAAACTAGATTTTGTCCTCAAATTGGTATTTTATTTATTTATTGTTTTAGCTACTTTTGTTTATACTTGTTATTGTTAAGGAGGAGGTAATTACCTTTAAGTTCCCTTTGATAACATACATTTTCTTTTTCTTTTTTTGATAACATACATTGCTTTTTTAAAAATAGCATACTTATTAACCATTACCTAATACTCTGTGAAGTATTCTGGGAGTGATACTAGGTTTGGAAAATGAAACACATCATTACTTGCTGTATTGAGTAATATATTGTATTGTTGTAGTATCAACTGTCTTCCCTGGGATAAGAGTCAGTGTGATTAGAATGTCCAATAACTATCTACCTGGTTTTGCTCTTTATTTATCATACCCTTTTATATGTATTTTATATAAACCTTAGTTAAAATTCTTTTAGTTACAAATGAAACTAACTTGAGCTACTTTAAACCAAAAAGGCAGGGATTTATTTTGAGGTTATAAAGTAATCCTAAAAGGAATATAGGGATATAAGTATTTCAAAAGCAGGGAGTCATTCTGGCCAAATGAGGAATTAGAACCAGGAAATAGCTTCATTATTCTCATTTTCTCTCTTTGGGGCACCTGGCCTTTCATTTCTTAACCTAACTGCAAGTGTACTTCATTTTTCTTTCTTTGCAGACCCAATGTCAACTAAAATACTCCAGCACTTTGAGATTTAGGTGATATTGGTGAGCCATATTCCATGCCCAGTGGGATTCTGGTGGCTTCTGCAAAGATTTTCACAGGTTTCTGAGTTGGAGGTCAATGAGGTAAGTGGGTGGGGGAATACCTGGCTGATGCTCTCATAGTCACCACCTCTTGCTCTGGGTCCCTGTTTCCATATGTAGCAGCCTTCATGGAAGGTTTGGGAGTTAATACCATAGTGATATAACCAACATGGGCTGCTAGAGATACTTTCAGAACCCCTAGAGAAATTTCCTTTGGCCCTTCATCCAAAGTCCTTAACTTTAAAGTTTCACTTTGATCTTGTATTTTATTTTCTTCTTGTGGTGCTGGGGATTGAACCCAGGGTTTCTTATGTGCTAGGACATATTTATCACTGAACTACATCCCAGCCTATTCACTTTAAACTGTCTTTTTAACTTTTTTTTCACTTCTCTCATGAGGGAAAAAAATTATTTCATCTTCCACAAGGAGTAGTTTTTACCAACACCTTTATTTCTGTCCTAAGCAACTCAAACAGGGACGTGTCTCTTTCTGGTTGTTTTAGCTTTCCATGGTTGCCATAACAAAGAACCACAGACTGGATGGTCTAAAAAACAAAAAAATATTTTCTCACGGTTCTAGAGGCTTGAAATCTGAGATCAAATTATCAGTAGGCTTGTTCTGAATGTCATGAAAGAAAGGTCTATTCCAGGCCTCTCTCCATGGCATGTAGATGGATTTCTTCTGTATATTTACATCATCTCTCTGTACATGTCTGTGTCAAAATTTCCTAATCTTAATAAGGACACCAATCATTTTGGATTAGGACTTATGGTATTAATTTCAATTTAACTTAGTTATCTCTTTAAAGATCTATCTCCAGGGGTGGGGTTATGGCACAGTGGTAGCGTGCTTGCCTAGCATGCGTGAGGCACTGGGTTTGATCCGCAGCGCCACATAAAAATAAAATAAAGATATTCTGTCTATCTACAACTAAAAAAAAATAAAATTTTTTTTTTTAAAAAAAGATCTATCTCCATATACAGTTGCATTCTGAAGTACTGAAGGATAGGAGTTCAACATGAGAATATTAGGGAGGGACATAATTCAACCCATAGTACTGGTATTTTTTGTTAAGATACTGTAATTTTTTCCTTTGTTACTTTTGATTCTCATTGTTCGTGGTAGGAAGGGAGAGTCCTCCCTGTAGCAACTTAGTTTAAGTAAACAAACTTAGCTGATCAGAATTGGATCCCAATTGCAAATACCCAGATGAGAGTCACATAGACAGAGGTTAGGTTATATATATTTATTCCAGAACACTCAGTTTGGACCAGGAATCAGGTTACTTCATATAATAAAGCTGATAGAACCTATATTGTGGACTAGACAGTTCCCAATGAAAACAGGACCTTGTTAGTCAACTTAAGCATTTTCTACCATTAAAAAACCAGAATAAGTTAAAAATTATTTAGAATTAGAAAGAAGAGCACTGTGATATATTTTCTCATTTTAATGAATAGAACTAACTTCAATAGAAGAATATCCCCTTAAGAATTTATTATTTAGAAAATGTTATGAATGATCTAGACTTAAAGAGAAAGAACTTGAAATGGTTATATCCGTATTTAATGTTGAAGTAATTGGTGTACTTAAACTTCTAATATGAAGTCATAGAACTACAAAGCAAGATGAGCTTATGGTTAAATATTGCAACTTGCTTTGCTTAAAATTACCCAAGTACTGTATAGGTGCTAATGAATTCTTTGACTTGAGGAGACATGCAATAGAAATTGCATCACTTTTTGGTTCTGTGTGCTGCTATAAGCAGTGATTTTTTTCCACCTATAGTTTTTTCCTTTAAATTGCTACCTTGTGCCAAATTAACAGGTATGAATTCATAAATAGCTTTATTTGACATGTCTATAGTAATAACTAGACTCACCAAGGAGAAGTAACCTCAGCTACCTTTACAAAGTTAATATTTCCTATTTCTTTTTCTCACTTGAGACTTGGATAACTGCAACTTACTTTTTCTATGACACATGTCCAAGAGTATCATAACCAGTGTTCTTAATGTCAGAGAATTCATAATTAGCTGAAAACATGGCTGGAGGTTATATTTTCTATGTAACAACATACCATTAGTTCTGGCTTGGAGGGTAGTATTCAACTTTATATCCAGTTCTTGCCCCCTAAGCATTAGAATACTGTTGTTAGGATGTGAGGAAAAGGTACACTCAAACATTGCTAGTGGGACTGCAAATTGGTGCAACCAATCTGGAAAGCAGTGTGGAGATTCCTCAGAAAACCTGGAATGGGACCACCATTTGACTCAGCTATCCTACTCCTTGGTTTATACCCAGAGGACTTAAAATCAGCACACTACAGTGACGCAGCCACATCAGTGTTTACAGCAGCTCCACTCACAAAGGTTAAACTATAGAACCAACCTAGGTGTCCTTCAACCGATGTATGGATAAAGAAAATGTGGTATATGCACACAATGGAATATTACTCAGCCTTAAAGAAGAATGAAATTATCCCATTTGCTGGTAAAGGGATGTAGCTGGAGAATATCATGCTAAGTCAAATAAGCCAATTCCCCCAAACTAAAGGCCGCTATGTGGATGCTAAGTCACAAACAGGGGGAACTAGGTATGAACAGAGTTTACTTTGGATTAGGTAGGAGGGGAGGAGTATGGGAGTAGGAAGGATAGTAGAATGAATCTGATATTATTACCCTATGTACATATATGACTACATGACAGGTGTGATTCTACATCATGTACAACCAGAAGAATGAGAAATCATACTTCCATTTATGTATGATGTGTCAAAATGCATTCTACTGTCATGTATAACTAATTAGAACAAAGAAAAAGAAGAAGAGAAAAAAAAGGATAAAAGAGTTGGTTTTGACCATTGCACCATGGTTATTTAACATTAGAAGCAGCTAAATGGGGATTATCCATACTATCTTTGCAACTTTTCTGTAAATATAAAATTGTTTCACAATAAAAAGTTAGGAAAAATTTTAAAAAAAGAATACAGTTGTTAAAGGTTTGGGTTTCAAAATGAGAAAGACCTGGGTTCTTATAGCACATGGTTCAACCATGCACTAATTGTAAGGTATTGGATAAGTTACTGGGCTTCTGAGCTTAGTTTCTTTATCTGTAAAGAGGGATAATAAAATTATTACAAGGATTAAGTGGGACAATATTTGCAATGTGCTTAATAAGATCCTGGAATACAGCCAATGTTTAAAAAGTAGTATCAATAATTAATAATACTCTGATCATTATTTTCAGTCCAGGCCTGAGGAAACAAAGTTGTGTGGGATTTGATCTTTGTCTTTAAGAAGCTCAAGACTACAGAAAGTATTGCTGTAGAGGGTTGAGGGGGGGGGACTGGAAACATGTAGGTCACAGGGGACAAAATTTTGGCTAGGGAGGAGGAATAAATTCAAGAGATATATGGTATGTCATTGTAATTATGATTAGTAACAATATATTATATACTTGAAAATTGCTAAGGGTCTAGATTCTAAGTGGTCTCATGACAAAATCAAAATAACTGTGAGTTAATGCATATATTAAATAGTTTGATTTAGCCATTCCATAAATATACATATTTTAAAACATATTATATTCGATAAATATATATATAATTTTATTTGTCAATTAAAAATATATCACTGTAAATATGTCTTTATATTGGAAAGGCATTTAGTACTTGATAACTATTGGTATTTCCATTAAGCTATGTTATTCTTTTCAAAATTACCCATAAAGTTTATTCTTTACTTTGGATTTTAATAACTTTACACCTAGAGCAAAGTATTGTGAAAGACTAATTAATACTGTAGGTGTGGCATTCTGTGTCTTGTTCTTAGTTCTGTGCCAGACCCATGTGCTGCCAGCCTCTTTCCTAGGTACGGAGAGGACAGCCAGGTACTTGTCTTATCCAAATGATGGAGAATATTCAACCTAGATGATTGGTTTTTGTCATAGTTTTGGAGGCTTATAGGAGTAGGTAGATATGAGGTGCAAACTCAGGAATCTGTCTAAAGCCAAGGCAAAAAAAAAAAAATTAAGTCATTCAGTTAGTACTCAAGTCCAGACTTACTCCAGGCATCTGCACATTGAGGAAGAGGTAACAGAGAAGAAGTAACTCAAAGAAATCTGTGGAGGAGCTCAACTCAGCACCTTGACTTTCACAAGAGCAATCTAGTGGGTAGGACAGAGTGAGAGAGGCAGAGTGCTCAGCACTGGCAGTGCATTGGCCCACAGGCCTCTAAAACTTTTATTTATTTATATATTATACACATGTACCTCTATTGCTAGTTAACATTTCAGGTGCATTGTGAAGTTAATTGTTACTGATAATTGCAATTATTTCAGATAGTTTAAAAATAATTTTAAATTATTTTGGCTAGCTTCTTTTATATTTTATTACATTGTTACTGTTTTCTAAATAAAGATGAGACTGATAAGAAGAGATTGAGCTATTTTCTTGTTTGCTCTTGTGCTTCAATTGTATTATTTTCAGTTTTCTTTTTCTTTGTCTTCTAAAGCTGTCGTATGGGAGTTGATTTGGGAATCCATGTTGCACACATAAATGGGCACACACAGATATACATTCTGAAATAGTGAAAAATTAGGGGACCCTATTTATGTCTTTCTATTTGAAAATTCTTGCTTCTCCCTCAGGCTACTTTGATGTCATGTAGAACATGTGTCCTTCCCGAACATTCATAAGATGAAAAATAAGCAATAAATACTTTTGGTTTTTTCTAAATTGATGATGGAAGAGGTTGGTAGAAGTTAAGAAAGTGTCATTTTATAGTTTACAATAAAGAGAGGAGAGAAAGAGTGATGTGTCAGGCTGCAGAGGAGAAAGAATGAAAGTGAAATAGATGCGAACAGTTGTCAGGGTGAGTTTGGGAGGAAGATGAATAAAAGGTCTTTTGAGGTTTTCCTGTGTGAAATTGAAGTGACCTGGCCTCCACATGTAAACATCTTTTATTCTACTTTTACACTTTTGACTAAAAACTCTGCATTCTTTTACATTTCTTAGTGACAACGAAGTTGAAAGCTTATGTTCACAGAATAACCTTTACACAAATATTCAGGCAGTCTTATTTGTAATAGTTCCAAGACTGTAAACACTTATTATAGTTCCAAAGGATAAACATCAAATATCCTATAATAGATGAATATTAAGCAAACATTGATATATTCATACTAGGGAATACTGCTTTGCAATTAAAAGTAATGGACTGTTGATACATGGAATAATTTGGATGGATCTCAAAGGCATTACACTGAGTGAAAAATCCCTATATTGGCCTGTTTTGTTACTATACTGAAGGGCTGGAAAGTTTATAAATAAAAGAAGTTTATTTAGCTCACAGTTCTGGAGGTTCAAGGGCCCACATCTGATCTTTTTGCTGGCAGAGGCCTGATGTGGCACAGAGCATTTACATGGCAAGAGACAGGGATCATGTCTCTTGTGTGTCTCTTCTGATTTTTCCTCTTTATAATGCTGTCAGGATTCAGTCATAATAGCTCTACTTGATGACTTTGTCTAATCCTAATCCATCCCAAAGGCTCCACCTCTAAACACCATTGTTGAATTAAGTTTCTACCCTTTTAATATCTTACAATTAAATTTCCACATATGAACCCTTGGGAGGGGCACACTCAAACCATATCCAAACCATAGCAATACCAATCTTAGAAGGTCACATGTTGTATAATTTCTTTTATGTAACATTCTAGAAATGACAAAATGATAGATATGGAGAACAAATTCAGTGGTTGCCAGGGATGTTGTGACTTTAAGGGATAGCACAGGGAGATCTTTGTGGTGACAGTTTTGCATTTTAATTTTGGTGTTAGTTCCATGAATGTAACATGATAAAAGAACACACAAAATGACAGTGTCAGTTACCTAGTTTTAAGATTTCCTGGTTTTAAGTAGCTATAGTTACTAAGATGTATCTCTTGGGGGAAATTGAATGACTTTCCTATATTATTTGTACAACTTTGTGTAAATCTATAATTATTTCAAAATAAAAAGTTAAAAAATATGAGACTAGGTTTAGATTAAATCCTCATCAGCCTTAGTCTCTGCTCCTTTCCTGACTCTAGAAAAGGCAGCAGAGGTGTGTGAATAGGGCATACCAAAATATTTTATAATTTCTCTTGTGGTTTTTTTTTTTTTTTGACCCCAAGTATGAAGTAAAATTATGTTACTTAATTTCCAGATTTTTTTAATTTTATAATTTATTGTAACTAATTTCTCACTTAATTCCATTGTATAAGACCTTAAACTTTTTCAACTTATCAAGAATTTATTTCTTCATGCATTTTCTGCCTTCATGAAGTTTTCATGTGTATGTGAGTAGAATGAGCGGTCTGCAGTTGCTGGGAAGAGTGTTTTATAAATCTTCATTAGGTCGAGATGCTTGATCCTCTATTGCCTTGCTGATATTTCGTCTGAGTTACTGAGAGAGAGTTATTACAATCTTCAACATAATTTGTAGATTTCTCTATTTTTCCCTTTATTTCTTTCAATTTTATTTAATGAATTTTGAAGCTCTTATTAGGCACATATATACATAAATTGTTACATCTTTCTAATGAGTTTCTTTTCATCATTAAGAAATTTCCTGCTTTATCCTTTGTAATATTCTTTTTCTTGAGTCCAACTTAATCTGATATTAATATAGCCATACCAGATTTCTTATGCTTTCTATTTTTATGGTATATGCTCTCCCATTCTTTTATATTCAGCCCCTTTGTGTCTTTATATTTTTTCTCAGTTCTTCAAAGTGTACAATTTCTATTGATCTGTGTGCACATTCTTCACTATTTCAGTTGCCATCTCCAATATGCTGTTATGCTTATCTATTGAATTTTCCTTTTCAGCTATTGTGTAGTTTTTAGCTTAAGATTTCCATTTAGTTCATTTTTTAAAAAACAATAACTGTATGGGAAATAATTCATGTAATATAATTCATCCATTTAAAGTGTACAATAAAATGAAGTTTTAGTATGTAAACAGATATATGCAATAATTACCACATTAATTTTTAGAGCATTTTTTATCACCTCAGAAAGAAACCCTGGGCTGGGGATATGGTTCAGTGATAGAATACTTGCTTAGCATGTATGAGGCTCAGAGTTCAATCCCCAGCCCCGTAAAAACAAAAACAGAAACCCAAAAGACCTGTACCTTTAGTTGTCATTCCTAACCTCTACCCAAGCCCTACATATCCATTAATCTACTTTCCATCTCTATAGATTTGCCTATTCTGGGCATTTTGTACAAATGGAATCATATAATATATGGTTTTTTGTGCCTGAGTTTTTTTCCTAGGAAAATATTTTCAGTGTTTATCTATATTGTAGTTTATCTGAACTTCATTATTTTATATTGCTAAATAATATCCATTATATAGATATACCACATTTTGTTTATTGATGTATCCATTTGTTTATTGATGGACATTGGGTAGTTTCAATCTTTATTATGAATAACACTGCTATAAACATTTATGTACAAGTTATTGTGTGAACATAATTTTTGTCTCTCCTAAGTAAATACCTTGGTGTGGAATTATGAGGTCATATGGTAGCTCTGTGTTTAATTGATTGAGGACTGCAGAATCCATTTCCAAAATGGCAACACCATCTTAAATTTTCTCTAGTAGTCAATGAGTGTTCTGATTTCTCCACATCCTCATCAACACTTACCAGACTTTTTGATTTTTTACATTCTGGTGGGTATGAAGTAGTATCTCATTATAATTTGATTTGATTTTCCCTAATGTCTAATAAGTATCTCTTCAAGTATATATTATATACTTGTGTATCTTCTTTAAAGTCTATTTATTCAGATTCTCTGCCCATTTTTATTTGGGATATTGGTGTTCTTGTTATTGAGTTATAAGAGTTTTCTATATGTTCTCAATATATGTCCTTATTAGATATGATTTGCAAACCATATAATCTCCCATTCTGTGAGTTGTCTTTTCACTCTTTTATTGGTGAATTATAATTATACATAATAGTGGGATTCATTGTGACATATTCATACACGTACATAACATAATTTGTTCAATTTTGTTCCCCAGTACCTCTCTTTTGCACTTTATTAATAGTTTCCTTTGAAGCAAATAAGTTTGATTTTGATGATGTACAGTTTGTCTATTTTTCTTTCATTGCTCTTTGGGTATTATGCCTAGGAATTCATCAAACAGTCCAAAGCAATGGATTTTATTTTTTTATACTTTCATGTTTCGCTGCTGAGGTTTACCACGTATTCATTTATTAAGACAGCACTTTTCTTGGAAAACATTTTCCTCTAGATCATTGAATATGTTTATAATAGCTTCTGTTTATAATAGCCTTCAGTAACTTCAACATCTGGGTCAGAGTTGATATATATGGACTATTTAGGTTTTTCTTGATATAGGCCACTTCTCTTAGTTGTTCCTCTACTCAGAATCTCATAAGGTTACATGCTGGGGATGTGTCTCAGTGGTTAAGCATGCCTAGATTCAATCTCTGGTACCAAAAAAAACAATTATATATTGGCTAGGCTATGTTCTTTTCTAGAGCTCCAGGTCCTCTTCCAAGCACATTTGGTTGTGAGAGAGTTTAGTTCCTTGTGTTTGTATGACTGAAATCCCCATTTTATCTTGCTGCCTGTCAACCAAGGGCCATTCTGAGCTCCTGGAGGCCTCTTGCATTCCCTATAAAACCATATTTAAATGGCTCTTGTGATTAAGTCACTTTCACCTGGAAAACTTCCTTATCTAAGGTTAATTGACTTGGATATCTATGAAGTTCTTTTATAGTAGCATGTGGATTAGTGTTTGAATAACTGGGCAAAATGTATACATAGTAAGGCCTGGGAATCTTAGGGTAATTTTGAATTCTGCTCATCACAATTACTTTTGCTACATCAGTTTTTCTTTTCTTTTTCGATACTGGGGATTTACCACTGAGACACATCCCCAGCCCTTTATATTTTTTATTTTAGACAGGATCTTGCTAAATTACCTAGGTCCTTGCTAAATTGCTGAGGCTGGCCTGGAAGTTTTGATCCTCCTATCACAGCCTCCTGAGTCTCTAGGATTATAGATGTGTGTCACTGTGACCAGCTATGTTAGCTTTTAATTTTGTTAGTGAGTGCCTTGTATATATTTTTATATAATATTACTTCAAATCTTTCTGTGCTCTCAGGTTTTAAATGTCTTTTATTAACAGTACCTAACTGGATTTAATAAAGTAATAATTTTGGAATCTCTATCTGAAAAATTTACTAACAGTGATTATTGACATATTTTGAATTATTTTTATAGTCTTATTTTACACTTTATTTATTCTAGTTTTTCTTTTTATGTACCTCTTATCATTTTCCTTTGGTTGGTTTTTTTTTTTCTCCTCCTTTACTGGTTTGATAGCTAATTTCAGTGATTTTCTTAAAACTTATAAATTTATTAATGAATCAAAAGTTAATATCTCTGTCCTTCAGATAAATAAAGAAGGAATCTTAGAATAATTTTAATTCTAATTATCTTCCTCCAATCTTAGAGAAAAGATGGATTGTTTATACATGAATGACAGATTTATGACAGATTTCTCATCAACATCAACAGAATGTGGCAATAAAATAATATTGTTTAAGAACTGAGATAAATTGTAGTCACAGATGCTTCCTGAAAGAACACTAAATTATATGCTTTTGTAAGAAGAATAGAGTGGGATATAAGAAATAATATAAATAAAAAGGCTGATCAATACACTGCTAAATTTTTATAAACATGAATGAACAACAAAAAGTAATGCTAAAAATAATCCCATAGGATAATTAATTCCCCATGTTTACAGATGGAGGTAAGAGGGTGGAGAAGCTGATTATCAAACTTGCATGAGGTCCTGCAACTAGGAGAATGTCTTCTTGTTCAGAAACAGCATGAGGCTCAAAAAGCAATACTAACAATCTGTATTTATTCTTTGAGTTAATTCGTGATCCAGAGAGTTTTCGCCTGAATTCTAGGATGTGTAACAAAAATTTACTCAGGTTCTATTCTTTGGATTAAAGAAAACAGGTAATTTGTGACAGTTCGTCGTATTTGAAATCCTAGTTGTGCAGGGTGATTCTTCAGTCACTACAATTATCTGAATTTTGAGAAATATTAAAAAACCATTGTTGATATAACTGTGTTAAGAAACCAAAGGCCAAAAGAGAAACCAAAGTGAATGAACAAAATTGCTCTTAGTAAACAGCAAAAGAGTTCCTTTATATTTGGGGATAAATTCTAAACAATAAGACACATGAGTTGTTTTTTTTTTTTTTTTTAAGATCACCTGATTTGTTCTGTAACCAGGCTTACAAGCTACAATGTAATCTTTTAAAATTATAGGTAATTATAAAAAGGCACATTAAACCTCAGTTAATCACAGTTGTTTCAAAAATATGTCCCTTCTCTTAACAAAGCAGTAACCCAGCCAGAACTTGGATAAACTGGCATTTCCCTAGATCACATGTTTCATTCCTAAACACAATACCCCTTGTGTTTCTTTCAGGTGTCCATACTTTCTCTGAAAAATAGATCTCCCCTTCCAAAGCCTAAGCATTATCTGCTCTTTGTTTGAAAATAAGTGCATTGTTCATGTGTGGACTAGTAGTGCAGGTGTTTTACCACTCTTCCCAGTCAGGTTGATCCTTAAGCTTTCCACGAAATCAGTTGTTTAGTTAAATCTCCAACATCCACTTTTCGTTGCCATTTCCCTTTATGGTCATAATATACCCCCTAACCGATGCAACCAGATCATCTTGCATTCCATTATGTTTACATTTTTAATTAATACTTCCAGAAATGTCAACATTTTGCTTCTTTCTCAGTGAAGCCTAAACTCCATGGCAAGGCCAAAGTTTAGATCAAGCATTAGCACTCCAGGTTGCTCTCATTTTTTTTTCCTTTTAATTCCAATTACTGCTTAAGGTAACCAGATTTTCTTCTGTCACTGCAAAGTACTATCTGAAAGCTTTGCATGAAATTAAACTCCCTGAAGTGTAACCAAACTGAATAAAGCCACAGAAGCGTGTATTGAAGCAACTCCTTTCCTGAGTGGGGCATGTGAAACACTGACATTCTTAACACAGCAAGGATAGGTATTGGGTGTCAGGTAACTGATTCTCTCTTCTAAAGTATAGGGTTTCAACCCCTCATTTTATTTTCAAACAAGCACTTTCATGCTATTCTCTAGAGAATGAAGAGGGTATAATCTTAGATCACTGGGCAAGCTATAGCTGAGAAAGGGAAAGGGGTGGAGGAACAGAATTACTTAAATACTTCATTTTTTTCCGTGCAAAAGGTTGTAATTGATATTACTTATCAAAGTATTTCTTTCTTTCTAGCTTTGTAACATGAAGTTTGAAGCAATTTATTATTGTCATTCATGTCTCTAGGTTTTTTGCTTAATCCTCCTTTTCTGTCCCTTACTGAACTGAAGTAAAACATAGTATATTATTCTAGTGTACTATTCTATGTCAGTAAAACAGTGCATTATTTTAGGTATTCATTATTTTTATTGCTTTTATGGCTAAAAGTTTTTAAAATTTCATCTTCTCATTGTAAATTTAGAAAGTTTATATGAAAGCAGTGAATAATCAGTAGAGAACTTTTACTTTTTCTAATTGCAGTTTACTTGACACAATAATGTGCTTAATTCTTTGTTGATTAAAAGGAGAATATAACACATTTATTCATACTGTATATTTTGCTTTTTGTTCAATTTACCAAGCATAACAAATATTGACTTAATTGTGAAATATAAGAGTTCCTGTACACTGCTGCAACTTCATCTTCAAAACAAGTGCACATTTCTTTAATTGCTTATAAAAGTCATTTTATATGAATTAACAATCAGTTTCAAAATTGATTTCTTTACTTTCTTTTTTCCATAATGGGGATTGAACCCAGGGATGCTTTACTACTGAGCCATATCCCCAGGCCTTGCTATATTTTCAAATATAGTTTTTAGTTGTAGATAGACTTAATACCTTTATTTTATTTATTTTTATGTGGTGCTAAGGATCAAACCCAATGCCTCATGTGTGCTAGGTAAAGCACTCTACCACTGAGCCACAACCACAGCCCCAGACCTTGCTATTTTATTTTGCATGGGGTCTTGCTATAACTTGCTGAGTTTGGCTTCGATCTTGTGATCCTTCTACCTCAGCCTCCCTAGTAGCTGGGATTACAGTTGTGCACACTGTGCCTGGCTCAAAATTGATTTCAGTTTATATTTTAGAATTGGTAATTTTATAGAAAAATTTAAACTCAGTTTAGTATTCATATTTCATACTAGTAAATCTCTGTAACACCATGGTTTGTATGCATTCCCCCCCCCAGCGATTGAACCCAGGGGGCACGTAAATACTAAGCCACATTCCCAGCCTTTTCTTTTGTATTTTATTTAGAGACAGGGTCTCACTGAGTTGCTTAGAGCCTTGCTAAGTTGCTGAGGCTGGCTTTGAACTCACAAAACTCCTGCCTTAGCTTCCCAAGCTATTGGGATTACAGGCATGTACCACCATCCCCAGCTGGTTCATATGCATTATAGGATAGAAGTCAGCACTGTGTGAAAATATTAATATTTTATTTACAAGGAGGGGCCATGCCTCTGGCCTTAAAACAGGTGTTAATCAATACATTTCAATGTTTAGAAATTTTGATATCAGTGACTAAAGTGCATTTGTAAAACATAATCGTAATATGGAAACAATGCTCAAGTATCGTCTCTTGAGACTTCCTGTAACTATGCTTGGACATAGACCACATATTTATGCTTGAGCCTCCTGATTTCAAAAATCCTATTTCTTATCCCCTGGGGATATCTATAGAAAGGTCTATCCACACCATACATGGGAAATAGCACTCTGAATACCCTTGCTTGAGATAGATAAAGTGAAAAATACTTTTCCAACATCTTGTAGTTAAAATTTGCAAATATAATTTATTCAAAATTTCTAGTTTTTCAACTTTGGGGGGCACCAAGGATTGAACTCAGGGTCACTCCACCACTGAGCCACATTAGCAGCCCTATTTTGTATTTTATTTAGAGACAGGATCTCACTGAGTTGCTTAGTGCCTTGCTTTTGCTGAGGCTGACTTTGAACTCATGATCCTCTTGCCTCAGCCTCCCTAGCCACTGGGATTATAGGCGTGCACCGCTGCAAGTTTTTCAACTTTAATTAAGGAATAATTTACGCATAATAAGCTATCATTTAAAGTGTACAATTTGATGAATTTGAGCAAGTTTTTATGCACTTGTGAAACCAGCACCACAATCAAAATATAGAACATGTCCAGCCCCCCCCAATTCTGTATGTTGCTTTTTAATTCTTTCCCCCATTCTTTATCCTCTATATTCTGTATCCTTTCTCTATGCTCAGTATCCATGGAGTTGCTTTTCATTTGTTTTATACAAATGGAATCATGTAATAGTTAATACTTTATGTCTGGCTTTTTTGATGCCACAATGATTTAAGGACTTATCCATATATTTCAGCATGCATCAATAGTCTTCCTTTTATACTGTGGAGTAGTATTCCATTGTATGGATATACCACATTTGGTTTATCCATTAACCTGTTAATAGACATTTGAATCATTTTCAGTTTGGGGCTCATTCAAGGAATACTTATTGAGTACATATTATTGTCTAGGCAAATGTTCAAAAAAAAAAAAAAAAGGAGACCACTATGAATAAAGTAAACAAAATCCTGGTCCAAAAGGAGCTTACTCAGGGAGACAAAGAATATTATATTTAAAAAATACATGAAGTATACCTGGTGAGAAAAATGAAGCAGGTTAAGGGAGAAAGAAGGGGGATGTATGCTTTACCTCTAAGCAAGGGTGGCAAGGTGGAAATGTAGCTCTCAACAGAGAGGAATGGGCTATTTCTGCAGGCCCAGAAACTCCAGGGGGATCAGAGGTTTCAAGGCTTTTGAATGAGTCTATGCATATATCCCCAGACACAAACAAGGCTTTGACCATGACATCCTTCCCCACCAGGGTCCTGACTTTGTCATATTAGAATTTGCAAGGTTGAGAATTTACTTTTCTTGGGAACTCTGCTATTCTTATAATTAAATCCTGATCCCAGTTCTGATTCTTCTGTCCTCTGTTTACAGAAGATAAGTCTCCATCTACTGCCAAGGAAGATCTCTGAGTTTCCAATTTTTCTTTTCCCTGTAAATAACAATTATTCTCAGCCTTTGATTGTATTTTTCCAGTTCATCAATGGAAGTCGGCAACAAATTTTGATTTCATTGTCCTTATAATTAGTACTTCTACAAAAACATGAGGTATTACAAATGCCAGTGCATTTCCTTTCCGCTAGTGTCCTGTTGCAGTTAGCCACATCTAAAAGTTTTAACAATTGTACGACTTCAGCAAGTTAGGCACTTTCAGTGCTTCACCTACCAGCAGTGATGTGATTCTCATTCAGCTAGGCGCATGATAATCCAGCTCTAAAAGTTCATTTAGAGTCTGCTTCCTTGGACCATTCTGGACAGTTGAATCACCTTGGAAACAGATTTTGAGCTTCTGCAGGAAGTTATTGGTGAGTGCTTTTAGGATCAACATTTTTGAAGGAATGAAGAAAGTAGGACTAAACTTTGGGAATAGTTGAACTGCAATGAAGTTGCACCAAAGGACTCAGCCAATGCCATAGAGAACTCTGGAGCTAGATGACTCTTTAAAGTTTTTCTTTCCTGAGGCAAGAGGGCAGAATCCTTGTACCCCTAAATGGAATAGTCTTTGGATATGGTTTGGGAGCCACTCTTTTCAGCCAAAGGCAATTGATAGAGAGGATCTTGTAAGTATATTTTTGGAATAAATTCCTAAAAATGAAAGTGCTAGACTAATGGGAAAAAATATATATGTAATTTTGCTAGATAATGTTGAGATTCCTCTCCATATGTGTTGCATGATGTTGCATTACTGCCGGCAATGTACAAGAATGCCTGTTTCCTCATTGATGTGCCAATAGAGTATGCTTCAAATTTTTGGATTGCCAACCTGAAAGATGAGAAAAAGGTTTTCTGTATTATTTCAGTTGCAGTGGTTTTTAATAGGAAACACCTAAAAACAATCCAAATGTTCATCAATACCATTAATGAAATTATGGTAATTACAATCTGTATAGTAATATGCATCATGAGATAGATATATATGTCATTATAACCAAATCTCTAAGATACATTAAATGAAAAAAAAATCCAACAATATTTAGATTGTGATCTCATTTGTATATAGTCAAAGAATATTTACATTTACATTTTTTTAATTGGCATAGAAGATGCTTGGAAGAGTACAAAATAAAAACTGCTCTGGGACGTGTGAACAGAAGCTGAAGAGAGGGTTAAAGCTATTTTTACTTTTCACTTTATGGCCTTCTCTAATGTTTGAAATTTTTTTTTAAAATTTTTTTTAGTTGTTGATGGATCTTTATTTTATTCATTTATTATTTCTATGTGGTGCTGAGGATCGAACCCAGTGCCTCACGCATGCTAGGCAAGCGCTCTACCACTGAGCTACAGCCCCAGCCCTGAAATTTTTTATAGCAAGTAGTATTGATTTTATTTTTTAAAATGATGTTACTGTCCAGCCAACCTGTGATCATTTTTACCTAGAGGTTTTGTTTCTACTTCATGCCTCATTCCTTGATCAGTCTTTTCGTATAAGTTAGGAAAAAAGATAATGACCTAGAGGCCATTACATCCCAGGCACTGGGATTCATGTCAGTTGCCATTTTCAAAGCATCTATGTAGCCTCGGTTCTCTCTGGGCTTTACCCACACTGTGGAGACCTTCATAGGGCTGGGGGTTATGGTACGCCAAACAATGTCAAAGGTCTTGCTGTTCCTCTGTGATTACAGCAAAGTACCTGTTTTTGGAGGAATGGGAGAGAGCATTGTGGGAGAATGGCTCACAATTGTGCATCTTTAGAGTGAATTAATCTCTGTTATTTAGCCAAATAGTTTACCTTAGTGCGTTTTTTAAGTAAACAGTCATTCTTTGAATGAAAATACATTCATTCTTTTCCCATTTTATACAGCATTATTTTGATCATTATCTGAATTTTTGTGTATGGGGGGGTACTAGTAATCGAACCCAGGGGCACTCTACCACAGACCTTTTTATTTTGAGACAAGATCTTGCTCAGATGCCCAGGCTGACCTCCAATAAGTGATCCTCCTGCCTCAGCTTCCCAAGTTGGGATTACAAGCATGCTCCACCATGCCTGGCTCATTATCTGATTTTTGAAGAACACAGTGTTAAATCCAATTTCATAGATGGATACTATGAACACAGAAAGGCTAATAGAATGTAATGATCTTCTGAGTCAAATAATTCTTTGGTTTGATTCTTTTTTTTTTTTTTTTTTGGTACCGGGGATTGAACTCACAGGCACTAGACCCCTGAGCCACATCCCCAGCCCTATTTTGTGTTTTATGTAGAGACAGGGTCTCACTGAGTTGCTTAGTGCCTCGCCATTGCTGAGGCTGGCTTTGAACTCGCGATTCTCCTGTCTCAGCCTCCCTAAGTGCTGGGATTACAAGTGTGAGCCACCGCGCCCGGCTCTTTGGTTTGATTCTTAAATTGGTACTTGGAATTTAAAATTCTAAGGTGTAGCTGTAGAAAGTTGCTTATAAATAAGTAAAAAAATGTAAACAAGTTGTGCAGAAGCTAGGATTCTAATTTAAATAACTGATTTAAACATGATCTATTTCAGACATCAGCTTTTATTTTCCCACATAAAGCAGAACAAAGCATGCACATCTTTCAAAATACAACAAAATCCCCTAAAACAGACAAAAATACTATGTATAAAGCTAACGTTCCTAAGGGAATAAATAAGATAATCATGGCTTTTCATGTTTCTTGAGAACTTTTCATTTTTCATATAAGTTAGATGCTCTGAGATCTTTGCCAGGAAATGGAAACAACCTTTCCACTATCAAATACACATTAAACTCTTGTCTCCAAGTTTTCCCAAGTGAGTCATTCATTAATCTGACGTGCTCAACTTTGTTTATACAGAGCAGGGTAAAATTTTAGCTTTTAGTTTTACATTCTATCTTTACTTGGGTAGGAAGGATTCAATTATCTTTAGTATAATCTCATTGTTAGACTTTAATGAAAACATAGTAAGAGCAAGCTGCATTATAACCGAGAGACCATCCAGTTCAGCTTTATGTTTCAGTTACTACAAGTCTTGATTGATGATTCCACCCATCAAAAACTTAATAAGGCTTTGTATAGTCAGTACATTCATGAGAATCTATCATAGATTTAGCATCGAAGCTGTCAATTTTCTAGATTTTCCCGGACAGAGAGGATGGTATGCTCTTGTGCATAGTAATAAAAGGTCTCTTTCTGCTGCATCTGTCAATACTCTACTTGCAAACACCAATTCTGGTTGGTCAGTGGCAGTGTAAACTAGACATTGCTGGAAGTTTGGAGGTTTTCAAGGGGCTATTTAGAAGGTATGTTGAAAATGTTTCAAGTTTTTCTGCGCTCTCACCAAGGCAACAAAATAAACCTTTTAGCAGTCACAGAGAGGTGCAGGGGGCGGGGGACAAAACAAAGGGACAACAGTCGGAGGCAGCTGGTTTGATGATAAATAAGTCCCTTGTCCTCATACCAACTTCTATTGTTCCTATGTTGGATATCTTCCAGGTGTACACTCCACCCTTCTCTACCCTGCTTTCTGCTGACTTGAGAGAGGCTGACTTGCTAAGTTTAAGTCAGTGGTTTTCCAAGTGTGATTCTTGGACCAGCAGCATCAGCAACACCTGGGGGTTTATTGGAAATGCAAATTTTCAGGTTCTACCCCATTGCTCTGGTGATTCTAATGCTTGCTAATATTTGAGAATCGCCGTACTACATAATTTAACTCCCTTGGGGCCTCTTGTTGAGTTTGGTCAGTGGAGGGAACTAGTAGGAAACCTATGTATGGTCTGGACATTTATTTTCCCAGGTCTTCCCCTGTGAAGTCACTACTAGTTGACTGTATTCCTTTAATGGAGGCCACATCTTCTGCCAGGAAGCCTTCAATACACTTGTTTTTTGCAGGTCATGATAACCTCTGTTTTATAGGCTTACAGGGCCCTGCATTATTCCTTACTACCTTCTCCAAAAACCTGCCTACACTTTTGTGCATACTTCTCTTAAGGAATTCTTTTCAGTTACCCTATTTAAGTGTGCCTGGATTGTGGCCGAGGTAGTTCCCAGTTGCCATTTTTTGTGATTCCATTTAAGTGACTCACTTTGCTTTGGGGAGTACGTTCTCTGCCCTTATTTATTTCATACGGTTGTTAGGAGGACCAAGTGAGTTAATATGCTTATCATGGTGTCTGGCTCATAAAAATTCAATGTATGGTGGTTATTTGTAGAGATCTTTCAGAGTCTTTGTTGTACCCATCTGTGAGAGATCAATACGTAAGTGTCCTCAGTTCCACTGCCTTCTCTCAACTGTTCTGCCTCTTATTTCTGTCCCTTGCCTGCCCAGTATTAAAGTTGATTTCCATATTGATTACCTGATTTCAGAAAGAGGAATTATTAAGACAATGAAAGAGTTCAACCGTTTGGGGATCACTGATTAAATGTTAAAACCTGTTTTAAATGGTGTGATCCAAGGTACTATTAAACTACTTAAGTTATGATTATTATGTAATTTATAAAACATGTAGAAAAGTTCATGTTTCCTTAATGGATTCTGTTTACTGACACTTTTTTGAACTTTTCATTGGTAGTAAGATATGAAATAATGTGAATAAGTGAAAAATTAAGCAGAAGGGGGTCTTAACAGTGACTTGTCTCAGTATGTCTGCTCTGTCCAGAGCCAACTTCATGGGTATGTAACCTGTGCAGTCAAACATAGCCCTGTATTCAGAAGGCTTGATGTTATGATCTGATTTGGAATTTTTGACAATTTTTGAATGATAGACCTTACATTTTCACTTTGTACCAGACTCTGTAAATTATGTGGCTGGTTCTTGCTTTTCCATAATCATGTGTTTAAGACAACCAAGTAAGTATGATCACTATCAAAATGTTAAGTTCTGATTGTTAGCATTGTAAAGCATTAATAACTGCTTTATTCATGTTGGTCATGAGATGAAAGGTTCTAAATTCCAGTTCTCACTATTGTAAAAAAATATGTTCCTCTCAAAGACAGAAATATTGTTTCAGCTGTATCACTATTTCTAGTTGAATGCAACAGATAAGGAAATAATTGAGATTTGATACATATTGTCTTCAAAATTATTGAAAACACTGAGGCTAATATTAGGTACTAACAGGAATTGCTGTTCTATTTCATCAGACAACAAAACGTGAAAACTCTGACTCAAAGCTACAGACACAGATGACAAATACTCTTCTTTGGAAAGTTTTTCTTGGAGAGGAAAATAAGGAGCAGTAGATATCTTTTGTAGCTCAGCAACAGGTAAATATCCATATGATAACAAAAAGTCAGAGATTATCTTTCCTGAATAAACTGAAATTGTTGAAGGAAATAGAAATACCCCAGGTTTAAGGAGAAACTCTTTGTACAGGGTTGAGACTTGGCTAAGCAAATGGAAGTAATTTCTGGTTAAAAGTTATTTCCTGAAGGAATAAATATTTAATACCTGACTCAGAATGTGACTGTTTCCATTTTTGGCATCCAATGTACAAACCTGAGAGAAGGTTATGTACCAATTAATATATTTTCCCCAATATGGTGAAGAAATACACAATTCAATTATGGCTGGCACTGCAGGCCCTGTTACTATCTTTACTCTGACCAGTTCTTGTGGGACATGGCACAGTGCACAATTGGGTCCATTCAAATAATTTACCCCACTGTACGTTCATAATACACGGAACCTTGCCATGGCAAATCAAGAAATCTTACTACCCAAAGCAACTGTGGGCTAAGAATGTCAGGGCTTGCAGGGACAGATATATTGGAGGCTACAGTGTGTGGGCAGAGTTGTGAGGCCTTTTAGACTGGTGCTTAGATACATCATCTAGAATAAAATGCTCAAGACTTTGCTTCTCAGTGCTTTTTGCTAATTTTTTTTTATCATTTAGAACTTTTCTCCTTATACTCCTTGACTGGATTTTATTAAGGAAATTTATATCATTCAGACTATCCATTTTCTCACTGAGCAAACTAGCAGCAAGCGTTTTTAAGAGAAAAAACAAAAACAAGACAAAATGTAATTGATGTATGATGCTTTCCTCAGAACACTAAAGTGGACCCTTTGAGAGCACACAGACTATGATGAAATGGGCTTAGGACATTCCCTAAATAGAAATTTCCTGTCACCAACCAGACCAAAGGGTCTTACTGGAGGCAGCTACCAATGTGCCTTACCAGAAATTCTTGTTACTATTTTATGAAGTTTATTAGTATCTAACCTCGACATTGTTTTGGGGTACATTCTGAGAAACTAAACAAAACCACTAAAGAAGTTTTTCCAAAAAGGAAGAGTTCTAAAGATAAAATATATCAGTTTGAACTCAATTTATGCCCTCTTAAAAATCCTGGAAAGTTACATATGTTGGGTTTTATATGATAAAAAATATCGTTTGCTAGAAAAAGGGTTTGGTGTACGTTTCTAGCAACTCTGATATGTACAACTCAATGACTCTAGCCTTCAGCTCTTCAAAACATAAATAAGTATATACTCACCCAAATTAAAGTGAGGTATATGATATCAAATAAATCTCAAGGCAAGAGTATTACTACAATTAAGAAGGTCATATCACAATGATAAAAAGATCAGTTTATCAAGGGAATACATTATTTCTAAATATTTATATACCTAATAACAAACTTCAAAAATATGTACAGCAAAAACTGGTCAAACGGAAAGAAAGAAAAAAAGACAAGTACAGTTTCTACTAGAAATTTCAACCCTTTCTCCATGTTGATAGAACAAATGGGAGAAAATTAGTAGGAATATAGAAGTCAATAATGTCTTGATAATATCAAGACAATAATGTCTTGATATATATAGAATACTATACCCAAAAAGAGCAGTGTCTACATTCTCTTCAAGTTTAGAGAATATTTTTCTACATTGATCATATTATGGTTTGTTATGCAAGTCTTAATACATTTTGGGGTTTTTTTTGGTACTGGAGATTGAACTCAGGGGTACTCGACCACTGAGCCACATCCTCAACCCTATTTTGTGTTTTATGTAGAGACAGGGTCTCACTGAGTTGCTTAGTGCCTCACCATTGCTGAGGCTGGCTTTGAACTTGCAATTCTCCTATCTCAGCCTTTCTAAGTGCTGAGATTATAGGCTTAATACATTTTTAAAAGATTCAAATCATAAAAAATATGTTTTCAGAAAACAAGAATTATATTAGAATATAGTAACAGCAACTGGAAAATTTCAAGTGTTTGGAAATTAAATAACAAACTTCTAAGCAACCTCTGGCCAAAAAAGAGAGAGAAAAGGCAAAAGAAATATTTGAACTAAGTGAAAATGAATATCCAACATATCAAAATGTGTAACGTACAGCAAAAGCAGTGTTTAGAGGGAAATTTATAGCATTGAAATGCTTATGTTAGCAAAGATTTTAAATGGGTGACTTTAGCTTCTATTTTAAGAAACTAGAAAAAGAACAAATTAAACCTAGAGTAATCATAAAAAGGGAACCACAAAGAACAGAATCAAGGAAATAGAAAACAAACAAAAAGAGAAAAACCAATGAATCCAGAACTAGATTCTTTGAGAAAAATCAGTAGAACTGATAAATCTCTGGTCAAAGTGATTAGGGAAAAAAGAAAAATGAAATACCAATATTGCCAATATTGAAGAGGTGACAACTGAATAATATAGATAATAAGAAAATATTATGCAGAACTTTATGGCAATAAATTTGAAAAAACATAGATTAGATGGAGAAAATTTTTAATGACAAAGTACCAATGCTTACTCAAGAAAAAATAGATAACTATAATTTCCCTGTATCTTTAAAGGCAATTAAATTTATAGTTTAAAGCTCCCCAGAAACAAAATGCTAGGCCCAGGTGGCTTCCCTGATGAATTTTATGAAATATTTAAGGAAGAAATAGTACCAATTGTATACAAACTCTTCCAGAAAATCGAAGTGGAGGGAATATTGTTCAATTCCATTAGGTCAACATTATCCTGTTATCAAAAACCACACAAAGACATTACAAGAAAACCAATATTCATCATAGATTTAAAACTTTTTTAAATTTTAGCAAACTGAACTTAAAAAATTAAAGTGATCAAGAATCCTAGGGATGCAAATTTGATTCAGAATTTGTGATTAATGGAGTTATTGTTCATTTTCCTGTCTAACTCTGACACGGTATACACCAATTTTCCTAGGTTGTTTCCTCTGGAATTACTGTGTCCTTCTAAAAATCTGACTAAATCTGAAAATATTATTCTTTCCAGGGTACAGTTTCTCTCTCTTTTTTTTTAAACATTTATTTTTTAGTTGTAGGTGGACATAAATCTTTATTTTTATGTGGTGCTGAGGATCGAACCCAGTGCCTCACGCGTGCTAGGTGAGCATGCTACCACTGCACCATAATCCCAGCCCCAGGTTCTCTTTTTATGGGATGGGGTAGGTTCTGGGGATTGAACTCAGGGCCTTGTGTATGCTTAGGCAAGTGCTTTATCACTGAGCTATATCCCCAGCCCTACAAGTCCTTTTTAAAGACATTCAGACTTTAGCAACACAATATCTTCTGGTTTTGCTTTTTAAACAAACGAGGCATAATCCTACTGCAGGATTCAATTGAATTTACATATATTTAAAATTTTTTTTGTATTTGTTATTGTTCTATAACAAATTTAGTACAAATTTATGGGTTTAAAACAACACATTTATTATATCACAGGTTTTTTTAGGTCAGTCTGAGAATGGCTTAACTTGGTTCTCCACCGTAGAATCTCATCAAGCTGTAATCAAAGTGTTTACTGGATTGCATTCTTATCTGGAGGTTTGACAGGAGAATAATCTGCTTCTCTGCTCAAGCTGTTGGCTGAATTAAGTTCTTTGTTACTGTAGGACTGAAGGTTCTCATTCACTGTGAGATGTCAAATGGAGGCTATCCTCAGCTCCTAGTAGCTGTCTGCATGTCCTCAAGGTTCCTTGCTGTGTGGGCTTTCCCAACATGGCTGTTTAATTAGTAAAGCCAATAAAAAGAATGTCTAGAGTAAGTAAACTAGCAAGACAGGGTGGTATATATTGTAACATAATCATCATTCCATTATTTTTGTCATAACTCTAGAAGCCCACATTCAAAGGGAAAGGATCAGACAAAGAATACCATACTAGGATGTAGGGATCATGTTGGGTCAATTAACAATCTGCCTATAACATATTCTTGAAGGACTTCAGGCAGAAATGGACTCTTAAATAAAACTGATTGAATCCATCAATGTATAAAAAGAATAATAAAACACAACTTGGTGAGACTTCTGTCAGGTATGAAAGGCTAGTTCAACATTCAGAAATCAATTATGTCATATATTTCTTCAACAGTTGTAGAAGAAAAACCACATGATCACATTAATCAATGCCAAAAAGGCATTTGATAAACTGCAATACCTATTGATGATAAAAACTCTTAAAACTAGGAGTAGAAGGGAACTTCCTCAACCTGATAAAGAACAAGGGCAAAAATCCTCATTTAACATCATTCTTAATGATGAGAAACTGGAAGCTTTTCCACCAAGACCCAGAACAAGGCAAGGATGCCCTTCTAACTACTGTTTTCAACATTATACTGGAAGACCTAGCTAATGCAATAACAAGAAAAGGAAATGAAAGGCATACTGAACAAATAAAACTGTCTTTGTTTGCAGATGACATGATTGTGTAGGAAATCTGGAAGAACTGACAAACAAAATTCCAAGAACTAAGAAGACGTGTATCAGCAGGGAAATGCAAATTAAAACAATGAGATATCACTGCACACCTATTAGAATGGCCAAAATCCAGAACACTGACGGTACCAAATGCTGGTGAGGAAGTGGAGCAAGAGGAATTTTCATTCACTGCTTGCTAGTGCAGTGCAAAATGGTATAATCATGTTGGAAGACAGTCTGGCAGTTTCTTATCAAACTAAACACTTACTGTATGATCCAGCAATTGTGCATCTTGGTATTTACCCAAGTGAGTTGAAACATGTCTGCACAAAAACTTGCACACAGATATTTACAGAAGCTTTATTCATAATTGCCAAAATTTGGAAGGAGTCATGATGTCCTTCAATAAGTGGATGGATAAATTAACTGTGGTATATCCAGGCAATAGTATATTATTCAGTGCTAGAGAGAAATAAAGGGCTAGGGGTATAGCTCAGTGATAGAGTGCTTGTATAGCATGCTCAAGGCCCTGGATTTAATCCCCAATACTGGAAAAAAATACCTCAAAAAGTTATTAGGTTAACAAATTATTTGGGCCAGGGGTGATGGTGCATACCTCTAATCCCAGCAATTTAGGAGGTTGACAGAGGAGGATTACAAGTTTGTTTCAAGATAAAAAGGACTAGGAATGTAGCTCAATGGTAGGGCACTCCTGGGTTCAGTCCCTTGTACTGCAAACAAACAAACAAATAATGAAGAGAAACGAACTCTAAGCCATGAAACAACATGGAGGAAACTTCAATGAGTGAAGAAAGTCTATCTGAAATGGCTATCAACAGTATGATTCCAACTATATGATATGACATTCTGGAAAAGACAAAACCATGGAGACAGTGAAAACATCAGTGCTTGCTCGGGGCTAGAAGGGAGGGAGGGGTGAATAGGTAAAGCATAGATTATTTTTAGGGTGGTAAAAGTACTCTGTTTAATACTGTAATGGTGGATACATGTTATTATACATTTATTCAACCTATAGAATGTGAATACCAAGAATAAACACCAATGTAAACCATGGATTTTTTTATAATTTGTCATTGTATGTTCATCAGTAGTAACAGATGCACTGCTCTGGTGTAGGAGATAGTACATGGCATGTCTCTGAACTTTCTCTCAGTTTTGTTGTAAACCTAAAACTACTCTAAAAAAATAAAATAAAATAAAAGTTTAAAGAAACAGGAATAAAGTAACAATAATTACAAACAAAGCAAAAAAGATTAGGAATTTGAAGTGAATGATAAATTTGTTGAATTCAGTTTTATTTAGAGATAATTTTTTAAAATAAACTTTTGGTTTGAATAGCTATGTACATTCCTTTGTTAAATATACAATCTGTTAGGATGATGCAATTATTTCTTATGTAAATATAATATTTCAAATTTGGCTGTAAGGATTTAAAGGCACTTATAGTATCTTAACTTTCAGTTATATACAATATATTTTAACATGTTAATGAGAGCATGTAGGAATTCATTAAATATCACTAGAATGTTGCACATTAACAACAAAAGTGCTAAAAACAAAACAAAAGTGCTTTGACTTCATGTATTGGTCAAAAAATTATTTAATTTGGCTCAGGTCAACTTGAAATTTAGAAAAATAATGTAACACTTTTAAAGTAAAAATTCAAACAAAATCAAACAATTGTATAAGATTTGTGTTTAGAAAAGTTTTTTTAAGAAAATGTTATTTCATGAATTAGTGAAAGTTCAATATTATTGCTATAAAAATGTCATCATCATTCATTTGATTCTTGTAGGCATTCTTTTTTAAAGGAGAGAAGAATTGTGTTACTGGAAATTGCACTCGAGCTATGAGCCATCCCCCTCTGCTACAATCTATAGCCATATTAATTTACTTAAAAAATTTTTTTCTGGGCATGGTGGTGCACACCTCTAATCCCAGATTTTAGTAGCAGGGGTGAGGAGTATGAAGGAGGCTAAGGCAGGAGGATTATAAATTCAAGGCCAGCCTTGACTACTCCAAGACCCTGCCTCATAAGAAAAAATAAAACATTAAACATTAAATGTTTAATCTATGTTCAATTTTTCTAGTTATTTTTCTCTATTTTTTAAACAATTACTTTGTTATGGGCTGGGGCTATAGATCAGTGGTAGAATGAGTGCATGCTTAGCATACATGAAGCCCTGGATTCAATTCCCAGCATCAAAAAACCAAACAAACAAAACATGCTTTGTTTTACATAGATGTTGCATAAGGTCCATATATTGTACTCAGTTGGTATATCTCTTAAATCTATAGATTCGTCTCTCCTTTTTATTTTTTTTTATTGGTTTAGAGTCTTTAATAGAATTCTAACTTGAAGGTGGTTAGAGACCTTGAAAAGTTACCTAATCTGTTCTCTCACTTTCACGTGAGATCACGTCTAAATGATCTTGGACAGAAAGAGAGGAACTGTCTGATAAAATTTCCATTTTGACAAAATCCACTCTCAAGTTCTCTCCTACATTAAATATAGAGGTTGTGAAGATACTTTGCAGAAGGGAGATATTTACATTAATTAAATGTGCATTATAGATTATACTGCTGGAAAGACCTCTTGTTTCAACTCCATTAATTAGGGTTCACTTTCAGTACGAACCTGACAACAAAAGGTTTTCTTTGGTAGATACAAGGAGTTACTATGAAAGAACAAAGACCCTTCTCAATGGAAGAATTTGTCCAGGGGTGATGTGTCCTTTCTGTGGGTCTCTGAAATGCTTACCTTCTCCAGATTCAGTTAAACAGTGTTTATGTGCTAGTTTATATTATCAAAGGGTAATTGGTATTTTCCTTAGAATCCTGGCCAAATTCCAATTCTGATAAATACTTTCTACTTCCCTAAATTTCACCTGCAATTTCAAATGGATTCACTATCCTTAATTAACTGTCCCAACCTCTCACTTGTTGTTGAAGTTCACCTATTCAGCAGCTGCTGCTTTTGGCCCCAGAGAGACCCAGGTAAATTGGCAAATGAGTGTATGTGTGAGTGAGGTGGTAGGAATGACTTTAAATGTTCTAGAGCTTAAACATATCCTGTTATAGGAAAAAATTTAAAAGGAGTAGGGCAGAAAGAAATACTGCCTCCTCCAGAACTATGGGAACTTTAATATCCTTAGTAAACTTTTATTGAGAAGTTTGGATGTGGGAAACATTGTTCTATGTATTATGGGGTGTAAAAAATGAAGTAAATGATATCTCTTGCCTTAGAAGTATGTACAGTCTAGTAGAATAGATGTTTATATAATATTAGAAAGTGCTAATTACCTTTTCTTAAAAAGCTTCCTTACAATGGGTAAAAACTTGAGCAAGTTTCTAACTTCTTTCATATTGAGTTTTCTCATCTGTAAAATGGAGACAAATATCTGCCTCAGAGCATTTAATGAACATTGTGTAAGTTAAAAAACTTAAGATATTGTCTGACACATAGAAAGTGCTCAGTAACTGTTAGTTATTATTACTTGAATCAGCTGCTAGGAAAATGTCAACTGTATTGAGTTGAGCATACAGATTCAGATATCTTTACTCTCTAGGTTACAGAATCATGGATGGACAGCTCATTCATCCCATAAAAGCCAGAATTACAGGAGAATTCCACTCCCTAGTGCCTAGTAGGTTCTAAATTTTTTATTTACTATTTCTCTGGTAAAGATCATAAAGTCAAGAGAAAGAATTGGTATCCTCCTGTTCTCACCCCATTATCTAATTTAAAATCCTGAGTGGTGTTAGGGACTGAGATTTGGAAATTTAGACCTTGAAAGCTGTTACAACAGGAGAAAATAAAAACTTTACTGTTTGACATTAGTACATATTCCAAAGCCCCTCCCTATTTAACGAGCTTTAAGCTTTCATATGAGACATGACACTCAAGGGAAAAAGTATTGCCACAAGGCTAATGATGACAACAGCTGCCAGCGCACCTTCCATCAAAAGCAAGTGAAGACTTGAAACAAACTTGAGCTCCAGTTTGTGTTAGAAGCATCACTGTGACATGCCTGTGCGGGCAGAGGCTCAGAATGCATTCCTTAACACCAGGACTCCAAGACGTGCTGGATGCCAGAAGCCCAGTGGTAATGAGAGAGCAATTGTGAGTCTTTTTTCAAATGGTGTTCCTTCACTGTGGGCATGCTGGCTCAGAAAGTTTAGTGCAGGGAACCAGAAGAAAGATGGGCCAGTTTCTTTCCTTCATCAGGGGTTGTATTCTGGCTAATTCACTTATTCATACCCTTTTCCTTCAGACATTTATTGACTGCCCACTATATTCAAAGGCACTGTGTTGTTGATTAAAGCAAGTACAATAGTACATGTAGGCTGACAATAGATTATAAATTTCATATTCTCTTTTTTCTATATTTTATTTTTCGGTACTAGGAGTTGAACACAGGGGCACTCTAGCACTATGCTACATCTCCAGCCCTTTAAAAATGGCTTTTTAAAAAATTTTGAGGTGGGGGAATCTCATTTACATAACATGTCTTCAAGAAATAATGAAATTTGCCAGGTGCTGTGGCTCACACTTCTAATCCCAGGGTCTTGGGAGGCTGAGGCAGGAGAATTGCGAGTTCAAAGCCAGACTCAGCAACTTAGCAAGGCTCTAAGGAACTTAGCAAGACCCTGACTCTAAATAAAACAAAACAAGATGGGGATATTGCTCAGTAGTTAAGCATGGCTGGATTCAATCCCTGGTACAAAAAAAGAAATTATGAACTTGATTCTCTTCTATGGAGAATTTGCCATGTGCAGAACACCATTCTAAGTACTCAGGAAATTCTGAAAAAAAAGTTGAATTCTAATAATTAGGTAGATATGTGTATTCGTCAGATTTTGAGTTATGATAATTGTGTACCTGAGATAATTAACTTGTAAAGAGAAAAGGTTTATTTTGTCTCATGGTTTGAAGATTCCAGTCCATGACTGATTAGCTCGCATTGCTTTGCACCATTGGTGAGGCAGCACATCATAGTGGGAGCACATAGAGGAACAAAATTTCATTTTATCAGTCAAGAAGCAAATGAAGAAGAGGAAAGGACCAGAGTCCCACAGTCCCCTTTGAGGTCCTCAGTGATCTAAGGACTTCCTGCAAGGCCCCTCCTCCTAAAAGTCCTCAGAACCTCTCAATAGTGCCACCCTGGGACCAAGTCCTTAAAACACAGACCTTGGTGTGGAGCGGGGGTGGGGTGTGTGTGTGTGTGTGTGTGTGTGTGTGTCAGTATTTACACCCTAGCAGTGTGGGAGCAGACTACTTCATTAGTTTTATAAAGAGAAATCTTTCTTTTTTTTCCCCTGAGAAACTGATTCTGCTTAGTTATATGGTTTCATCACTAATTTATCCTCAAAACACAAAATTGACAGTTGTAATCTCAACTTAGTTTTCCAGACACATCTTTGCTGTGATAAGTTCTCTTCCTTCTGTTTAGGTGACTGGTAGAAATTCATCTTACCTCATCCAGCAATTTTTAAGATTATAATTACACAAGTATTCATTCAGATAAATAGTATATTTGGTGTCCGAATTTCAAACCATATTTATCTTTCACATATAGAGGGAGAGGAAATCTTGGGCAGAATTTGCACAAAATTATCAAAGTTTATCCTATCCATCAAAGTTTTATTGGATAAGGAAATTCTTTACATAGTAAAAATATGCTGTATTTCTAATTTCTAAGAGTCTATGAACAAACAGGGGTCTTATTAAACTATTATAATTAGGTTGATATACTAAGAATAATAAATTCTGTTCTCTTTAGTATCTGAAAAACCAGTTGGATTCATTTGTAGCCTCTGTTCTTTTTCTACCATATTCTTAAGACGATAGGTAAATTTCATTCAATTCCTCCTCCCCACTTCTAGCCAATTCTGTGGTTCTTTGAGATGTATACATCTACCCTTGTCAGCTCTGCACATGGTCTGCCTTTATGTGTTTTCTTCACTATCCAGGCTTATTATCCTTATTTCTTCTTGTCCATGGCAGTTTCATTTGTGAGGTTCATAGCTATCAACAAAGCTATGATTTTTCTGTCAAAGAGTTAGGACTCTGAAGTGATAAGACCTGTCTTTTGGGAGAAGAAGCTCCTGCCTATACTTCTTTCATGGGAGGAGGCAGTTTTAAGATTTAATAAATGCAAATAGCATTGGAAAATTTGCCGTGTAAAAAGAAAAATTACTTTTCCTTAAATAATTTCTGCATTGTGAAATGATTAAAAAATAGCAGGCAGCAGCAGAAACTTCTAGAAATAATTCTTAAGTCAGGTGTACACCTATGGTCTCAGCTACTTTGGGAGGTTGAAGCAGGAGGATCACTTGAGCATAGGAGTTTGAGGTCCTCCTGGGCAACATAGTGAAACCCATGTAAAAAAAAGAGAAGAAAAGAATAAAGAAAAAGAAAGAAAGAATGTTCTTTTATGTCAATGACCATTCAATTAGCTAGTCTCTGGTATGTTGGGACTTTTTATGCTGTTGTGAGTTGCTTTAAGTAGCATAATCAAATGGTTCAGCCATGCAGAGATTCAAATTTCAGTCAAGTTAAGCAATACAATACTTCATTAATTGCTTCTTTGAATACAAATTATGTCTGCATGTAATTGAGTATACTATAAGCTTTTATCCTAGTAAAATAAAAACCAGTAGAAGTAGAAATAACATTGGCCAAATAATTGTTTTTTGAAATTATCAATATGATGCTTCTGATTTCTGAAAACACCAGTGTTTTTGGTGTGTTGGTGGATAACAAACTTTACGCATAGTAGAACTAGATTATTTAAGTTAACAGATTGAAGAAAACAGATATCAGTTTAATGAAATCCATACTGCAATTTTAATTCTTTGAAAAGAATTCTTTGGAAATACTTCTGGTTCCAAGTAAGAAAAAGCAAGCACATTCTGCTTTCTCTTTTCCAGTTAATACAGCTGTAAAACCTGAAGAGAATGCATGGAACAGTTAGCTATTCAAGGACTCTGGAAAGTAATTAATAGTAGGTGGATGAGAAAAGAAGAACAGAATTTGGAGTACCACCTGAATTTCTAGATTTCTAGAAAATCTCTAGCTTTTCTAGAAAAGCAAGGCGCTAACACTAAAGAAAGAAAATTCCTCCTTTTTCTTCTCCCCACCTCCTTGTCTCCCTTCCTGCTCCTTCTTTTCTTTCTCTCCCACTTCTTCCCTTTTGAATCTTTATTCCATTCTCTTATGCCTTAGTCCTTAGGTAGTCATGCTGTGGCAGGGACAGTGGCAGCAAGAACATCAGCAGCTGAGTCCTACGCACCTAAAACTGAGGGAGGGATACATTCCTCTTTGATTGAGATAGATGTGATCTCAAAAGGGTAGAACTGAACTAAGCAGTTGTTCACAGCACAAGGCCCAGACTAGTCACTGGATGGCATACAGACTGAACACCAGGAAATCTCACCTTGCACAAGAATCAACAGATGCCAATGCCAATATATTACAGATGTTGGAATTATCTGACAACATATGCTAACAGAAGTAAGAGCATACGTGCTATAAAATAATGGAAAGACAGAAAGACTTAACAAAGAAATATATAATATAAGGAAGAACCTAATAGAAATTTTGGTTCTTTTGACTCTTTCTCTGTCATCTCCATTCTGCCTTTAAGTCCAGTCTATATTTTTTATTTAAATATATAGAGATTGGGCTGGGATTGTGGCTCAGTGGTATAATGCTTGCCTCACCTGTGTGAGGTACTGGGTTTGGTCCTCAGCACCACATAAAAATAAATATAAAATAAAGATATTGTGTCCAACTACAACTAAAAAATTTTTTTAAATTAAAAAAAATAAAAATATGGATGACAGAAGGAAGACTTAGCGAATGTGAAGATAGATCAATAGAAATGATCTAATCTGAAAAAGACAAAAAAAGATTTTAACAAATGAATAGAGCTCCAGATATGTGTGAGACAATATCCAGAGTTGAACATTCATGTGAGAGGAGAAAGAACATGAAGAAGAAACAATATATAATAAAAATGGCTGACAACGTTTCAAATTTGTGAAAGACCTAAATCTATAGATTCAGGAAGTCCATTGAATCCTAAATGGGACAAGTCCAAAGAAATCCATGCCAAGAAATATTCCAAACACAGAGAAAATAATTTGAAAGTAGCAAGAGAAGAAAAATATATTATTCAAATAGGTAAGTTTTCTTACCTTATGTTTATGCAAAAAGATAGTGGAAAGCATTTTTAAGTGCTGAAAGAAAAGAACTGTCAACCTTGAATTCTATATCCAATAAAAATATTCTTTAGCATAGAAGATCCAGTAAAGACAGACATTTCCAGGTGAAGCAAAACTAATAGAATTCATTGCCAACCATTCTGATCTAAAATAATAACTACATGAAATTCTTCATCAGAAAAGCAATGATACCAGAAGGAAATTTGGAGCATCAAGAATGGAGAACAGTATAAATGGCAAATATCCAGGTAAATATAACAGAATCCTTACTTTTTCTTTAAAGTATATTGGACAGCAAAACTTATAACATTATCTGTTACATTTTAAATTTATACAGATACAATTTATAAGACAACTATAACATGAAGGGTGGAGAAAAAGGATCTATATTGTGAAAATTTTCTGCATTGTATTTGAAATGGAAAAATGTTAATTATAAGTATGCAGAGAAAATTTAAGTATCTGTTCTATATGAACCTCTGTGCCCCTTCCACTTATAAACAAAATAATCAAAAAACATGAGAGATAAATTAAAATGGAATACTAAAAGATCCTTCAATAATCCACAAGAAGGAAGGAACAGAAAACAGAGTAAGGAATAACATACAAAATAGAAAGTAAACAAATAACAAAATAGTAGTTCTAAATCCAATCTTATCAAGAATAGTATTAAATATAAATGGTCTAAGCACATTAATTAAAAGATAGGGATAATCAGAATGGGTAAAAAGATATCACTCAACTATATGCAGCCTATAAGAAATCTATTTCAAGTGTAAAGATATAGGAAAATTTAATGCAAAGAATGGAAAAAGATATATCATACAAACATGAATCAAAAGGACTATAGTGTAATTATAGTAATACCAGACAAGTAGATTTTAGAGCAAAGAAAACTACCAGAGATAAATCAGACATTACATAATGATATAAGACTCCATTTACCAAGAAGACATAAGTACTCTAAATGTGTATGCACCTACCAACAGACTTTCAAAATACATATATTAAAAATAAATAATATTAGCCAGGTGTGGTGGTACAACTACTTAGGAGACTGAGGCAGGGAAGATTGCAAGCCTTGGCAACTTAGTGAGATCGTCTCAAAATAAAAAATAAAAAGGACTGAGGATGTGGCTCAGTGATAGAGCTACCCTGGAATTCAATCCCTAGTACCACAAAGATAGGCGAAATGGAAAGCAAAATAGATAAATTCATATTTCTATATACTATAAAGTTTATATGGGAAGACAAAGATAGCCCCATAATAACCAAAATAATTTTTATTTATTTATTTTGGTACCAGGGATTGAACCCAGGGGTGCTTTACCACTGAGTCACATCCCCAGCCCATTTTTATATTTTATTTAGAGACAGGCTCTTGCTGAGTTGCTTAGGGTCTTGCTAAGTTGCTGAGGTTAGCTTTGAACTCAATGATCTTACTGCCTCAGCCTCCCAAACCACTGGGATTACAGGCATGTGCCATTGCACTCGGCCAAAATAACTTTTAAAAGGATAAAGTTGGAGGATTTATACCACCTGATAAGATTTCCTACAAAGTTACAGTAACAAATATAGGGTAGTATTGAAAGAATAGATGTAGATCAGTTATATCAGATAGAGTCCAGACATTGACCTATTCAAAAACTGCCAAGACAACTCAAGTATTATCTTTTCAACAAATGATATTGGGCATCTATATATAGACATGAAAAAAATGATCTCTTACTAAATCTCATACTTTATATAAAAATTAAATAATTAACTTAATCTAAGTGTAAAACGTAGAACCATAAAACTTTCAGATGACAGTATAGGGAAGTAATGTCATGACCTGGGGTAGAAAAGAGTTCTTAGATGTATCACTAAAAGCATGATCCATAAAAGAAACAATTGATAAATGGGCTTTATCAAAATTCAAAATTTTTACTCTGCATAAGACACTGTTAAAATACTGAAAAGATAAAATATTAACACTATTTAAAATCTGCTAATCCTCTTTATGTGAGTACCCATTTCTTTTTTTCCTTTTTATTCCATTGTGCTGGGATTTAATCCTGTGACCTTGGAACCTGTCTTTACCCTCCCCTGGGCATCCATTCCTAATGTTGACTTGGCAATATCTAAGTTGACCTCTTGGGCCTTTCTCTCTTCCCTAGGCCTGCCTTAGTTTATGAGAAACTTGACTACCTTCAGCCAGTTATCCGATATCTAGAAGTTGAGAATGAAGTCTTGTTTTTGTCATGTGTATAAGATACTATACACATGGATATATATGTGGATCATCTCTATCAAATGCTGATTTTGAGGCTTGCTCTATGCTAGCTTGCTTTTGGCTTGTTTCTACAAGCCAAATAAGCAAATAAGCAAAATATATCTTGAAAGTAATCTGAGAAAAAACATAGGAAGATGGCACTGTTGCTGTGGAGGGCAACATGAGATTTCAAATAAACTGACAATTGATTTGCTTCTCTACTGTTAGATTATCCCTTCAAACAGTTTCCTCTCTGCACAGAAAACTAAGAGTTAACATATTGAGTTAATATGATACTCAAATAGGGGAACTTAATGTCAATTTTAGAGTTTTCCTCAGCTAGAACAAATATCCTTTGGACATCCATTTATCATAAAAATCCTTCCAAAAGCTAAAATGCCTCTTTTTGTCTCCTTAATCTAAAATGATTTTATGACATTTTATCTCAATGCTGTGACACAGAAACTGACCAATTTGTTGAAGCAAAAAATATTTAAATCAGTTGTTTGGGCATTAGTTTGAGACTGATCAATTAAAGAATAAATGGAACTCAAGATTGAATAATACACATGATTTAAAAATTTTGGTTGTTAGTAGTAATTTGGAGTGTTTTATTCTATTAAATTTAGTTTTTCCTTGTCTCATTTCCATTCTGTTAGAATGGCCTTTTAGCTGATTTTTATTCCTCCAATTTATCCCCTTGCCAATTGTCTTCCACATGGATGATCTTGCCAAGTTTTCAGATTTGATCATGCTGCTCTCCAATTTAAAGACCCTCCAGTGGTTCTCTATTACATACAGAGTGGAATTCATATTCTTCAGCTGACCTTTAGGACTCCATTGGTTTTCTTTAATATTTTTGCCTCATGTTGTGTAAGTGTTCTCACCTTTCTCTGAATATGAAAAGTTTTTTGGGTCTTTATATTTTGTTCCTTCTGTTCAATTAGCCTATAGTATGCATTCCTTACCCTGTTGCCCCTCTCCCACCCATGGTGACTTCCTTTTCATATCTTCAAATTCCAACTGAGATGTCATCCTCTTTTTGTTTTTGTGTTTTTTTAAAAAATATTTTCTTTAGTTGTAGATGGACACAAATATCTTTATTTTATTTATTTATTTTTATGTGGTGCTGAGGATTGAACCCAGTGTCTCACACATGCAAGGCAAGCGCTCCACCACTGAGGTACAATCCCAGCCTGTCATCCTCTTTTTGAAACAAGCCCTTTGGTGCCCTTCCCCAGTCACATTTTGTCTTTTTTTTTTTTTTTTTGGTACTGGGGATTGAACTCAGGGGCACTTGACCACTGAGCCACATCCCCAGCCCTATTTTGTGTTTTATGTAGAGACAGGGTCTCACTGAGTTGCTTAGCTGTTAGCAAGGTCTCACCTGTTAGACAGGGTCTCACCTCGCTGTTGCTGAGGCTGGCTTTGAACTCGCGATTCTCCTGTCTCAGCCTCCCTAAGTGCTGGGATTACAGGCTTGAGCCACCGCGCCCGGCTATGTTATGTCTTTATAGTACTTTTTACACACTTGTGACAGGGTAATGCAAATATTTATTTACATATCTATTTTGTTTGATAGAATGTGAGCTCCTTGAAGAGAGGAACTGTCTATTTTCACATCTTGAACCCTAGCCCAGTGTCTAATGTAATAATCACCCAGGCAATGTTTTTGGAATGAATTATTTATTGACTAAAAGAGTTAATGCACTTACTTTCTACTCCTAAAGTAGTCCCTACCCTGGGAGAATCTGGCACATTCATAAATTATTTAAATTTCCCTTTATAATGAAGTAAGTGCCCAAAAGAGATTGTGAAACACCTGTAGTACAATTTGTTCCCTTCTTATTCATAGACTCAGGCCAGGAAGCAATGGAAGAAAATTATGACAGTCATTATTAAGGCATTCCTCTTAGAATTCCTAAGCATAACCAAGTGTTGACATATGCAAAATCAAATTGGCTCAAGACTCAAAGAATTCAAACTTTGAAAATATTTTAGGATTTTTCTCTCTAGAAGTGCCCTAATATAAGCTCTTGCATTTCCATATCATAAAATAAGACAGAAGAATCGCAAGTTCAAAGCCAGCCTCAGCAAAGACGAGGTGCTAAGCAACTCAGTGAAACTATCTGTAAATGAAACCCAAAATAGGGCTAAGGATGTGGCTCAGTGGATGAGTACCCCTGAGTTCAATGTATGGTACCAAAAAAAAAAAAAAAATACATATGTAGTAGGGCCTTGTCCAAATTAGGTGCTCAATAAAATAGTTGTTAAATGAATTGATTTTTCCCTATCTAGAAAAATTTTCACAAATGGCACCTATGCATAGGTTCCCGTATGTGTCCACATTTGAACGTGATCCTTACATTATAGACAGGCCTAGGACCTTTGAGTTCATCTTGTTGAGCATTCCCAAATTACAGATAAAGAAATCTAGAGAGATGAGATTTTGCTTGAGTTGAATTGTGTGAAATTACTGTTTATATCAGTAAAAAAATGATATATAATTGGCAATTTCACTTGTTGCAACTAAAAAAAGTCAGTGTACCTTACATATCAGAATGTAGAACTCTCTCTGAGAATGATAAGAATGAAGGAATAAATTAATGTTTAAGATAAAAATTAAACACTAAATAGGTTAGCTTCCAAGTTGTAGGAGAGGCATCATGAACCTGTGACTTTACTAGTTATACATGATCAAGAATACATTTGGATCAAAGGTTAAAGAGATAATGGCTTGCACCAAATGCCAGGTTGGGAAACTTGTAAAGAATAATTGACTGATTAAAACAAATCTCCTGAGGTAAATACTTTAAAAAACATAATTTTGAAAACCTTTGGTCAAATTTAATGATGTGGCTATATTTCAAAGTATGGCATTTCTCAAAAGACTGCTGTACCCTGAATGTTCTAGAGCCTACCTAAATTAAAGAAATGTAGTTGAAAGTGAGGATTATTCTGTTTACTCTGTCCTGCCTTCATGGGAAGCTAGGGGACTACACTTCATTTTCAGAATGAGCTTTCAACAGGAAGCAGTCTGCTCATGCATGCATGACAGGAGAGGAATGTGCCCTGAGATGATATTTTTACTTAAGAAAGGGTTTAAGCTCAGGGATTTCTTTGGGAAATCTTTTTTGTATTTTCTCCCTTGACACATGCGATCTAGTTGGCACTTCCTTGCTTTCTCATTTCTGTATCCTTTTGGTCAGAAGAAATGTGAAATTAGGTTTGGGAGCAAAGAAGTCGTCCTGACTTTAGAGTATTCAGAGGTTTCTAATCTTAGAATCTGGGCCTGCGACATCCCATCTATAACTCTAACACATGCATTTTTTTGAACAGAGTAAATGTGTTTTATTTGTTTTACTTTTAGATCAGAATATTACTTCAGCTCTTACCTTTGCTTCAAATGCTCAGGTATTACAATATTTCTGTTCTTCTGTTTTATATTTACTGAAAATATCAGCAGTGAGAAATGCTTGAAAATATGTCTCATGTTTCTGATTTTCTTAATGAAAATATTCAGATTTACTAGACAACCTGTTCAATCGATTTTACAGTCATAAGTTTTATGACTACCTGCAAATATAGCCTATGTTTATAAGTACAGTCTGTAAATTCCACAAGGGCAGATATTGTCTGATTTGTTCACTGTCAGATCCTTAGCATCAAGTACTCTGCCTAGCACATAGTAGGAGCTCAATAAATATTTGGTGCATAAGCTAATGAAAGTAGAAATCTTGACCTTGAGCTCTGAAAATTTAAGACTTATACAAGTTAGCTTAAAGAAATATTCAATTATGGAGGACAGTGAAGACATAATTATTATTCTGATATAAAACAGAGTCTAGGAAGGCAATTGCCTTTGGGAGGCTATAACCCAATTCTTACCTCTCAAATCTGGGTGTCTTTGAGTCTTAGAATCTGAAGGACACATTAGAGGTTTTCAGGTCCATTTAATTTTTGACAGGTCATTCATTCTTCCTTTGATTACCATTTATAAAACAGTAATAGCTGTTTTATGGGAAAATTCTGATTGCTAGAAAGTATTGTCCTTCTATTGGGCCAGAACTTAATCTATTCTTTCCATACACTGGCACTAGTTCTGCTTTCTAGGACTCAATGTGATAAGTCTGTTGGGGGACCAAGCCAGGCCTGACTTAAGATATTTTATCCTTTATATCAGCACCACTCTAGATTTATTTTGGGATAAGGTCCAAACTAGATAATAAGCCTCCCCAATTCTAAGCCTGAATTAGCATGCTTAGCACCACCTAGTGTTCTTATCTCATGCATTGTTTATGGAAATATAAATTCGTAACATTTCTTTCGGCATTCAGAAATTCTACTTTTAAGGATTTACCCTAAAGAAATACTTCCAATGTTGTATAAAAATAGATAAACAAAAATGCCTAGGAATGAACCAGGATACTTATTATTATAAAAATTTTAAAACAATTCAAATGTTCATTAGTATGAAGTAGGTAAATGAACTAGATAGATCTACTCTGTAGAATGGAGTTATGAAAAAAAATGAGATAGAACTATATATATCCAATTGGAAGATACTTATGATGTATTATTAAATAGGAAAACAAATATAAAAAATGTATGACATTGATCTCCTTTTTATAAAATTACAGTGTAATAATACATCTGTTAGTATATCATAGAAAAATTTGAAAAAGAGAGGTTTCAAGATGGCGGAATAGAGAAGGTTGCTTTCCTGGTTATTCCATAGCATGAAACCAAGAAAGCAGACAGGCAGCTTCTCAGAAAGGTGGTTGAACAAAAAAGAAAAAGTGGGGACTTTACTAAAATTTAAAACTGGACATTCAAAGCAGATCAGAGACTCAGGAGGTTGGATATAATAAAATAAGGAAGAAATGCCCACTGCCACAGCTACTGCTGAAGTTGGAGGCACAGCTAGAGCAGGCGGTCCCTCAGTGAGTACAGTGGAGGGATAAGGGAATTAAAGGAACCTGCATTTTTAGGAGGCCTGAGATGTGTCTGGGTATGGAGAGTTTAGAGACCAAAGATATTGTCTGACTAAACTGAAAGGTGTGCTGTCCAATATTCTTGTATGGGAAAGATGCTACCTGGGCCTATTGTTCTCTCTTTTACTCTTCATTTAATTTTTTCCTCTATCTTCTCTTCTCCTCTCTCATAATCATCACATCTTATATAACTTCTGTTATCTCCCTGTCCACCATTGAAAATTGTGAAAACTTTTGCAAACTTGCTGCTTTTATTGTAGCCAGTAACTGATCGTATCATTTCTGTTTATTCTGAAAATTAACATTGTAGATGTCATAGTAGGAACTATTTGGTTTAATGCTGTATATTGTTTGCATTAGTTGTTATTATTTGTTTCCCCCTAAATGGTGAGATACTGAAAATCTTCAGGGACACCATAAATCCACAGAGTAGAAACTCTATTGCCACAGATTTATACTGTTAGATTGGTAGATAAACAACACAAAAAAGCAACAGAACAAATCACCCCCAAAAAACCAAGATACTCTAATAACAGAATCCAATGATACCACAGTGGAAGAAATGTCAGAGAAGGAGTTTAGAATGTGTGTAGTTAAACTGATCTGCAAGGTAAAGAATGATATAAGGAGTGAAATCAGAGAGAAAATACAGAAAGTGAAAGATCACATCAATAAAGCAATAGAGATTCTGGAAAAAAGCAAAAAACCTCAAAATGAAGGAATCAATAAACCTAATTAAAAATTCAAATGAAAGCATCACCAACAGAATAGATCACTTGGAAAACAGGGTTTCAGGCAATGAAGACAAAGTATATAATCTTGAACACAAAGTTTACCATGGAGAAAAGATATTAAGGGACCATGAGCCGATGCAGTGGTGCAAGCCTATAATCCCAGCACTTAGGAAGGCTGAGACAGGAGAATCGCAAGTTCAAAGCCAGCCTCAGCAATGGCGAGGTGCTAAGCAACTCAGTGAGACTCTGTCTCTACATAAAACACAAAATAGGGCTGAGGATGTGGCTCAGTGGTTGAGTGTCCCTGAATTTAATCTCCAGTACAAAAAAAAAAAAAAAAAAAAAGAGAGACCATGAATAGAACTTCCAAGAAATATGAGATAACCCAAAAAAGACCAAATCTTAAAGATTTATCAGGATAAATGAAGAAGAAATGAAAAATAAGAGGGAAAACAAGCAAAGAGAAAAACTACACTAAAAGAACAGCCAATCAAAGGAGAAACTAATTCAAATTAAAAATCAGAAATCAATCAAAATGACAAGGATAATCATATCTCAGTAATAACCTTGAATATTAATGGCCTAAATTCATCAATCAAAAGACAGACTGGCAGATTGGATTAAAAAACAAGACCCAACAATATGCTGTCTCCAAGAGATTCACCTCATAGACAAAGATGACCACAGAGTGAAGGTAAGAGAAAGGGAAAAAACATCATTCACATGTATCTTGTAAGCAAGCAGGGGTTTCTAGCCTCCTATCAGATAAAATGGACTTTAAGCCAAAGTTAATCAGAAGGGACAAAGAAGGCCATTTCATAATACTTAAGGGAATTATACATAAACAAGACATAACAATTGTAAATATTTATGACCCAGACAATGAAGGATCTATGTACATCAAACAAACTCTTCTCAATTTCAAGAATCAAATAGACAAAACACAATAATACAGGGTGACTTCAACATACCTCTCTCACTACTGGATAGATCCTCCAAACAAAAACTAAATAAAGAAGCTATAGAACTAAAAAATACAATTAATAATTTAGATTTAACAGACATATGTAGAATATTTCATCCATCAATGACTGAATACACTTTGTTCTCAGAAGTGCATGGATCCTCCTCTAAAATAGACCATATCTTAGGCCACAAAGCAGCTCTTAGAAAATACAATAAAATAGAGATAATACTTCGCATCCTATCAGATCATAATGAAATGAAATTAGAAATCAAGGATAAAATAAAAAAAAGAAGCTACTATAATACCAGGAGACTAAGTAATACACTATTTAATGACCAATGGATAGTAGAAGAAATCAGGGAGAGATAAAAAAAATAGAGGTAAATGAGAATAGCGATACAACATATCAAAAATCTCTGGGACACTATGAAGGCAGTACTAAGAGGACAGTTCATTGAATTTAGCTTATTAATTAAAAGAATAGAAAGTCAACAAATAAATAATCTAACATTACATCTCAAAGCCCTAGAAAAAGAAGAACAAATGAACACCAAGTCAGTCCAAGACAGGAAATAATTAAAATCAGAGCTGAAATCAATGAAGTTGAAACAAAACAAACCAAAAATCCAAAAATTGACCAAATAAAAAGTTGGTTCTTTGAAAAAATAAATAAAACAGATAAACCCTTAGCTAAGCTAATGAGAGAAAAAACTCAAATTACTAAAATTTGTGATGAAAAAGGAACTATCACAACAGACACTACTGAAATACAGATGATAATCAGAAACTACTTTGAAAATATATACTCTAAGGATAAGGTTGTGGCTCAGTGGTAGAGCACTTGCCTAGAATGTGTGAGACACTGGGTTTAATTCTCAGCACTGCATATAAATAAATGAAGTCCATTGACAACTAAAAATATCTTAAAAATTATACTCTAATAAAATATAAAATCTTGAAGACATCAATAAATTTCTAGAAACATATGACTAACCCAAATTGAATGAGGAGGATATAGAAAATTTAACAGATAAATTTCAAGCAATGAAATTGAAGACACCATCAAAAGCCTACCAAGAAAGAAGATGCAGAACCAGACAGATTCTCATCCAAGTTTTACCAGACTTTCAAAAAAGAACTAACACCAATCCTCCTCAAATTACTCCATGAAACAAAAAAGGAGGAAACCCTTCCAAACTCATTCTATGAAGCTAGTATGGCCCTGACACCCAAACCAGACAAAGACACATCAAGGGAAAAGTATTTCAGACCAATATCCCTCATGCACATAAATGTGAACATTCTTAATGAAATACTGGAAAATTGGATACAAAAACATATTAAAAAGATAGTGCACCATGAACAAGTGGGGTTTACACCAGGGATGCAAAGTTGGTTCAACATATGGAAATCAATAAATGTAATTCATTACTTCAATAGTCTTAATGACAATAATCACATGGTTATCTCAATAAATGCAGAAAAAAGCATTTGATAAAATATAGCATCCATTCATTTCAAAACACTAGAAAAACTAAGGCTAGTAGCAACATATCTCAACATTGTAAAAGCTGTATGTTTTAAACCCAAGGTCAACATCATTCTAAATGGAGAAAAACTGAAAGAATTCCATCTAAAAACTAGAATAAGACAAGGATGCCCTCTTTCACCACTTCTATTCAACATCATCCTGGAGACTCTAGCCAGAGCAATTAGACAGAAGAAAGAAATTAAAGGGGTATGAATTGGAAAAGAAAAGCTCAAACTACCCTTATTTGCTGACAACATGATTCTATATTTAAAAGACCCAAAAAACTCCACCAGAAAACTTCTAGAACTCATAAATAAATTCAGCAAAGTAGCAGGATATAAAATTAACACCCATAAATCAATTGCATTCCTATACATCAGTGATGAATCAACTGAAGGAGAAATTAGGAAAACTATCTCATTCACAATAGCCTCAAAAATATATTTGGGAATCAATCTAATAAAAAAGGTGAAAGAACTCTACAATGAAAATTACAGAACATTAAAGAAAGAAATTGAAGAAGACCTTAGAAGATAGATCTCCCATGCTCTTGGATAGGCAGAATTAATATTGTCAACATGGCCATGCTACCAAAAGCACTATACAGATTTAAGGCAATCTCCATTAAAATTCCAATGACATTCTTCACAAAAATAGAAAAAGCAGTCATGAAATTCATTTGGAAAAATAAAGAGGCCCAGAATAGCCAAAGCATTCTTCAGTGAGAAAAGTGAAGCAAGAGGCATCGCACCAGACCTTAAATTATACTACAGAGTTATAGTAACAAAAATGACATGGTATTGGCACCAAAATAGACATGAAGACCAATGGTACAGAACAGAAGACACAGAGACAAGCCCACGTAAATACAGTTATCTCATACTAGACAAAAGTGCCATAAACATACATTGGAGAAAAGATAGCCCCTTCAACAAACAGTGCTGAGAAAACTGGAAATCTAAATGTAACAAAATAAAATTAGACCTCTATCTCTCACCCTGCACAAAACTCAACTCAAAGTTGATCAACGACCTGCACATTAGAACAGAGACCCTGTACCTTCTAGAAGAAAACGAAGATCCAAATGTCCATTGTGTTGGCATAGGAACTGATTTCTTCAACAAGACTCCTAAAGTGCAAGAAGTAAAATTAAGAATCAATAAATGGGATGGTATCAAACTAAAAAGATTCTTCCCAGCAAAGGAAACAATCAAGAATGTGAATAGAGAGCCTACAGAATGGGAGAAAATCTTTGCCACCTACACCTCAGATAGAGCATTAATCTCCAGTACATATAAAGAACTCAAAAAAACTTAACACCCAAAAAACCAAATAACCCTATCAATAAAGGGGCTAAGGAACTAAATAGACACTTCACAGAAGAAGAAATATGGATGGTCAAAAAAATCTATTAAAAATGTTCAACATCTGGGCTGGGATTGTAGCTCAGCGGTAGAGCGCTTGCCTTGCATGCGTGAGGCCCTGGGTTCGATCCTCAGCACCACGTACAAAGCAATAAAATAAAGATATTGTGTCCATCTACAACTAAAAAAAAAAAATGTTCAACATCTCTAGCAATCAGAGAAATGCAAATTAAAACTACACTGAGATTCCATTTCACTCCAGTCAGAATGGCAATTACCAAGAATACAAGTAACAATAAATATTGGCAAAGATGTGGGGAAAAAGATTCACTCATACATTGCTGTTGGGACTGCAAATTGCAATCACTCTAGAAATAAGTATGGAGATTCCTCAGAAAACTTGGAATGGAACTACCATTTGACTCAGTCATCCCACTTCTTAGTCTATACCCAAAGGACTTAAAAGCAGCATACTACAGTGATATGGCCACATCAATGTTTATAGCAGCTCAATTCACAATAGCTAAGCTATGAACCAACCTAGATGCCCTTCGAGAGATGAATGGATAAAGAAAATGTGGCACATATACAGAATGGAATATTACTCAACTATAAAGAAGAATGAAACTGTGGCATTTGCAGGTAAATGGATGGAACCCGGGACTATCATGATAAGTGAAATAAGGCAATCCCATAAAACCAAGGGCCAAATTTTGTCTCTGATTTGCGGATGCTGACTCACAATAGGCAGGGGGCAGGGAGGAGTGGAGGTTCACCAAATTAGACAGGGGTGAAGTGGGGAGAAGGGAGGGAGGATGAGAATGGGAAAGAGTAGAATGAATTGGACATAACTTTCATATGTTCATATGTGAATACATCACCAGTGTAATTCCACAGCATGTGCAACCACAAAAATGGGGAGTTATACTCCATGTATGTATGATATGTCAAAATATATTCTACTGTCATGTATAACTGAAAAGAAGAAATAAAAAAATAAAAGGAGAAAACTTTTAAAGACCATATACCAAGCTATCAACAGTAATCTCTAGTGGACAGCATCATGATAACTCTTATTGTTTACTTAATGTACTTCTGTATTCTTTGAATATTTTTAAGTGAGGAAGCATTACCTTTGTAACCAGAAATAAAACCCTGACATATAAGAATGTCACCTAGAAATAATTATAGAATATTAAGACTGAAATAGACCTTGGATTGAGTACCAACAGCAGTTAGAATTAACGTGATCTAACAAACTAATTTTACAGGTAAGAACAGAGTGCTACAAATGTGACTTGAGTTACTCAATGCCCACAATGTAGTTAGGAACAAATCTATTTTAGAATGCATGTTTATTGTTCTGAATTATACCATAGTGCCTGTAGAAACCAGTACACATTTTGGAAAAAATATAAAAGTATTTACTTATGTCTCTGTATTTCTTCTTTTTAAAAAGTGTCTTATCATTAGAGCACTATAAGCAAGTAACAACTCCACAAATTATGATAGATTTTCTCTTAAAGTCTGAGTGTTTCTTTAGAGTTGATTAACACTAATGTTCTTGGTCTCAGAACAGAAAATTAAATCCAAGTAGTTTGTGAAGGATCATAAAATGCACTCGTGGCAGAGCTGGAACTAGAACTCTGGTCTCTGGATTATCAATGACTCCATTATTTTTGACACATGGCATCCGGAAAGTCAATGTACATTTATTAAATGTCTGTAACTGTGCTAGGTACTGTTGCCAAAAATATACCAGGCACAGTCCACATCTTTGAAAAACAAGATATGCTAATAAAATGTGGACTCAAGAGATCTTGGTATATAAAAGATCAGTTAAATTGAGAAAGTCTAATGAATTAAGTCTCAAGATTTGATTGATTCTTAGGCCTTAAGAATGGTACATAGGAGAAACTTTTTTCCTTATCCCAATTAAGGATTTCAAGGTATTCCATACAATTATATGAAACATCGTAAACTTCTCAAAGAGAAAAATTATTATATTCATTAGGAAATGAAGGCACAGACACAGTAAGTGGTTTGTACATTAGTCATCAAGAGCAAGAATAACCCTAGGATTCCTTAATTCTGGGTGATTCCCAGAAAACCACACCTTTTATGGATCCAAATGAACTTTGGATCACTACTAGAATCCTGGACATGTCTGAAAAGTAGATAAATCATTTCACTTTATTTTAGATTAAGTCAACCACAAATCTGGTTGAACCTGACTCATCTGAGCAAAGTCTACCAAAATATGCCTTCTATCCTACATTTATTCCACTAGAACTAAGGAACCATTTATTAGTCTGTGGGTGAGGTTGCATGCATCGGCAGCCAAATCAACAGCAGATGAATGGAAGCCATAAAATTAAAGGTGTTGCTGGCACCAAGACCTAAACTAAAAGTGCTGATCCAGGAATGACAATCTCTAAACATTTTCAGACAAGTTAGGAGCACAAGTAAGACCAGCTTTGGGCAGATCCCATTTGTGTGACTGGCACCAATAGAAGGTACTGTATGTATGTGCTCATTTACTGTGGCATTGAGGCGCCACAACACCTTTGTGCCCTGCCAATATATTATGCAAATTTTAAGATACAAAGCCGTTTTTATTCCAGGTTTATTTTCTTAATCATGTTCAGATTCTGCTCCCTTGAGCAGGTTATTTTTATTGTTGTAAAGATAAAGAAATAAGTAAGTCTCTGATCTCCTTGAATGTTTTGAAGTATTCTGATTGCCAGTGAAAATGGAGATCCTTTCTTCTTCAATAATCCTGAAGGTATTCAGGATGCAATAGTTCAGGCCAACCAACCAAGAAGTAAACTTATTGGAGGAGAGAGCAAGAGATTGTGGTGAGAGCCTTCATGTAATAAATAAGAGAAGGAAGAAAGGAAGATTGGGAGGAGTTGTCTTACACTTCAGTGCAGTGCTAAGAAAAAATAGGGCTGGTTGGCAAGGAGTCCTCAAACCAAAGTCACTGAGGAGTCCTGCATATTGGCTGCAACGGTCCTGGCTTAAGAACTCTGTTGTGGCCCATCATTGGGAAGTCTAGCCTTAGGGCAAATGCAGTGGGAATCCAGAAGGACAGGCTCTGAGGCTATTGGTCAATTTTGCCTACAAGGGGGTCTACAAAGAGCATTTTCATGACTGTCACAGCCTTAATTCTTGTGACATGCAGACCTATTTCTCACAGGTTTGGGGAAGGATTCTTCCAGAATTCCTTAGATTTCTTTTTCTGAGGGGAAACCTAGAAAAAGGATAGTAGTAGTTATGTTTGACACAACAGCCCTGCAAAAAAATGTAACTTCATTGAGTTGATAATAGTCTATAGTTGTTTTCCAGGATGGCTTTTGTAGGGGCCAGTTTAATAAATTTAGTGAAGTTATGGGAACCACCATTTCTGCCTTGTTTAGATCTTTAATGATAACACTAATCTCTGTCACCATCTCCAAGATGCAATATAATTTTTGATTTACCACGTTGGCCATGAAGAGGGATAATTTTGAAGATTTCCACTTGTCTTTGTTCACCACGATAGCTCTTACCCCATAGCCCAAGTGTCCAACTGCCAAGTTCCTGCAGTGTTACACAAATGATTGCAATATATACTTTCTGTGCTATTTAGTCAGTGCATTCTGGTTTTGAAAATCTGCTTAGATCTGAAACTCAGCAAAGGATCTGGACTTTTTGTAGATGTGACTGCCTTTGTCCACTTGCTCTCCCATTCTTTAATTATTTATTTATTTTTAAATTAAGTAGCACCTTTACTGGCTGCCTGTTTTGTTCCTAGGAAAATCATGCTCTATCAACCATCTCCACAGCTTCCCCCAGGGTCAAACCTCTTGGTTGAGTGATATTGAAGGTCATTATGGTAATTTCAGCCTCCTGACTTCTGGCAGTTAAGTGCTGTCACCTGACTTCTATTACTTTGGAGATTCATTCACTTCATGAATATTCATGAGCCTGGCTGTGACATGGCCTCTCCTACCATCAGCCATGGTCTTCAGAGGAACCACTACTGAACTTAATGAACTTAAGGACGGACGTGCCCATATCAGTGTATTCCTGAAGACTTTGGTGGAAGACATCTCCTTGGTCCTCTTGTGCAACATAACCCTTTGCTGGGGTGTCTTTTGACCTTACATAACATATACATTGTAGAATGCGCATTTCCAGGATGCAAAGTAGGACAAAGCAAGAGACCATGGTCTGGCATGACCCTGAGAGTGAGTGGCTTCTTGAAGTTTTCCTTGTAGGCACCTCTTGTGCCTCACCCTCATCTTGGCCTTGACCATTTCCCTTAGCATATTTATTCCCTCTACCATCTCAGGGCAACTCTGCTTTGTTGAATATCGTCATCACTTTTATCAGGTTTCTCCTTATACTCTGAGTTATTGCAGGTTTTAAATCCTGTGTTTCAAGAAATTCTCCTTGTATCGATCAATTTTTGCTGACTTTCCGGCTCCTTTGATCAAGCACCCTTAAAATCCAACCCCAGAATTTTTCTCCTGGTTCCTGCTGATACATGCAGGCTAACTCTTGCAATTTCTTTGTATGGAGTCTTTTTCTTATCAGGCCCAGAAGGTCCTCAGCTGAGTAACCAAGAGAGGAGGAGAAAGCAATTCCTGAGGACAGTATCTCTTTCCTTTTAGAGTGGACGGACCTCTGCTACACTTTCCAGCACAAATGGAGGTGTTTCCTCTTACTAGGGATGGGTAGACCACTTCTGCATCTCTGAGGGTTTGGGGGGATCTGCACAGCCATTATCTTCAGGACACATCTATCTAGATGTTCTCATTCCATTTTGTGGTTCCTGATTTTTCCCAACTAGGGCCCTCATTTTACCAAAACAGGCCTCCCTTCCCTGATCATTCAAACATCTCTGGAGCTTGGCAACTTTAATTCTCATATCTGCAACTGCTGCCACCCTGTTTCTTTTGTGCCACCACAAGACATAAGAGCCTTTATGCAAAAAAAAAAAAAAAAGAAAGAAAGAAAGAAACTAATGAGGTTCCTTCAACTGCTTGTCAATGACCCCTTGTTTCTCATTACCTCTCTGCAAGGCATCAATTCACCTTAGTTTTAGTCACCCAGCTTGAATGTCTTTGTAGTTACTTGGTTGTCTTTCAAATGCCTAAGTTGATTAGAACTGAATGGATGTTCCTGTCTACTGGGAAAACAACATACCATTGTTTTCCTAGGTCATCTCTAGTGAAATCCTTTAATAATTGGGCCCCCATCTTGACCAGGGACTATTTGCTCCCTACCTACCATGATGGTCCCCATGTAATCTACTGTTTGGTGAGTGAACCAATCACAAATCCCCATTTCTCTGCCTGCTTTTTCAGACCACTGTCTGTACTACCTGTGTTAGTTTGAATTCATCCAGAGTAAAGGTCAAGGTGGTATTAGATGGGAAATAGATTTACTAAAGGAGGAGAAAGAGGAGAAGGAGGGAAAAAGGAAAGGAGGAGGATTGGATAGGAGGAGTCTCAGACTATAGTAAAGTGCCAAGAAAGATATGGCCAGGTTGGTATGGCATCTAAAGTCACTGAGGAGTCCCAGATATTGCCAAAATGGACCTGGGTTAGTACCTCTGCTGTACCCCATTATTAGCTGGGGCAACCCATGGGAGGTCTTATCTCCAGTTAAATACAATGCTGGTTCCAGAGCAATAGGCTCTGAGGCTGATGGTCAATTATACTCTCTACAACAGGAAGTCTGAGAGGAATATTGTCATGACTATCCCACAAAGCAAATCAACTACTATTGATTTATAGTCTTCATTGGGTTTTACACTTGAAAACAGATGAAATGAAACAGTCTCAGTTGATGGTTCTCAGACATAGCATTTTAACCTCATTCTGATAGCCACTTCTGCTTTTAATTTTAAAGAATACAGTAAAGTAATTAAATACTTATATCATAGTTAAGCAGAAAAACAAATCTGGATTTGGTTAGAAAATGCAAACACCAAATTTCCTTTCTCTCTGGTTCCATAGTGGCTTTTTGAATCTGAAATGTGCAGGGTGTTCATTTGTGAATAGGCATGCCTTGGTATGACAGTGTGTCACTGATACACATTACCAATATCATGTAAAATTTTGGACCTGCTGAGTGTCCTATCAGAGATGAAGTCATGCTCCCTGGTCCGGGGTGCAGAGCAGTATGATCGCTTCATGACACTTATGCAATATATTTTATTTTTTCCCCTCAAAGTAGCTATTTGCCCTGTTTTACCTCTTGTCTATCCTTTATTTCTCTTTTTTATTATACTTCAGTGGTGTTAGAGTATTAACACCATACAAAAAAGCTTGCTAATTACCAATGAGTTTGATAATAATGATGTTCTTTTCTCCTCCCTGTTCCTCCTCACCCCCACTACACTGGGGATACAACCTAGGGCTTCATGCTTGTGAAGCAAGTGCTTTAACACTGAGCTACCTCCCAGCCCAATAATGATGTTCATTGACATTTGGCAGTTTAGGGGGTTTCCTTGGGTCACATTGGGTATCTTTGACCTGCGTCCTGCTAGGTAATGCTCGTATGCTGGAGTATGTGCTTTCTCCTGTTCTCTCCAATAATCACTATTTGTAAAGTCTCTCCAACTTTACTTCCTCTGTTGGTATTTCTCTTTTGCTTCTCCTTTGGTATTTTGGGAGTAGTGATAGTGAGTGGAAAACATAAGAATAACAAAGCATAACTTTGCTTATGTTCATTGCATTTTCAGGACCCCTTTGTTCTTATTGTATTATCAGAAGAAATTCCCCAGAGGCCTGCATGGCTAAGCTGTCAGATAACTTGGTACTTATCCATCTCTAAAGACACTTTCCATTTATAATAGAGATAGGACAGAGATGGGAGAAATTCTCACTTTAGTTACTCCTGTTCAGGGCTATAGGAGTCTTATGAATAAATAGCTATGTAATCTTAAGGTCAAAACAAACTATCTGCTAGGGTCAGCAATTGGGGGGGGTATATAGGAGTGTGTAACTGAGAAGTGCTATTCTATTTCGAGTTTTCGAACTGTCATCAACAGGGTATAGAATACATGTAATTTTTGAATCTTATTTTTCTTTTGTGACATGCTGTAGACTTTCCTACCCTTTCTGTGATCTGACAGCATATCATGAAACACTTTGGTTTGCTTTCTTACTACTTCTTTTTCTTAATAACTTATGGTTTAAGCAAGGAGGAATTCTGAAGAAGCCAGGTCTAAAGAGGTCTAAAAATTGCCTTACAGAATTAACTTTAAGGAAACTTAAGAACGTCACAATGGCACATGCCTGCCCCAGCACTCTGGGAGGCTGAGACAGGAGAATTGTGAGTTCAAAGCCAATCTCAGCAATGGCGAGGTGCTAAGCAACTCAGTGAGACTCTGGCTCTAAATGAAGCACAAAATAGGGCTGGGGATGTGGCTAAGTGATCGAGTACCCCTGAGTTAAATTCTTGGTACCAAAAAAAGAAAAGACTTAACTACCTTAAACTGGGCATGCTGGCACTCATCTGTAGACCCAGCTACTTGGGAGGCTGAGGCAGGAGGATCACTGGAACTCATGAGTTTGTGATCAGCCTGGGTAAAATAATGAGACCCTGTCTCAAAATAAAACAAAACAAAACAATAATAAAACCAAAAAACATGAATGAGCTTAGCTTTCTAGTAGGGTTCTGACTCTCAGTTTCATCTCAAGAGTTCCTCTGCCTAAAATTCCTTTTCCTTCTTTCCCCTCCCCCAAAGAAATACAAATTAATCCAATAAAATATCATAACTGTACAAAAAACAAATTCACTGGGGAAGGTTTCATATTCTTGGAATAGGAAGAGCAATTGAAACATTTTTGTGTGTTATAGGTGAGAAGTGCTGTAGGAATCAAAGATTTGAAAAGAAGTCAGATGATTAAGAGTTAAGAAATGAGGATAAGACTTGTGGTGCTGTTGGAGAAGCTGCTTTGATTTAAAAGCTGCATTCTCTTTATTTTGAGAAAGTTATTTTGAGCTCCATTGCTATAAATGAACCCATTTATAATTTTTCATTTTCTCTCCCTCCCTTCTTACCCATTTTGTATCTAAGAAACTTTATTTAAGAAATACTTCCTTTTCCTAAAGGAGGTCTCATAGTACAAGTTTAATCATTACCCTCATAAATATCAACATTTGGAAAAGAATTTTATTTTTAAAACCAAATCTAATACAGGGATAAGATATTTGATTCTAATCTCAGAGGGAACATAAAGTTATGGGCATATTCCCATATGTCAGGAAGGGGCTAGTAATGAAATTTTCTTGAGATCTTATGGTGTTTCATTACACACAGAAAGTCATTTAATTCTAACAGTAGATTATGAGATAGATGCACACACACAGGAAACTGGCTGATAGAAGTTGAATAATTTGCCCAAGGCCACACAACTAGTATGGAAGTGGCAGAGACAGAACTGTTTCCAAAGTCCCTGATTTTCCTATTCTACTCCAAAAAGTATTAGGCTAAGTGAATACACAGACACAGACACATACACAGAAAATTAGAAATATGTATAACCTGTTGTGATTATTTCTTAAGTACAAACTTTTAGATTTGAATAACAAACCACCCTCCGAGGAGAAAACATCAATTAGGAGGTGAGAGAATGTCTTAAACCAGACCCAGGCAGAGAACACAGAATAGCCTTTGGCAAAGCGTATGTGTTTTTCTTAAAACATTTCCATCATATAACTTTCCCAATTTTCCTACCTCATTAGCCACCATCCTTGTTTCTCTGTACTCATTCCTACTTTTCTTCCCAACTTACAAATGTTGAAAGGACCCAGAACTCAGTTTTGGGATTTTTGTCATCTAGACACACACACACACACACACACACACACACCACACAACTTTTGATATTTCATTTACTTTCAGAGCTTTAAATAGCAAAATAGTGATAATAAATATTTATCTTCAGTTTGGACCTTTCCCCTAAATTCCAAAATCATGATCCTTACTTTTTAACAGATCTCAAACTCAACATGTCCAACATTGAACTCCTGTTCTCCATCTTGCTCATGCCTCATGTACTAATGAATTAAGGTGCTTCTCCATCTTAATTAATGACAACTGCTTCTAGGTCAGGACAAAGACTTTGTCTTTGGATCTGAAATGAGTCTCCCATAGGCAGCATATAGTGGGATTACTATTATTTTTAATCCATTCTGCCAATCTTTTGTCTTTTAATCCGTGAGTATAATACATTTATAAAGAGATTATGGCCGGGCGTGGTGGCACACGCCTATAATCCCAGCACTTAGGGAGGCTGAGACAGGAGAATCGCGAGTTCAAAGCCAGCCTCAGCAACGGTGAGGCACTAAGCAACTCAGTGAGACCCTGTCTCTACATAAAACACAAAATAGGGCTGGGGATGTGGCTCAGTGGTTGAGTATTCCTGAGTTCTATCCTCAGTACCAAAAAAAGAGAGAGAGAGCAAGATTATAAATAAGGAAGGGCCGCTTCTGCCATTTTTCAATATGTTTTGTGCTTTTTGTTTCCTAAGTCTTCCAATACGGCCTTCTTTGATGTTGCGTTGACTTTTCTAATGTATCATTTTGATTCTCATTTCCTTTTTCTGTATGTATTTTAGTTATTTTCATCATGGTTAACACAGGGATCACAATGAACAATCCTATATTTATAGCTGACCAGTTTTAATTGATACCAACTTGAGCTCTGAAGTTGTGCATTATTCTGCATTGCTGTTTGTTTCACATATTCCATGTTTTTCCCTTTTTTCTGCCTTCCTTTCAATTAATTGCATATTTCAAAACAGTCTGCCTTATCTCCATTTTGTCGCATTTTGTTTTATTTCATAGTGGTTGTTTTAGTATTTTCAATCTGCATCTTTAAGTTATGATAGTCTATTATAGTACCTTATATATAATGTAAGATCCTTACATTATAATTCTTCTTTTTTCCTCTTGTCTTTTGTATGAGTGTGTCTTGGTCTGGATCTATGACCCAGAATTGCTGAGCTCAGACTAATTTACCTAGGCAGATTCGTGGGGTGAATCACCAGCCTCACAACAGGATGGGTTTTATAAGCTTTAATATGAGATAATATAACAAAGCAAGCAACAGTTATACTTTGCAATATTGAGTATTGTATATAATGAATCAATAATATAGAAGAAAAGAAAGAGAGAGCGGCTCCAGCCCAATAAGCACTCACCAATCAACACCAGATAACACAACACGGGTTTGCAAGTACACTCAAAGCATCATCATTACCTCCAACACCCAGCCTTGGGTAAAATAAGCAACACCAAGAATGGGGTAAACACATAGGTAAGAGTCTTTCTCCTCAAAGCACCATCATCACCTTCAGAGTCTTTCTCCTCAAAGCACCATTCAAGATCCTTCTTCTTTACTCACAACAGCATCAACACCTTCAACACCTGTCCTCGGGTAAAAGCAGCAAAATCAGCAACACTGAGGGTAGGGTAAACAACATAGGTGAGAGTCCTTCTTTTCACTTAAAGCATCATCACCACCTTCAACACCCAGCCTTGGGTAAAATCAGCAACACCAAGAGTGGGGTAAACACACAGGTGAGAGTCTGCCTTCCACCTCACAAGTCAGCTTCCTCCTTCTCATCATCAGGTTCCTTCTTCTTCCTCAAAACATCAGATTCTTCCCCGGTTGAAATTTCTTCTCAGATGGATTCCTTCTCTTCCTCTTTAGATGGATCCCTTCTTCTGAATTTCTTTCTCCTTTGGAGGACTTAAAAAGGCACAGCAACCCCTCCCAACATGCAGTCAAGCATTATGCAGCTGGCCTTAGGCTGTAAAATCTCTGTGAGGTGGGAACTGGCCAGGTTCCAAAACTCACAGGATCAAAGGCTGAAAGTTTTGAGGCACCAAGAGTTCGTTAGTGCTCCAGATGGCCCCGAACAATAACCTTGAGGGTGCTTCCTCAACGTTTTTCCAAATTCCTCACTAATGAGCTCCCCTCTCCTAAGTCACACTCAAGGACGGGCCCATATTATTAACTATCTATACAGGGTGTTAAACATTTCACTTTTACATATATTACAGATCCCCAAAATGTGGTTATTATTTTTTGCTTTAGTTAAATTATATTTTAAAGAAATCAAGAAGAGGGAAATATATTTTATATTTAATCATCTATTTACCATTTTTGGCAATTTTATTCTCTTATGTATATCTAAACATCAATTAGATACTATTTTCCTTCAGCCCAAGGAATGAACTTTGTGTGTGTGTGTTTAAATTATTTATTCTAATTAGGTATACATGAAAGCAGAATGCATTTTGATTCCTTGTACACAAAAAGGAGCACAGCTTTTCATTTCTCTGGTTGTACACTATGTAGGATCATACCATATGTGCAGTAATACATGTACCTAGGGCAATGATGTCCATCTCATTCCACCATCTTTCCTGAACCCATGTCCCCTCCCCACCCCTCCCTCCCCTTTGATCAAAGTTCCGAGGAACTTTCTTTAATGCTTCTTGTAGTGCTTGTCTACTGAATATAAATGATCTTAGCTTTTGTTTGTCTAAAGAATCCTTTATTTTGCCTTGATTTTTGAAGAATATAACATAGTTGACACTTTTCTTCTTTCATCATTATAAAGTTTAAGATGACATTTCGTTATCTTCTGGTTGTATGATTTTGGTCAAGACATCTGCTCCTATTTTTATCTTTACTTATCTGTATGTAATTTGTAATTTCTATGGCATTTAAAATTTGCTATTAGTCCCTTACTGCTAGCTATTTGAATATGATGTATCTCACAGTAGTTTTCTTTATGTTTATTCTGTTTGGTGCTCATTGAGTCTTTTGGGTTTGTATGCTTAGAGGTTTTATGAACTTTTGCAAAATTTTGACCATAATTTCTTCAAATATTTTTGTATATCCTTGAACCCTTATCTTCTAAGTATTTTGATTATGTGTAGGTTAGAAAAGTCAATATTGCTGCAAAGATAATTAAGGCCCTATTTACTTTTAGTCTTTTTTTAGTACTTCCATTTGGATGGTTTCTGTTGCTGAATCTTTAAATTCATTGATCTTTTCTGCATTTCCATTCTTCATTTCACCTAGGCAACTTTTCATTTTGGAGACAATTTTTCTTCTTTAAAAGATTCATTTATTTTTAACTTATTCATTTCATCTCTTTAGGTTCTTATTTTCCTTTAAATACTTTCATGTTTTTGTAACAGCTATTTTAAATTATTTTTCTTTAATTATATAATTGCTATAAGTTTAAGGTCTATTTTAATTGGTCCATTTTTCTTCTGATTATGGGTCACATTTTCTTATTTCTTGGTATGTCTAGTAATTTTTTGACTAGACACTGGACACTGTGGTTTTTACACTGTGGAATACTGTATTTTGCCACAAAGTAGAAGGCTTTGTTCAGCAGTTACTTAGGTTAGTTACATATCACCTGGATCCCTTTAAGAGTTCTTTAATTATGTGTATTATAGGACTTTATGCACTTTGTTCAAGAAAGTTCAGAATAACCTTATTTTACATCTTATTTAGTTCTTTCATTAATCCATTGCCTTCCTGGCATTTCTACTGAATTTGCCCAGGTATTTAACAAGAATTCTCCATTCACACAAACATCTCTCAGCCCTTTTGAACTCAGATTTATTTTTCAGTTTATTGTTCTCTGGTTGCTTTTTACCTTGCTTCATGGAATTTAACTTTAGGCGAGTGTGACTTGGTATTCAGAAACAGACTCAAAGGCACCCTTATGCATATTTCTGGAGGTCTTTTTATACACAGACCTTGTAAAAGAACTCTTTTCTGGTCCTCTGCCCTGAGTTTCCTTGAATTCTGATTCTTTCTCAATTGAGAAAGACTCTCCTTGCTATTGTGCTCTCCACATTATGGTAAAAGAAAAAAATTATATCCAGACAGAAATCCAGGATGATTATAGGGCTCTCCTTATTTGTTTCCCATTTCTTGAAGATCAGAGTCTTGTACTGTCTAATGCTCATTGACTGAAAACAATAATTTCATGTTTTATTTAGGTTGTAGTTATAATCTAGTATCAATTACTTCATTTTATCCTGAAGAAAAAGTCAACTATGGGATCCTTGGATGCTCTTTTTTTGCTTAAGATGAATCAAATAATATTTTTAAGGAGAAAATATATAATGATGGTTAAGAGTATACACTTGAAAATCTGACACACACTTATTAGGGCAAATTCACTGGGCAAATAAACTCTAAGCCTCACGTTCCTCAACTGAAACATGGGAACAATAATATTATCTACTCCTAGACTTTTTCTAAGGATTTAGTGAGGTAATAGATACCATGAGTTTAGAACAATACCTGCCACATAAAATGCTAAATAAGCTGGGCATGGTGGCATGTGTCTATCTCAGCTACTTGGGAGGCAGAGGCAGGAATGATCACTTGAGCTCAAGCATTTACAGCCAGCTTGGACAACATAGTGAGATCCTGTTTCTCTTACTCTCTCTTTCAAAAAAAAAGTTAATTAAGCAGGATTATTATTATTTTATGTTAAATTTATTTATAAAACCACTCACCTATATTGCTGCCATGTTAAATTATCATAAACTTAGTGGCTTAAAACAACAAAAATTTGTTATCTTATGGTTCTGGAGGTTAAAATCTAAATAAGGGTTTACTAAATTGAAATAAAGGTATTTCCAAGATTACATGGAGGCTGTAAGGGAGAATACATCTTTTTTTTAAACGTTTTCCAATTTATAGAGGTTGCCCACATTCCTTGGCTTGTGTCCACATTCTATCTCCAAAGCCAATAATGAAGGCTTGAATCCTTATATCACATCAGCCCAATGTTGTCACATCTTTGTCTCTAAATTTGACTCTCTTGCCTTTGTTTACTAGTAAGAATGCTTTTTATTACTTTGGTCCATCCAGATAATCTAGTATAGCCTCCCTTTCTTCTGATCCTTAGCTTAATCTGATCTACAAAGTCCCTTTTGTCATGTAGGGTAACATATTCACAGATTCTATGGAATAGCATATGAACACCTTTGGGAGACCATTATTTGGTCTACCTATACCATTGTATAAAGCTTTATCAAATATTTCTATTTTCTTTCCATCCCATTCAATCACTCATTAAGTAACTGTATATGCTGTACATATAACTGTATAAGATTATCTTTAACAGAAAGGTCACACATGGTTAAAAACTGGAAAAGTTTCAAATGAAAGTCAGAGTAGTAAAGAAGAAAGAATCCTAAACTTGAGTTCTATTCCAGATTCGTTTGCCAATAGTTGTTTATCACTGAGAAAGTAATTTACCTTAGTGAATTTGTTTTCTTATAAGGAAAGAAGATGAAGAAGACTCTTAGATCCTCATGTCTATAATTTGATAAATCTAATGTAACCTGAAGTTTTATTAAAGCATGAGATGAAATGTGCTCGTTGTGCTTTCGGTGCAGGTCCTATGGTGTAGGCCTTTAAGGAGGTTAATGTTCTTGGATAAAGGAAACCTCTCTCTCTTCTGCTTTTGCTACAAAAAAAGAGCTATGCAAATACAGTTATGCAAGAGGTAATATAACCCAAACAGAATAAAACTGGCTATTGGGGAAAGACTCAGGAATCAGGGAGCAAAGATGAGAAAATAGACAAAGGGCTGGCACGAACTTAGTGCTGAGAAGGGATACCTTCTAGCAATGTTCCAAGGGGACCCAAACAAGAGTCCCATCAAACACTTGCAAAGCCCTTCTCTGAAGTTATGCAATGGAAAAACAGACAGACAATGACTCAGAGCCTTAGCTGTGTGTGGGAGCCACTGAAATAAACTGTCAAAGGGGAAAGGCAGATTGCAACAGCTTCCACCAATGGATTGTGGCAGTATACAAATGAGGTATAGGGTGGAGGCAGAGCTTATTGCCAGAAGTACTGGCAGTGATCAAGGAAGTGCCTGTAGGTTACTAATATGCATGTAGGTCTGTGTGTGCCCGAAGACGGTGGGGGAAGATAACTGCTCAGCTAAGACTTGGTTGACTGTCCAGGTGCCACACTGAGAAACCGATTTTACTGTATCAAGAAGAAAAGTAATCATTCTTTATCTGACCTATCACCTGAGAATTTTCACCATGTTTCTGGCTTAAAACTTGGAGTGTGTAACAGGTTACACATCAAAAGAAGTTGAGAACATGCCAGTCACACTCCATAGTGGATTTAATTAAAAAGTCATACTCATTTTTCCAGTGTTCTGTCAGACCCTGAGGAAACACAGACAGATAGCAATGCAAAGCGATGGGTCCTATTGTTTGGCTGGAATAATGTGAACAACATCACTGAGTACAAATGTCTCTGGGGAAGGAGAGAAAAACTGCTCACCCTCATTTCAATGAGAGAAGGGGTTTTAGAGAAAGAGCTTTTAATGTTTGATTCTACTATAAGATTTCAGAAAATTCCCCTTACAAGCTCTTTGGTAGGTATTCCATATATTATGTCTAATTACCGAGACATGTGACTAAAATAATTTCCTTTCAGGGGGTCCTAACCTTTAGCGTGTAGGTTGTATGAATGATCCATAGGTTGTATATGTACATATATATTGTATATGTACATGTTGTACATATATATTGTACATAGGTTGTATATGTACATATATATTGTATATGTACATATTGTATATGTACATGGTTGTATATGTACATGTATATTTCACATACATATGTTGTATGTGAAAGAGGGAAGGAACATCAAGAGTATAAATTGAACTCCAGACCCCAAGCAGAGAAGGGCCTCCTCACGACTTCCTTGCTGGTAGAATGACAGAATTCTTTTGGTTCACCCTGCTTCAGGGTTGGTAGAATGCATGTTTAGGTGCTCTGCAATTTTTGAGTATTAAAGAGAAGAGCATATTTAGAAGAGCCTATTTTCTTTTCTAGAATTGGAAAATTCTAGTAAGATACAGAGGAACCAGTGAGGCAAGAGGAAGGGGCTCATCAAAAAAAAGAAAATCTTTCTAGCTTTCAAGTAGCTTTAGTATTAGTAGCAAAATCAAATTTCTAGCTCAACACTGGCTGTCAACTATTTTACAATAGTAGTTGCAACAAAATAAACAACATGGAGTTTTTTTCCCTCCCTGGCAGGGGGTTGTGTAGATTGAACCCAGGGGTGCTCTACCACTGAGCTATACTCCTAACCCTTTTTAATTTTTATTTTGAGACAGATCTCAATGAATTGCTGAGGCTGATCCTGAATTTGTGACCCTCCTGACTCTGGGATTATAAGTGTGTGCCACCGTGCCCAACAACACTTGAGTTTATGGGATATCAGTGGTAGCAATGAGAGAGGTAGTAAGGTTGCCCTCAGATTGAGTTCTCAGGGTCAGTTGTACAAGTCATAGTGTTTAGTGTTCTTCTGTGACATCATTGATGGCTTCTCTGGATGAATTTGGCAGTGTGGAGTCAGGATTTGTCCCTCCAAAGCCATGTACCTCCAGGCCTTGCTTTACAGCCCTTCTATTGATTTGGTAAGTTGCCCAGTGTTCCTTAATGGGTTACTTTTCCCTTTGGCTCTTCTAGACTGATTTCTACATCTTGCTGCCAAGAGCCTGTTGGATACTTCTGGGGACCTTATTAAAATGTAGATTTTACGGCTTAGACATGGTCAATCAGAATATCTGACTTTGGAACACAGGAATCTAAATTTACATATAGTAACTACATATTTATGGGTTGCAGTTTGACATTTCAATGCAGTGTGATATTTCAATACATGTATGTAATATGCAATGATCAGATTAGAATAATTGACATATCTATCACCTCAGATATATATCATTTCTTTGTATTTGGAACATTCAAAATTCTCTTTTAATGTTTTTTAAAATTGTAGATGGACAAAATATTTTATTTGTTTATTTTCTTTATGTGGTGCTGAGGCTCGAACCCAGGGCCTCCTACATGCAAAGCAAGTGCTCAACCACTGAGCTACAACCCCAGCCCCCTCAAGTTCTCTTAATCAGATGTTTTGAAATATTCAATTAATTGTCAACCATGACTGTCCTTTTGTGCTAGGGGAACATTTCAAGTTATTCCTCCTGTCCAGTTGCACCAATGTGTTCCTTAACCATCTTTTCTCCAGTCCTCCTATACTCTTCCCTTTACTTTTTGAGCCAAAGATAGCTTTTGAAATACTTTAAGTAACTGAAGAGTGAGGTGATGGGGTTTGCATTTTCCAAGGAGAATCTTGGCAGCAGTATGGAAGATGAGTTGAAGTGGAGATAGATTGGTATCAAAGAGATGGGACTGTTGCTGGAATCTAAGTAAGAAGTGATGAAGGACTGAATCTTAGGGAAAAGGTGATGAACTTGGATATTCAAGATATAAGTAACTTGGATATTAAAGATCTACAAAGTCTGGAGGGGAAACAGTGGAGGTGTAAGGAAAAAATGTAATTGAGTTCTCACTTCTCTTTAAGTAATATACGGATGGTGGTGTTATTAGCTGGCTGTATAAAGCAGGACATTACAATAATATTTTAGTTGGGATATATTGAATTTAAGGGATACCTGGGAGATTTTAAGTTGAGAAATTTATTAGACCCTATAAGTTTGGAATTTCAAAAAGAGGTTTGGGATAGAGATACGGATTTGGGAATCATGAGACAAAAATGTTGACTAAGTCATGGCTTTGGACAAAGTCACTCAGAAAAAGGGTGCAGAGGTTCAGTTGAACGTAGCTGGAGGAACATATTGAACTGGGCTGATTTATTTCACTTGAACTATAGGACACATAATTTAAGTGAAACTTCCATAGCAGCACAGCAATCTTATTTCTCTCACTTTTCCTTTTTTCAAACTTGTAACAGCCTTCCCTCTCTCACACTCAACTTATGACTTAGCATATAATTAACTGAGAAAACAAACAATATTAAGAGAACTACCTCACCTTTTTACCATTGCATCTACCAGTTACCCTGCATCTGCACCCACACGCTCTGTTTTTATTCCTGTTGCAACAGATAAACTGCGTTAGCTCCTCTCTAATGGCAGCTGTGCACTGGATCTCTCTTCCACTCAAGGACTTTGCTCCTGTAATCATCCTCTTTTCGTTTTGCATCGTCAGTTGTCTCCTTTTTACTTGTCATCCCCACTCCCAGGCTGTAAAATGTCCCATCTGAAACCTGGTACCACAATCTCATTTGACTATCCCCTCCCCCAATTTTCTGCTCTTCTTTATCAGAGAAAGAAATTTCTATAATCTTTTTTTTGGGGGGAGGATGGGTACCAGGGATTAAACTCAGGGCCACTCAACAACCACTGAGCCACATCCCCAGCCCTTTCTTTGTATTTTATTTAGAGACAGGGTCTCATTGAGTTGCTTAGCACCTCACTGTAGCTGAGGCTGGCTTTGAACTCCCGATCTTCCTGACTCAGCCTCCAGAGCCACTGGATTACAGGCCTGCACCACTGCACCCGGCTATAATCACTCTTTTCACTTTCATCTCCTGTTACTTCTGGAATGTTCTCCGGGCAAGCTCTTATCTCTCATTCCACTGAAGCCAGTCTTATGGTTGGCAAAGATCTCTTTCTTGCCTATTTTAAATCTTTGTCTTCCTCAGCAATGTGTGACACAGTTGGTTATTCCTTTTTCTTGAAATACTTTTTGTTTTTTTTATTGTTGGCTTCTAGAACCTCATATTTTCCTGGCTTTCTTCTTATTTCACTAGCCACCTCCTTCTCAGTCTCCTTCAGTGGGTCTTTCTAAGTGAAATCAAAGCCAGCCTCAGCAATGGTGAAGCACTAAGCAACTCAGTGAGACTCTGTCTCTACATAAAACACAAAATAGGGCTGGGGATGTGGCTCAGTGGTTGAGTACCCCTGAGTTCAATCGCCGGCACCAAAAAAAAAAGGTAAAATACTCAAGAACTGAGTCCTCAGCTTTCCCTTCTCTCTTTACTCTCCTTCCTAGGCGATCTCATCCAGAGTCATGGATTTAAAAAAAAATCACATTTCAAGAGAACTTTCTTCCCCATCAGCCTCTTTTCCTGTTTCGTTTTTCTTCATGGCAATTATCAATGTTTGAAATAATATATACACTTAAATTTATTTATTGTCTTCCCCATGAGGACAGGAATCATGTCTGGTTTTGTTCTCTGGTATCCTCAGCATCTAAAACCATGCCTGGCACATAATAGGCTTTAAAAAAATATTTAGTCAATGGGCTCTCCAATGAGGCTTCCGATAGCCGTTTTTTCTTATCTCTCAAAAGAGAAGGCCCATTAGTTTCTAGAGTGAAAAAATATAAGGCCAAGGAGGGACACCTCAGGTATATGAACATTTAAGAGCAAGTAAGAAAGGGAAGCCTAATGTGATCAAGAATCAACAGAGAAAGAGGAAAGGGAAACCCATGAAAACAACATGAACAAAATGTCAAACTAGAGTTAAGGAAAAGGCAGATGAATGTTTAGGTCAGATAAGAAAGTACAATTGTGATTTTGTGTGGTAAATGAGCAACTTTTGTTATGTGGAGCTATGGAAAGAAGAACAAAGGAAAGTAATATCCCAGTTTAACCAGTGGGACTTTGCTTAGAGAGAGAGATGGTACTTGGAGGGGAAAGGAAGGTGCTGCTGTAACTAAACATGAGGAAGCAGCCTTACAGTTGGGCAGTGGGTAGAGACTGGAAGAGTTTTGAGGTGCATGTTAGATATATGGAGAATAAGGTGATTCTGGTGAGGGTTCAGAAAGGAAGAGGAGAACTGGAGAGAAAGTTCTGTCTTCTTGGAGAACACATAATAATCATAACAAAATGTTGATTGAAATATGGGCATTAAAGGTCAGTCTGATGAGGCCTCAGATGAAAGTGAGGAATATGTTGTTAGAAACTGGATGAAAGGTATCTTTGTTATAATAGGGCAAAGAACTTGATACTTAGGAACTGAGTGAGGGATGAATTGAAGAAGGCATTGTTAAGCAAGTCCAAAACCGAGATTTGAAGATTTGGAAAATTCTCAGCCTATCCACATTGCAAAATATGAAAAACAAACATCTGTTGTTTAAATTGCCTAGTCGGTGTTGTTTTGTTATAACTAGCTTAGCAAAGTGAGATAGATTTTGGTAGCCAGCAGTACCCGGAGAGGTGCAGCTTGAAGCATGGCATACTGGCTGCTGCTTTGCCTCTGGATTCAGTTCAGGGTTTTACTCCAAATCCAAATGGCCTGGGAACTGGTTCTTCAGAAGACTGAGTCTCTTACTTGCCCTTGGTAGGTAATTATTAATTGTCAAGGTAGTTGAGTATCATTTCCACAGGGGAAAAATTTCTTCTGGAACAAAGAGGATGTGGCCTGAGCGAAAGGCTACTTGGCTTGTGATGACCACTATCTCCATCTGACTCAGAAAGGAGAATGTGGTGTATCTTGCATTCCTGCCTCGAAGCAGGGGTTTTTAACCACAGAAATGTGGAATGGGCAAATAATTTAAGAGCCTCAGGGTAAGGCAGATGTGCCAAGGCTACCAAGAGGTGGGAGTTTATAAGGAGGTGGAAAGACATTCTGGGGACAAGTTTATACAAGAACTGCTCAGAGAAAGACATAAAAGGAGATGAGGCAAGAAACCTCAAGATTAATTTGGCATCTTACAAATCTTTTTTGAGAAAATCCCCTACTGGGGCTGTCAAAAAGTCTTCCTGTGCTTTCTTTAGATGCTTGCATTTGCCCCAAGCCTGCTTCCTTGCTGGATGTGCACCATGAGCCAGTCTTTAGATGCTCAACCTTGGCAGCATTTGAAGTTAATCATGTCTTGCTCAGCACACCCTCCTGGGTAGGAGGGTGGACTCTCCTAAGCAGGTGCTGACATGGTTAATGTAGAGATGTGGCTCTTCCAGGTAATTTTTTAAGGAGAAAAACAGAATGATTTCCTTCCTTCACTCATTTTTCTCCCCTCTCGACTATCTCCCAGCACACACACACACACACATACTGCCGAGGTCCTGTTGATTGACCACACTAAATGTTCAATTCTATTTTATTTGTCTATGGAGATATGTAAGGCCTCAAAAGGAAGTGATACCTTTCAGAGAAATGCATGGATTAGTAAAATCTACTATGCTATTGTTCTTTAATTATTTTAAGCTTCCCATTAGAGCAGCTATGAATCCTACTTCTATTTAACACTTCTTTTGTTTAAAAGCATTCATAGACCTGCAAGAGGTTGTACTTTTGCTGAAAGATGGGTGGATTTAACCTTTATGAGGCATCTGCCAAATCCTTAAAAAACACAGGTAGGTTCTGGCTAGGCTCTAAAGATAAAGCTGGAAACTTTAACGGTATCACTATACATGCCAATAGGCCAAAATGTTGTGAATAAAGCTTGTTATTACTATTTGGTATTGTTATTACTTTTGGAGGTATTTACTATTAATGCATCTATCATACTTCAGTTTGATGAAGAGCAACAATAACTTGAAAATGTTTTTGCTGAAAAAAGTGAGATTCTTATAATGTGGAAGGCTATACACCTGGTATAGTAAATCATGCCTAGCAAAGCAAATTAAAACTAGGAAATTTCAGACAATCTTGTAGGGTCGAGAAGGATAATTAGCTTGCAGAGTTTCTTCTTGCCCCCTAATTGACAGGTTCTACTTGAGCTAAAAGTACACTGTAGGATGTCATATAGGATAATAGATGCAATGTAAATTTCAGAGAATTGATAAGGTTGTGTTACTTATGCATGAAATTTGCTCACTGACATGATTTTTTGCTGAAAATACAAACAAAATAAAGACCATTCTTACTGAGTGGTCTTGTATTTGTGTGTGTGTGTGTGTGGTACTGGGGACTGAACAGAACCAGAGATGCTTAACCATTGAGCAACATCCCCAGTCCTTTTTATTTTTTATTCTGAGACAAGATCTCCCTAAGGCCCTTAGTAAGGGTCTAAGTTTCCCAGGCTGGTCTTGAACTTGTGATCCTCCTGCCTCAGCCTCCTGAGTCACTGGGATTATAGAAATACAATTTGCAGTTCTTAAAATGTGATTTCTGGACCAGCAGCCAGTTTCACTCAAAGAACTCATTAGAAATGTAGGTTCTCAAGTCTCTACTGAATAGAAACAGTAGGACTGGGGCTCAAAAATCTGCATTTTATTAGTTCTCTAGATGATTCTGATGCCCTGGGAGCCACTACCTTGAACTCAAATCAGTATTGGAGCTAACAGTACTTTTTTCGTTTTATAATTACCCAGAAATCTTTATGTTGGGAGTTAGTATGACGTAAAATGTAATGAATTTGATTTTCTATAGACACAATATTTTTTATCTGGATAAAATAGGCAACTAAAGATAATTTTTCCACGAATTAATTTATTCAATTCATTATTTTCTGAATGCTTATAGTCTTTGTGCTACATAAATAATAATGAACAAGTCAGAAAAGAGCTCTGTTTTGGAAGCTGCCACTTTGGGTTGAATATATGTCATGTTAATTTAGCAGAGTGGCTCAAATCGCCTGGCAGTGCACTGTAGGGGGAAAGGTCTCTATAATAATAATCTATCCTTATGAATGAAAATTGCCCACTCCTTAGAACACATGAATTCTTTCTAGGCTTGAACTAATCATCACTTTGAACTAACATAGCCAGTGAAACCTAGTGACATGGAAAGTAATAGTTTAGTCAATCAGTTATTCATTCAGCAATCCCAAATGAATGGAATTTTCACTAAATTGACAAAACTAACTAGTAGTGGTGGAATTGTTTCAATTTAGGATGAAACTGCACTTATGTGGAAGGTTATATCTAAAAAAATTGGTGAGTGAAAAGGAACATTTGGAGCATAAAATACTCATCTTAGTTGGTGATTAATTTCACTACTTTTCCCCAGTCCTTCAGTTTATTTTGCATTATATACAACCAACCTATATGCTGTATGAAAAGAGATTTACCATGTTAACTATAAAAGATGATATAAAGAAAATTTAAGACTAATACCTGGCTTCATAAAATGTATTTGGTTGCTAGGAAATAAATGATGATTCTAGTTTCATCCAATTTAGTGGTTTTATTAGAAGCAAACTATGGAATAAAACGTGTCTTGAAATTTATCTACATTTTAAAAATTTGTTAATAGAAGAATAGCAATCTTAAAAAAATAAGTCACTTTATTACAGCAAACTTTAATAAGGAATTTGAGGTTGTTACAGAGGAACTAAATTTTTCCCTGTTGTTACGAATAGATTTTAATTATTAAACACCAGTTGCCATATGAAATCTTTACAAATACTTTTAATGTTAACCAATCACTGTACTTGCTCCTGAAGATATTTCCTTTGCCAGGTGTTAATCAAAGAAAAAGAAACACTATCAGATTAACTCTGGCTATTCACAGGGAAGCCAGAAGCACTTGTCTTAGAATTTAGACCAGCCCAGTTCACTTTAGTTTTGAAGGTGGGCAGGAAAACACAGGTATATTTCTTAGTTTGAAGGTCTCAAATGTTTGGGGGGTGCTAGACTGGTGGCATGAATGTCTGAACAGGGCAGGTGTAGGAGATAAGAAAGTGCTAAGACTGTACTTGGACAGAGCATGTCTTGTCTAAAAGAGGTTCAACTGTAACTTTTAGTCACATCGAATGCATGGAGAAATATACTTCACTCATTTCTCAAAATTAGCTGATTAAAAGCCACAGAAGGAGGTTAAAGATAGTGAACTGGCTGTAGCCATGATCTTTGCTATCAGGATACTGATCTGTACAGGTTTGATAGTTTGTGAACATAAGTCGTACCACCAAAATGTATTAGGTCAACGGTATGAAATTGTCATTTCCGTAGGTAAAAAAAATGGCCAAATATGAGTTATGCCATATGAATAAGCCTAGTATTTTCTATTAAGAACAACTTTTTCCCTGTCTCCTACAAATAATTCTGTTAGAGCAAAATATGTTAAAGGGAGTTCAGAGTCCTGCGAGAGTACTTAGGAGGACGACACTTAACTTGAAACTGGGAATTCAGGAAAGTTTCTTGGAAGGAGTTTTTCTTAGGGGTTGTTTTTTTTTTTTTTTTAAAGATGGAGTCTTTAACTGCTGGGCTCAAGTGCTCATCCTGCCTCATCCTTCTGAGTAACCAGGACTATACGCCAGGTCCACCAGGCCTCGCTGGAAGGAACCTCTTACTTGAGAGTGGAAGAGTGATTAGGAACTCGGCCAAGGAGGAGCGAGAGTGATCAAGGTGGATGAAATAATATGTGCAAATCTGAAAGGGAACCTGGCTATTTTTAGTAAGCTATAAATAATTTAGCTTAGCCAGGCGCAGTGGCTCATGCTTGTAATCCCAGCACTTAGGGAGGCTGAGACAGGAGAATCGCGAGTTCAAAGCCAGCCTCAGCAACGGCAAGGCACTAAGCAACTCAGTGAGACCCTGTCTCTACATAAAACACAAAATAGGGCTGGGGATGTGGCTCAGTGGTCGAGTGCCCCTGAGTTCAATCCCCAGTACCAAAAAATAATAATAATAATAATTTAGCTTGACTGGAGTACATAATGTGGGGACACAGGTGGATTTGGAGAAGTATGGAGAAACCAAAGCTATGCAGAGATACATGCACCAGGTTAAAGGGCTTGGAGGATATTCCATAGGCAGTGACCAGTTATTGTAAGATTTTTAAGGGGTAGGGGATATGATGTGATCAGATTTGAATTTTAGTAAAGTACTTTGGAAAGAAAGTTGGAGACTATTACAGTAAAATGGGCAAGAAAGAACAGTAACTTGAGGAACCACCATATGACCTGTATCACTTCTTGGTGTTTATTCTGAAGAATGAAAGTCACCTTGCTACAGTGATACATGCATACCCGTGTTTATAGCAGCACAATTCAAACTATGGATCCAGCCTAGGTATCCATCAAGGGATGAATGGATAAAGAAGATGTGTTATATATACACAATGGAGTTTCATTCAGCCATAAAGAAAAATAAAATTATGTCATATGCAGGATGGAACTAGAAACCATCATATTAAGTGAAATAAGTCAAACCCAGAAGGCTAAGAGTCCTATATTTTCTCTCATATGCAGAAGCTAGAGAGGAAAAAGGAAAACAAAGGTGGGGATGGATCTCCTAAAAATCAAAGGGAAATCAGTAGAGGAAAAGGACCAAGGAGTGAGAACTGGGGAGGGAGGGAGAATGCTGAGGAGTGATATTGGTCAAATTATATCGTTATGGGCTAGAGTCGTAGCTCAGTGGTAGAGCACTTGTATAGCATGTATGAGGCATTGGGTTTGAACCTCAGCACCACATACAAAATAAATAAATAAAATAAAGGTATTATGTCCATCTACAATTAAAAAATATTTAAAAAAACAAATTATATCGTTATACTGTGTGCATGTAGGATTATGTAACAACAAATCCTATCATTGTGTACAACTATCATGTACTAATAAAAAATATGGAAAAAAAGAATAGTAACTTGAAATTGGCAATGCCAGTGGTGACAGACAGTGGGCCTGATGGTTAGCTTAGCGCAAAAACAAAAACAAAAAACAAAGCAAAAAAACCTCACAAAGATGATTCCCAGGTTTCCCACTTGAACACTTGAACAACTGAATAGTGCCATTTAGTGAAGCACAGAACTGAAGCGGAGCAGAATCTAGAATGAAAAAATTTGCTTTTGAACCTAATAACTTTGAGTTAAATGTACAGGAGAGATATTTGGTATTGGGCTATAAATTGAGAAGCTAACTGGTGTAGATGTAATCAAAGCCATAAGATTCAGCCACTGAGCATTTGTTGAATGAGAAAAGACTCTAGCATACTTATTATAGGAAAGAAAAATCTAAGGAACGGGCAGAAGAAGAAAACTCCACAGAAGATATTGAGAAGTTACTAGAAAGGCAAAAGGAAACCAGAAAGGTGTGTTAGAACGGAAGTCAAGGGAAGGTTTTAGAAGGAGTGATTGGCACGGCAGTTGCTGAGTGTACAACTGAGACTGGAGCTTATTGCATTTAGCAATAAGGAAGTCACTGGTGACCTGCTGAAAGCGGTTTTAACTGCAAAGGTAGGGTCAGAAACAAATGAGAATGACTTAGGAGTGAGTCAGAGTTGAACAAATGAGGACCTTTAAAAAGTCTGGCTTTGAAGGAGAAGGAATGTGATGGTGAGGGAAGCTATTTATTTATTTATAAACAATAGCTTTGACTGAGCTGACTTAAAACCTTATAGGAAGGAGTTAGAAGAAAGGGAAGGATCTGACAATACATGAGGTAGTTGAAAGGTTGTTTCCTATGACACGGGACCCAGAATTTAGAGGAAGAGATATGCATAGGCAGGATGGTTGAATTTACTTTTACTGTAGCTGGAGGGAAGAACTTTTAAAGTTTTGAATTTTGTGATGGAAAGTCAAAGGCATCTGATGGATTTTATTTTCTATATGACGTAGGATATGTGGTCATATACTAAATATGAGAGGGGGTTTTAAAGTTGGGAGTTGAAAGTGAGAGGTTTGTAATAGACATTTTCATACTGTAGCCTCAAAGAGAAAAAATAAAATAATGGAAAAATTCTGCCAATTAAATTGTAAGATGCACAACAATTTTGGAGATGCTAAAATATATAAAATGGGCATCTTAGAAACCGATAAACTACTGGGCATGGTGGCACAGGCCTGTAATCCCAGCAGCTCCGAAGGCTCAGGCGGGAGAATCAAAGCCAGCCTCAGCAATTTAGTGAGGGCCTAAGCAACTCCATGACACCCTGTCTCTAAATAAAATATAAAAAAGGGCTGGGGATGTGGCTCAGTGGTGAAGTGCTTCTAGGTTCAATCCCTGGTTCAAAAAAAAAAAAAAAAAAAAAACACATACAAACAAATAAACTTGATAAAGTAAGTTTTATAAGACAAAGAGACTAAAGAGAACTCACTCTCATTAACAAAACAAGATCGGGGACAGAATGGCTACAGTTAACATGAAAAGAGACGACATGTAGCTCTAATCATAATATAGCAAATAAGTCAATTAATAGTAATAAGTAAGGGTAGAGTACAACAAAGACTGAGGAACAACCTAATGCAGGAAAAAAATAGAATCAAAAGGAACAGAAAGAATTCTCCGTGAATGTTTTGTTTGTAGAAGGATTTAGTAAGAACATAACATACCAGTACTCAAGTAGCAGAATGAAATGAAAAGGGAAGCCACAGAGCTAAAGAAACAGAAAATCAACAACATTATGTACTACTGAACAGATTAGACATGGCTTAAAACTGAATTAGTGATGTGGAAGAAAGGCTTAAGAGAATCAATGCAAAAAATATGTTAAAACAATTAGGCAAAAGATAATATAAAGAAGACATAGCCAATACAACAGGAAGATAATTGGCATCACTGAAATCACTGAAGTAGAACCCTTAACACCACAGAAAATGTACTTATAAAGATAACACACACACATATATATGTATATTATCTGTGCTTTGTGTAGTAAGAGCAAATGTTAGAAGACAATGCAGGGAAAAAGCACAACTCAAGAATGTATATATGAATGTCATTTATATATAAAGATAACAGGAAGTTATTTCTAAATATTCAAATATTCAGAGAATATAGCACACATGAAACCTTATTGAAAAAAGATTATTTGATAAATAAATAAATAATCAAAGATTATTTGATCAAATTATTTGATCATCAAAAAAATATATACAGAATTCAGAAGTAGAAAAGACATGGTAAAAGAACAGGCAGTGGTTATCAGATTCATTTAGAAATAGATCTAAGATTTAACAATTGAATGAATTGATTGTAGAAGTAAATGTAAATGTTATAAAACCTGACAATATAAAAATAATAGCTAACCAAAATGCAGATGTGGGAGGAAGTGAAAATTTGCTGATATTTTTATCTTGCTTAACAAGGAATCAATTGATATTGTCTATATTAAACTTGCAGTTTAATCACTGGCTAATTTTAATGATCCTGCTCTGTTCTTTGTTTGAAAAACACATAAAAGGGATAAATCAACAAAAGCTAATTGTTAATGGAGGAACAACTGTCAACTAAGAATTATACGAGATCACTGTGGGGAATTACAAAGAAGTTGAAAACATAGTCCTAGCCTTTGAATGGCCTCCAATTTACTTTTTTCTCTTTAACAAGCCCATTAAAGAATTATGCTGAACCTGATAACTGACTGGACTAAGGTCTGGGATGAGTTTGCTTCACAAGATGGAAAGTCCCTGCTGGCTTTCATTGCTCAATTTCAGGGGTTTGTTAAGGCATTTGTTTTAAACTCTAAGGCACCGTCATTAGCATCTAGCATTTTAGAATCTCCTGAAGGGGATTGGTTAGCCTGTTGGCAAGAGGAGAGGGTAATGAAGACAGGAAGTTTATAGGCTTTCACATTTGGAACAAGTATACAATAGGAAATGTAAGTGAACTAGTTCCTCAATTAACCTGAACTGCTGATTCAGTAGACTTTTAAATATGCATGATCCTATACATGTGAAGTTAAGGAGAACTAGGAAAGCTTATATCAAGGATATGAGAGTCATATTTAGAGCCCAGTCTGGGGGTAGCAAAAAATTCAGTTCAGTGTTCTGTAACTTGTGTCTCCATCCCCTCTGCCTTATAGTGGCATTGATGCACACCACGGTTCCAAGAACAGAGGAGGTAAATGTTTGTTGAAAAAACAGATGAATGTTCCAAATAGTGAACCAAAGGCATTAGTTTTAAGAAGACCTTTCACATCAAGTATTGATGCAGAAAAATATTTGCTTGTGAACCTTGAAGGAAACTAGAGAAGGCTTCTCTGAGCTGTGCCTACTTATATCTTTTAAAAGTCTTACTCTTTGTCCCACATTTTTGCAATTGTGTTTCTAGGTTTGGATGTAGAGGGTCTCTTTCAGGGAGGATGCCTTGTGTCTGTCCTTTACTGTCCTGATCCCGTGCTGGGCTCTCTGGCCTTTGCCCAGCTCTCTTGCTCAGTGTGCTACTTTGGAAGCTTCTGTCTTGGGAATGACATTCTCCCAGGACACAACTTCTGAGGTTTATTCTGGTTCCTTACATACCTTCCTTTCTCAGGAAGGAAGTACCTGCTCTCTTGTTCTGACCTGAAGCCTTGTAAGAGTATTAGCATGATTCTTCCTCACTCATATTTGCACCGAGTTAGAAGAACCATCCTGATCTAAAATATCTTTGCCCAAGTCATTATCTAAGACAGCTGAATAGTTAGCAGAGCAGATGGCAAGACTTGGGGTAATACCAATGTGGAATAAGTTATGCTACCTTTGACTTATTCTGTTTTTTACTCAAGTGAACAGAATTGAATTAATTGTAGTCCTTGGTTCATAAAATATCATTATCATTGTTTCATAAATGGCCTTTTTTATTTTAATGATTTATGCTTTTAGTAAAATAATGGACAAAGAATATACTACTCCCTCAAGACCTAATATCCTAGTATAGTACCAGTAACTTATATCTACCTTTCCTTTTTTTGTTGTTTATTTCTCCTTTCACTGATTACAATTAGTAATTGTAATTACTAATTGTAAAGGATTAGTCCTTTGCAGCTCTGAGTTAGAGATCTTCATATCTATGCTTACTTATAATCCAATTTACATATATTTTTAAAAACCCCAGATGTCAAACTTTTAGCTTCAGCTACTCACAGAAACATTTTCAATTAACAGTTTGGGTGAATTGAGGAACTGGTTCACTTACATTTCCTATTCTTTAACAGAGTTAAAGACTTGGTGTGAAAATTCCACCAGGAAGAGGTGTGGCTAAAAATTGAGACAGTTATTATTTTGACCCTACCTTGTAGGGGCACATTGGCATCGTACGACAAGGATGCTGCCTGATGAACCAGCACCCATAAAAGCCAAAGACCATAAAGACTGATGTGTTCAATGTATAGTTACTAAAGGGTAAGAGATATTTTTAACATTTATGAATTAGAACCATTTTCTCCTGCAATACAATTCAGAGGAAGTATGATTCATACGAATCTATGTTTCATATTGGCATTGAATTACACACTGCTGGTGGTTGTGTTTCTAGTCTGTGAACAATTAACTCAGACAAGACTTTCTCTTTACTCCATGGTAAATTTCTGACCATGTAAGACAAGTCAGCAAAGGAGCTCTTCAGATTAGTGATTTAGTTCTTTGTTGATCTAGAGCAACAGCAGATTTTTTTCCCCCTGTGGTTGGCTTATATCTTATGTTCTTGCCTGAGCATGCATGGGTCTGGAAAGAAAATCCTGCCTTGCTCTACAAAGCACTTCTTCATATTGTCATTTTTCCAGGACTGGGTAACTTTCTTGGAAGATTTCATTCAGGTTATTAGCTTTTCTAGATGATAAAAATTACATGTTGATTTCTGCAAAATTAGAGCTGAATTCCATCCTTGGTGAAGCTCATTATAAATAATTTGGGGAGGAAAAGGCCAATAATCATTCTTACTCTATACAGCATTTTCTCTTGATATTTCCCATAAGTTCAGTTATTGATAATTGAGATTTACTTCTCTGATTTACATGCATAAAAACATCTATTCAAAGTTTTACCTCACTGGAGCATGTCCCTGCTCAGATCATGCCATTAGCACCATCTAGTGTATTACATGCACAGAAGTACAAAGCTGAATTCCAGGACAAAACAATCAAAATATTTTAGACCTTTGGAGAGTTATAGGTAGGACCATCTAGGACAAATTTCTTTGTGATTCATTCTTGCAGCAACAATACTAGTTTTTCATATAAAGTTGAAAACAGGGAATATAAGGGAATATATCAAAGGAAAGAGTAAATGAGCACCACAATTATGTGGAGGATGTAGGGAGCCAGGGGAAGGGAAATCAGTATTTGTTGAATACCTACTGTGTACCAGGCATTGTACTGTGTTCACATTTTCTTGAAGTAGAGGAAGTGAAAATAGGATTTTTCTATCAAACCTTTCCAGTGTGACTCCAGATTGTTTTTAGGATGTGGTAAGTCACTGTTTTGAGACATGTCTTCATGGTTCTCTTGCATGGCTAGTGAACAGGTCTCCTGATGGTTCTTTATTCTGAACTATCTTTTCAAGAGTGTTTTATAGTGAGAGACTTGGAAAATGTCTTCCTCCAGAGCAGGGGCTTGCTTTTCTCAGGTATAATGATGTCTGTTCTGGAGCAGAGTTGGGCAGTTTTGCTTGTAGCACATTATAAGATTTGGGTTTTTTAAGCTTGTGGTTACTCAGTGGATTGTAAAGCCACAATGTGCCATGCACAGCCTTGACCTGGGAATTCTCACTTTGCTCCTGTGGAACTTGAAACTGATGTAAGCATGAAGCTCATGCTACTTGTTGTAACTTGAATAATAAAGTCTTTTATTTATTCAAGAAACCTTGTATCTTCTAGAAGCATCTATAGAAGTTTTGGCAGGCTAACTTGTTAGTACATCGGTAGGGCAAAATCTTGAGGCCCTTCAAGTTCTTGACAGTCACCACCCCAAAGACCACTCAGTTGTTAGATGCCTGGCTCCTACAGTCATGTAGTTTACTATCCCCCATCTTGCAGAAAAAGAGCAACCCAGTTCATCATGCCCATGTTCTGACTACAGTCTTGTTCCATTTAAACAAAACCAGACATCAAGAATAACCCAAACGTTGCCAGGTGCGGTGGCCCATGCCTGTAATCTCAGAGGTTCAGGAGGTTGAGGCAGGAGGATCGCAGGTTCAAAGCCAGCCTCAGCAACTTAGCAAGGCTCTAATCAACTTATTGAGACCCTGTCTCTAAATAAAATATTTTTAAAAAGGGCTGGGGCTGTGGCTCAGTGGTTGTAATGTCCCTACGTTCAATTCCCAGTACCCTCTCCAAATAAAAAATAAAATAATAATAATAATAATAAATTAAAAAAAGAAAAATCTAAATGTTAAAAATCGAGACCTGCAGATTATTAGGCACATAATAGGTAAATTTGTATTATACCTCACAGTATGCATGTATAATTAACACATCACTAGAATTTCAGGAACTGCTTTTTCATAGGTTTAATATAGTTTTAGCTAACTGTTTGTAGCATGATGAGTTTCCAGGTCTCACTAGAAGTGAGTGTTTGTTATATTTAGCATTTAAAAAACTTAGGAGGTTGAAGGCATTTCTTATAAGCCAGGTTTTTACAAAGATATCATTGTTTTTCTTATTCCTGGAAACCTGAGAGTTGCTCTCAAACTTTAGAATTACGGTATAGAAGTGGCCTAATTGTGTATATGTGTTTATTAAAATGCAAATTATACAGCCTCATTCCAAAATTCACCAAGTCTGGGCTGGATCTAGGATTCTACATTTGTAGCATGAACTCCAGTAATTCTGATTCTATTGTCTTGAAAACCACCTACTGAGAAATATATCTTGATACACAGATGACTCCTCAGAGAAATGAATGACAGAACACGCAAGGAGTCTGTGTCCCTGTGGTGTCTCTAATAATAAGAATGCTTACAGAAACTGACAGCTGTTCAGGAAAGTATTTCTGGATAGGTTGCTGGAAACCTTCCTTGTAAGAATAAACGAGTGCCACCCAAGTGTAAGGCCATTTGTGATTTTTTTAAAAAAATATTTTTAGTTGTAGATGGACACAATACCTTTATTTTTACGTGGTGCTGAGGATCAAACCCAGTGCTTCACATATGTTAGGCAAGTGCTCTACCACTGAGCTACAACCGCAGCCCTATTTGTGATTTCTTAGGATAATAAATGGTGGCAGAATCAGACTTTCTTTTCATTCACTTAAGAAATATATTGAGTACTTACTAAGTGTAACAATATGCCTGCTGCTTAAGAGGATTCCTCTGCCTTCCTCACTACACTATTTCCAGTTCTTATAAGTGGGTTTTTATGAATAGGGATTAAAATTAAAAACAAGGAAGATCTAATCTTTCTTTCTCTATCTTTCCCTATGCTCTTTTCTTTTTCTTGCAATACTGGAGATTAAACCCAGGGGCACTCTTCCACTGGATTATATCCTCAGGCCCCACTTTTCCAAAAATTTGAGACAAGGTCTTGCTAAGTTGCAGAGGCTGATCTCAAACTTATGATCCCCTGCCTCAGCTTCCTGGGATCTAAAATATTTCATTGGGTACTCGCAAAAATGTAAAATTCTCATTTTACAAATGTGAAAACTATCGTGCAGAAGTTTAATGACTTGCCAAGAGTCAACAATTAACAAGTATTGAACTGGGGCTTGAATCTTGATTTTTCTGACTCCCATTTGTTTTTTTTTTCCCCCTCCACCTTCCATTCTTTACACAATGCTGCCTCTCTGGTGATTTTCCACAGGGATTCTAGAAATAGAAAGCTCTCTTGTTGCATTCTGGATAATGTGATTTTGATGAAATGTGATTTACATGTGCATTTTCAGAACAAAGAATCTCCTGTTGTTTAAGCATAGTACACCTGTGCAGCGAATAGAAGCCCTGACATCTGCATGATGTCATTAAAAATGCCCCCAAGGAAAAGAGAGAGTTCTGTTTTCAAAATGAAGTGGTATCTGCAAGAAACAGAACCAGGCCTTATTATAGGACATCATATTCTGTCTCTCTAGTTATGTACATTGGATTATCTTACCAGTCTTCGAAATGCCCCGTGGGAGGTGGGAATGGGAAAAGATGGTGCAGAATAGGCTCCATAATATGGACAAGGTACTATGTTAATTCTGAAAGAGATTTGGGAGCCACACCTTTGGTTTCTTGTTTCCAAGTATAATGCCAACCATTGCTTTGGATTTCCTGCCTTTCCCAGAGACTTCTCTAGATTTTGTGTTTTGCAGGGCATTCAGACCTTGTCTGGCTTTCAATAAGTGTTCGGTAACAACAATAACACAGAAGTAACTGTTTATTCAGATGGAAATTAACATGGATGAGATAACATTCTAGATTTGTTTCCCACCCCTAAGATTGTAGGTTTCAGCAACAAGGGAGAAACAGATTTAAAACACAATTCTGTTGCTGATAGAAATTAGAAATAATTAACTGGGGGTAGGTTCTTCACTGTTTTCAAATGCTTTCACATGCATTATGTCCTTTAATTAAACCAAACATGAAGTAAACAGAGCAGATATTTATTTCATTTTACAAATAGGACTTGAAGAGATGAACTGATTTACCTAATGTTGCAGTAATTGAGCTTGTCTGAATTTGAACCTGGCTCTTGAGTTACTTGTGTGTGTGTGTGTGTGTGTGTGTTTAAATTTACTTAACCATATGGTGTGGAGACTTCCCTAGCTAGAACATGGGCATCCCCTTAGAATCTTGTACTCTGCAGCATGGTCCAGTGGCGAGTGCCCTGGGTTTGATTTCAAGTTCTGCCTACGACTTGCCTGGATAGGACCAAGTGAACCTATCCAAGTCTCAATTTGTGCATTAATCGGGTATTTTGGATATTTGTGACAAAGACTCACATTGAACTAGTTTAGACCCTGGGAAGAATTTGATGGTGGTTGTCACTGGAAAAGTAAGGATGTAGCAGAATGTAACTGGAACTGAGGTCTTATTGCGGTTAGAATTCCTCTTTGTTCATCCTCTGCTACTCAAGGGCCTCAGTTTGATTCCCTTTCACTGTGCTATATATCAGTAATTAGGTGCTGAGAATAAGGGGAACTTTACCACAATTATAATTCATAAAAATCAGAATTCTTATTCCTCTGGGAAAGTCACCCCAAGACTGTGGCCTTACATGTAAGATACCATAATGACCCAGCTGGGTCACTGGACTTGGGGGAACAAGACACAACACTGATTTCATTTGAACATATGTGTGGAATGGGGAAAAAAGTACATTTTTCCCCTTTCTTTTTAAAGAAGAAGACTGTAACAAATAAAGAGAGAAGATGTTCTAGGCCCATGGAATCAATAGATACGTGCTGTGGGATTTCAATCTGTAAAATGTGAATAATAAGATTGTCTTTTCTGGTGTTTTTGGTGAAGATGATTGATGTAGTGAAAACTTCCAAATCTGTAACTTCAGTTCTAATACCTTACTGCAGTTCCAGATCTCTATTACATTTTATTGCCTGTTGGACAATTAGTGTGCTGGTTGATTTTTTTTAATGTTTATTTTTTAGTTGTAGGCAGACAGAATATCTTTATTTTATTTTTATGTGGCGCTGAGGATCGAACCCAGTGCCTCACGCGTGCTAGGCGGGCGCTCTACCACTGCGCCATAACCCCAGCCCGCTGGTTGATTTTATGTAGCAACTTGACTGGGATGTCCAGATAGTTGGCAAACCATTATATCTTGGTGTGCCTGTGAAGGCATTTCTGGCAGAGATTAGCATTTGAATCAGTAGACTGATGAAGAAGATCCGCCCTCACTGGTACAGGTGGGCATCATCCAATCCATCGAGGATAGAGGAAAAAGGCAGAGGGAAGGCGAATTAACACTTTTCTTAGCTGGGACATCTATTTTCTTCTTTCCTCTGACATTGGAGCTTCTGGTTTTCAGGCCTCAGACTTTGGGACTTAGATGAATAGTCAGCCCTCTAGCCTCCCAAGTCCTTTGGGTTCAGACTGAATTATACCATTGGCTTTCCTGGTTGTCGATAGTTTGTGGATGGCATATCTCAGATTTCTGAGATTCAATAATTGAGTCAATTCTCATAATATATCCCCTCATATATCTATGTATCCTTTTGGTTCTGTGTCTCTGGAGAACTCTGACCAATGTAGCTCAGTATTCTACCATCTTAAATTCAATGAACAAAAACCAGAACTATCTTCTTCCTCAAACATGCTCCTTTCCCTTATCTCCATGAATGGAACCTCCTTTCATCCAGTTGTCCAAACCAGAAACATGGGAGTCATCTTCAACGTCTCCCTCACCATTTCCAGCCCAGTCTCATTCAAATAGTCTATAGAACCATTAATTCTCCCTCTAATATCTATCAGACTTTCTAATTTCTCTCATTTCCCATAGATCTCCAATTAAAACTCCTCAGTGGCTTCTTTCCTTCTTTTATTTATAAATGAAAAATGCAAAATATCCATCATGTGATCCTAAAACTCCTTCATTATTGGCTGAGCTTATCTCTTGGATCTCATTTCTTTCCACTTCATTTTGGAACTCCATGTTCTGATTGTATTGAACTTTGTAGCATTCTCCCCAAACAGCATGTGTCTTTCTTTCATCACCAGATCATAAAATGTGCCTAGAAGGTAGCAGGCTACTCTTGAATGTGTAATTAATAAACTCATTAATACCAGTGCATGGCCTATGCTAGGTGTTCCCTATTAAGAGCACCTATTATTACTTTCCACTTTGTTTATAAAGTGCTAATCCTATTATTACATTGATCTTGATCCAATCAAAGGTCAGAATCCTCTTGTGTTCAAAGGTAGAAGTCACCCTGGGTAGGCAATGACTTGTGGGGAGTGGTATGCTTATTCCTGGTTAAGTTCCTGATAAATGGTATAGCTGGCCGTAGGCATAGACCAAAAAGGTAGGATAGCAACTCCCCCCGGGAATTTCAGTGTTGGTCTAAAGATACCACTGTTTATGCTTTTCTCTGTCTCCTGAAACAGTGCGTTTGTCACCTAGGAGAAAAGAGTGAGCTTCTCTAATCCCCTTTCCTTAGCGATTAGAGAAGGATGGATAGATAGATGAATTTATTAGACAAGTAAACTGTTACTTTGGCATTTTAATTGGGGAAGAAATTTGCATTGCAGAAAAATTCCTCTAGCAATATGGAGTTAATACATATAAATAATAATTGTTTTTATAGATCTTTCTATATTTTTTTCTTGTGGTACTTTATCTTATAACTTTGTCATTAGAAAATGTGCATATTAAACTCTGAGATAAGTTAACTTTGTCATTAAATGTCATTAAAAAGTTGATTGTGAAAAAATTTGGTTATTTTATCATGTCCAATTTCCATTCTTTATAAACAGGCAATAAGTAAACTTTATATTTTTATTATGTTTTAGAGTATTTCTAGAAGAATTCTTTATATTACAAAGTTTGGTTTTAAAACCTAAGTATGATTATTTTTTGAGACAATCTTAAACTACTTTTCAAAGGCAATATTTAGAAAGTTTTTTAAAAAGGTAATACAAAAATTTAAGGCTCATTGTTTATTATTTTCTATCAGAGCTGACTTTTTAATCAAGAAAGGAAGGTGAAAAAATGAGCATTTTTTTTCTTTTTAAGAAAAGAGTCATAAGGACCTATTCCTTAAGAAGGAGAACTCCATGTTCACATCTAATTCTATTTTATATTTCTGTTTGGCAAAGAACTAAGATAAATCCCCACAAGATCTGATAACAGCAGGTTTTTGGACAAATGCTTATCTCTAATTAATAGTATTTTCATCTATACTAATTATGTGGTTGTATGACATAGCTTTGCGAATTATATCATTCTCTGGTAAAACTGAACTGATTTAATACAGTGATTTCCCCAATGAATCTGGGCATAGTCCCGAGGACAGAATCCAGTGAGTCAGCTGATGTTATTTGGGAAAATGGTTTTTACGGGCAATCCAGAAACATGTCATCAGATTTCTTACACATATTTGTTTCTGGGAGATGGAAACTGATCCCTTTCTGTGATTAACCTTTGGCTCTAAAAGTTCGTGCAATTCTGTGTCTGTTTATGGACAAAAGGAAATGGTGAGGTGTCAGAGTCTCTGCAGTTATTCAGATCACCTCTTCTCCTCCAGGACCCAAACAGACGCAACTAAGTTTACATTTTATGCTGGTTCATTTTTCCTTCTTAAGTTTCTGTTTTACTGTGTAACTAGCAGAAACAGGTCATTTTATGTACTCTGGAACCAAAGATGAATTCCCATTCATTCCTATGACTCCCTGCAGACATCATGAGACCTCTGTCCACTAAATTCTGCTGGGGCCATGATAGTCTCATGGCGGCCCCAACCTGCAGCAGCAACAGCAGCACCTGCAGTCCTGGGTTCTGGTGAGAACAGTTTACAGCAGAAAGCATGGGTGAAGGGGATCTCCTAAAAACTTCTGTCCTCTATGTCATTTTCCACCAATTCTCTTAGTTAATTAAGGCCCAAGGAAAAGAATACTAAGACCTTTGGTTCTTTTCCATTACAAACCTGTGAGCTTGTCTTCTTAACCAGCTTTAACTCTTAACCAGTGAGTTAACTCTGTGAGCTTTAAGTCTTAACTATTCACTGCTTCCCCATACCAGCAGCCTGATTAACTAGTACTAAGGGAAAAGCACTTCTTTGCTTTTACCCCCACCCCTGCTGACCCCCAAGTCCTAGATGTTAAACTGGGATTTAAAGTCATTTTTTTTGGTTTGTTTTTTGTTTTTTGAGCATGTAGCCAAGCCATGCAGAGGTGTTTGTTCCCTAGTGGGTGGTAAGCTCAAGTTTAATTTTATTTTCATTTTCAAAATCTGGTTTGGGGGCTTAGCATGGGAAATTAGATGATCATGAATAGAAAGTACAACCACATATGTCTGATTTATTTTAAAAGAATTATGAAGAGAAAAATACTGTCAGTACCTTAAGTTATACTGGCATATTACTTAGTACCCGTTCATCAAAAAATATTTTCTAGTTTTGAATCTGTTTTTATACAGAATAGGTGATATATAAATGTTTTCTTGACTCTCAAATGTTAACTACAGTGACAACACATTCTATCCAGAAATCTGCTTTAGAACTTTAGAATAGTCTTTTTGTGCTTTAAATGATGGGCTCATTTCATTGTTAAATCTTTCCTATAATTAGAGACACTATTTTTTTTTCATTTTTGGTTGTACTGAAGATCAAACTCATGGCCACACGCATGCTAAGCACACACTACAACTGTCTCTGGTTCCTAGAGAAATCTTTTAAAAAGTAAAACAATAGGTGGGCATGGTGGCACCAGCCTGAAATCCCACAACTTGGGGAGGCAGGGGAAGGAGGATTGCAAATTTGAGGCCAATCTTAGCAATTTAGTAATACCCAATCAAAAAAAAAAAAGAAAAAGAAAAAGAAAGAAAGAAAAAAGAAAAAAGGAACTATACCTGCTTTTTTGTTGAGCAAATTAACAAGTGAAGGCTTGTAAGACAGATTAAACCCATTTTCCACCAAATTCCATGGCATGGCCTAGGAATGGATTACCTTTGGCCTTGTCAGAGAGTCAGAGGAGTTAAAATCCCTAGAAGGATCACTTGGATTTGGTAAATGCTTCCTGTGAGTCACATGACACATTCTTTTGGTCATGGGTAGGTAGAGTGGGAATATTCCTATACAGTCTGCTGGCTTGGCCATTGCTAGGAATCCTAAGGGCTTCATTTTCAAGCAAATAGTGCAGCTTTGCAAAACCTGAGGATCAGGAGAAAGTCCCTTTCTGCCCTAGAGGAAAAACAGGAACATATAAGGAGGACAGAACTACCCTTCCTTTTTATCCTTTTATTTCATTCCAGAACCATAAATTTCTTTTCCATTTTGGATTGCCTCACTTAACTCACATGCTGGGGAGAGATTCTTCGCTAGAGTACAGATTAAATCTGAGGCGGCCCAATGTCCCAAGGGGAAAACACAGTCTTGACTCGCCCTCTGGTGGACGTTTATGGTAAATTACATGACGTTTCATGCCAAATTAAGGGATTCATGTCAGAAAAAATTGTACAAAGAATATATAGTATACACAGAATATATAATATACACAAAATAAAAATATTTTGAGATATCAACACTGTGCACTATTTTTTCCATATACTAAAATTTTAATTTACCTATACACATCTACAATCTTGTTTTATATAACATAATTTACTCTCACTTTGAAAAGTCTAAATAAATAGTTCCTTGACACAAAGCAGCCTAGAGAGTCCTCTACCCTACCCCAGCTAATAAATAAAAGAAGCAAATTGTCTTACCTTCTTTTATAATAATTTTGTCATTTGTAATTAACTTCTGGGCAGGATTTCACTGGAAATTTCCCCCTTCATATTTAATCTTAATCCAGAGGAGGTTTACTTTGGCTTTTGTACACATATTGGTGGCTTTGGTCAGGACAGCTTCCAGGAAGGACACACTCCAGTGGCTTCCTTTGGGGCATTATTACCTAGGTAGCTCCAAGCTCTTTGTTGATTTCCTTATGCTTAGAACCTCAGTGGATAGCCCTCTGAATGGCTTCCTTCAAAAGAGATACCAGAGCTCCTTCTCTCCTTGTGAAGAGAAGGCCATTCTCCTGTAAGCCTGGACGAGATCTTCACCAAGAGCTGAATATGAGGGCCCCTTGATTTTGGACTTTTTAGCCTCTAGAACTATGAAAAATAAACGTCTATCATTTAAGCCATCCCATCTATGGTATTTTGTTACAGCAGCCTGAGCTAAGACAAGATCAGTGGCTGCTTCCCTTCTTGCTGCTGAGTAGTGTTCCACTGGATGGATGCACCATAGACTGTTTATCCATTTACCAACCAAAGTATATTTGGATTATTTCTAGATTTGGTGATTATAAGATTTGGTGATTTTTGCTATAAATATTTGTATGCATGCTTTAATTTATCTAGGGTATATGACAAGGAGTGGCACTGTTCAGTTATATGATGATTGCCTGTTCAAGGTTAAGAAACCATCAAACTATTTTCCAGAGTGGTTATTACCATTTTGAACCTCTTTACCCCATGAGAGTCTCAGGTTTTCTATCCAGTACTTAGTGTTCCCATGACTCTTTCTTTTAGTAATCCTAATAAGTGTTTAGTGTACCTTAATCTAATTTTACTTTGCATTTCCTTAATTGTTAATGATGTTGAGTATCTTTTCATGTATTTATTTGTCTTTCTTATATTCTTTTGCCTATTTTTTTTAGGTTTTGTTTTTCCTTACCGTTAAGCTTTGAGAGTTCTTTATATATTCTGGATACAGGTCCTTTAATCATATGATTTACAATTATTTCCCCATTCTGTAGCTTGTCCTTTAAATCTCTTAATAGTATTTGTTTTATAGCAAAAGGTTTTGGTTCTTATTCTTTAAAAAATATTTTGCTTGGGGCTGGGATTGTAGCTCAGCGGTAGAGCGCTTGCCTCGCATGCATGAGGCCCTGGGTTCGATCCTCAGCACCACATACAAACCAATAAAATAAAGACATTGTGTCCATCTACAACTAAAAAAAAAAAATTAAAAAAAATATTTTGCTTGGATTTGATTGGAATTATGTTAAATCTATAGGCAAAGTTGAGGAGAACTGACATTTTGAGTACATCAAATCTTCTAACTTGTCAGGACAGTATGTGTCTCAATTCATAGTTCAAAGGAAGCACACAGAAATTTTGTTATACCTGAGTATTTAATTTTTGAGTGGCTAAACAATATTGTTTTTAAATTTTGGGGTGTTAACTATTCATTTCTAGTGCTTAGAAGTAAGGTTGGTTTTTGGTGTGCTGACCTTGTCTCCTGAACACTGCACAATGGGCACTTAGAAGCAGCTGAATGGAGGTACCTAGGAGAGGTACTTGACAGTACCTAGCAGAGAGGACCATGAAAATGGCAACATGGACTTAGAGCCACTCAGGTTTCAGCTTCACTGCAGATATCATTTCTCTAGAACTTTTTTTTTTTTGGTACTGGGGATGGAACCCAGGACTCACTCAGTTGCTGAATTTCTCAGGCTGGCTTTGAATTCACAATCTACTTACCTCTGCCTCCTGAGCTGCTGGGATTACATCGTCCCAGGCATTTCTCTAAAACTTTCAATTAGTGTCTGTTATACTTTTAAATAAATAATGGCACTGAGTACAACATTCAACTCTCGAATTAATCTCCGAGGCCCCTCTTACATATTACCAGAAGTTGAATATTAAGCCAGAAACATCTGCTTATGGAAATTTATTGAAAAGATCGGCCATTTATAATAATACAATGTATTTTTACCAGTTTCCATGCAAATATTTCTCACAAGTAATGATTTGTCATTGCAACAGAGGCACTGAGCCTGAATTAATCTAATGGGAAAATGAAGAGCCAGAGCTTCATAGATCAATGTTAGGGAAACCAACTAGAGAATTTTTTCCCTCCTGTACAGGGCCTTGCACCTTGTAGGCAAATACTCTACCACCAAGCTACATCCCTGGCCCAAGCAGAGAAATTTTAATATGACATGAATCACCTGAGATCTTGTTAAAATGCAGATTCTGCTTCAGTGAGTCTGAGATGGGGCTTAAGGTTCTGCACATCTAGCACATGGGCCAACACAGCTCCTATGTGATGTTGATACTGCTGGTCCACAGACCTCACATTGAGTAGAAAAGTCCCATGAAAGTATTTCCCAGACTTTGCTATACCAAAGTCATGTCATGTACCTGATGACATTTCATCTACTGTGCCGTCAATGGATTCTATTATTGTATCATCTTGGTTTGTTTGGGCACTTTCTTCCCTCGTCTTTTTATGCTTTCCATGTCTTCCCTTCTAGCAGTGCGGATTCAAGGTACTACAATTTCTACCCTATAATCTTATAGTGTCCCTGCAGGTTACTCATGTCTCACCTTTAAGGAGGAGATCAATATTAACAGCACCCATTGTAAATGATATACAGCCTTAAACCAAATACTTCCTATCTAGATGATTACAGTTTTGTCACAATAAACAGGAATGATGTGTTCGATTATTATCAACAATATTAAACAGTAGGTCTGCAAAAGACTCTAGAGGTTTTAATGGTGGACAAAGAAAGAAACAGGGTGGGGGGCTTGGGTGTGATATTTATGAGGTAGGAGATAAGAATACAGAGGTATTAGATCATAGGAAGAGTGAAAGATGAATCCAAAGAAGTTGGCTGTTAACTGGAGAAAAGAGAGAAAGAGGCGACCAGTGCAAGGTTCTCTCCTGCCTCTGCAATAAGATGGTGGCTATTGGCCCACCTAGCAGGGATACCTCTGGTGTAACCAAGCCTGCATGCAGGGAACTTGGTGATGGTTTTCTGTGTCCTGGCTGTTGTCCCTAGATGGAAGTAGCCACATCCGTAGTTGGTGGAATCAAACCTGTAAGTACCTTGGTGTTGGGCTTCCAGCCACCAGTTAGTGTTCCAAGATAGAAGATGCTGCAACTAAAGATGTTGGTGGCAGCAGCGGGAGTAACCTGAGATGTCACTGAAGGTGTCCCAAGATGGTGGCGACCACTTTTAGACATGGGGCTGACTGGGCTATGGCTTTGGGCAGCCTGTTTGGAGGCACTGTGGTATGTGGCCGTGGTTCTCAGCACAGTGGGCAGTCCTGTGTCTGTACCTGGGCCTGGGCTCCTCCCAGGTTGGTGGGGCTGTCCTGGGCCCGCCTGGGCTCTGCAGGGGTCAGCAAGACTCCCATATGTACCTCATGGATGTGAATGTAGATTCTAGGTTCTTGTCTGAGAACTACTAAGTCAGAACCTCTAGGCTCCTGGAGGGGCCTGGGAATGGGTATGTTTGGTAAGTGCTCTGGTGGATTCTGACATCAGTCCATTTGTGAATGAGTGTCCTAAGAACCATCAGGTTTGCCTTTATATCTCAACATCTTAGGGCAGAGGAGGGCCAGAGGTGCTGTCTCCAAGGGCAGTTGGGAAGCTGAAGGAAAAGAGAGAGGGAGGCAGTAGACAATGAACTCAACTTTGGCTGCATTTTGGAGCCACATTTGGAGCTTTTAAAAGTTCTCAGAATCCTTGTGATTGAGACCTAGGCTCAGAGGTTTTTATGAAGATCTCTAGGTGACTCCAACGTCAGGGTTGAGAGGCAGTGTAGGAGAGGAGAGGGACATGGCTGAGCGAGGCAGGAACTGACAGCTGTTCAGGAAATTATTGTTGGATAGAATGAAGAAATAGATGATTTATTTGGGTTATAGGTAAATTCTTTATTCATCTAACTTTTTTCTAACATTGGGTTTCTATAGATGTGGTTTGAAAATAATTTGTACTTTAAGGTAAACCTTTCTCAACATGTCATGATTCAGACACTAGTGGGAAAATGCAATTATTATACAATTAAAGAAGGAATTCATGGAATTAAATAAGGAAGACACTTTGGGAGACCATGGATAGAGAGTTTGCTGGCTGTGAGTGTTCCCAGCTGACAGAGGCCTTCCGGATCACTAACCAGCTGGCTTTCTGGAGCAAGCTAGACACTTAGGACAGCTGGCTTAACTTGGAACTTGAAGAAAGGTGTGGGCATTGACACAGGAAAGTGTCTAATCATTTTTTATTTTCATTTTCCCAAACCAACTTACCATAAAGCAGAGAGGATCCATATCATCACATCTGATCAGTATGCTAAACTTCATCCAAATTCAAACAAGCACACCCTAGTGAGATTTACACATTTTTCTTTGGTAATTTACTGCTTCCTTCTCCTGAAAATCTAGTAAACCAAACAACAATGGAGTTGGGGGAGAAAAGGTATTGTTCTCATCTTTAAAATAAGAAACACCATGCTTTGGCATAGAGCAGCACTAACTTGCTACTGTAAACATCAGCGATCTTGTTACAGACAGCTGTGCACTGATGGCGCCCCCACCCCGGGAAATGTGTACACAGTTCAGACATACACACAGGACCCCGGGCAGCAACAATGGAGAATAGGACCTGGAGGTCTTTTCCCAGGTTTTATCTTTAGCAGGCATCAATGTCGAATGTAGTAAGTCAGCTACTAAGTTCTCCCAGAAAGAGTCTGGTTTCCTCTGTTTGTATGAAATTTCCTCCAAGTGTGTGGCTGGAGAGTCCAAACTCCACAAAGAACAACAGCATGGAACGGGATTAATGTCACCTGTCTTTCCTTGTCTGCTTTGCTCCTGGGGAATAACACACTTTATAAGCAATGTAAAACAACTTAAGAGCAATAGCTTTTAATCTTTCCAATTTTTTCATTTAAAAATACATTTACATCTTATAAAAAGATGACAGGAAAAAAGATCTGAGCTTTAGTGATGCCCTCAAACCTAAGTTGAATACTCCACCATGAAAAAGGTTATTTTGGAAATGATTATGAACATGATTTTAAGATGTGTAAATCCCATTATTGTTTGTGGAGTCTGAGCATAGACATTTGGCTCTTTTGAACTGATGAAAGTTAGAAAACAGTGTGGGCTTCAGAAACTTTGACTTGAAAATGGTACCATAGTATTATGAAAGTTTAGTTAATAAAAATGTGAAGTAATAGATTATGGAAGCATAGATTGATAGACCTTAGAGCCAGAAGGTATGTTAAAGATCATTTAGTCTAGTGGTTCTCAAAACTTGGGAGAAACCAGAATCTCCTTCTTAAAGCATAGATTCCTGAGCTTTACTTCCTGAGTTTCTAATGCAGTAGGTCTTAGATGGGACCTGAGAATTAGCATTTTTAATAAATTCTCAGGTGTTATGATGCTGCTGGTCTGAGGACCACACTTGAGAACCTTTGGTGTAGCCCTGTCTCATTTTACAGCTGAGCCAACTGAGTTCTCAAGAAGTCAAATGTCCGGCCCTTTGGTCAGGTCCCATTCCTATCTGGTGTAAACTCTTCCACTTGCATGCAAGATATTGCCCTCTCTTAAGTATATTGTTTTAATAATTATTGCTTCTTCTGGCACCAGTTTCTCCAGGTATGGACTTTCTGATCATTAAGTTAGTCCCATATAAATGTGCTGAGATAGTGTTCATCTTAAGAAGATGGGACAGACTTCCATCTCATCCCAGATATGCCCTGTAGAAAAATCAGAAGGTTATTGCCATCCTTCCTCTTCTCTCCTCCTAGTCTCTCTTGAACTCGGTCCAATCAGGCTCTCATCCCAATCATTTCACTGTAATAATTCTTGTTAAATAATCTATATATTGCAGAACACAGTGGTCAATTTCAATTGTGTCTCACTGTTCTCCCCAGCACCATAGTTGATTATTCTCCTTGAAAGTTCCTCCTTCTTTCTTGGCTTTGGGACACCACTCTCTCTGTTCTCCTTCTACCTCACTAGCAACCTCTTCTCATTTTCTTTGTTAATTATTTCTTCTCCTTTCATTTACCTCTAAACATTAGAGTTTCCAGGGCTCTGTCCTTAGACCCCACCCTTGCCTACATTTGCTCTGTGTGATATTCTTCAGAAATACCATCCATGTAGTGATAATTTGCACACCATGTCTTCAGCCTGGATCTCATCCTAAAATCTATAATTACATATGGGCAGTCCTAGTTTTGTACAGCAGTGTGAGATTGTAAAAAAAGATTGAGCAAGTTGAGATTGAACAAAGTATTCCTAGTAATCAATGAGAAAAATTATTATTTTGCTGAGGATTTTAAAATTTTTCAAAATATCAGACTCTGACCATTGTTTATAAATATATAGAAAAATGAAAAAATAAAAACTAATATTTATTTAGTACATTAATTTAAAATATTAAAAGCATTGGTAATTAAAAATAAGCATTGTTATTTAGAGACAGAGTCTCACTGAGTTGCTTAGCACCTCACCCTTGCTGAAGCTGGCTTTGAATTCATGATTCTTTCATCTCAGCCTCCCAAAGTGCTAATATTACAGGTGTGCGCCACCACACTTAGCAAGAATTAAAGTGTTTTGTTTCTTTATAATACACTAATCAGGAGGATTTTGAGCTTGCCTTTTTTTGTATCATTTACAATATGGAGTAAGCATTTTTTCCTCTGCTATGGCAAATTATTATACCCCTTTCTATGTTTGGATCATCTTCCAACATTTTAGCCTTTGAGCTCTCAGTGTTGAGAAATATCTCCGAGAATTCCTTTAATGTAAAGTATTTTGCCTGGATCATTTTCTCTGGGATATCTTCATATTTTCCTTACAACCACTTTCCTCCTTTATGTTGATAAACATGCCTGACTAAGTATTAGTATTATTTATTGTCTCAAATAATGGCCATGCCAACATTCTCAGATTAGCTATATTTTCCATAGTTACATTTATACTTGATTTGAGTTTCACTTCCAATGTTACCACTCTTTTCTTTGTTACTCTTTCATCTTTGCTGGCCAATTTCTTTTGATTATTCATTTTCATGGAATGTCAGTTGGGTTTATTATAGGGAGACAGCAGACAGCACAACAACACATTTTACCATATGTGTGTGACCTAAATAGCAGATACGCAGTGATAAATCAGAGTCAGGTGGACTGAAAGAAGTGAAGTGATTGGTCACTACTCAGGAGATACATCTATTATATAGAGAGTGATTTCTGAACTGACAGGAAGTGAAGTTATACTTCATGTGGTTACTCACAGTTAGCATACTGTGGCAACTGGAATTTGAACCATACTGAGAAAGACTTATGTAATTTAACTGAATTTCAGCAACTGAAATTTGGGCATGTTGGAATTCTGTAAAAAGAGGCCTGCTTGCACATGGCTGCCTCGTTGACCCCACCATTTGAATGTTTACTAAATACCTATGCTTACACCTGAAACTGAACTTTATTTTTCCCAACCTCAAATCTTAAATTCTCTTTGTCAAATGCAAACTCTATTTTAGTAGTTGTTCAGGTCAAAAAACTACAAGTCATTTTTGACACATTACTTTCTCCAATCCATTAACTAATCTTATCAGCTCTACTTCTGTTCAAAATATAATTAGAATCCTACCATTTCTCACTGCTTGGCTCCTCATCTGGGCCACCATCATCCTTTGCCTGGCTTCCTAATTGGCCTCCTTACTTCAATCCCTAACTATCCATAGCTCTCAGAATGACCCTTTACAAATGTGGGTTGATCATGTGACCCTTCTGCTCAGAATTCTTCCATGGCTTCTAATTTCAGTAAGAGTAAGGTCAAGGTCCTATAATGGTCTCCAAGCCCTGTGTGATCCCACCCAAGGCGACTACCTTTCTGACCTCCACTCTTTTTTTCATCCCCTCTTATTCCCTCTGCTCTAGCTGCACTGGCTCCCTTGCTCTTCTCTAGATAAGCCAAGCATATTTTCCCCAGAGTTCTGGCATTTGCTTTATCCCTTCTTGGGTATGTTTCTCCCCCATACATCCACATGGCTCACTGCCTTGCTTCTTTCATGCCTTTGTTCACACACCGCATTTTACGTATGCAATAATAGTACCTATCCTTCCACTTCTCATCTGACAGTCCCTTAAACTGTTTTGATTTTCCCCATAGCATCTGTCATTATTTAACATATTGCATATATTTGTATTATCTGTATATGTTTCCTACCACTAGAATGTAAGTTTCATGAGGACAGAGACTTGGTCTGTTTTGTTTAAAGCTTTATCCTCAGAGCTGAGAACAGTATCTAGATTCTAGTAGTTCCTCAACAAATTTGTTGAATGAATGGATGAAGACTATTGCTGATGTGTGGAAGTTAGAAAGAACCATATTTTCAAGTAGAGCTTCTGCCAAAAGAGACCTGGTAAGTAAAGGGATGGACAGGGCATTGACCTTAGAGCATTCCTTTGTTCTGATTGGAGACACATAGCTTTGCAAGAACCACAAACATCTACGGAAAACTTTTTGTTTTCTCTTGGTGGTGCTGGGGATTGAAAACTTTCTATGGCAGTTAATTTTTACCTATAGATCATACATATCTTGTCTGGAAACTTCTTCTAGTACATCTCTCAGATGTACAATTCTGCCATCAATGATGCTCAAACAAATCTGAAAAATGTTTTCCTTTGTATAAATAAATTTTAAAAATGTTTTCTTTTGTATAAATAAATTTAAAAAATATTGTTTATGATTTTGCTATGTTTGTTTTTGTTTTAGAATGATAGAGGAAAATGGAAGAAAGAAAAAGAACAAAGCTAAATTCCAGAGGTAACATACGCAAGAGCCCTGTGTGCAGAGGGCAGATGGAAAAGGAACCAGGTCGTCCTTTACAGAGGATCTTCCTGTAAGACCCCCCCCCCCCGCCTTTTTACTCCAGTCATTTTTGGGGCTACCAGCTACGTGCAGATGTAACTGGATAATATTGCTTCTCACTTTCTGCCCCGGAGCTTCTGCTTTTGCCAAGTGGATGCACTGGAACATTCTGGAGTATATCAAACCTACAGAGGTGAGCACAACCCTCTTTAATGGGGTGTAGTGGGTAGATTAGATTTCTCTCTTTCATCTCTCAGATGTACAATTCCGAGATGAATTCTTCAAGGTTTTCTTAGAGGACCTGAGGGCAATCAAACCTCAGTTATCCATTGTGGTGAGGAGCTTAATTGGATTGTAATTCTTTCTTTCCTGTTGTGTTCTTCCTAATCTCCCCTCTGGTCTCTTGGGAATCATATCTCCAAAATAAAGTGCATATACATCAGATTTTGCTGCAGGCATTGTGTTTTGGGGGAGCCTACAACCAAGACATAGGTCAAACCAAAAGCCTTTCTTGGAAAACTTTTGTGCTAATTTCTGAGGGTAGCACAACTTTCTATAAAATAAACTTACCTCCAAGATGGGCCCTTCTTGCTGAGAGACCTCCATTAGCTCTTTATAGCCTGTATAATAAAGACCCAGATCATTAATTATAGAATTAAAGCAAGGTATTTCACACACTGACCACTCCTATTTAACAACTCTAAATCATTTCCTTTATTCCTCCCAAATATATGCCATCCACATTTTTGCCTGTGTGTATGTGTGTGTTTTCTCCCAAGGATTTACTCATGTCTTATGTTCTCCTAGAAGCCTTTCTAAACATGTAGCTTACAATGATCTTGCCTCCTATGCCCTCTTGTTGGACTTTATCTGGACTGCTGATTTGGTGTTATGCCATGCTGCCTTAAATTATTATTTATCTTTATTTATATGTTCTGACTCAACTTTATTATAATGATCTGTGGGAACAGATTGTATCTTACAATTAAATATCTCCAGCAGTACCTCACACAATGCCCTGAACAACAAATGTTACTGATGCTGAGACTGACATTGTGGTGACATGATCTAAACCAGTGTTTATCAAAGTGTATACATGGGGTATTAATAGGCATTATGAGAACAACAGTGTTCTGTGTTCAATTAACACGGGAAACTCGGAAGGACTTTTCTAAGTCTCTAAATTAACAAAACTTCATTGCGTATCCCTAAGACAAAAACACAACATATAATTTTCCCACACTTATTTGTCATATGAATTTTTCAAATGAAAGATTTCCTTAGGCTAGTCTCCTGCAATGCATGCTTAAATTGATTCTGAATACATGGATCGTCTATACTATATAGAAATTTCTGGGATCTAGGGCAGAGTGAAGGTGTAAAGGATAAACATAAGTTTCAGAGAGAAATACTATACAGCTTGAGAGAGAGGTACAATATACATGGGGAGACAAAATATTCACATCCTGAAAAACACCTCCAAATCACCAATTAACATTTTTAGAAGATATCTGTTCCAATATCTCAAATATTTTGGCATTCATTCAATGTAATCATATATTCTTTTCCTTTATTTTTTAAAATGTAATAAATAACACTAATAGAGTTCTTAGAATTGGGAAATTATGTTTTTCTGGAATAAACTTTAGTCATAGACTGTAATTTGAACACATTGCTAAATTTAATTTGTTAATATCTGGCTCCAGATTTTAATTTTTATTCCACTTATGTGTTCTTGCTCTTTTTTCAATAGGATACCTTTAACATATTTTGACATTAGTATTATGATAGAACTATAAGGTGGATTGGAAAACCTTCTGTTTTTTAAATTTAGAGATAACTCATTGATAAATCTGCATCTGTTGCCGTTTTTAATGGTAGAACTTTGATATATATCTTTTTCAAATTCTATAGATGTTAGACTGATCTAGTCAATTTGGTAAATTTATATTTTATCTAGAACATCATCTGTTTTCTTTAGATTTTAAGGTTTGTTGGCATAAGAAAATTAGTAGATACTGTTTGTCAACGATTTATGATTGTAGAAGACATTTTATGAGTAGAAAACATTTCCATGTAGAAACTGGAACAGTTTAAAAATGTAAATTGGATCATTTCATTCACCTGCTAACTCCTCACTGATCTTCTGTTAGGCTTTATTATAATGTAAAATCCACACTCCCAACCATGACCCACAGAATTTTCAAGATGATTTAACATCTACTTAGTTCTGCAACCTCATCGTGTCCCTCCGCCCCATGCTTCAGTCATAGGGCCTTCCTTCTGTTCTTCCAATACAATAAGCTTCTAACCCCCCTATGGCTGCTGTCCCCTTTCCTCTGATCATTAGGAATAAGTAGAATGCTTTCTTGGGGAGGAAAAACAGGATCCTAATTTAGATAGGCCATTTTTAAGGAGGGAACATTTAAATTGTCATCTGTAAGATAGGCAGAAACCAATCATGTAAAGGTCAGAGGGACAAAATGCTTTCTAAATTATGATTCGCCATTGTTGTTCTCTAGCAAAGAGTGCTACTAATATCCTTTATAGTAATTATCACAAAATGTAAATACTTAATTCTTTACACAATTATTTGTCTTCTCACTAGATTGTAAGTTGTAAATTCCATTGGGTACAGGAGCCCTGTCTGATTCACAACTGAATGAATTAAATATTGCATTTTCTATTAAGTGGAATGAAGTGATGAATGACTGAGCAGTACTAGAGAAAGCTATGTAAATGCTTAATAATATCTTGATATGTGTACAGAGCCATATTCCAACTCCCTGTGATATGTCAGAGCAGCAGGTTTCTAAGGTTTTCATGTAGTAGGAAGAAATGGACCATGGGACTTGGAAACTAAAGAGACAGTGCAAACAAAGCCATTCTCCACCGGTGGTGGTGATATAGACATCTAAGACATCTCTACATAGAAACGCATTTATAAAATCACACACTTTAAAACTCTGCATTGTTTTCTTGTATTATTTATATTTTTATTTTGTTTCACAATTACTGAGTTTCTTACACTTTTTTTTTTGCATTCTTCATTAGTGCTTAGCACCAGCTCATGGCAGATAAGACACATTATTTGAAGCCAGATCACTGGCATTGAAAGGCAGTTCCACTTATTACTATGTAACTTTAAAAAACTTGGACCTTTAGGTCTTCAACTTCCTCTGTATCAAATAAGGATAATATTCTATTAGGTTTTCATAAGTAACAAAAATCAGATAATATTCATGAAATGTCTTGATAAGAAATAAAATGTGTAAATTAGATTTGTCATTATGTCTTTCATGAATAATTATTGATCATTATTGACTTAATTTAAATATCATACAATGTAAAAATTATACTTTTTTTTTAGACATGGGACTAAAAATTTTATTTTCAGAGGTAAAAATCCTGGAGCCAGTGACAAAAGGCTATTCTTCTGCACCTTAGTCAGTGGGAGAAATAGCTTGTCTCCTCTGGGAAGAATGAGAAGAAAATTTCTTAGCTACTGAGGATATGATTTTGATGTGGATTTTGCAGTTCTGATGGGCTCCCTGGCAGGTAGATGGGGTTCAAATCCCAGTACTGTTTTTCTCTATGCTATTTCTAAAGATAGTAGATACAACAGATCAACATTTCAGAAAGTCACAGTTGTGCAAAGTTTAATGCATTCACAAGTCCTACACCTAAAAAGAGATCCAAAAATAACATTTTGCCTTGATACGATGAAGAAAAGCTCCATATTTGCCAAGTTAAACTTGAAAATAAGAATGAAGAAACCATAAAGAGATAAGGAGATATAAAAAGAAAAGATTGATTTGGACAAAATGTGTAGGGACTAAATTTTTGTAGTAGTAACTGTGTGAAAGGAATTATTCTAAGGCTTTATAAATATTAATTAATTTAATCTGCATAGCAATTATGTGAAGTTGTTATTTTTATTTTATAAACAAAGAAACAGAAGCACAGAGAAGCAACTACACAGTTACTGAGATTCAAACTCAGACAGTGTGGATTAAACTCCATGCTCCTAACCCCTAATCAGTGTAGGGGCCCTAAATCAAGATTGTGCAGATGGAAGAGCCGACTCTCTGCAGATACCATAGCTACAGATTGATTTTTATGCAATTATATTTCTTTTATTTCACAGCAATACAAAAATTAAATTAATTGACTAGATTGAGTAATTGTCTGGAAAACTTTCTTTTCTACTCTTATCAGTTTCCCCATCCTTTGTATGTGGGTGAAAACAGTCACATAGAAGTGATTACATATTAATTTGAAAGTAGTGTGAATAGTAACTTTTAGAGAACTGATGGTTTCAACAGATGTCTTTTTGGAACTTTTCCCAGTATCATGACAATCCTGTGAGAATAGCCCCATGTGACAGTCTGGCGTAAAGGGGCAGGCAGGTCCTGAGGGTCCTTCCCAATCCTATCCCACATCTCCAGGATGGCACTGGGAATGCCTACCAGTAGTGCCAAATCTGTCAGTTTGTTATCAGCACCCTGGATTCACAAGGAGGCCAGGAAGATAATTGATGAATGTCAACTGTCATGAATTTGGTAACATGGTCACTCCTTGCCTTATAGTCTCCCTCTCCTGGGCAGTGTGGATGGTGTAATGGGAAAGGAAATCACTGGCTCTGGAAGGAGAGTTGGGTCACTTCTGATAACTCTGCTCTTGGGTACGGTTTTTGTTTTTTTAAATATTTTTTATTTGCTCTAATTAGTTATATAAGACAGTAGAATGCATTTTGACACATGATACATAAATAGAGTATAACTTCTCATTTGTCTGCTTGTACACGGTATAGAGTTACACAGGTCATGTAATCACATATGCACGTAGGGTGATAATGTCTGATTCATTCTATTATTGGATAAGGCTTTTAAGGTCCCTGTACTAGAAAGGACTCTGATTGCAAGTAACATTAACCTAATTTGAAAAACATAAAAATAAAGGAATTTATTGGAAGAATATTTTGTAAGGTTAATGAAGAGATCTGAGTCAAACTGATTCCAGATTTCCATCTCCTTAACCCATCTAGACCTGAGGACTGTGGTGCTACATCTCCAACTCGCCCTAAGGGGGATCATCAGCAGATGTTGTAGAGGGGGCCAAACTCCAACAGGTCGTAGGAGGAGGAGGGAATCTACAGCAGAAACATTTCCTAATGTAGAGCTCATTGTGAATCGAATGAACGAGGACAGATATGGAAATCTATAATCAGTTTTGAACTGGTTTTCATATGAGTTGTGAGGTGAGGTCAAGATTGCCCCTGCCCCCCACTGCCCTACAGATATTCAATTGCTCCAGCACTATTTGTTGAAATGTCTATCCTTTCTTCCTTGAATGATGTTTGTATCTCAAAAACTAGCTGAGCATATTTGTGTGAGAAAGTTTCTGAGCTCTCCTATCTCATGGGTACATGTGTTTATCCTTTTGCTGGTGCTACACTGTCTTGATTACTGTAGCTAGATAGTAGCATAGTAAGCCTTTACATCGGGAAGACTAATTTTCAGCTTTTTATTCTTTTTCAAAATTATTTGGGCTAATCTAGTTATTCTGCCTTTCCATGTAAATTTTAGAATGAGCTTGTATATGTCTGTAAAAAACAAACAAACAAAAAGAGCTTACTGGTTTTGATAGAACTTGTGTAAATCTTATACATTAACTTTGGGAAAATTTACGTCTTTATTAGGTTCCAATCTATGAACAAAGTTAAGTCTCTCTAATAATCTTGCTCTTTGATTTCTTTCATTATATTTTGTAATTAAAGCATACGTATCCTTACATGTTTGTTGCAGTTATACATAAGTATTTACTTTTCTTTGAGTATGTTTAAATAGTTGTTTTTTAATGTATGTTATTGTTTTTTTTATTTTTTCTCAAAAATTGCATTTTAATACGTTATCAAACATAACAGAAAAAAACAAATTTTCAGAAGCTGTACACACTGTTCACTGAAAACATTTGTTGAGGCAAATAGAAAAAAATTGTTACAATCATAATTTTTCTAACTTTGCACAAAATTATAAGCAGATTAAATTCTTCATATCAAACACCTTTATATGCACTTTCAATGAACAGTATATATATATATTTATATATATTTTTTTATCAACCATCTTTACTATACCCATTCCCCTTTCCTGTCCGCCGCCTCCCCCATGTCGCGTCCAGTGTTTCTCTATTTCTTTTATGTTTCCCTTATTCATCAGCATCCACTAATCAGAGAGACTATTCGGCATTTGGTTTTTTGGGATTGGCTTACTTCACTTAGCATAATGCTTTCCAATTCCATTAGTTCTGTGTTTTACTTGTAGTTTCCATATGTCCATTCTTGTGTAAAGAAATTCAATTGATCTTTCATGTTTGCTTTGGTAACATTCTACCTCGCTGGAGCTATACTTTCAGGAGGTTTGTGGTGTGTGTGTGTGTATGCCTTGAAATTTTCTACACAGAAACTCATGTAATCAGCAAATAGGGACAGTTCAGCCATGTTTTATGCAATTTTTAAATATACCAAAAAATTTGAATATTATAATATAATAATATAATATAATGTGATATTAATATAATTATAATATTAATGCAGTTAATAATATAATTATATTAATATAATTATATTATTGTATAATATTATATTATAATATATAATATTATATATTATAATATATATACACTAGACTTTTGATTTCAGCCACCTTCATTTAGCAGTGGGTAGACCAAGATGTGCTGAACTCTTTAAGGCAGCTCCTATCGTTCTTGGGCACAGCTGATTATAAGAAAAGTTCTTAGTTATTTGAATTAAATAAATTAATAACCCCACCCTTATAGTAGTAGAGACCATGGGTTTTCAAAATACAGAGGACCTTCCTTTTCCATTTCTTCTAGTTGTTTCCTTGTGGTTTTGTGTGGATATTTTTTCATGCTTCCGGCCATTAATTCTGCAGTTTTGAGAGCAGTTATGGTGTCAAGTATCAGGGACAGCAATGATACTGTAAGGAGTTCTCGGAAGGAGACAGAAAATATTTTCACAGAATTAGAAAAATAAGCTAAAAATTCGAGGAAGTGTGTGGGGGGTCTAGGTTTTACAGTGTTCTCCCTATTCCACCCGGTATTAGAAGATATGATGTAACATAAAGCATGGCATCGTGGCAAGTTTATTTTTTTTTGTACTGAACACATCAAGGTGGAAAGCATTAAAGATACATGACCCAAATACTTTTAGGTAAATAAATTCCCAATTTAGTTTAATCTCTGAAATTTCTGTCTTTATAGGTCTTTTTTGTTGTTGTTTTGTTCTGACTAAAAGACCCACAGCTTTCTCTTTGGGGATCTCCTGTTGAGTTTGTTCTCAGCACATCATTTTTCTGAAAGGTCCGAGTATGGCATTACTTCACCCTACAGTCCCCACAGGGTCTGGGCAATGTTCTTGGAAACACAAAGATGATCTCACACAGTTGGAAGAAGAGTCTCATAAAATAATGGTTCTTCTCTCAGGCCACTGCATACTGCTAAAATACATTGCTTCTTGACCTTTTGGCTAAGCTCCCATATAGAACAACTAAAATATTAGCATCCTGTCAGCTTTACCACATTTGGAGCTATAATTCTTGACAGCTGTAAGAGATCTTGTGCTTTGTGGGGGCTCAGATGAGCTGTCTTTGTAGAGGCCCCTTTGTGATAGCCGAGTTTGTCCAAAAAGCCTGGATCACAGACTACGCGGTCTAGTAATCCACATAATGCTTGAATCATCTCTGCAATGCTTACTTCATTTTTCCCTGGCAAGGGTTGTTCAGGGTGGGCCTCAATGCCACCAGTAAGGGGCAGGGGACTGTGAGGCAGCCCATTCTGTGTTTGGCTTACTATTTGTTTGGTGACAAAGAAATTCTTTCTTGTTGAGCTGAAATCTTCCTCCCTGAAACTCACACTCGTTAATTCTAGTTCTGCCCTGGAGGTCTATGTACATACAGTAAGTTGAATTCTCTTTCACCATTTGATGACATCAACTGTTTGTTCCCCAAGTCTTATCTTTAGATTAAATAATATAATCCCTAATATAAGTTCTCTTGGAATTTGGATTCAGTTTATTTCATTAAAGCATTTTTCAAACATACTATACAATGTCCCCAGAGCTGAATTCAGTTCTGAGTTATCCACCTCATCATTTCCAACATTATATATTTAGTAGAGCACCATAAAGTACCTTCTTATTTCTTTTAGAATTATATCATTGATATGTATTGAGTTTATAAATTAAAATTCCTATGTCTCTTACTTATTGTCACTAAACTTACACAGTTGATTTTTGAAACTATGTATGGAATCTTGTACTTACTCTAAATTTTGTTTGATTTAGTCCATTGTTCCAACCTCTCCTGGCACTTCCTAAATCCTCCTGATTATTTTGTCAACAGCATTTGTTGTCACTCTTGGCTTTTTTATCATATACAAATATGAGGAGCATGCTTTCCATATTTCTATTTTACTCATTAAAGTGAGAAAGGCAAAACTAAAGTGAAATAAGCCAATCCCAAGAAACTAAAGGATTTGTGTTCTCTCTGATATGTGGATGCTAACACACAATGGACCAGGGTCTAGAAGTTCAGTAGATTAGACAAAGAGGAATGAAGGGAAGGGAGGGGCGACAGGAATAAGAAGGTCAGTGGGACAGATCTGACTTAACATCTTGAATACATATATGAATACACCATAGTAAATCTCCACATTGTGTGCAGCCACAGGACTGAGATCCTAATTGGAGTGGGATGTGCTCCATGTTTGTATGAATGTGTTGAAGTGTACTCTGCTGTCATGTGTGGCTGGGAATAAGAAATTTAAAAAAAAAAGGAAAGAAAGGCAGAGCTAAAGACAGAGGGTGTGTAAAAATGGAAATTATAGTGCACTGATGAAGTTTATTACTTACTATTTAACAATGAGCTCTAGATCTAACTAGTGAAACAAGCCCTTATGTAGGGAACCTGATGTGGTGGAAGAAGTTGGTAATGTTTCAGTTCTTTGATTATGATTTCTTACTTTAAAAAAGAAGTAATAAATTAAAAGAAGCATTTAAATCAAAAGTAAGAAAATCCTATTGCTATTTTTTATAAAGATAGCCAAGATTTTGAACCCCAGCCCCATGTGTGGAGGAGATGAAGCAGACCAATCCTGACACTACGTGCAAAGGAGACCTACTGTACTACAGCCCCTCGGCTACCAACCGTTGGCTATCCCTGCGTACTTCCGTCCAGAGCCAATAGCCAGGACCAGGAAGATCATCCCCGAAGTCCCTACAGGCCCAGTTATACCAGAGGTGAGGTATTGGTAACTTGCAGGGACACTACAAGATTATAGGGTAGAAATTATAACAACTCAGATTGGCACTGCTAGAGAGGAAAACACATGAAAAACATGAAAAAACAAGGGAAGAAAATGCCCCAAACAAACCAAGGTGCTATAATAATAGAATCCATTGACAGCACAGTAGATAAAATGTCAGATAAGGAGTTCAGAACGTACATAATTAAAATGAACTGTGAAGCACAGAATAGTATGAGAACAATTACAGGCTACAATTGATTAATCCAACAAAGAGATTAGATAGCAAACACAGACAACCGTCGATCACTCCAACAAAGAGATAAGAGAGCAAATATAGGGAGCAAAAGATTACTTCAAGCAAGAGATAGAGACTTCCAAAAAAACCCAAAAAAACCAAAACAAAAACAAAAACAAAAAAAAAACCAAGCAGGAATTCTTGAAATGAAGGAAACAATAAACCAAATAAAAAATTCAATAGAGAGCATCACCAACAAAATAGATAACTTGGAAGATAGAACCTCAGACAATGAAGACAAAATATATAATCTTTTTTTTTAAATTTATTTTAAAACAGAAGAATGCATTTCAAGTTATAGGACATATATGGAGCTCAATTATCCATCTCTGGTGCAAACAAGATAAAGTCACACCATTTGTGTCTTCATACATGTACCTAGGGTAGTGATGTCCATCTCATTCCACCATTTTTGCTACTCCCATTCCCCCTCCCCTCCCCCACCTCCCCCCTGCCCCATCCAAAGTTCCTCTATTTCTCCCATGCTCCCCTCCCCCACCTCCATTATATATCAGCATCCACTAATCAGAGAGAACATTCGGCCTTTGATTGTTTTGGGATTGGCTTACTTCACTTAGCATGATGTTCTCCAGTTTCATCCATTTACCTGCAAATGCCATAATTTTATTCTCTTTTATTGCTGAGTAATATTCCATTGTGTATACATATCACAGTTTCTTTATCCATTCATCTGTTGAAGGGTATCTAGGTTGCTCCCACAGTTTAGCTATTGTGAATTGAGCTGCTATAAACATTGAAGTGGCTGCATTACTGTAGTATGCTGTTTTTAAGTCTTTAGGGTATAGGCCCAGGAGTGGGATAGCTGGGTCAAATGGTGGTTTCATTCCAAGTTTTTTAAGGACTCTCCATACTGCTTTCCAGATAGCTTGCACCAATTTGCAGTCCCACCAGCAATGTATGAGTGTGCCTTTTTCACCACATCCTCTCCAGCACTTATTGTTGCTTATATTTTGGATAGCTGCCATTCTGACTGGCGTGAGGTGAAATCTTAGAGTAGTTTTGATTTTCATTTCTCTAATGGCTAGAGATGTTGAACATTATTTCATATGTCTGTTGATTGATTGTATATCTTCTTCTGAGAAGTGTCTGTTCAGCTCCTTCAGCCCATTTATTGATTGAGTTGTTTTTTTGGTGTTAAGTTTTTTGAGTACTTTATATATCCTGGAGATCAGTGCTCTATCTGATGTGCGTGTGGCAAAGATTTGTTCCCAGAATGCAGGCTCTCTGTTCACTTCATTCATAGTTTCTTTTGCTGAGAAGAAGCTTTTTAGTTTGAATCCATCCCATTTATTGATTCTTGATTTTACTTCTTGTACTATAGGAGTCTTGTTAAGGAAGTCGGGGCCTAATCCAACATGATGAAGATTTGGGCCTACTTTCTCCTCAATTAGGTGCAGGGTCTCTGGTCTAATTCCTAGGTCCTTGATCCACTTTGAGTTGAGTTTTGTGGATGGTGAGAGATAAGGGTTTAGTTTTATTTTGCTGCATATGGATTTCCAGTTTTCCCAGCACCATTTGTTGAAGAGGTTATCTTTTCTCCAATGTACTTGTTTGGCATCTTTGTCTAGTATAAGATACCTGCATTTAAGTGGGTTTGTCTCTGTGTCTTCTATTCTGTGCCATTGGTGTACATGTCTATTTTGGTGCCAGTACTATGCTGTTTTTGTTACTATAGCTTTGTAGTATAGTTTAAGGTCTGGTATTGTGATGCCTCCTGCTTCATTCTTTTTGGTAAGGATTGTTTTGGCTATTCTGGGTCTCTTATTCTTCCAAATGAATTTCATGATTGCTTTTTCTGTATATTGCTTGAATCTATATAGCACTTTGGGTCATATGGCCATTTTGATAATATTGATTCTGCCTATCCAACAACATGGGAGATTTTTCCATCTTCTAAGATCTTCTTCAATTTCTTTCTTTATTGTCCTGTAGTTTTCATTTTAGAGGTGTTTCACTGCTTTTGTTAAATTGATTCCCATGTATTTTATTTTATTTTATTTTTTTGAGGCTATTGTGAATGGAGTAGTTTTTCTAATTTCTCTTTCAGAAGATTCATTGCTGATGTATAGAAATGCAATTGATTTATGAATGTTGATTTTATATCCTGATACTTTGCTGAATTCATTTATTAATTCTAGAAGTTTTCTGGTGGAATTTTTTGGATCCTCTAAATATAGAATCATGTTGTTGGCAAATAATGATAGTTTGAGTTCTTTTTTTCTTATTTGTATCCCTTTAATTTCTTTCCTCTGTTTAATTGTTCTGGCTAGTGTTTCAGGGACCATGTTAAATAGCAATGGTGAGAGAAGGCATCCCTATCTTGTTCCCATTTTTAGAAGGAATGCTTCCAAATTTTCTCCATGTAGGATAATGTTGGCCTTGGGTTTAGCATAGATAGCTTTTACAAAGTTGAGGTATGTTCCTACTATCTGTAGTTTTTCTAGTGTTTTGAACATAAAAGGGTGCTACATTTTGTCAAATGCTTTCTCTGCATCAATTGCTAAAATCATATGATTCTTATCTTTAAGTCTATTGATGTGATGGATTATGTTAATTGATTTCCGTATGTTGAACCAAACTTGCATCCCTGGAATGAACCCCACTTGATCATGGTGCACTATTTTTTTGATATGTTTTTGTATGCGATTTGCCAGAATTTTATTGAGAATTTTTGCATCTATGTTCATCAGGGATATTGGTCTGAAGTTTTCTTTCTTTGATGTGTCTCTGTCTGGTTTTGGAATCAGGGTGATACTTGCCTCATAGAATGA
>CM053412.1:44234607-44646967 GCA_028644305.1 Xerus rutilus
ATCTGTTTAAGTTGTGTATGTCCTCTTGGTTCAGTTTGGGTAGGTCATATGCCTCTAGAAATTTGTCGATGTCTTCAGGGTTTTCTATTTGACTGGAGTATAAATTTTCAAAATAGTTTCTAATTATCCTCTGTATTTCAGTAGTGTCTGTAGTGATATTTCCTTTTTCATCATGAATTTTAATAATTTGAGTTTTCTCTCTCCTTCTTTATGTTAGGGTGCCTAAGAGTTTGTCAATTTTATTTATTTTTTCAAAGAATAAGCTTTTTGTTTTGTCAATTTTTTGAATTGTTTCTTTTGTTTCAATTTCATTGATTTCAGCTCTGATTTTAATTATTTCCTGTCTCCTACTTCTTTTGGTATTGATTTGTTCTTCTTTTTCTAGGCCTTTGAGATGTAGTGTCAAATCATTTATTTGTTGACTTTTTCTTCTTTTCATAAATGAGCTTAATGCAATGAACTTTCCTCTTACACTGCCTTCATAGTGTCCCAGAGATTTTGATATGTTTTTTTGGAGTTTTCATTTACCTCTAAGAATTTTTAATCTCTTCTATGATGTCTTCTGTTATCCATGCACCGTTCAATAGCATATTATTCAGTCTCCATGTGTTAGAGTCATTTCTATTTTTTAATCTGTCATTGATTTCTAATTTTATTCCATTATGATCAGATAGAATGCAGGATAGTATCTCTATTTTTTGTGTTTGCCAAGACTTGCTTTGTGACATTACATATGATCTATTTTGGAGAAAGATCCATGTGCTGCTGAGAAAAAAGTGTATTTGCTCATTGATGGATGGAATACTCTATATATGTCTGTTAAGTCTAAATTATTGTTTGTTTTATTGAGTTCTATGGTTTCTTTGTTTAGTTTTTGTTTGGAAGATTTGTCCAGTGGTGAGAGAGCTGTGTTAAAGTCACCAAGTATTACTGTGTTATGGTCTATTTGATTCTTGTAGTTGATAAGGGTTTGTTTGATATACATAGATGCCCTATTGTTTGGGGCATAGATATTTATAATTGTTATGTCTTGTTTATGTATGATTCCCTTAAGAAGTATGAAATGTCTTTCTTTATCCCTTTTCACTAACTTTGGTCTGAAGTCCACTTTATCTGATGTGAAGTTGAAAACCCCTGCTTGTTTATGGGGTCCATGTGAGTGATATGTTTTTTTGTCACCCTTTCACTTTCAGTCTGTGAATGTCTTTTCCTGTGAAATGAGTCTCTTGAAGGCAGCATATTGTTGGGTCTTTTTTTTTTTTAATTCAGTTTGTCAGTCTATGTCTTTTAATTGATGAGTTTAGGCCATTTACATTCAGGGCTATTATTGAAATATGATTTGTAATCCTGGTCATTTTGGTTTATTTTTGGTTTTTACCTTGACTTGGTTTCTCCTTTGATTGGCCTTTCCGTTAGTGTTGTTCCTCTCTTTGTATATTTTTATTGTTGGTTATCATTTCCTCCTCATGAAATATTTTGCCAAGAATGCTGTGTAGTGCAGGCTTTCTTGCTGTAAATTCTTTTAACTTTTGTTTATCATGGAAGGTTTTTATTTCATCATCAAATCTGAAGCTCAGTTTTGCTGGATATAAGATTCTTGGTTGGCATCCATTTGCTTTCAGAGCTTGGTGTATGTTGTTCCACAATCTCCTGACTTTTAGGGTCTGGGTTGAAAATTGTGCTGAGATCCAAATTTGTCTCCCCCTATATGTAATCTGATTCCTCTCTCTTGTGGACTTTAAAATTCTATCCTTATTCTGTATGCTGGGCATTTTCATTATAACGTGCCTTGGTGTAGATCTGTTGTAATTTTATACATTTGTTGTCCTGTAAGCCTCTTGTATTTAATTTTCCTATTCATTTTTCATATTTGGGAAATTTTCTGATATTTTTTCATTGAAGAGATTGTGCATTCCTTTGGTTTGAAATTCTGTGCCTTCTTCTATCCCAATAAATCTTAGATTTGGTCTTTTGATGCTATCCCATAATTATTGTATGTTCTGTTCATGGTTTCTTACCATCTTCACTGTGTGGTCAATTTATTTTCAAGATTGTATATTTTGTCTTCATTATCTGAAGCTCTGTCTTCCAGGTGATCTAGTCTGCTAGTGATGCTTTCTATTGAATTTTTTATTTGGTTTATTGTTTCCTTCATTTCAAGAATTTCTGATAGTTTTTTTCCACAATGTCTAGCTCTTTCTTAAAGTAATCTTTTGCTACCTGTATTTACTCTCTTATCTCTTTGTTGGTGTGATTGATGGTTGCCTTTATTTGCTCTTTTATCCCTGTTGTAGTGATCAAGGGTAGCCTTTATTTACTCTCTTATTTCTTTTTTAGGTGATCAATTTTTGCCTGTATTTGCTCACTTAAGTCATTCTTTAATTCACAGATCATTTTAATTATGTACATTCTGAATTATTTCTCTGACATTTCAACTGTGCTGTTAATGGATTCAATTATTGTAGTATCTTGGTTTGTTTGGGGCACTTCTCTTGTTTTTTCATGTTGATTATGTATCTTCCTTTCTTGCAATGCTGATCTGAGGTATTGCAGTTTCTATCCCATAATCTTATAGTGACACTACAGATTACCTGTATCTCACCTTGGAGTTCACTTACAGCCCCCAGCAGGTGTCCCTAGATGGGCACTATTGCCACTAAGGATGGTGGTAGCGGTAGTGGAGGTAACTCAAGATGGTAGTGGAAGTGGCCCCAGATGGATGCAAACACTTTCAGAGATAGGGCTAAAAGGGTGAGACCTACAATGGCTTTGGGCTAATTGATCTGAGATGCAGAACTTTGGCAGGCTGCTGCCTCCAGGCCTTGTCTGTTGTACCAAGGTAGAGGTTAATACATGGGAAGAATTATGGGGATGGGTGCAGTGTATAAGATGGATACAGTAAGGGAACAACAGCATGGATGCACTATGTGCAGGAGCGGGCCTGGGCCTGGGCTCTCACACAGACCTATGGGGGCAGTCCTAGGCTTGATCTTGGCCTGGACTCCCTCAGGGATTCCAGCTGATGGGTCTAGCCCTGGGCCTGGGCTCCCTCGGATAGGCAGGGGCTGTGGCGCTGAACTGGCTTCAGGTGTCCCTGGGGGCAGTCCTTCGCCTGGGTCTGGGTTCCCCTGTGGGTTAGCAGATTGGTGGATAGAAATCTCAGGCCTGACCTTGACTGGGATCCCACAGAGGTCCCTGAAGATGGTCCTGGGCCTTGGCCTGTGCTCCTGCTGGCACAGAACTGTGGGCGGTCTGGGCCTCAGTTAGGCCAGGTCTCCCGCAGGGGTCTTAAGAGGCAGTCCTTCACCTGGGTCTGGGTTCCCCTGTGATTGGCAGGTAGCAATCTCGGGTCTGCCCTTGGTTGAGCTCCTGCGGTGGTCCCTGAAGGTGGTCCTGGGCTTTGGCCTGTGCTCCCACTGGTCCTCCATTTAAAATTAATTACTATACTTTTTTGTTTTTTCATTGCTAAGATTGAACCCAGGGCTTCAAGGACATTAGGTATGTGTTCTACCATTGAGCTACACCCCAGCCCTCATTGCCACTATTCTTTAATTTTTCCCCCGTATTTTTATTGCATTATATATAATGTTAAGATTCATTGTTATATTTTTGCACATGCACACAATATAACAATACATTTTGGCCAGTATATTTCCCCAGTATGTACCCTTTTCATTGCCACAATTTTTAACAGTGACAGGAACATATTTGTAAGAGATGGAAAGGAACACATTCTCAGTTGGTACATTCTGGCTGAATAAAAGGAAACAGGCTTCAGTAGATAAACTGAAGGATGAGTTGAATTTTCCAATGAGGAAAGGGTCTAGCATGACTTTCCATGGAAAAGATTTCCAGGTAAGTTCAAGAGGAAAGAAATTTAAAGCTGAATTTCATAAGGAAGTAATAATTCCCTTCTGATTAATGACTGCTCATAGACAACATTTCCAGGATAGACAAACAGCAGTGCCACATTCCAACTTTTTTTTTTTTTTTTTTTTTTTAATCTTTTTCTTAGTCGTAGATGGACACAATGTCTTTATTTTATTGCTTTGTATGTGGTGCCGAGGATCGAACCCAGGGCCTCACGCATGCGAGGCAAGCGCTCTACCGCTGAGCCACAATCCCAGGCCCCACATTCCAACTTTTAAAAGACTCCTTTCATCAGTTGGACACTTCAACCTTCTTTAGATTACCCTAATTAAGATGCATGCCAGTATACATGATTACTAATGGGATAATTGTACTTTATTTTTCTTTTGTTTATGGAGTGTCATAGTTACATTTTTGGCTATATTTTACAATGTTATGACCTGGACTGCAAACAAATTCTTGGACAAGCTGCTATGGGATGTTTGTAAAATAATTTTGGAGAGTAGTTTGTCTTAATTTGATTCTCCTCTGCTACATGTACATACATGCACATCCACACACATCATCCATCTCTCTCAAAGAGTCACAAAGTTTATTGGTTTTGTCTAGCACAAATATTACGATTACAGTTCCTTTGTAACTGAATATTGTTTTGTGACCTACCATCAATTCTTGAAGATTTTTACTTTTAAGACTTTATAGTCAATGTAACATATAGTGTCAAAAATCATTCTTGTGCCTATACACATTCTGTGCTTTAACCACAGTGAATTTCTTGCACATATTCACATGTGTTATGATATAACCTCCTCCAAAGCCCTTCCCTTTGACTGGAATGTCCCCTTATTCAGTTCAGTAATTCTTAATCATGTCAAAATGAAATAAATGCTGACTGCTTTCCAGGAAGTTTTCCTTGATTCCTCCTCTTATTCAAATGCTTTCATGCTTATCATTTATATACCAGATATCACACCATACTATAAATGTTAATCTACTTTTAGGTTTTTTTTGTTGTTGTTTAAAATTATGTGTCTACATATTTTTTGTAGTGAGCTTTTTTGCTGCTGTGACTAAAAGACCCAACCAGTACACTATAGAGGAGACAAGTTTGAGGGCTCACAGTTTTAGAAGTCTTAGTTCATAAAAGGCCAGCTCCATTCTCGGGCTCACGGTGAGGCAGGACATCTTGGTGGAAGGGTGTGGCACAGGGAAGCAGCTCACATGGTGATCAGAAAGGAAGGAGGGAGGGGAGAGCGAGCAAGCGAGAGAGAGAGAGAGAGAGAGAGACAGAGAGACAGAGAGAGAGAGAGACAGAGAGCGAGAGAGAGACACTCCACTTTCCAGATATAAAATATATACCCCATAGCCATGCCCCTAGTGAGCCACTTCCTCCAGCCACACCCCACCTGCTTCTAGTCACCACCCAGTTAATCCCATTAGGGATTATTTCACTGACTAGATTAAGGCTATAGCCCAATCATTTCTCCTCCAAACTTTCTTGTATAATCTCACATGTGAACTTTTGGGGGACACCTCACATGTAAACCATAACAATATTATATAATTTATCATAAGTATCACTACTCCCTGAGACTTAATAGATGCTACTATGGTTTTGATGTAAGATGTCCTCCCAAAGCTCCTCTATTAATGCAGGAATGTTCAGAGGTGAAATGATTGCATTGAGAATTGTAACCTAGTCAAGCCAGCCTAGTCTGAATGGATTGGCTGGGTGATAACCCGAAAAAGGTGGGGTATGGCTAGAGGAGATAGGTTACTGAGGACATGCCAGGGAAGGGTGAATCTGCCCTGTGGCCCTTCTTTTTCTCTCTGTCTGTCCTTCCTGACCCTGCCATGAGCTCAGCAGTTTTCCTCTTCTGAGTTCTCCCCCCATGATGCGCTGCCTCAGCTTTGGTCCAGAGCAATGGAGTTGGCCGTCTGCGGACTGGGAGCTCTGAAGCCATGAGTCCAAAATATACTTTTTCTTCTCTAAGTCATTCTTGTTGGGTTATTTTGGTCACAGTGATATAGAAGCTGACTAAAACATGTGCTTAACAAATGCAAGAAAGATTTTCTTAAAGTGGGGTTCTTTCTTACTGTCTAGACTAGAAGAGGTGCTTGTTTTGTATATTCTCACAGAACACTGAACTTCTCTTTTGCAGCACTTATCAGAGTTGTAATATATATCGATTTCTGCAATTGTTCCATCCACTTTTTCCCTGGATTAGAAATTCTGTGAGGGCAGGGGCCACGTCCTTTCTTATTTTCATTGTTCTGTTCCTGTTGCTGGTACAGAGCCCAGCACAAGGTATATAGTAAACAATTACTTGTTAAATCAGGAGCTGTTTAATAAATAGATCTCTGAGAGAGAAGTTGGTGAGGAAAGTGATGCCTTTAGTTTTAGTTTGATGGAAAGGTTTGCAAAGGGGGTGTGTGATAGAAAAAGAGTAAGAATGAAGGAGAGTGTCTTAAAAGCTGAACTGGAATACTAAATATATAGTGTGAAGAAGGCAGCAAGCAGAGGATGGGCAGGAAAGCACAGGGCTTGGGAAAAGGAGAGAAGTAGGGGAGAAGATTTTACTGCCCACGCTGTGATGGTGGTTTACTGTAATGAGGGCCACGGGAAAGTGGAAGGCAGGACGGATGGGTGTCATGGAGTTTACCTAACTTGGGGTTTCAAATAGGACTTTGGCTTAAAGATTTTTTTCATGGACTCAGTAGCTCTCCTTCCAAAGAGAGAAGGGCTCTGTAGAAAGAGTTTTGACTTTGATATTAACAAACCTGGTTCCAAAATGCAGCTATCACACTTATTAGCCATCTGACTTTGAATAAGACATTGGAGTCTCCATTTTCTCATTTGTAAGAAGAGGATAATCATATTCATCTCGAAGGGTTCTTGCAGTTAAGTTGAGACAACGTTCATAATATATCTAACTCAGTATCTAGTTCAGAGGAATTACTGAATAAATGGTAGCACGTATTAACTTTGACAAGACTTAGTCTTTATGGGACTTTTGAATGGTTCTATTCTTGGCCTAAATTGTTCAGTACTTTAAATCAACAGTTTGAGGTATTATTATCAAATTTGAAGGTGACACAAAATTGGGAAAAATAGATAATCTCTTGTCTAAGAGGCTAAGGAGCCATAAAAATCTTGACAACCTAGAAGGATAGGCTGAAATCAGCATGCTAAAATTAATAGGGATAAATTTAGACTCTTGCTTTTGTGTTTAAAGCAGCTAAAGCCAGAATAAGGGAGATCTTGCTTAATAGTTTATAAAAGAAAGAGAAAGGCCCAGGAGAGTTAGCTGTCAGCTTAACATAAGCCAACTGGGTGAAGGCTGCCAAAAAACTAATGTGATCTGAGGTCATGTGATGGAAATAGAGTATCCAGAAGAAACGAGGTAATCATCCAAGTGTCCTCGCACTGGTCAGGCAACATCAAGGGAGTTTTGTTCAGTTCTTGGCCTGAACTTTAAGAGAGAGAAAGATCTAGAAGAAGGTTAACAAGAGGGTCAAAGTTCTGGAAAGCATGTCATTTGAGCAATAGTCAAAGGCACCAGGAATGTTTAGTCTGGAAAGGAGGACTGGAGTGGTGCAGGTTGGGAGTGGAAAGGGAGTGATGTGGAGCAGGCTATTGCCTTTAGATATTTGAAGAACCAGGCTTGTTCTTCAGGTTCAAAGGATGAAAGCAAGATTATGATTGAAAATTGCAGGGAAGGGAATTTTTGGTCAGTGCATGTTAAAGTATATTGATTATGGATTCATTCACTAATGTTTATAAACTCTATGTTCCAGGCTCTCTGTTTGGCTCATATGTTACACATTTTGTCCTTATATCAACTCAGAAAGGTGGGTATTATTATCCTCATTTTATAGATAAGGAAACTGTGGCTTAGATTGAACAATATTTATCTAAAGCCATGCAACATGTTAAATGATGAAGCTGGGGCTCCAGCTTAGGCTCTGTGTAATTAGAAAGCCTATGATTTTTATCCCTATGGCATATTTCACATAGGGTTTTTTGGGACACAGTAGTTTCCATACTAAGCTCAGGACAGTCCCATTTTGGTTTATTCAGCCTAATTTCATAGTATGCTTTCCCACACTCCAAGATGGAGAAATTTGCTGCCTAAAAGGATAGGATTTTAGCTTACTGTCTGCCCTTGACCACTTTCCAACAGCACTTCCAGAAAATTTCAATTGTTCAAATATAAAAACAGTCTATCCTAAGTGACAATGAGCTCCCAGTTCTTGGACGTAATAAAAAAGAAGCTTGATGCTACCTGTCAGAGTTGTTGAAGATGAGAATTTTCTATTTGGCTTGTTGTCATGAAGACCATTTTTACGATCCTTCCATCTCTGTCATGCTGTGATTCAGATACAGAGGTGTGCTTTCTCAGACTCTGAGGTGATCCTTAAGGATTTTATATAGAGTTAAGAGCATAGCATGGGACTGGTTTGACAAGATATTTCAAGAAGCCTGCAATATGGGCCATCTCCCTTCTGATGGTCATTTCCTTCTGCTACATGTAGTTAAAAGTGCATGTATAAATGTTTTGAGATTTTGCCCTCAGATCATACATGCCTTGAATTTCCAACCCAAGGCTCTTCCAAGAAAGATTCAGGTATCAATTTACTTTATAGATGTGTTTTTGTCATTAATATGTTTATTCATTTAAAAATCATTTCAAAATGAGGAGAAATAAAGCAGATTTCAGCTTTCCCTTCAGAATGTACTCTTCAGTAAAATTTCATTTCACTGAAGGTTTTTTAGGCCTTATGACTGAGTGTCTGGGAGCTCATTAGTATTTTGAGAAACATCTTTATGCCTTTCTTAAAAAATTTCCTGTATCTGCATGTTATTCAGCTTTGTCTTGTTGTGACCAAAATACCTGACGTGCACAACTTAGAGGAAAGAAAGTTTATTTTGGTTGACAGTTTCATAGATTTACTCCATGGTAGGCTGAACCCCTTGTTCTGGGCCCAAGGTGAAGCAGAACATTAAGCAAGAAGGGCATGGTGGAAGGAAGTTGGTCAGGACATGGCCAGGAAGCAGAGGTTGGAGCTGAGGAGAGACTGGACAAGGGTCTACAGGGAAGATGCACCCTTCCAAGGCACATCCCCAGTGACCCACCTCTTCCAATCTTGTCTCACCTGCCTGTAGTTATCCCTCAGTCCATTCAAACTAGGATGAACTGATCAGGTTATAGCTCTTGTAATCTAATAATTTCACCTCTAAACATTCCTGCATTAACATAGGAGCTTTTGGGGAACACCTCATATCCAAACCATAATATTCTGAGTAATATTGTCTTGGAAAAGTTTTTTCTTTTTTTTTGTCTTTTAACATACATGGAAGTAAAAAAAAAAAAACAACAGAAAGAGTAAAGTGACCATTGGAATACATTGGCCCCACATATGTTTGGACATTCTTAGTGATATGCTGCTATCTCACTTTGGAGAACTCTATGGGACAGTGATGCTGGGGGAGCCTTTGTCACTTGGTGAGTCTCTCTTGTTTGCTGAAGTAAGGGGAGATGGCCAGAATCTCCTTTGGGGGATTCTTCTTCCTGCCAAGGAGGATGTAAGCCACCTGAGATATTAAAGTCCAGAATACTTAGTAAAGAATGAAAGATAAAGTCAGAAAGATAGTTTCCAAAGTTAGAGCCCTGATAGGTCCAGTCCACGTGGGAGCTGGAGCTAGACAACAAGAAAATGGCTCCCATGGTTTATTTAAGGAGGTACATCAAAGGCAGGGATAAGGTTTCAAGGGCAGAGTCTTGCTTCCTGATGTCTTGCAGTCAGCAGGTTGATTGGCATCTTGGCAGGTCATACCCTTTTCAGAGGGGCTGTGAGGCTATAGCAAGTCAGCCCATCTCCAGTGCTGTGTGGGATCTTTGGCAGAGCTGAGGGAGAAGTTCACCTGCATCAGGCGGTCTGTCCCTGTGGGGGTGCCATGGAAGTTCCCAATGCCAGACCTGTCCCCTCACTGGCTGTGATGCCGATAGTCCACATACAGCCCACGGATGGATGGCTCTCTACACTGAAGAAGATGCTCTTTTGTCCTTAGTCATAATAAGAGGCAGATGGACAATCAGAGAATTCTTACCTGGGGGAAACTGAAAACAGTAAACATTTCCAAAGACAGTATGATAAATCTACAAAAGTCCACATTTTATTCCATCTATGTCCTTATTCTGTGTGTGTCTCTCTGTGAGGACCCAAGCAACAGAGTCATTTTTCATTTAAGTTTAACCTGCTCATTTCTTTTTTCTTGCATAGTTCTACTGTTTGTGTTTTCTTTACTAACAGCAATCATTGTTGAAGACCCACATGTGGTCAAGCTCTGTACTAAGTGTTTTTCAGTATTGTCTTCTTTACTTCTAACAATGACTCTCTGAGGTAGGGCACTGTCATCCCTCTTTTGTAAGAGAGGGAATAGAGGTTAAATATCTTGTCTGAATTAATATAGCTAGTAACTGGAAAACTCAGATTTTTAAAAATTGATTTTAAAAATCAGCTATAAGTTAGCTAAATTATGCTAACATGTATATTGCCTCACATATTTTTCAATTTTGAGTGTATATGTGATGAGAACACTTAAAAACTACTCTTTAAGAAATTTTCAAGGATATAATACATTACTACTAACTTTAGTCAGTATGTTGTACAATAAATCTCTTGAGCCTATTCCTCTTGTTTAACTGACATTTTGTATCCTTTGCCCAAGATCCCCTCACTGCCCCCCTACCCCTGCTCCCTATTTTCCCCAACCCCTGGGAGTCACCAGTTCTGATATTCTCTACTTCTGAGCTCAACATTTCAGACTCTGCTTATGAGTGTGGTCATGCAGTATTTGTTGTTCCCTGTCTTATTGCACTTAACGTAGTGTCTTCTAGGTTTGTCCATGTTGTCTCAAATGATAGCATTTTCTTTATCAAAATCTATTTTCTTTTCATTATGTTTTAATGTGACCTGAGTTTGCCTTTCTTCCCAAAACATAACTGAAATATGAAATAATTTTTTTTCCAAGACTTCCATCCTCTAATACTTGGGGATTATTACTTTGTTCTTTATATTTTCCTGCAATTTTCTTTTCCTGAGTCCTTAAGCCTCAGAGAAAGTTTTCTTTACATCAGAACCTGGATTCTTAATGCCTAAAAACCTTCCATGGTCATTTGGAACTACTTCTCATCTATCATCTCCTAACCAGAATCATTGCCTGGCTCCTCCTAAGGAAATATCTTCATTGGTTCTAAGTCCAGTCTTCATGAATTTCTCATTAAGCATTCTTATACATTGACATGAAAACAATGCTATTTAATATAAGGAATATATTTTAACATCATACTCCTCCTTTTCATTGAGGTGCTTCATTTCCAAGCTCCTGGAAAATCAAATATCTAACTGAAGCTATGCTATATGGGGTAGTAAGAAGTGAGACAGGGATGCAAACTATTGGCTTTATATTTCTATAAAAGGGGAGCTTTTCTAAGAAATCTGCATTTCTGGGGAGGAAGAGTCTACTCTCTCCCCACAATTCTTCCCTTGTTTGATAGAGAACATAATTTTTTTAAAAAAATCTCTTTCCATATATAAACCAATGGGGTTACTTTGTCACAAAGAGCTAAAAAGTCAGACAAGTGCATGTTCTGATTTTCCTTATATTTTCTCCCTCAGGTTGGGTAGTAGTGGTTGTCTTCTGGTGCATTGAGGTCACATAGAGCTTACCACACTAATTATTTTGGACCTTGGGAAGAGACCACTATCTAGGAGGTTAGCTGTCTGGTGAGGAAGGCCCCAAGGGTATCTCTGAAAAACTAGGAATCATTAATTTTTCACCCTTATTACTACTAGGGTCTGAAGTGTTCCCTCTATGATTATTATTCTCCCTCTACCACCACAAAAATCTGCATGTACCATTCCACTAGTGCTAACTTTACCTTTTGTTCAATTATGTCCTTCAACTATATCTTTTCCCCACCATGGTCACATATAAGAGAGACAGGTATTTTTATAAAATTTACAAAAATCCATTTTTCCTTCCTACTTTGTTCTATGTGGGTCACTTACAGGGATGGGGTGATAGTGTACTGAATCAAGAGTTCATTCCTACATTCAACTATTATCTTTTTGGTCAAGAACTGTGTTGATTCAGTAACAGAACCCAGTGGCTTAACACAAATCCAATCATTTAAATCCTCTAGGCTCCCTTTTAGCCAGGGTGCCACCTAGAGGGTATAAAAGCAGGTTGATCTAGAGTTGCTATTAAATGAAAGAAACTAGTATTAAATGAAAGAAACTAGCCCCAGAATGGTCAGGGGAAAATTCCAGATTTTCACAATGAGCCTATATAGTACATCTATTTCTTTCTTTTTCTCAACTGCTAACCAGGCAAAAGATGAAAGGAGATAAGCCTGTTATAGTTTAAATACTAGGTGTCCCCCAAAAGCTCATGTGTGAAACAATTCAAGGAAGTTTAGAGGTGAAATGATTGGTTTATGAGAGTCTTAACCGAATCAGTGCATTAATCCTCTGATAGGGATTAACTGAGTGATAACTGAAGGCAGCTGGAATGTGGCTGAAGGAGGTACGTCATTGAGGGCATGGCTTTGGGATAAATATTTTGTCCCTGGCAAGTGGACTCTTGCCCTCTCTCTCCTTTTTGGTGGCCATGTCCTGACCTGCTTTCCTCTGCCAATTATTCTGCCACAATGTTCTACCTCACTTCAAACCCTGAGGAATGGAGCTGGCTGTCTATAGACTGAGACCTCTGAAACTGTGAGCCCCCAAATAAACTTTTCCTCTTCTAATTGTTATTGTCAGGCCTTTTAACACAGCAACAATAAACAGAGCCTTTTTGCGTGGTGGCTACTTTCAGGTGGCCATGGAGTCGGTCTCCTTAGTTAAACAGTAATGGACACATTATCTTTTTGCTGGAGCTAGATTTTGTTGTCCCATTTTCATGATAACATCTTTTTCTTTGCCTACCTGGGGTGGGGGTGGGGGTTGTAAGCAATAACTTAGGTTATTAGTTAATAAGTTAACTGACTTGTTTTAATTCTACCTTTTGTTCTTTAGGCTTAAAACAATTTTATTTTTAATTAGCATGTATTAATTATATACATTAATGGGATTCATTGTGATAGTTCAACACATGCATACAGTGTGAACTGATCAAACCAGGGTAATTAATGTTTCCCTCTCATCATTTTTTATGCTTGGAGCCTTTGGTCTCTTGTTATCTAGATCTTTATAAAACATGTACTAATTTATTGTCAACTGTAGTCATCCTTCTGTGCATTGAACACCAGACCTTATTCCATCTATGTAATTGTTTTGGTATGCATTATCCAACTTACCTTTATCCACCCTCATGTCTGTCACCCCCCCATCTCTGGTAATTGCTATTCTATATTTGGGTTGACATTTTTTAGCTTCTACATATGAAACATAATATGCAGTATTTCTCTTTCTATACCTGGCTTATTTCACTTCATATAATGTCCCTCAGTTCCCATCAATTTTGTCACAAATGGCAGGGTTTCATTTTTCTTCATGGCTGAGTAATATTCCATTGTGTATGTATTTATTTACTTATATGCCAAGTTTTCTTTATACATTCTAAAGAGCTGTCTCAGAAACTTGATGGGCACCTATAAGATAAGGATGATTCCTTGTCTTAGAGCTTGTTAATAGTGTTGCAGTAAACATGGGAATGAAGGTACCTCTTTGGTATACTGGTTTCATTTCCTTCAGATATATACCCAGAAGAGGACCATATTGTAGATCTATTTTTGTGGTTTTGAGAACCCTCCATACTGTTCTCCACAATGTCATCCTTTAAATATTTACTTCTGTTCACTGTCAGGTAGGACAGCAGAGAATCCCTTACTCTAAAACCTTGCCTTGGCAAGAGTATTTTCTGTGGGATCTAAGGAAGGCTTCTGTCTCTGAGTCTGGTCCATAGGGCTTTTATCCTTCCTGTTCTAAAAATTTTGTTTCTGTCAGCATCCCATTCTTGTCCCCAAAATTGTTGGGTCTAAGGTGTGGTTTTTCTTACTTACAAGCTTGGAACCTACTTATTCTACATATAATTTAACCTGTTATTGTTTCCTGGACACAAGCAGAAGACATAAGACTCCTGGGACAGTGACAAAAGTTATTCCTCATGGCACAAGTAACATGAGAATTAGCATTTCCTTTTCCCTCTGGGCCTATGGAGGTTACTTGATGGGTCCAGATGGATTCTATGCACACAATGGGTGTGTGTTGCGGCCAGGAAAGTTAGGGCCAAGGACCCAGCACTTGAAGAGCAAGCAGAACTTCTCTCCCTTGTTGTGTGTTAGCATCTGCATATCAGGGAAAACATTTTGCCCGAAGGGAAGGGAGGGGGGATAGGAATAGGAAAGACAGTAGAATGAATCCAATCGGATATAATTTTCCTATGTTCATTATGAATACACCACCAGGGAAACTCCACCCACAAGAATGGGATTCTAATTAGAATAAGTTTTACTCCAGGCATGTACATCAAAATATACTTCACTGTTATGCATCTCTGAAAAGAACAAACAAAAACAACAACAACAAGAGCAAGCAGAAAGCAAAATAGTCCCCATCCATCCAGGATGGAGTACAGTAATCAGACTGTGATCACTTTGATCTTCTTAAGTGTCTATTCGAGTAGCTATAGAAACTTCTTAGCATCAAGAAATGTATAAACCTTGCAAGTTGGCATATTTAGCAAGAATGTTTAGTGACACTCAGGGCCCATGATGATTGCCTCTCCCAACAGTGATGAGGTGAGTATTGGAAGGAACTGTAAGATTGTGCCCATATAAAGCTGATCTGATTCCACGTATAGTTGGTTCCTACAGTAGCAGTTGGGCCAGAATAAATAGTTAAGGGCCCCCACACAAGTGAGCCTCATGGGAGTGCATGTAAAATTTCTGAGATAGCTCTTTAGAAATATAAAGTAATAATTTTCTTTTTATTCTTATTATGACTCCTCCAGGATGGTTTGCGGCTCATTTTCTCCATAGTAGGATTCCAAATTGTTTGAGGGAAGGGCTCTGAATTCCAGTTGGGAATTCATTGAGCAATTCTGCTAGCTTTTTTATTGTTATCTCCTGAATGGAATATCTTTTTTTTCCAATATGGAGGATTGAACCCAGGAGTTCTCTACCACTGAGCTATTTCCCCAGCCCTTCTTATTTATTTATTTTTAAACTTTGAGACAGGGTCTCACTAAGTTGCCAAGGCTTGCCTCAAACTTATAATTCTCTGGCCTCAGCCTCCTCAACAAAATCATCTATTTAGTCATTAAAAACAGTGGAACATTGTATGGCCAAAGAACACCATGCTCATATATAAATTCTTATTTTCAGATGGGGAAAATCTGAGTATTAGAAATATCATCAATCAATTAATATGTAATTGAAAACAATGGGTATGAAGCGTATATGTAAAAACTGCTGTTGTTTGAATGTGGTTTCAAAACAAATAACTGAAAATGCTTTCCCTGTGACACTTACTAATAGAATGCACACCAAGGAATGTTATCTTCCAGCATTGAAATTTTGAGGATTCAAAACCCAGACACCAAAACCATAGTATTGTAGTTCCCACATAGTGGGATTGGTCTTGACACAGCAGATCTAATGAATATATGAAGTAGGTTGTCAATTCTCAGTGCTATTTAGATACTAGCTAGGTTCCTCACCACCAAGTAACCCCCGGCAGCTCATTTTGGTGCCTAAAGACCATTTGGTCTTTTGAATGTTGCCCTATTTGAATATAAACATCCCCAGAGTGATACTGAAGTTTTTTGTTAGCCAAAAAACCCTTCCAGCAGGGCTGTGGTCTGATGAAGATGAAGGAAAAGAGAACAGTACAGGGTTTTTGTATGTTTGTTTGCTGGTGGCACTGGGGCTTGGACCCAGGGGCATTCTACCACTAACCTACATCCCTTGTCCTTTGTATTATTTTATTTTATTTTATTTTTTTTTTTAGTTTTGAGACAGTGTCTTGCTAAGTTGCCTAGGCTGGCCTCAAACTTGTGATCCTCTTGCCTCAGCCTTTGGAGATGCTGAGATTATATGCATGTGTCACCACACTCTGCCAGTGCAGTTTTTTGTATGGAAATATTTCCAACTCCACTGGATAAATAACAAGGAGTGTTTGCTGGATCATATGATAAGAGTACATTTAGTTTTGTAACAAACTGCCAAATTATATTTCAAAGTGGCTGTACCAATTTTCATTCATATTAGCAAAGAATGAGAGTTTCTGTTGCTCCATATCCTCACCAGCATGTGGTGATGTCAGTGTTCTGGATTTTAGCTGTTCTGATAGTTTTGGACTAACATCTCATTGTTGTTTTAATATGAATTTTTCTGATGACTTATGATGTAGACTATCTCTTCATGTTTATTTGCCATCTATACCTTGGTGAGATTTTTGTCCAAGTCTTCAGCACATTTTTAATTGGGGTGTTTGTGTTTTTATTGTTGAGTTTTGTGAGGTCTTTGTATATTTGGGGTAACAGTTCTTTTTCAGATATGTCTTTTGAAAACATTTCTTCCCAGTCTTTGCCTTGTCTTCTCATTCTCTTGACTGTGTCTTTTACAGAGAAGAAAAATTTCATTTTAATGGAGTCCAGCTTATCAAATACTTTTTTTCATTAATTTTGCCTTTGTTGCCCATCTAAAAAGCTATCACCAACTCAAGTTAATCTAAATGTTATCTTCTAGGAGTTTTATAGTTTTGAATTTTGCATTTAGGTCTGTGTTATGGTTTGGTTCTGAGATGTCCCCCAAAAGCTCATGTGTGAGACAATGCAAGAAGGTTCAGAGGAGAAATGATTGGGTTATGAAAGTCTTAACCCAATAAATGGATTAATCACTTGATTGGATTAAATGAGTGTTAACTAAAGTGGTAGGGTGTGGCTGGAGGAGTTGAGAATTGGGGGTGTGGCTTTGGGGTATATATCTGTATCTGTCAAGTGGAGATCTCTCTCTCTGCTTCCTGATCACCATGAGGTGAGAGGCTTCCCTCCTCCGCACTCTCTCACCTCACCTCAAGCCAGAAGAAATAGAGCTGGCCTTCTTTGGACTAAGACCTCTGAAACCATGAGCCCTCAAACTTTTTCTCCTCTACAATTGTGCTGGTTGGGTCCTTCAGTTATAGTGGTGAAAAAAGCTGACTAAAACAGTCTGTGATCCATTTTAGGTTAATTTTTGTGAAGGGTTTAAGGTCTGTGCCAGTTTCATTTATTTAATTTTACATGGAGATGTTCAGTTGTTCCAGAACCATTTGTTGAAATATTATCTTTGCATCATTGTATTTCTTTTATTTTTGGTCAAACATCAGCTGACTAACTTTATAAGAGTCTGTTTCGAAGTTCTTTATTCTATTACTTTGATTTATTTCTCTATTCTTTCACCAATACCACATACTTGATTACTGTATCTTTTTTTCTTAAAGATGAATAAAATACCTTTATTTCATTTGTTTTTATTTTTTTATGTGGTGCTGAGGATCAAATCCAGTGTGTCATGCATGCTAGGCAAGCGCTCTACCACTGAGCCACAATCCCATCCCTGATTACTGCATCTTTATAGCATGTCTTGAAGTCGGTTAGTTTTAGTGTTTCAACTTTTTCTTCTTCAATATTATGTTGATCAGTATGGATCTTTTGCTGTTCTTTATGAGCTTTGAATAAGTTTGTTGATAGCTACAAAATAACTTTATGTGATTTTTTTGTGATTAAATTGAATTTATAGATCAAGCTGGCAAGAACTGACATCATGACAATATTGAGTCTTCTGTCCATGAACATTGAATGTCTTTATTTAATTGTTTGATATCTTTCAACAGAATTTTGTAGCTTTCTTTTCTAGGTCTTGTGCATGTTTTGTTATAATAACAAATATTATATATAATATTTATATATAATATTATATATAATATTTAATTATATATAACTATATATATTAAATATAAGCATTTAATTTTGGGGGTGCTAAGGTAAATGATATTGTGCTTTTAATTTTAAATTCCATTGCTAATATATAGAAAGTGATTGACTTTTTTGTATTAACCTCATATCCTGGAACCATGCTGTAACTGCTTATTAGTTCCAGAAATCTTTTTGTTAATTCAGTTTTTCTGAATAGACAATCATGGCATTTATGAATAAAGAGCTATTATTTCTTCTTTCCCAATGTATGTACATTTTATTTCCTTTTTATCTTATTGCATTAGCTATGACTTTCAGAATGATGTTTAAATGCAGGTGGTGAGAAGGGACATCCTGGCTTCTTCCTGATCTTAGGGGAAAAGTTTTGATTTTCTTTTTGTTATTGGTGCATTATAAGTATACATACTAGTGAGCTTTAAGTTTCTTACCATTAATATAATGTTAGTTGTATGTTTTCTGTATATGTTCTTTATTGAGTTGAGGAAGTTCCTCTCTATTTGTAGGTTACTGAGAGTTTTTTTCATAAGTGGATGTTGCATTCTTGTCAGTAGCTTATTCAGCATCTATTGATATGATTATGTGAATTTTCTTCCCTAATTTGATGTGATGGCTGACATTAATTGATTTTCAAATGTTGGATCAGCCTCACATACCTGAGACAAATCTCACTTGGTTTAGTTGTACAATTCTTTATATACCATATTGGATTCAATTTGCTAATATTCTGTTGAGCATTTTTATGTCTTTTCATGAGATATATTGATTTTAACTTTTTTCTTTTTTTTGGTAATATCTTTGTCTGGTTTTGGTATTCCAGTAGTGCTAGCTTCAAATAATGAGTTAGGATATTCCTTTTGCTGCCATCTTCTGGAAGAGACTGTAAAGTTTTGGTACAGTTGAAGGATAACTTTGTCAGGTACAGAAGTTGAGGTTGGTGTTTTTTTTTCCCCCCTCCCTCTCAACAATTTAAACATTTCTCTTTCTACTTCGTTACATGGTTTGTGAAAAGAAGTCAAATGCAATTCTGATCTTTGCTTCTCTGTAGGTAAGGTATTTTTCCCCCCTCTGGCTTCTTTCAGGATTGTTTTCTTATATTTGACTTTTTATAGTTTGAAATGATATATACACATATCATTTATATATATACCATATAAAATACATCTATTTTACATGTATGTATATATATAATAACATTTATTATTTTGGAATTTGCTTCTTTTCCTTTGAGCTTTCTGGATCTGTGGTTTTGTTTGTGGCAATGCTTTGGAGAAAATTTTGGACATCAATAATTCAGATATTTCTTTTGTTTCTTTTTCTTTTTCTTGAATTTCCATTATGTATATGTTACACCTTTTGCAGTGGTTTCACAGTTCTTGGATGTCCTCTTGTTTTATTCAGTCCTTTTCTTCTTCTTTGCTTTTCAGTTTTGGTGGTTTCCATTGATATATCCCCAACATCAGAGATTTATTTTCCCTTCAGCTGTGTCCAATTTACCATTAAAGCCACCAAAGGCATTCATCATTACTATGTTTTTAATTCCTAGTGTTTCTTCTTGGTTTTTTCTTAAAATTTCCATCCCTCTGCTGACATAGCTCATCTGTTCTAGCATGCTGTCTACTTTATGCATTAGCACACTTGGCATCTTTATTATAGTTGTTTTAAAGTCCTGATCTGATAACTCCAACCCTTCTGCTGCATCTTACTCTGATTTTGGTGCTTGCTCTGTCTCTTCAACTGTATTTTTCTTTTATTTTTTGTATGTCTTGTAAATTTTTCTTAATTGCCATATATGATGGACCAGGTAACAGAAACTTCTATAAATAGGCCTTTAGTAACATGGTGGTCAGATGTGGGGATGGGAAAGTGTGCACTAGGTCCATGAATAAATGTCAGTTTTTTTAGTGAGCCTGAACCTAGGGACTATGAAGCATATTTTTCAGTCCACCTTTCCTCCTCCTCAGTGGGACATAGTAAAGAGCACTGGAGTTGTGTATTGTTTTTTCTGTCACATAGAAGGCAAAAGCTGTCTAGAGTGGACTATTGCCCTTTACCCAGTCAGTTAGGCTCTGTTGAAACCATAGCAGGTTCAGTTCTGGTGGTATAGTTTCTCCTGAGGCAGATCCTCTGTTAAGAAGAACAGCACTCTGGTATATTAAAAAATGTTTAATTTCCCCCTCCCTCTGTGGGAAGCGTGAAAGAATTTTTCTCTCATACTCATTGTGAGAATCTGGTTGAACTCCTGGAGGCAAAATTTGCAGAAGTGTTTAGGTCTTGATGATTGAGTCTCCCTAGAGTTTTTAATCTCTTAGACTTGTCTGCACTGAGCCTCCAGCAATTCATCAGTTATAGTTCAGGTTTCCCTACCTTGGCAGTGTTTCCTACAGTTTGTGCTTGTGAATTTCTGCTCTGGCTTGCCAAGATTTTCTGCATTTTCCTGTCAGAATCTCTAGTTTTGGGAGCAGTGGTTTTCCTTGCAACTCCACATTTATGATGGGTCTAAAAAGAGTGGTTGATATTTTTTTATTTTTTTTAAACTTGTTTTTAGGATGAAATGACGACTTCTAGATTTTTATATGCTGGGCTACAAACTGGCAGTCCCCTAATCATTGTTTTTTTTTTTTTAATTCATAGACTTAGACTGCTACCTTCATTATAATCTAAATAGAACAGTTTTATACGACCTTATAAAAGTTATCTTTGGAACATTTGCATATTCATTTCACATAAATATATGCAAAGCATATGACCTTCTTTGAGTTTTACTCATCTTCCCTCTCACATGTTGGTCACCCCTGCTGTTGGTTCTCCCTCTGCGTACCTCTTGCATCGACGCTTTCCTTTCCATATCCACATTACCTTCGTTATTCTGACTCTAGTAAAGTACTATGGTGTCCTAATAGGTCTTCTTGCTTTTAGTCTCCTCATTCCCAACATATTGCAACCAGATTAAACTACTTAAAACTCCACTTTTATCATATAAGTTTCCTATAAAAACTTTGTTTCTTTTTTTATTATAGAAGATAGTCAAAATTTCTAAGCCCAACATTTAAGGTAGTCTAGGTTCAGACCCATGAAATTTATTAAGCTGTTCTTTCTCAGTGCAACCCCCACTCTGTAGTCTACCCAGTGAGGCTGGGCTGCCAATCTGTGGGCTATATTTCTGCTCTGCCTCTTGGATACCTGTTGAGTCTGTTATTGGGGGTGCTAGAAGGGGATTGGAGGTCTGGAAGGGCAGGAGGGATTTGCTGCTGCTTTAGTTTCTTGTGTGCTTATTTTCCTGGGAGTGTAGCTTCAGCCTCATTTTTTTACATTGGTGGCCCCAATTCCTTCCAGTTTGCCACTGTTTCTACACTTGCTCACTCAATCCCCTCAGAGACTCTAGCTCCAGCCCCTCCTTGGAGGTTTGGGTTCTAGACATGTGAATCCTTTCCTTTAAGCTATTAAATTTTCTTTCTTTCTTCCCTTTGTCCTCCAGCTGTAGGAGTGATAGCTGTTTCCTATAGGTCCTTCTTCCACAATATCTTAGAATTCTTTTTACTCTTTCAGGTACTTAGTTAACAGTTCCTTATATTGAATTTTCTTTGTTGAAATAATTGGTGTGGTTTCTGCCTCTTCATTGGGCTCTCAGTGATATGATATAGGCACTAAGCCACAGCTACAACGGTTTAAATTCTATTTCCCAAGCTAGACCTTGTGTTTCAGTGAGAAAAATCTATTCTTTTCATGGATCCATGAGTATTTCCCTTTCTCAACTTTGAAAGCTTGCCTATATCTTCCACAACTTGAGAAAGCTATCCAAATTCTGTCCATCTGAATCTTGTCTTCCAAAGCCCAGGTGAAATCCACCCCTAGACTTTCCTCTGTAGTGATCTCTTATCTTTCCAGTCCACAGTGATGTCTTCCTGGCATGGATGCCATTTTATAGTCCCATATAGCTTCTTCACGTCTATCCCCCCAGATATGCTATGTTCTATTGATTTGCTTATAAGCAAGTTGTTCAGAAGTTCAGGTGCATTTTCTGATAGAAATAACTTTATACATGGTGGCTAAGGCAATAAATGGTACATAGATTTCAGACGGCTTCATGAGTCCATTTAACTCACAATAGAACCAAATTGTAAAGGTTCAGGACTGGAATCTAACAAAAATATTTATCATTTTTTTTGGGAAAAGTTTGACACAGAATCCTGTCCTTTTATGGTGCCTGCCCATGAGAATAGAACATCCTTGGACACAATGAAGACTCAGCCAGTGGCAGTTCCTACCAAATCTTAGGGAAAGAGAGTTGAAAGTTGTGGTGGCCTGCCACCTCCTTGGGCGCTCATTTGTTTGTGTGCTGGAGTCTTTATGTCTGGGACTACCTAGACCATGTGGAGGTCAGCACTTTTCTAAGTGGTTCTTTCTCCCAAACCTTCTGAAAGGGCAAGACTGTACCTTGCATTGAGGTGTTACACAGTGCTTAGGCCCAGTATCCCCAAAATATGTTTCCTGAAATTAGACTATTTCTGAAAAAACTATGCTTATAGTGTGCCTACTGAAAATGCAGTCAAACCTGTTTTCTCTACATGTGGCATCATTAAAATTAAAGTTTGAATGTACACTTAGAAAACAACAACAACACCTCAAACCTTCACTAAGTGGGAAAGGAGAAAAGAGGATTAGAGTTGCCCTCAGCCGGAACTTCCTTCTTCCAGGAGGTATCAGGTGATACCTGTTGGTCAGCTTCATAGCATAGTGGAAGCATAACGGCTCAGTGATCAGTCAGACCTGCACAGGAGGTCCAGTTCCATACCTTCCCAACATGAGACATGAAGTAAGTTACATAATTATTGACAGTTCAGTTTCCTCATTTATAACATGGTGATAATAATATTAAGCCATGGAATGACTTTTGAGGAATAAAAGAGATAACAAATAAGGTATCTAGTGTGGAGTCTGGCATATAATATGTATTTTACATATTCAGTAAATGTTAATTCTTTTTCTTTTCATTTTAGAAATAAACTTATTTGTACTTTGAGTGCAAGAAGACATATTCAGGCTGTCTCTCCCTCTGGAGATGGCCTACATTCTCCCTTGAATGTGTATCTACTTTCCTAAACAAATCTTCTCTGAAAAGAAGGAGAAGGAGGAGGAAGAAGAAATATCCACTGTTGCTGTGTACTGTGAGCCAAGGTCTGAAAATGGACAAAGTAGTTTGCATCAAAGCAGGAGGTTTTGAGGATACACATGCTATGTTCTTTCTATTCTGTGTTCCTCTATTCATCTCTTTTGTGTGTGTGTGTGTTTTAGAATTAAAACCTTTAATGACAACTCACAAGGAGGCTACAATTGATGGAAAAAAAACTATATGCTAATTTTATATGCAGGTATACTATCTATACAATTTTATATTATCTCAGAATAATCCTTGTCTGAAATAATATTTACCAATAACAAGAATGCAATAATTCTTGGACAATGAAAATTTGTTTGCTTCTTTCTAAGTAGAGTGCTCTTTACATATATTCCCCTGAAATTGGTTCTTACCAGAACTGGTTTTTTAAAAATTAAAGCTAACATTTTCCAAAAAATCAATTTTAAATCATAACCATATTTTTTTTCATACAGAAGATAATATTTGTAAAGTCACTTTAATATGACATATATGTATTTATTTTAAACCTTTCTGTTTTTCCCTGATTTAAACAAGCTCTTAAAACTTTTTTATTTTAAAATTTTATTTATCTTATTGTTAAGTTACAATATTATCTTTATGATATGCAACATGATGTTTTGATATATGTATATATTGTGAAATGGCCAATTCAAACTAACACTGTAGGAGCTAATAAATGTATCATTTTTTTTGTGACAAGAATTCTTAAATCTAATCTCTTAGCAATTTTCATATCTATAATATATTGTTCCTAATTAAACAGACACCATGATGCACAATCAATCTCTTGGCCTGATCCTACCTCTAAAATTAAAATTTTTATGTCCATGGAACAACATTTACCCAAATCTTCCACCTTTGTTAACCACCATTTTACTCCGTTTCTGTGAGTTTGACTTTTTATATAGCACATATAAGCAAAATCATGTAGTTTTAGTCTTTCTGTGTCTGTCTTATTTTACTCAGCATAATGTCCTTCAGGTTCCTTCATACGGTAGCCAGTGATAGGGTTTTCTTTTTTAAAAGGCTGAATAGTATGCTATTGTGTAAATATATACTGTATTTTCTTTATTCCTTCACTCATTGATAGGTTTTTAGGTTGATTCTGTAACCTGGCTATGGTGATAATGTTACAATGAACAGGGGAATGTGGATATATCTTCTACATGATGATTTCTTATCTTTTGGACATAGACCTAGTGGGATGGATTAGTGGGATTGCTGAATCATACAGTAGTTCTATTTTTAATTTTTTGAGGAACCTCCATCCTCCTTTCCATATAGCTGTACTAATTTACATTGCCACCAAAAGTGTACAAGGATTCCCTTTTTTCTACATCCTTGCCAACATTTGTTACCTTTCTTAAGGCTGTTAATCCAGCAAATTTTAAAATAACATGAACACCTACTGTGAATACTAATAAACATTGACAAAAATTTCCAGAATATCTTCGAGAAAATAATTTTAAAAACTTTAAATGTCATTGTCTTCACCGTCCTTCTCTTTGGTTAAAGGAAGTAATAAATTGCTATAAATTCTATTTGTCACCCTACTGCTGGTTCACATTTACAGACCATCATAACTTAAGATAATGAAAAACTGCCTTTTGAAACACTGACCACCAGAAATATAAAACGAACCCTTCATAAACCACAATGATAAAAGTCTTCATCTCTGGCACTACTTTAAGCCTCTCTACAATATTAATAATTATCAAACTAAGATCTTTGTTCTTTAATACCTCTTTATTCATCCAGTAAAAGAAGTTGTTGAGGAAAACAGACTTTGAGTGATCATTTACCATGGCTTTCCTGTTTTAAAATTACTTCTGTCATGGAACAAGGCAGCATAGGTTTTGATCACAAGATTGTTTTCATTTTTTCTAAATATCTTTGAATTTATTAGAGAAATATTCTAAAGGGAGAGTTCAGTTAAAAAAATAAAACTAGTTCCAGTTTAACACTGCTTGTTATATCAAGTCTTACCTATCACATAGCAATTTATTTTGGATGTATCCTTTATCATTGCAACTCACATTCCCAAACTATTCAGGATTTTACTTATAAATTTTCTTACCACCAGAAAGCATCTCCCCAATTATGTTTTTCTTCTTTCTACTCTTCTATTTCTCAAAAAAAGCAATATCCCTTATACTCTGCTTATGAGAATCTATAATGGATCACTCCATGAAGGCAACCACCAATACTTTTCATATTTACAAATCCAGTTCCTCTTTCATCTAGGAATTCTCTTCTGAAAATCTGACAGTTACTTTTCTAAGTGCAGGAAATGAAATGTGTTCATTGAAGCATTCTTTTTCTTCTAACATTCAAAGATTAGAAACAACACATGTTCATTTATAGAATATTGACTTGTAAATTGGGATATATCCACAAAATGGAACATATGATAGCTATAGAAGACTAGGAGAAACAATTCTGGATAGGAACTTGGAAGATAGCATGTTTTAGTGCATTTAGTGTTTTAGATGTGGCTTATCACCACCAGCTTGACCTAGTTCTAGTGTGACTGAGGCACCAGATGAAAGGCCTCTTTATTGGGCAGCAGTCTTTTGGTTTCTGTGGCACTAGGACTAGCCCTGATGGTGTTGGCCCCACTGTCCCAAGACCAAGTTCCTCCATTGGAACTGTCTTCAAGAACTGTGGAGCACCCACTTACCCACTTTGTTTTGAAGGATGTTGCACTGGTAAGAAAAAAGCATGCCCAATTTTTTCTAAATGATTGGACTGTTAGCATAACAATTCATTTCTGATTACCTCTGTAGAATGTGCTCCAGCTGACCTTTTTTTGAATATATTAATAAATGTTTTTAAGTTTACAACAAGGGAGAAGCATGACGAAACTTCAGACGAAATACTGAAATCTGTGAACTCTTACTCTTTGGGAGCTAGCATTACTTGAGATTCAACATTCTTACCTAAGTGACATGCTGAAATCCTAATCCTTCTTTCCTGGCTGGGAAAACATTTAGTGATGCAATAGGCTATGGAGTTGCCTTAGTTTTGGGAAATATATGAAGTATTAAAATAGCAGGGACCCCAGGGATGGTGATGCACCAGGCCAGCTGTGGACCAAAACTCATTCAAGTCTCCTGACTTTGGGACACTTGATTTCTCAATATGAACAACGTGGAAGATAGTGATTTTCTGCAAGCTCGTTTCCCAAACCAGCTGTGTTTGTACATACTATTTGAGACTCATTGTTTTCATTTGTTTCAAGTATGTTCATAATTGCCCTTTGAAACATTTTTATTATTATGCTTTAAAATTCTTATCGGCTAATTCCAACATCTGTGACATCTCAGTGTTGGCCTGTATAGACTGTCTTTTCTCATTCAAATTGAGATTTTCCTTGTTCTTGGTATGATGAGTGACTTTTGTTTGTATCCTAGACATTTTGGGCATTATGTTATAAGATTCTGGATCTCATTTAAGTCTTCTCTTTTATATTCAGGCCTCTTCTTATTCCACACAAAGAGGCTCTGCCTTGTTATTGCCAAGTGGCGATGGAAGCCCAATTTCCCTTTTAGCCTCCATTAACACTTGGAGGCAGGGTTTTTTGTTATTTTTGTTTTTAATATTTATTTTTTAGTTGTAGGTGGACAGAATATCTTTATTTTGTATTTATGTGGTGCTGAGGATCGAACCCAGTGCCTCACGCGTGCTAGGCGAGCATGCTACCACTGCGCCATAACCCCAGCCCAGAGGCAGGGTTTTTTTCCTGCTAGAGGTGGGTGAGGAACAGGCTCCTCACTAGGCCTCTGCTGACACCACCCTGACTAGCAAGGGAAGAGGCATCTTCTTTTTATATTTATTTATTCTACTTAGGTATACATGACAGAAGAATGCATTTTGATTCATTGTACACAGATGGAGCACAACTTTTCATTTCTCTGGTTGTGCATGATGTAGAATCGCACCATATGTGCAGTCATACATGAAGCTAGGGCTGTGATGTTCATCTCATTCCACCATCTTACTGCCCTCATGTCTCCTCCCCTTCACTCCCTCCCCTTTGACCAAAGTTCCTCCATTCTTCCCATGCCCCCTCCCCTATTATGGATCAGCATCCACTTACCAGAGAGAACATTTGGCATTTGGTTTTTGGGGATTGGCTTACTTAGCTTAGCATGATATTCTCCAACTCCATCCTTTTACCTGCAAATGCCATAATTTTATTGCTGAGTAATATTCCATTGTGTATATGTGCCACAGTTTCTTTATCCATTCATCTGTTGAAGGACATCTGGGTTGGCTCCACAGTTTAGCTATTGTGAATTGAGCTGCTATAAACATTGAAGTGGCTGTGTCACTGTAGTGTGCTGTTTTTAAGTCTTTTAGGTATAGGCCGAGGAGTGGAATAGCTGGGTCAAATGGTGGTTCCATTCCAAGTTTTCTAAGGAATCTCCATACTGCTGTCCAGCAATGTATGAGCATGCCTTTTCCCCCATGTACTCTTGATAATTGCCATTCTGACTGGCGTGAGATGAAATCTGAGAGTAGTTTTGGTTTTCATTTCTCTAATGGCTAGAGATGTTGAACATTTTTTATATGTCTGTTGATTGATTGTATATCTTCTGAGAAGTGTCTGTTCAGCTCCTTAGCCCATTTATTGATTGGGTTGTTTGTTTTGTTGGTGTTAAGTTTTCTGAGTTCTTTATATCCTGGAGATCAGTGTTCTATCTGATGTGCGTGTGGCAAAAATTTGTTCCAAGAATGTAGGCTGTCTGTTCACTTCCTTGATTTTTTCTTTTGCTGAGAAGAAGCTTTTTAGTTTGAATCCATCCCATTTATTGATTCTTTGTAGTATAGTTTAAGGTCTGGTATTGTGATGCCTCCTGCTTTACTCTTCTTGCTAAAGATTGTTTTGGCTATTCTGGGTCTCTTATTCTTCCAAATGAATTTCATGATTGCTTTTTCTATATATTGCTTGAATCTACATAGCGCTTTGAGTAGTATAGCCATTTTGACAGTGTTGATAGTGTCTATCCAAGAGCATGGGAGATTTTCCATCTTCTAAGGTCTTCTTCAATTTCTTTCTTTAGTGTCCTGTAGTTTTCATTGTAGAGATCGTTCACCTGTTTTGTTAAATTGATTCCCATGTATTTTATTTTTTTGAGGCTATTGTGAATGGGGTAGTTTTCCTAATTTCTCTTTCAGGGAGTTCATCACTGTTGTATAAAAATGCAATTGATTTATGGGTGTTGATTTTATATCCTGTGTAGCTCTGGTTTTAAAAGCAAACAAACAGCCGAACAGACATTCTTCTCCTGATCATTTTTTTTAAAAGTATTTTTTAGTTATACATGGACACAGTGTTTTTATTTTGTTTATTTATTTTTATGTGGTGCTGAGGATTGAACCCAGTGCCTCGCACGTGCAAGGCAAGCGCTCTGCCACTGAGCCACAACCTCAGCCCCTCTTGATAATTTTTGATGGTCAGATTCTGTAATGAAGATGTTTAAACTTGTTGTCTAATTCTTCACTTCCCATTTTCTTTTTAAATCTACTTTGATTAGGATTTATTCTCCCTAAGTTCACTGGAATCACTCAACATCACTAATGCCCTCCATGTTTTCAAATTCAATAATTCTTCTAATATTTACTCAGCTCTTAAGCAGTTGAAAAAACTAATATTTTCCTCCTGAAATACTTTTCCTCACTTGGTCTCTAAGATATCATGCTCACCTTCTTTTCCTATTTTACTCGTACTCCTTACCTTCTTGATTTCCAATTTTTGAAATACTCTAAGAAGTACTTAGTTTTCTCTTGAGTACATGCATGTCTTTCTGAGATGATATCCAAATTTTTTATATTATCTTAATTTTTCACCTGACCTCCAAGCTATGTGTCAAATTAGAATATTCATGGTCATCTTTAGGATGTCTAATAGGCATCTTAAACTTAACAACTCCAAGTCTCGATTCTACTTCAGACTGTGCTCCTCCCCAAGTCTTCCTCATAACAGTGAAGGGCACAAAGACAGTGAAAGGAAACAGAGCAATGCATTAACTTGGTACTGTGAACTAGTGTTGTCAGTAGAGGCCTCACTGATGAGGTGACATTTGAGCAAAAATTAGAATGATGAGAAGGATCCATTCAGGAACCAGCTGAGGCCAAAAACTGAGGGAAGAAAGAAGAGAATGGGGAGAAGAGAGAGAGAGACGGAGGGAGATTGGTCAGTTTAGGAGTCAATCTTTCTTTTTTTATCCTCATGTCGAATCTATCAACACATCCTATGAAATGAACCCAGAATCAGGTCATTACTTCCATCACTACTACCTTTTTCCAAACTACCATCATTTTCCTGTGGGATCACTGCAGTAGTTTTCCCAGTGGTCTCCATTAGGACAGGGACCTGTTTTATTTACTGATGTACACCCTGTGCTCGTAACAAATCCTGGTTGATATCAATGCTAACTAAATTATTAGCGAATAAATGAAAGCTCCTTCTACTTTCATGAGCTAGAATGATCTTTTATTAAGGCTCAAGGCAATTATGCTCAATAAATTCCCTTTAGTGGTCTTGTATCTCACATTAAACTTAAAATCTGATTCTAACATTAAATGATCTCTTTCCTGCTTATCTCATCTCCAATCAGCTTTTTCTTGATCCTTCTATTCCAGCCACGTTTGTCCCCTTCATGTACCTCAGATATGCCAAGCATACTCCTATTTCATAGCTACACAGGATTATTCCATCCAACTGGAACATTCTTTCCCCAGACTTCACTTGGTTGACTCCATCTCCTTTTAGTTTCTGCTCAAATGTCTTCCTCTCAGACTAGCCTTCCCTGAGAACTTTAGAGTGTCAACTTCACTCACTGCTCTTTATTTTTACTATGATTTTTTCTTTATAACCTTATCACCACAGGACATGTATCATTAATTTACATCTTTATTGTCTAGTATATTCATTAGATCCTTGAGGCACCATTTATGCAATAAATAATATTTATTATTTGCATAAATAATAATATTGCTGAATGAAAAGATGCATTGATCCTGCGATTATAAGCTTCTTGTCTTATAAATGAGAACATTGAGAATCAGAGAGATGAGGTTGCTTGCTAGTTTGGTGATGGACCTGGGACTCTGCCACTGTCCTTTGGCATCCCAGTCTAGATCAAATTTGTCTACAAGACACTGTCACAAGGCTCTAAAAGCTTCTATTAATCTCATTCCCTGCTCATTATAAATGCAGAGCTTGCTGTATGTTTTTGTTTCTCATCTTTCACAATAATTCAAGCTGGCTGGCACTTTCCAGGATTTCCCAAAGGGGAGAGGAGGAGCAGAACACCTCTGCTGGTTTCTCCTTTGAAATGGAGACTTTACAACGTCAGCTGCTGTGCCATTGTTGGACAACAATATGTGTCTCAGAGGCAAGGAAAATTTCCCACACTCAGTGCTCACCAGACGCCTGGCTGGTAAGTCCTGGTCTCCCCATTACTCCTGGGTTCCTTGTTTCTTTTTCCTCTTTCTTTGTTATGTCATCTATTCATGACTGGGGCAAGATGCCATGCTATTCTTTCTTAACTCTGGATTGGTTTGTTATTAGCTATTCTCCTTGGGTGCCCTATTCATAAAAACCTAACCACCCCCAGTTGCAGTAGGTGAACTACGTGGAAAAGTTCAAGGCACATTTTTCCTGCTTGGTTTGTACGTTTCCTGTGATTCAGCAATCTTCAGAGGGAGCTCTTCATCATATTAACCATCATGGCCTGTATCTGTGGGTTCAAGGAGGCTAAGTCCACTCCAAATATTGTGGATGTTCTCAAGGAATACTAACACTAAGTTACAGTAAAAGTCTGTTGCAGCGAAGTTAGTCTTCGTTGTATGTTTGTCTGATCAATCTATGGTTTTAAGAGTTCTAAAAATGGAAATGATCTCATGGTAAAGGCAAGTTGGTAAAGAAGGTTCAATACATGGTGCTCAGGTCACTTAAAGTTAAACTTTAATTTTTCTGCAGGTGTCTCTCCTCTTTGCCCCACTAAGTTACCCTGCTTTTTGGACATCAGTTTCTCCAACCCATAAGAGGAGTTAAGTTAGCAACCAGCCTGATAAAATCTGGTGTTTTGTATTGTGCTTTTAGCTATTTTTAGAAAGGAGCTAAATCTAGGCAGGGCACCCTTTCATCTGCAGAGCTTAAGTGCAGGATGTTGGGAAGCAGGACCCCTTTTACAATGTGCTGGTTCTTTTGCTTGTGAAGTTAACATATTTTCCCCTCAAGTTCAGAAGTTATATACAGATGATCACTAACTTTTAATGGTTTGCCTTATAGTTTTTCAACTTTATGATGGTGCAAAAGCAGTATGCATTCAGTAGAAACCATATTTTGAATTTTGAATATTAAATTTTTTCTAGGTCTGGTGACACCACTTGACCATGAAGGTAAACAACTGAAACTGTACTGAGAACTGTGTTGCTGAGCTATGATGTTCAGTAGGTTAAGGGTATTAAATGGATTTTCAACTTGTGATAATTTCAATTTACAATCAATTTATTGGGACAAAACTCCATCATAAATTGAGGAGCATCTGTATGTGTGTGTACACTCTGTGTGTGTGTGAATGAACTGAGTCCTGAAATGTCTTTTGAAATGTTATATTATCAGATAAAATGGGAACAGTGCAATATTATATCTTAAATTCACAGATTGTCTTCTCTTTTTAAAAATTTAAATGGACACATAAAATTGTACATATTTATGTGCTACCATGTAATGTAATGTTTTGATACGTGTATACATTGTGTAACATCCAAATCAGGATAAACATAATTATTTCCTCCAACAATTATTTTGTTGTGGTGAAAACATTCAAAATCCTTTCCCTTCGCTGTTAAAGAAAATAAAGTGTATCAGATTAAGTATTTTAATCTGTAATATTATATCTAAATTTACAGCATTTTATAGTATTATATCTTAAATTTAAAGGTTAAGAGCACAGAATATGTGCTTTGGAGCCAAAGACCTGGATTCAAACTCCTGCACATCTTGCATACTTCTTTTTTTTGGTACTGGGGATTGAACTCAGGGGCACTCAACCACTGAGCCACATCTTCAGCCCTATTTTGTGTTTTATTTAGAGACAGGGTCTCACTGAGTTGCTTAGCGCCTCATTATTGCTGAGGCTGGCTTTGAAATGGTGATCTTCCTGTCTCAGCCTCCCAAAGTGCTAGGATTATAGGCGTGCGCCACCGCGCCTGGCACATCTTGCATAATTTCTGATTTAGAAGTTTCTTTTCCTTTCTGGTCCTTGATTTTCTTATATGCAAAGTAAAGTTACTAGTAAGAGCAACTTCATGGAGTAAGCATGAGGGTTATATAATGTGTATATATATATATATATATATATATATATATATATATATATGTAATGTGTCAAATGCTTAGTATGGTTCTGATAGATGGTAAATGTTCACTAAATATTAGCTGTAATTGTAATTAGTAATGTAATCCACAATGCCATAGAATCATAAGTAAAATAGAATTGATGTTTTCTAATATATCCCCTTCTTTTTAGAATTTGATTAGTGCTTTCTATCTCTGTCTAATTTCACACCTTCCCCAAAACAAACCTCTTTAAATACAATATGTTCACCATGGTCTTTTGAAAGAAATATTTTTATTGCTTCATGGTCCCAGGAACTCTTTTCCTAGAGAATCTTAGGAGAATCTACTATTTCTTTATTCCCCCCAAACCCCTAGTTCAAGCTATTTCTGAGGATTCAGGAAGGGGAAAAGTATGGGATTTACTCTTCCCTATTTATCCTTGTAAATGAATTAACTCCACCTAAAATGCACCTGATGGGCACTGGGGACAGCAAAAGAAACAGGAAAGAGTGTGGAAAGGAATATGGAAATGGTAGTTTACAGGTTAGGACTGAATTTGGCCCCAGGTAACGAATTCTACATAACAGTGGCTCAAACAAGAAAAATCCTTATTTATTTCATGGGGAAAATGTTCTGAAGAAGGTGGGTTGGGGTTAGTATAGCTTTTTGGTCTTTGTGACTAGATTCTACCATATTTTCTTTCTGTTGTCCTTGATGTGAAAAATTTGACAATAAGTTCTCTTTATGGTGGCTGCTGGAGTTTCAGTCTTCATATCTACTTTCTTAGGGACATAATAAAATAGATAAAAATACAGGATGCCCAGTTGAATTTGAATTTTAGATAAACAACAACTGATTTTTTACTATTAGTATGTCCCAAACTACATAGGATATATTTATACCAAAAAGAATTGTTATTCATCTGAAATGCAAATTTAGTGAGGCACCCTGTATTTTTACTTGCTAAATCTAGCAAACTGGCATGGTCTAGGCAGAAGGGAGAAGGAAGGAGGGACAGCAGAAGACCAAAGGGTGGTCCCGCCCAGTTGAGGAAGGCCCTTCCACCATAAATTAGTTTACCTTTAGCTGCAAGAGAGAATAAATGCCTAGAAGACTGACATTCTGTTCCTAAGGAAGGAGAGAATAGATATGTAGTTTCTACCAAAGATGGAAATTTGTTGCCCTGCTCTTGTCAGATGGATGAATGTAGGGATGAGAATCTCATATCACTTTTAACATATTCTCAACTTAGAATCTCAACTTAGATGTCTTAGAGATATCTTAGAATCGTCCCTTCCACCTCTCTACCAGGCTAGCAATGTTTGATGCTACAAACTAAGTGCCCGAGGACAGTGTCCATTTTTCTGGAAAACTCTTCAGATCCTTTCTCTATAGGATAAAATATAAATTAAGTTAAAAATAAAGCATATTAAGGATTGTTTTTGGAATGCCCCTGACTTGGAGGATTGTTAAGGAGGATTTTAGACATATGGTTTTGGGCTTTCTGATAAATACTGACCCATTCTGTGTCATTTCATGATCATCTCCTGAAATAAAAGTATGTAACACCACCAACAACCTTACAATAGTTTAAAAAAAAACAAAAAATTTTAAGCCAATAGGAAAAAAGTTTGAGCTTTCTAATCTATACTTTATATTCTCTTGGCTCTTGGAATAAGTCAACTTATGCTAAAAGATTTTCTTAAAAGGATAAATTTATTGCAAATAAGTAATTTATTATTAACAAGCGACAGGTAAAGTTTCTCCTTCTCCTTCTCCTTCTTCTTTGGTACTGTGGATTGAACCCAGGGGCACTTAACCACTGAGCCACATGCCCAACCCTTTCTTGTATTTTATTTAGAAACAGAGTCTCACTGAGTTGCTTAGGGCCTTGCTAAGTTGCTGAGGCTGGCTTTGAATTTGGCAATCTTCCTGCCTCAGCCTCCCTAGTTGCTGGATTATAGGCATGCTCTGTAGTGCCTGGTTTAGTAAAGCATTTTAATGTTCCACAAGAAGGGAATATTCAGTGTGGTCAAAGGCGACCCTAATAATCAAACAAGACAAAAAATAAGTTTATAAAAATGAGAAAACATTGAGAAACCTATGTGGTAAAGATCTTGGATTTTATCATACATTAGCTATAGGACTAGGTAGCCCTGAGGGCATAAGGATAACCCAGTAGCACCCCTCCATGATAACTGGTGGCCCAGCAACCAAACCACATAAATGGGGCCTTGCAGGAGGGAAAGTATGTAGCTTAGAGGCCTGAAAAACAGTGTCTAGCCATGAAGCCAAGCAGATAGCTCACCTAAACCATTACACCAAAAGAGCAAACCAGAGAAATAAACCCAGGTACTTGCCCAGGTACCTGTGCATGCAAGTTGGAATTAAAGTAGAAGGTGGAGCATCCTCAAGGCTTGCTCAAGATCTAGAGTGCAGTGACGAAGACTTTTTAATAGTATTCATTGAGGTTTTCCTGTGGGTGGAAAGATGCAGTTAAGAGTACTATGCTAGTTTGGATGTGGGCCAAGGAGAAACAGTATGGTGATAAAAAGTAAGGTTATCCCTGTTTGCCTGGGACTCAGTCCTGGAATATGGGACTTTCCGCACAAAACCGGGAAATCCTCATCAGCCTATGAAGAATGCGGGTATTTGTAGTTGTAGGAGGTCTTTGGCCCACTAAACCTAGGAGTGAGGAGTCATAACTATCAGAAGTGAACAGGACCTCAAAAACTAGCCATTTAAGCAAAATTTTAATTCAGTTTAGATCTTTGTAGACTACCCTCAACTGGCACCGCCTGAATAGTTCTAGATGGTTTGGGTTTTTGAACTATTTTCATGGTACTGGAGAATTTTTAAAATGGAAAGTCATAAGAAAGCAGGCCTCTTTTATCTTGATCTAAGAACACAAGAAACTTGCACACATTTCAATCCCTGAATAACTGAGCATCTATTCATATTATAATTAACCATCAATGTCATGGACAAACAGACTTGAACTTGGAAAGATGACAGGATTTATAGCCAGAGGACCTGGGTTTGAGTCCCAGCTCTATCATGTATGAATTCTTTGACCTTGCCAGATTAGGAGGCTCAGAGGGATGAGGTGGCCTGCTCAACATAGCAGAGCATTGCAACAACCTAGAATCTGTGCCTCAGAAAACTCAGCCCATATTTTGAGTTCTACAGACAATTTTGCTTTATAAACTAATTCTCTTGAGGTGTTGGCTAACATAGTGCTAATGTTAAAACAGAAATCTGGGGCTCCTACTGATATTCTTCAGGCTATCATGACACCAAAGAATTTAGAGGCCCATATCTTGATGACATATCATTTTAGTGCAAAAAAAAAAAAGAGTGCATGTTATTACTATGCATCTGCAGCACAGCCTGTAACTTCTCAGTTGGCTTTAACTGCAGTCCCATGACTGACACAGATGTTATTGCTCCCCAATTACAGTGTTTTCTGCTTGGAGGCATCTTGTCCTCTGTAATATATCATGAGGCCAGAGCCCCAGTGCTAAACATTAGCTAGTAATTTATGATCATACCTTCTGAGGCAGAGAGGGCAGCCATAGCTCACTTTGGACTTGGAAAAGCACTCCAGGTTTTCCCTCAGCTCTTTTCTTCCTCTATTCTCTTTCTGCATTTGCTCATTACTATATCTTTTCAATTTAGGGATGGCCTGGATCCTGCCATGTAAATCAAAGAAGAGAGGGCCTGACTCAGCTGCCTAGCCTGGGTCACCTGGAACCCATTATGATACAGAATCATAAACACCTCCATTTTCCCTTCAGAGAGAGACCAGAACCACTGAAGTTAAGCTACCTGCATAAGAGTTGAGTGCGATCAGCTGTACTTAATCTTTAAATGTCCAACCCACTGATAACCTTTGGTTTGCTTTGATAACTATGAAATAAATTCTCACTGCATTGGATGCAGGCTTTCTGGTTTCCATACATGGCTGTGGTGCAGATGTCATGGAATCTTGGACTGGACAGCAGCCCTTGGAGATCTCTGGGGCCAGTTATTGGCTTTCAGGTACTTATTTCCTAAGCCTCCCTCTGTCAGCTCTAAATTTCTTTAGGGAATGATATGGCATTTGTGCATTACCAAGCTTTAGGTACTCTGGGGAGAATACCATTTGGAGGTGGAAGAAAGAGCCGGAAAAGCTTTCAAAATCAAAGTTTTATAATATAGTATAATAGAAAGAACACAGTCTGAGTTAGTTTTGAGCAGCATGGTTTTGAATATAACTCTTCTCAGCACCTTCACCCTCACTCAGCAGTGAGATCTTTTGAAAAAGTTTGTTAACTCTTTGGGGTGTGGTTTTCCTCTGTAAAATGAGGGGAATAGCCAATACCTTTCCAACTTCAATCACTTGGGAATCTTTTTAACATAGAGATTCTGATTCAACTGACCTGGAGTGGGGTCCTAGACTGTACATTTCTAAAAAGCTCCTAAGTGATGCCAATTCTGTGAGCCCAAGCACTGCACTTCAACTACATCAGTAGTTCTGGTTAAATCACATAAGAAGGAATTAAAGATACTGATGACCTCACTTAAAATCAATTAACTCAGGATCTCTGGTGGTATAATCTAGGTTGTCTTAAAAATGCCCAGGTGATTCTGATAGACTGAGAACTGTACACTTAAAACAGTGGTTCTTCAGTGTGCATCAGAACCATTGGAAGGACTTGTTAACATACAGGCTCCTGGGGCTGGGGTTGTGGCTCAGTGGTAGAGCACTTGCCTCGCACATGTGAAGCACTGGGTTCGATCCTCAGCACCACATAAAAATAAATAAACAAAATAAAGATATTGAGTCCATTTATAGCTAAAAAGTATTAAAAAAAAAACAGGTTCCTGGGCCCTCAACCCCAGAATTTTTAATTCAGTGAGTTTTTGCATTTACCAACTGATGTTGATAGTGCTGGTCTGGGGACCACACTTTGAAAATCACTGGCCTAGATGATCTCTGAGGTCTCCTTCAGCTCTGAACATAGTTTATACCATCAAGATGCTCTTCTTTTCTCATAGCACTTACTCAAATAGTGCAGGTCATTTATCACTGTAGTGTATGATTTTTGAAAACCATTACTTGGAGTTGAAACAAGGCATGTATCCACTGCATGAACTCTTTTTTTCTCCCCATTTAGTTTTTTAATACTTCTTCTCATTCTGACCTGGTTATAAACATAAAGCATGATCATTATAAAAACTATGGAAAAGATCAATATAATAAAGAAATTTAAAAATATGTCATATAACTAATTGCATTTACATCCAGTCTTTTCATTCTAAGCAAACATATATGTATTTATCATATATATATAATGCTGTATCTGGGTTTTTATCCTGACTTCACCACTTAATAAGCTTGGGGATCTTGGGTAAGTTCCTAACTCTCTGTGCTCTACTTATCTCATCTATAAAAATGGAGGTAAAAATAGTGCTTGTTCTGTACATTTTTTGTATTAAATTATTTAATGTATACATTCATGAAAAGCTGTTAGAAAAATGGCTTGCTTATAACACTGAGCAATAAAATATTCATTTTATTATTATTTCATATAATAAAAAAAGTCCCATGTCATTTTAAAAGGATTCATAAATATAAACATATCTAACCTTTGAAATATTCTCTAGTATGATTATACCTACCATAATTTGTCCATTTTCCTATTATAATATTATTCTGAAAATTTGTGTATGTGATGCTCTCTCTTTATGGTAATATACATGAATTTCTTGTAGGTAATAATAAGTAAATTTAATAGGTTTCACTAAGGCCAAAGTTAAAAATCATGTGTAGTGACCAAATTCATTAAATTAAATGAAGATTATGGGTTCTGCATGCATATGATGATGTATTTCTGGAATTACATCATCAAGACTACAATTTATTATTGATATTAGCCACTCTCTATCCACTTCTATTTGTGCTGGAAATGGGAGTGAGTAGTTTCTGTTTTCTCTTTATCCCAAGTTATCCACTCATTCAACAAGAATCAAAGGATCCTGTAAGGACACACCAAAAGGAACATCATTACTCTTTTTTTATCTTTAAGTTGTAGAGGTCAGAGTAAAGTAAACCTGGCTGGACCCAGGTGTGGGTTATTGTTGGTGGAAATAGGATATGAACTTAAGCTAAAGGTAATGATTTTACCATTTATATCTACCAAAAGGTCAAAGAATATTTGACAGACTTACATGGTAGATGTTTCTATCATGCTCATAATTGTGAACCAATTAATACTAAATATATATTTGAACTACTATAAGACTTAGTATTGCACTAAGTAATCTTAAATTTTGTTAATTTTTATCATAATTCTTTATACATATTTCCAGTTTGAATTTATATCATATTATAGAGACATTATAGAATAGCAGAAGTGCATGGATTTTCAAGTCATACAGACCTGGGTTAAAATTTCAGCTCTACCACTTGGGAATTACATAATCTTGAAGTAAATAAAAATTTGTGCTGCACTGGTTTCCTTATCTATAAAGTAGATGTTTGTGTGTGCATGTATAAGCATTAATGTATAAATATGTAGTTATTCTTCTAAATTAGCAAGTAAACTGTATGTAAATTAATTAAATGTATTATTAGCAACATTAGATTGTAGCCTGGTATCTAAGAGAATAAACAAGCTTAAAATGTGAAGCCTTTGAAATTGGCAACTTAAAAAGTTAGTAATGGTGTGTTGGCTAACTCTCAGTGATTAATTGAGCCAAATTAAATATTAAGCAGTGCTGAATTGATTTATATAGAAGTATAAAACCAAAACTGTACATTTTATTATACTCCCTCTTTCCTTTTGTTATCATAAAACAGAATTATGTTCTTTTCTCTAGGTCAGTCCCTCTGTAATCACACCCCTGTTCCCATCCTACTCAGATGATGTCCCGGTGACGCTCCATAGTCAGTTTCCAATGTCAGTTTCTGACATTGTCTTGCTTACTCTCACCTTCATGACGAGCTCTTCTCCCTACCCCCGGTAACTTATAGCTTAGTGGAGAAAAAAGACATTAAATAATTATTGTAAAGTGAGGAGAGTGTTATATGAAAATCTGTGGGAGAACCTAATGTGGTGTTTCTGAAAAATGCCATTTATTTATTCAAAACATGTTTGATGAACTCATAGTATGGGCCAGGAATGTAGTATGTCTGGGTATTTAAAAGGAAAAATTATAGACATGGTCTCTAAAAATGATGCTTAACTGGAATCTAAAATATAAATACGAAATAACCATGCGATGGGAGGTTAGGAAAGGAAGGCAATTTCAAGGATCTGGCAGGAGGGCCAAAGGATGGTTTAACATGGCGTGAATGCAGGTGAGCTGGGTCAGACCTAGCCTTGGGTTTTGGAATTGTGCAGCCAGGTAGATGGAGGTGTTATTTAGTAAAATTATGAACAAATTATGAAATTGGGGACATTTATTCATTTGTTTATCCCACAGTTACTTACTGATTATAACCTATATACCAGGACCTATTCTAAGCATTAGGAATATAACAGTGGGGCCAAAACTCCTGCTATGATGTAGCTTACAGTTCAGTGGATGGGAGTGGACAATAAAGTATATAGTACGTTTAAAATCAATAAAGACAAATTGCTGTTATAAAGACAAATCAGCAAAAGAGGGTAAGGAGTGCTAGTTTGGGGGGCTAGGTTGCAATTTTATATAAGGTTGTGAAGGAAAGCCTTATCAAAAGGTGACATGTGACTCATCTTCAAAGATGTGAGAGAAGAAGTGCTTGTATCTGGAGGACAGAGGTACAGAGGAGTACAAATGCAGAGTCCCTTGCGCTAGGAGCGTGTCTGGCCAGCGTGGCTGGAGTGATGTATGTCAGGAGGAGAGTGGTAGGCGACTCGGTCAGGGAGGTAAAGGGTGTGTTGGTCGCCTTCACATCGCTGTGACCAAAATACCTTACAAGAACAATGTGGAGGAGGCAAGCTTTATTTTGGCTCACGTGTTTAGAGATCTCAGTCCACAGATAGCTGACTCCATTACAGAAACATCATGATGGAAGGGTATGGCAGAGGAAAGCTGTTCAGTTCATGGCAGCCAGGAAGGGGTGGGGGAGAGAGAGCACGCAAGAATGCATGCATCAGAACCTGAGCAGATGAACAGAGAAAAGATGAACTTTTCCAGGGCACGCCCCCAGTGACCTACTTCCTCCAACTAGGTCCCGCCTCCCAGTAGTCCATTCAGCTACCAAGGGATTAATTTATCTATGAATTAACCCACTGATGAGGTCAGAGTCCTCATGATCCAATCATTGGCTTAAAGCCCCACCTCTGAACATTGCTGCATTGGAAACCATGCTTTCAACACATGAGCTTTTGGGAAGACATTCCAGATCCAAACCATAATAAAGGGTGTAGACAGATTGTGTAAAGCCTCTTAGGAATTATGCTGCCTTAGGTTAGATGGACATTGGAAGGTGTTGTGTAGAAGAGTACAAATTTAAAATGTCACTATGATTAAGTTCATTTTTAAAACGTGCCTTTAAAAATATCACTCTGACCAAGTTCAACTTTGGGCATGCTGATATTGAGACCCATAAGACATTCAGATGATTTATTCAAAGGTAATTGAATACATGGGTCTGGAACCCAGAAGGAGGTATGCAGAGACATACATTTGTGGGTCGTCAGCAGTTCAGTGGTAACTAATACATGGAGCCAGGGGGACAATGAGACTACCTATGAGAGTATACAGAATGCAAAGCACAGTGATCCTGGGATGGTGTAACGGGGCTGATGAAAGGTAGGAAAGAATCCAGTAGACTGAGATGTCAGAAAGCTGGGGGAAGAAGGATGGGGGTAAAGAGTGACCAAAACATGCCAAAAGGTCACATAAGGATAGGAAAGAGTCCATCAGATTAAATGACATAAGGAACTCTGATGACCTTGGCAAAAGACAATTCAATGGAGTGGTAACAGGGATGATGGAAAAGGAAGTAAAGAAGTTGGTAAGCGCAGATAAACCCTTCCAAGCTTGGCTGTGAACGGGAGCAAAAGATAGGGTAGCAGCTGAAGGAAGGGGTTTTGTAAGGTGGAAAAGACTCAAATATGAATTACGTGTTGATAAAAAGAAGGTATGAGTGGAGAAGTTCAACTTCCAGGGAGAGTTCAGATATGAGATGTCTCCCAAAAACTCGTGTGTGAGACAACGCAAGAATTTTCAGAGGTGAAATGATTAGATTATGAGAGGTTTAACCTAATCAGTGGATTACTCCACTGATATGGGTGGAAACTGTGGGCAGGTAGGGTGTGGCTGGAGGAAGTAGGCCACTGGTGGTGTGCCTTTGCAGTTTATATTTTGTCCTTGGTAAGCAGAGCTCTCTCTCTCTCTTTCCTGGTTGCCATGTCCTGAGCTGATTTCTTCTGCTACGCCCTTCCGCCATTATGTTCTGCTTCACCAGAGTTTGGGAGTCACCTGCCCATGGACCAAAACTCTGAAACCATGAGCCCAAATAAACTTTTACTCCTTTAAGTTGTTCTTGTTAAGTCTTTTGGTCACAACTGCACAAAACATGACTAAAACAGGGAGTAAGAGATGAAGTGAGATTCCTAAGAAGGTTGGTCAGAGAGAATGAGATCTAGGCAGAGAGTGGAGGGAGTAATCTTAGATGGAAAGACTGATGAGAGCTCAGCACAGGAATGGAAGAATGGCTGCTAGCTGGCAAGAATGGGAGACTCTGGTAGTGTTTCACCCATATACCTAATGATATATGGTACAGGGGGTGACAAGCACAGCGAGTGGATAGAGACCATTGAGACTGCTGAGCACAACCTGATATAGATACCAATTGCTCAAAAGTTCCAGGAGCCCAAGAGGATGGACTTATAAGTGTGTCTTCTTGCTTGTAGAAAATCAGGTGACCATCTGACAGGATCAGGCCTAATATCATGAAATGAAAAATGATTTTCATCCCATCATTTTGTCCCAATTATTTCAGCTGAACATTTTTTTTTTGCAAATGTTCTTTCAAGGATTCATTTTATAAGATTTAAAGCATTAGATTTAAAGCATTTTATAAGATTTAAAGATTTAGAGCATTGATTGAACTACAAATTTTATAAAACTTTTACATTTACTTTTAGAAAATAATGACTAATTTGTTAGCTCTATTCGTTATTCAATCAAATGAAATTTTCCCAATTCTCTTTAAAACCCACTTAGAAAATGAATATGGCTTAGCAAAGTATAATATACACTTTTTATTTTATTTTTTGCTTCAGAATGCCTACTTCAACAGTTATAAAATGAAATCTAAACTTAAATGTAAAACAGCCCCCAGTTAATTCAGTGTTACCAATTCATTTTAATTACTTGGTCTGTGTTTTTCTCTTAAAATTTACCAGTCATGCCATACTTTGCCACTACATGGGAAAATGACAAAAGATTTGCCCTCTCTCCACGTATAAATAAGAAAATCATGATATAAACCATATGGTATATAACAACTTTTAAAGATTCAACTTTAAGCTTAATTTTAATAACTGCATTAAGAGTTCAAAGGAGCTATTCACACTGATGGACAGATCTTGCCAAAACATTTCTAGCCTTGAGTCAAGTAAGAGAAGGCCTTGAACGTGGAGGGAGGGGTAAAGATGAAAATCATATTTAAAAGTATGTCTTCTCTTCCCTTCCTTCCTGAAGAGATGTTTGTTATTTCTATTTTTCTCACTTGGTACAAACTATTGATTTATATCACTTCAAGATTGAAAACTTTTTACTGTGTTTGGCTTTAAGTCTTGATATGAAAAGGAAACATGGAAAATGGTCAAAGACTATCAGATCTTTTTCTCTTAAAGTTTGTAAACAAACCTTTAGCTTTCTTTTGATTTCTTCGTGAGAAATTATCTATACATGCAAAATTCTTTCATCTACCAAAGTGTGATAATTGGCGAGAAATTCTAAAGTATGATACCATCTTTAAAGTACATGTCATTACCTGCCTTCTGAGAGAAAGAAGTAGAAGCAAGTTAACTGCTGAACTGCTTGTCTAAGCAGAGTGGTGGAAAACTCCACCACTCTGAGTTGTGTTTGCTTCAACAAAGTGTTATTCACAGAGAAAGAGACTGAAGGATCAAAATAGTTGACCCTTCAAGTTAAATCATTGCCTTTTAAAGTCTGAAGTCATAGATACATAATTGTATTAATTAGTGTCTGGGGAAGTCTTTACTTCTTAACATTTTTTTTAAAAAAAGTTGTAGTCCTTCTATTCCTGTTTATGAGATTTCAAGTCTGCTCCAAACTGGAAATCTGAAAAAGTTTAGTTATAAATTATTTGGAATTTTCTCTTTGTAGAATTATGCAACATGTCAAACATTCCATATATCTTATGATTCAGGCACCTACTTAAAGCTTTTTCTTCTTGTGTTTGATTATAAAAAGAGTCCTTGAATAAGAAAATTAAGACATTTGCTAGTCTTCCCTGGAGCTTTAATCAGTTGGCATCTGACAGGTGCTTTTATTTTCCTGGCCTTGAAAACTTTCTGGATGGGATGTGGGAGAAATATTTCAAATGTCCTCTTAGTTAGCAAATAAATCTTTGCTTTTTTGTTCTGTTTTTTTTCCCCCTCTGTATTCTTAGCCTGCCATCCACTCTTTCCCCTTCAACATACACATGCACGCCTCCAGAGTTCTTGTTTCTTTTCTTCCATTAATGGTAGAAAAAGGCACTCAGAATGGGCGAATTTGCAGCTACATCCATGACATGGCTGCAGACACAATCATAACATCTTCAAATTCCATCAGCCCATGGGTACAGATGAGGTACATAGCATTCACACCTGGATTCTCCTTCCTGTTATTGTCATGCTCAACCATGGTGCTCCGTATAGTACAAAGTTCCCCTATACATTCCTGGCAGCTCCTAAGCTGTCTTGCATTTTATCAGACTGCCTCAGTGCTAGCTGTGGAAGGCCTCTCTGATCCTCTGTGGTGGTCCACTCGGGTACTTGCTATACTCAATTGGGCTCCCTCCAGTGCTCTGCTGTTTACTTTACCATTCCTCCCTGCCGGGGATAGCTCTGTCCTGGCTCAGAGGCTGCCTTTCAATTTTCTTTTGACTTTTCCCTCTAATCCCATCTCTTCAGAGCAGATCAAAAGCTCAGTTAACAAGGTTGGGTGGAAAACCAGATGTCTCCAATTCCCTGCTTCTGTGCAGGTCACAAGAACCCTTTATTTCTCTTTTGGTCTAAGGCAAAAGGCCTCAGGCAGATGAAACTCATGCAAAAGATCACAATTCCAGATCAGGTTGATACCTTGATACAGTCAATTTTCAACCTTCAAGGTACAACTTGGATTGGAATGTAACAAACAGTCTTAAGCTTTTACTTTATACTCTGCGGTATTATGCATTGACCTTTGTAATTTCATTTGAATCTTGTATCCTTTTGTATTGCATTTTTTTTATTATGGTTGTTATTCCCATTCTAAAGAGGAGAAAACTGACAAAGGGGATAAGGAAATCCCATACCAAGGACCACAGAGGTGATAAAGGCTGAGTTAGTGCCTGGTTCCAGGGTTCAGGCTTACTTTCTCCGACATTGCTTCCCACTCTGGAAAACAAGTTACTTTTCTCTTAGCAAAACACACCATAGCTTTAAGAAGAAAAATGGCTCTAAAAAAGACATAAATAACTCAATTTTTTTGTAAACCTAAAACTGCTAAAAAATTTAAGCTCTGTCAATTAAAAATAAAAGGACATAAACACTTTTAGCTCAAGCAGGTTAAGAGATGTATTTATACATCATGATCATTGCTCATAGATATTCACAAGAATAGTTAAGTGATGCATTCACATGAAACTGCTTCAAAGGCATCATCTTATTATGCGCAGTTTACAACCTGAGAATCAGTAAGGAACTACCTTTTTACATGGAATTTACATTATTCTCATCGTCTGAAATGGATGATGTAAGTTGGTGGGATATTTGTATAGTATTGTGAATTTTTACCTGCTAGATGAATAAACATAAACTCAGACTTTATGGCTACTGATCTGACATTTTTCACCAACACTAAATCTCCTTAGAAGATTCTTTCCAAGGAACTAAATATTTTGTAGAAGATCTTTTATTCTTGTTCCAGAAGCCAAAACCCTTGTGTTGCTGTTCTGTTAGATGAAATATAATACGAGAAAGTTAATCTTGCAATAATTCCTGTAACTGTGACTTGGGAAAAGGGAAGGGAGTGGAACTTCATGAACAGCTCACAACCACAGGGAATGGGGGTGTGGGGTGGGAGGCGAGTGTCTGTGCAGAAACTGAGGTAGTGGTAAGGACACAGGAAGACAAACCCTGGTCAGACAGAGCTGCTTTCCTGATGAAAGATAATGAGTGTGGTGTATAATATTGATAACTTCGTTCCATTACTAACTGAGAGCTGTTAGGATGTTGTTTCACCTTTCTATGCAAAGTATCAAGTTTAATTACTTTCCATTTAACTTCCTTTGGAATGAAAGGATAAGGGGTATATTTTGGGGCTTCCAAAGGACTTTAGTTATTATTCATATATTTTACTTATTTTTTAATTTTATGCAGATGGAACATGTAATTTAAGAAATAAATGACTCAAAGTTGCCGCAAGAACCTAGGAATCCATAGGTTGAATCCCTTCCTCCTGAGATCCAGATCTCTTTCACCAGTTTGGGAGTACTTCTTCTCTTTCTTAAACTCTTGACTTCATGGGGTGTCACATTGAATGCAACTACAGGAAAGTATTAATATCCTTCAAAAGTTACTTAGAGATGGCTAAAGAAGAAAGAAAAAGAAGCTAGAAAGTATAAAACAATGGCACATCCAATGTCTCAATCTTCTCTCATGCTCCTAATCTTTCATTTAAAAAATGTCATCTTTGATGACATCCCTTCATTGTTTTGCCCTATATCACTGGTCCTAACTTCTGTCATGGAGGGAATGTGGTAAGTATGAGCCCCGTCTTGACATTCAATTAAACTATCACCAATATGGTGCCAACTGTGTTATGGTACTGTTAATACTTCATGCTTTTTTGGTTGCTTTTATTACAGGGTGGACATAAATAATATTGGAACAAATATGATTGGTTTGGGAACTCCGTGACTGTAAGGAAGAGTTGATGATAATTTCTCTCTGAGAATCAGTATTGATGCCACACCTACAGTTTTTCCTTCTATGTAGAAAACCAGTTTTGAGCCATAATTGACACATTGGCAAAGATGGTAGAATTAAAATTACTTCTGACATCATAGCTTTTTCCTTACTAGTTTAGAGCCAACATATGAGGAATGTTGAATGCCCAAGCCAGCAGCAATTCAAATGAATCTCGTAAGAATAGGAAACCAAGTATAAATCCAAATATAAGCTATGCCCTAAAATTGCCATCAATAATCCCTGAAACGAGAACAATGAAATTAGAATATTGTTTGGGTTGCCTTCCCACCTGATAACTGAAGAAGGAACCAGCCTATTTTCATCCCTTTAGTTCAAGAGTTAATGAGGTGGAGAAAGTCCAACAGAAACTGGGCAGTGACGTTTTACTCCTTTGTCAACGACAAAATCATGTAGCAATTTCCTGGCCTGCAAAAACATCCTAATAAATCTCCTCTGTATACCATTAGGAAGAAGTTTTGTGGAGCTGGGTGGACTTCAGAAGGCTGCTAACCTTGAGCAGCTCTGCTGTTATCCTGTTCTTATTGCTCAATGGAAAGTTCAGCAGAATCACCAAGTAAGAGGAGACCAGGTTCAGGGCTGTAAATCTCCAAGAGATGCTCACTGACATCCACAGTGCTCTGTGGAGTGAGTTTAACAAGGTCATCCTTGCTGAGCTTCCTTTGAGTTGGAGGCTACGGCTTACTGTCAGGCCCAGAGCCAGGCTGTTAATCACTGAGGAAACCAGAGGGTGAGGGGTGGGAGGCCACAAAAGTTAACATTTAGGCCTGGTCCCAGTGTTGAATGGATCTCAATTGAAAACTTTATATAAAATGGTAGCCCCTTGGGGGTCTCTGCCCTGAAGCTGGGATCCTTTTCTTCACCTGCTTCTTTAACCTCATTACTCAGTCCTTCAGGGACTTCCCATCACTCATTGAATCAAGTAGAAACTTCTGACCACTGTCTTCAAAGTCTTTTCATTTAACTCCAAATATCTAAGCATATCTTTGACTCTTGAATCTAGCCAAAGTGGTCTTCTTTTGCTACCTATATCTGACTTTCTCCTTTGTAAAGCTTTACTACGCATTGGTGGGATGACTGGGTTAATTCCTTTGAATTTGGTGACAAAAATACCAAAGAACAATTTTATCTGGGGCCAAAGCCGTATTTGGGAGCTCTTTTGTAGCAGCTTTTGTGAGGGTAAGACTCCAACCAAGGTAAGGAATTCAGCCAATAGGAAGATTGGACTCACTTTACCTGAGGAGGTAGGAAGGTATCTTGGAGCTGTTGTAAAGTTGCAATGGGAAGATTAGGGACCCTGGGGCAGTGGAGCACTATGTTTACAATTTATAAATATTTAGGTGCTACTTGATTTGCTCCTTACCACAGTGTCATGGAATAGACAAAACTAGCATTATTATTGCCCATTTTGAGGTATTGCAGCTGAAATTTTGAGAGATTACATGACCTCAGCCAGTTAGTTTGAACCCAAGTGTTGTGATCAACTATATATATCCTATGTTGAGATGGTCAGCAGTTTTCTTGTATAAAGGCTCAGATTATAAATACTTCAGATCTTGTGGGCCACATGGTCTCTGTCACAACCACTCAACTCTGCCACTGTAGCACAAAAGCATCCGTAAACAATACATAAACAAATGGGCATGGCTGTGTTCCAGTAAAGCCCTATTTACACAAATAAGTGGTGGGTCAGATTTGACTTGTGGGCTGTAGTTCGTGGATCCCTGTCCTATGCCATAAAACTGTAATTGGCCTTATGTCAAGATTAAGGGCTCACAGGCCATTAAATATCTTTGTACATTTGAATCTTAAAAATGTAGATAATAATAGGGTGTAAAGGAACACAGCCTAAGCTGATGTGATTCACTTAGCAAGGGAAGTAAGTGAATGTGGAGAGATGCAGCAAATAAGGGAGGTGAATGATGCTGAGCAGTTGATTTTCCAGCTGTGTCTATAATGAGACTGCTCTGGAAGCTTCATGGCTCTTTTCTCAGCTCTCTTCCTTACTGATAATGCCTCCAATGAGCTCTAAGCCCTGCATTTTCTACTCTGAGCACTTTTCCTAGAAGCTGTCACCTCCCTTTGGATAAGACACATATCCTGGACCCTACTTCCTAACAAGAAGTTGCAGGCTCTGTTCTGAGGTCAGGACAGGAAGCCCTGACAAGGAAGAGGAGCTGGGAGATTTGATAGGAACCAAGGGGATTGAGCCCAGTGTTGTTATTTGGTGATACATTTTTATTTACTTTTTGTTTTTAGTTTTCTCTTTCAGGGTGATTAGCCCTGTCAATAAGAATAGGAGGGAGAATCGCAGAAACTCGAAGACAGGAACTCACTCTTTGCATATTGTAAAGTTCTATTTATACTCAGACAACTGGTCTATTAAGAAATAGACCCCAGGAAGCTCAAATTCCATCTTATGGTCTTCCATGTGCATTTCCAGTCAGATCCCATACCTGTTGTTCTTTGCCATTTCCTTCACCTCTGTTGTTTTTCCATTGCTCCTCTCCCTACTTTAGTCACTTCCTATCCATCTTTAGACCCAACTTAGCAACTTTAAGGAGTTGCTACTTCTTTCTTGAATCTTCTTCTGTTAATTCCTGTATCATTCATTTGGCATTTTTTTTTATACTGCATTATGATCTCTCATGCTAATTAACTTTATGTGTGTCCTGTTCTGCAATGGTAATTCAGCTACTTGAAGTTATTGACTGGATTTTAAGTTGTCTGTATTTTCCAGCACAGTGCTAGACTCATACTACAAACACCTGTTAAATAGGCTTTATCCTTTAATGGGCGTCTAAGGTGGAAGTTTTTTCTCTCCGTTTCTTGCCATCTCTCTTGTGTTAAAGCACTTTTATTTGGCTCTTTCAGTTTGTCACTATTCTTTTCTTCCTCAGGACATGAGATAACTTCTCTCAGGGGCATGTTGGGGGACATGATTGTTAACACATGCAAAATGATAATTTTCTATTGATCCTCAGTCATTGTATTTATTTGAGTCTAAAGGGTCAAGTCTAATCAGTGTTCTGTAAAATCCGTAGAAGACCATGTCTGGTTTTGTTCACAACTACATTTCCTCCATTTGGCAAGTGCCAGGCACATGGTATATGTGTAATAATTATTTGTTGAATGAAATAATGAGTGAATGTTTACTACCTTGACTCGTTTCTGGGTGAATCCTTTGCTCTGTGGAAAGAGGTCTGATTGGTAAGAAATAAAGACATGATTTTAGTTGTCTCTCTTTGTCAGAGTGTCTCAGACCCATGATGTTCTGCTGTTTTATGAGGCTGTTTTGACCTCACACAAGTGGAGTGTTTGATCGCCCACTCCAAAGAACCAAATCCGTAAGGACCAAATTAGCCCTGTTCTCCTAACAGGTGATGAACAGACACCTCACTTATGAGCTCTCCTAATATAACTCAGGAGACCTCGACTCATGTTTTATTCCTAGTTCGTAGATATGTTTCATGTTTTGAACCTTTGAAAAATTTGAAAACCCTCTACAGAGTGGGTCAAACATGTAGTGGTACTTAGTGGTGACCAATGGGTCCTGTATTGATTATTAAGGCAAAATGTTATCTTACACATGATAAAATAGTTAATTTTTCTAAATAATGTTTTAATAAAAGTATTTTCCTCATTTGGGCATTATGTAATAAAACACTAAAGGGTCAGCTGTATTTAGTTAATTAGCTCTTATGCATATTTACCACAAGGTGGCAGTATAGCAGCCCCTACTTGCTTATTAGGGATCTAGTTATCTCTTGAGAGTGGAGAGGGATTTTTTTCTCCCTCAAGTTTCCATACTCTAAAGATTTTGTAGTTAAGTAGATTTTTAAAATAAAACACATAATTTCAAATTCTCTCACACTTAGAAAAACCCTCATATATAACCTATTTCTTTACAAGATAAATATTCTACATATTCTGTAGAGCACGTTATTCATCATGTATGAATATTATGTAGTAGTAATTAAGCTTCTCTCTCTCTGTTTTTTTTTTTTTTTTTTGGTACTGGAGATTGAACTCAGGGGCACTCGACCACTGAGCCACATCCCCAGCCCTCTTTTGTGTTTTATGTAGAGACAGGGTCTCATTGAGTTGCTTAGCACCTCGCCGTTGCTGAGGCTGGCTTTGAACTCAAGATTCTCCTGTCTCAGCCTCCCTAAGTGCTGGGATTACAGGCTTGTGCCACCGTGCCCGGCTTAAGCTTCTCTTCTGTAAGTAGGCAAAGTCAATTTTAAAGCTTATTAATACAACTTTTAAGGCAGTATGCAAAGAATAATTTACTTAGGGGGCTGATACTGTCATTATAGACAAGATACCTCAATAGTTCAAGTTTGGGATAGGAGGAGAACCTAGAAGTACAGTTATATGAGGCAGGAAGGGAGGGAGAGGTGCACAGGGAAGCTATAAGCCATTACCTTTTGGCTGCAAATAGTTACTGAGCACTCTTGTCCTTTATTTTATTGTCTAAAAGCTGATTTTTGGCTTCAAAGAGTTTATGATCCAAATCTAAGACATCATCAAAGAAAACCTAGCAAACATGTGAGAAGATAGGTACCATTTCCATCATGAGAGACAAGGAAAGAATGGCAATGACATAGTAAGAAACATTGATTTTATATGTTTTTCCAAGATGAGAGAAGTGAGTAGAAACCAGCAGGATGGAAAGGAGAAAGATCTTGGGAATAACAAGACTTGAGTTCTTGTCTCAGCTCTGCCCCTTGTCATTCCATGTCACCTCATTTCCCTCGTGTGTGGAAGGAAGCATTTTGGATTTGTGTCTGGGTCTTGGAAGCATTAACAGAAATATGTTCTACCAACATTTGATGTTAGTAGGCACCTTTCAGGAAAGATTTGTTTTAAAATAAGTGAAGAAAGCAAACCATTAGATTGCGTCTCATCCTTTCCTCCTCCTCCTCAGAGAGTCACAATGTACATTAGCATAGAAAGGCTCTGGGAAGTCTGGAATAATTTGATTTAACTTTGTTTAACTTGGTATTTCAACCTTAATTTAATTGTGATATGCAGGTCTTCCCTCTACCCGTTAATACCAAAAAAACTGACCAAGGTCAAATAAATGTCAGTATTCTTTGGTAGATAATTTGGGAACCACTGAATTGAGAGATCTTTAAAGCTTGCTCTAGCTCTAGGAGCAAACTCTAGGAGGGGAGGGAACTTTGTGTGATTTCTTTACTTCGTCCCCACTGCTTGACACAGGGAAGGTGAACAATGTTTGTAAAATAAATGGTTGACCTGTGGTAGTGCAGGTTTTCCTCCTTCTTACTTCTCTCTATGAATTGTAGGCTATTTCTATTCCCCTTCTGAAGTTATCTACATATCATATTAAAGCAAATCCAGCTAGAGAGAGGTGACAAAGGCCTTTTAAAAAAACTAAAAATACAGGGGAATTATGCTAAGAGTCTGACTTGGCAATGTAAAACTTTGTCTTGAAGATATTTGATCCTAATAGGATTGCTTTCCCATTTTTTCCTCTGTTTTTTTTTTTTTTTCAGTTGAAGTCTTATTCAGATCCATCTAGGAAAAAAAATCAATCAGAAGGAAATAACTGACAGCTCTATTCTGAAGATCAAAGAAGAAAAGAATCCCAGGATGGGGGAGAATGAGAGTTTTTTCAGAGACCCAGAGGCTCACGTGGAAAGTGAAGAGAGTCCACAGGAGTGGGAAGCTCCCTGAAAGACAGGGAAATGGTGATCAAGTGGTTGGCTTCTAAATTAAGAAGTTTAAAAAGTTAGTAGATGAGCTGAGGAAGGAAAAGAAACCACATTGGTGCTAGGTAGAAACTAAGAGCCAAGATGGGCATCCTGAGTCAGAAGTGAAGAACTCAGACGTGTAGCCTACCAATTTCTATAAATGTTAGAAGTCAGTTAAAAGGAAAAAAGAATGTTTTTTTCAGGGACTAGATGGTACCATTCTATTATTAAAGGCATCCTAAGTGAAGAGACAAAGTTCTAACATGCTATTCTACTGATAGGCGCAGTATTACAGATTGTAGTACCTGCTGCCTACAATGCATAGCTTTGGTTAAAGCAAATTCTGGAAGATGTCTGCTAAAATGCAATGTATAACTAGAGGAGAAATAACACACTGACCCAAAAGTAGTAGTTATATTCTCATTGCAGAGCACAAAATTCTAGAAAACAGAACACTGGACAAGCAAATTGTGCTGGGTAAAGAGAAGCTGAGAAGTGTAGGGCTGAAGTCCTAGGAGTGAAGAGTCAGGCTTGAGGGTGCCAAAGGCTTGAGGTACTGATGCATATTTAAGATAAAATATATAGGAGATACTAAAGGTGTATTTTATCTGCTTTACCGTTTTGTTCATAGCAAATATAAAAAGAGATACTGTCAGGTCAAAAACAAAAGATCTTGGAACATAGCCCAGACATCCCTATTTCTGCTTTATATCAACTGTCCTGATCTTATTCATTGATTTGTAACTTATAGTGACTACCAATATTTGCAATTATTAAATATGTTCACGCATATCTGTATAACAGTTATTTTAAATATTGCAAATGTATATTTGTAATTATGTAAAAAGCAAATAAAATTGAATTAAAAGTTTAAGGTTTTTCTTATAATTCTTTTTTCTTCACTTGCATTCCAATGTCATATCTGTTTTTGTGTGTATGGTGCTGGACATTGAAGTGAGGGTCTCAGGCACACACTTTACCCAACCCTACTCAGCCCCACATATTTTTTCTTAATAAGGAGAAAAAGGAATGTGGTTTCAGCTGGCACTCTGGAGTTGCATATAACCTATAACTTGTAATATTTCCATCAAAACCTGGTGGACTTAGGTACTGAAGTGGAGTTATTAACTGTAGTAATTATAAATTACTGCGTTACTTCCCTTAGATATACACAGTATTTTGAGTTTCACCACCATGAAGGTACTCTATGCAGGTATGCTATGTGTATGAATGTCACTTGGAAGGTGGGTTAACATGTAAAGAAGGTTGCTAATGGTGGATTGGGTCTATCTCTACATACAGATGGAACCTCACTGCAGACTTAGATTGAGACAAATCCTTTAGACATGTGCATGCCATTTTTAAAGCCAAACAGTTTTAAAAAACACTCTATTGAAATTTCTACCCACTAAGATTTCCAATTCAGTTTTACATTTTTGTCATTATATAGTATGTGCTTATTTTCCTAAATTAACACAATGTAGGAAAACATATTTAAAAATTACCCCATAATATTTGATATGTGATGATTTACCTTACAGAAAGATAAGCTATTTAGTTTGCAAAGAGTAAATAGATATTAACAAATATACATCCTTCTGTACATATTTCAAAACATTGTGTTATATCTGAGAAATATATTTAAAGGAAACAAGAAGTATCCATGTTTTATGTCAAGGTAAAGCATTCATTTTTCTGTAACAGGAAATGACTCTACTCAAAATCTTTATTTCCTCAGCTTGTTATAGTTGTTTTCAGGCAAAAAAAAAAAAAAAAAACAATAAAAACCTATTAATTTTGGTGAAAGAGCATGATTTATACTGCTGTCTTTGGTTATCCTGAAGATTTAAATATTATGTCAACTTTTCAATATTCAAAGCAGAAATTCAAATATAAAATTATCTTTCATAAAAAAGAATTAATAGATTCTTTATATTCCCATGTTGCCATCCACCTTAGCAAAAACAAAAAGAAAAAAGTACCCAGAATCACCTTGCTAAAATGCTACAACTATGTTTTTGGCATCTCAGGTGCCCAATATGTACCATTTTGTACAAAGAAGCATTGCTTAGTTTTTGATGCGAGTAGAGGTCCTCAAGAGATTTTATATGATGTTGACTGACAGTTAAGAATCCCTTATTGGCAGTGTATGGAACACAAGAGGGGAAACATAGGACCTACTATGTATGTGTGATAGACAAAATAATGCCTCCCCCAAAGATGTTAATGCCCTAATTTCCAGACCTGTGAATAGGTGACTGTACAGGCATTTTGCCAATGTGATTACTTGAAGAATCTTGGGATGGGGAGACTCTGCAGGATTATCCTGGTGGGCTCCATGTAATTGCAAGCATCTTTTATGTTGGGAGGTAAAAGGGTCGAAGTTGGAACAAGGAGTTTGAAATGATGTGCTTTGAAGATGGAGGAGGTGTCCACCAGGAAAGGAATGTGGTGTAGGTCCCCAGAAGCAGCAGGAAATGGATTCTCACTTGGAGCCTTCAGAAGGAATGCAGCCCTGTCAACAGGCATAAACCTTGCTTTTAGCCCAGTGGGACTATTTTAGACTTCTGACCTCCAGAACTGTAAGATGACAAACTTGTGTGGTTTTCAACTATTAAATTTGTGGTGGTTTTTTTTTTTTTTTTTTTTTTTTTAACAGAAGCAACAGGAAGTTACTATCTATGTGCATTAAATTTCCACTTTTCTTCATTGAAAACTCCCAAGAGTTCATATGATGAAGTAGAAAGAGAAGCTGGAATTAAACAGGTCATTATTTAAATCCTGATTTTGCCATTTCCTCTCTGTGTGACCTTTAACCCCAAGTTTCTTCATCAGGGAGAGGATATGGTGAGAGGTAAATACAGTAAGATGTAAACCGCCCAGCCTGACACCTGGAGGGTCCCCTTTAAGACAGACCTTCAAGAAATATTACCCTCAATCTCCACAAGACTGCTGAAGATTTATTGAATGAAAACAGTTCACTTGGCAGTTGTTATTTTGCATTAGGAGCCATCTTCTGGGAAGATGCCTACCCTAGTGTCACAGTATGAGTCAACACACAAAAGGCTAGCTTGAGACTGTGTCCAAACCTGCAAGTTAAGAAAAGCTGAGATAGATTCCTTGGGATTATAGGGTGGGCATGCTCTGTGAACTTTTGACCTTTCCTGTTTCACCTTGTCTGTCTGTGACCCAGAGGCCTATTCCCCCACACCCCTGTCCTGTGGTGCTGTGTTGATTGCCAACAGGGTGGAAAGCCTGCAGTCACAGATGGGGCCCAGTGCTACTCAATAGCAGCTGCCTGGGTTTTGAGGATTAAATCCCAGGCTTTTGGCTCAGTGACTCAGGCAGTGCAAGCTGATGCCTGTTTGCCTGTCTAGGATGCTTGGTGTGTACAGTGTTAGCAAATTCAGAGCCCACATTTCCAAGCATGGGCTTAGGTGACCTGGAGAACATAAACCACCATATGAAGTTGTTCTTGCTGGAGAATATGGAGCGATCCCAGAAGAACACAGATATGAAAGGATTACTCTTAAGCAATGACGATGCTATATTTCCTCATACTTGAAATCTTATAATCCAGGGTGAGGCACAAGGACACATTTTTGATGCTAAATTTCTTTGGGAAATCTATTAATATTTTCCCTTTCTGGTATGTGGATTTTGAAGAAAATTGGTCTTTGCCTGTATTTTTTTCTCTAATCTTTTTTTTTAATTTAGCCATCATTAGTAGATTCAAATAATAGAATTCAGTGTTGTAATCAATGTGGACATTCAGATGTTCTAAATCAAAATCTCAATTCCAGCATATTTTACTCACAACAAAGTTCATTTGACCTGAATTTAATAATTTGCATAATTTCAGTTGTTCCAGATAGTCACTAGGCATAAATGGTAAGCAATTTCTTATAAATTCCTGTAGTTATTGTTGCTTGTGTACAACCAAGTCTTATTTTAATGACTTTTTGCTTTTAAATCCTTAGCTAGACTGATCTATAAAGTACTATTGTTGCAATGCAGATTAATTCAAGTTTCATCAAGCACATCATGTATATTCTGATCCTCTAAGATGTAGACTTCAAGATGAAATCAGATGTGCAAGATATTTCCTGGAGGAAACACTTGTGATGTATAAAGGGGTTGGAGCAACAGCAAGCAGCGCAAGGCTTCAGGCCAAGATGCAGACCAAGAAAGCAGATGGGGTAAAAAGAACAGTGTTTTCAAGGAAGCTTTGGCCAGGCTGATGGGGTGTTCTTGAATCCCAGGCACCTGTTAGAGAAACCTTGATTCCCACAGGAATAGGACTGAATTAGTTCCCAGCTGCACTTGGTCATCATTGTTTGGGAGCAGCTTGCTGGAAGTATGGCCTTGGCTCAACATGGATCCACCAGAACAGTAGTAGATCTGTCAGCTGTGTGCCCTGTGGCAGAACAGCTTTTTGCCCACCCTTCCACACTGACACATTTTAAAAAGCAAGGATCTGTGTGCTGACTTCACAGTCAGTACCTGAGACCTCTATTCTCATACCTTTTGGCCCATTTTCCAAACCTTGAATACCATATTTCAATGGATAATCATTGCTACTGCATTAACATATATTTATGAGAATTCTGTTAGCCAAATCTTGCACCAGTGACAGTTTACTAATAAGTTATTTTTAAGTAATAATGGCATAATTTTTTTTTAAAAAAAACTTCACATAATGATCACATTCCACTTTTTTTTTTTTTTTTTTTGGAGGAGGGGGAATTTGGCATAAAATCTGTGACAATTATGCAGTGAAAATAAGGCATTCTTGGTCACTCTTCAGGTTTTTTTTTTAAATCAGAGTCAATTTTGGACTGTGTATTCTGATTTTTTTTCCTGTTTTGAAAGAAAAGCTGGGGCCCAGATGGGTTGGTTCTGTATGAATTTCAAGCAGAAGTGCATGGTTTGCCTATGTGCAAAAAGTGGGGAAGGGCTGAGAGAGGACACTGGATTCTTGATTCTGGGCATCTTGGATTAGAGAGGGGGATTCAGCAGGCCCAGAGTCTGTGGTGGGAATGAAAGCTGTGGTTGGAAGAGGCAGATGGAGCACTTGCCAAAACTAGACCACCAGCAGTCCTTGAAGATGGGCTCATCATCTTGGGAGAACATGGGAAATGTTCTCCCAATCCCTATCAAGGCATGTGTCCCTCAAAGCAGCCTATGTGTCCACCCTTTTATCACCAAATAACTCCCCAGCAGCCAGCTGATGTCTAGTATTAAAGTCTTTCATTCTGTAAATAGAAAAGTTTAAAGAGAGTCTGGTTCAATGCAACAATGGTCAATTGCCTGCTCACTATGTGCACCTGGCCTTTCTCTAGGCTGAGAGGTCTTTTAGTGCAGAGACTGTGTTTTTTTTTTTCTTTTACAGTTTCTATCTCTAATAAGATGCTTGGTACAAAGCTGATTCTGCATACACTTTTGTTGAATGGAATGGAATCAAAAGATGTGGATACTTGGAGAGAGGCAGCAGAACAACCCAAATGAAATGACATGAAAGTGGATACACACCTCAGAGTGCAAAACTGCAGATATTCAGATATCCTGCATGCAAATCTCAACTCCAGCACATTCTGCCTGTGGGAATCTAGACGAGTGCTTTAACCATTCTGCATTTAATATCCTTCTTATGATGGTGAAGTACCTGCCATGATAACCTTACACTCTATAACAAATGATAAGGATTCTAGAAATACAAAGGTGGATAAAGTTTTATGTTTTTTCTTGTTTTGTGAGGATGTAGGCGTTAGTTTAAAGATAACCAATGCTTGTGTCCACAAAAGCATGGAGACAGGGCTTGGGGGACATTCAAGTCCACCTGGGCATGAAGATATTTTAGCCAATACAGAACTGTAATTTCCAGTTTCAGGAAATTCTAGATTTTTTTAAAAAAATGTAACTCTACTTACAAAGTATAAAGTAATACATGGCTCACATCTACATAGAAGCATACCCCTGGTAGCTTTCAGTTCTTCCATAGATGGTATTCACTTAGTACATTTGATTTTGTACTAAAACCCGATTACAACATAGCCTCCCATTTATTGCTAGCAATTGGCAATTGGGTGAAGCACTCTAATCTTGTTTAGCTCTTTATGGTTTACCAAATATTTTAAATGCATGTTATTATTTTGATTCCTCAAAATTACTGTGGAAAAGAACAGTTTTCACGACACCTCACCACTTACTATTTCAGAACTCTTGTTTTTGTTTTTTAGTGCTGAAGATTGAACCCCGTGCCTTGGGTATGGTGAACATGTGCTCTACCTCTGAGCTAAACCTCAGCCCCTAATTCAGAACTTTTAAGGGAATTTTACAACAAAAATGTGGATGATGGTTAAAAGGTCAGACTAAGATAGACCTGGTTTATTCCTGGGTTTTTCATATGCAAGCTGTGTGACCTTGGAAAAGTAAGTAACTTACATCAGATCTGCTATCACTCAAATGTTTTCTAGCGAAATGCAATAGTTCTGCATTCAGATTTCAGAGGAGAAAATAATCTTGAATTGGGATGAGCCCTAAGGACTTTCTTAAGTAGTACTCATAGTCAAATTAGCTGAAGTGAAGTATGTGGAGTTCTTAGGACAAAGTCTGTAATGTACTAAGCAACCAATCAATATTCAGCATCAGAATTAGCTTTACAAATTTGTCATTTACAAAGTGTTATCACATATTTCATTCCGTCCTCCCAATAACTCCATTAAGTTTGGCTTTATAAATAGAGAAATCAAAGCTCAGGGAACTTATGATCTGTTCCAGTTACACAGGCAGTTGCATGTCAAAGTTCATCTGCTCCTCTCCATGATGAACACTGCCTTGGCAAATTAGGGAAACTGCTCACTGGAGTGGATATTAAGGAAAAGTAGATGGGATTGGGGATGGGAAAAGTAGATGGGATTGCAATTCGAATGGATTACCTCCTAAAGAATGAGAAGGTGGAGTCTTCTGCTATCTTCTGCCATAGAAGTAGAGTTAAACAACAAATACCTCAGGTTCTATTTTCTCTTTTCTCCAGCTCCAATGAACAAATGACCTGAGAGTATTTCTAAGATCTTTACAAATTCCCAGCAGTATTTGATCATTTATGGAAAGCTTGAATCTTAGGGTTAGAAATTAAAGAGATCAAATGCTATTGGTTGGTTGGAATTTTAAGTAGCATTTAAGTGTATTTATTTTCCATTCTAGAAGTATTATTATTACATTAAAATTTAAAACATGACATAGGACCTATAATATTGGTGACAATATAGATGATTTTATATTCCAGACACCGTCTCTATTATCATCCCTAAGTATTTGAATTTGCCCCCTGCTTTTTTCGTTTTTAAACTTTGTGCAATTCTACCATGGTTGTAAACTCAGATTTATACTCTTTTGGAGGTATTTTTGTGCAGCAGTGACAGGGAAAATTATTTTTGTGGGTTTGAAAAGAATTTAAAGTTCATGTTACCAATTGATAGGTGCAAATATATGGGGCAAGTTAATTCATGTATGGGAGGCCTTGCAGTCCCATCAGAAAATTAGTGTCAGGAGGCTGCCATGAGGCTGAGTGGTAGAAAGGACTCCTCTGGAGTTCAGGTCAGGGTTAATTTGTAAGACAGGTACAACTTCTTGTGGGGGATAACATGGTGAGACGAGAAACCATGGACCCTGAATATAAAACAAAATTTGGTAGGAGAGGTTAAGAGAAAGAATAAAAGGGGAGAAAGTTGTAGAATTTACTTTGATTCCCCAAAGAGAAGAAGATATGAGGCAAGATTTGAAGTCAAGGAAAGCTATAGAAGACAGCCAGGTAAGGTTTCCAGTTAGGAAGGAAAGGATGGAGACACAGTCATTTGTTTACTCGCTCATTCATTCATTCACTTACCCAGAAGGAATTTTTGAATACCTATGTATAAAGAGCTCATGGGGCTTCTTTGCAGGAGAAAATGATGGCATAGTCCCCAACTATAAGGGAGGCATCTTTGCAATACAGACACCTCAGTAATTAGAGTGTGCTTAGACAGCAACTGTGGACAAATTCAGAGACTCCTGCAGTTGACTATGCCCAGGAGCCTTACAAAGAAAGATAGGGCAATCAGGGAAGGGCCAGTCTCAAATAGGCTTACAATTTGACTAAGGTGTCTATGGAATTCACATAAACTAAATGCTCAGAAAACATCTTGTTGCCATTAATAAGGGACTGCCATTGGGAAAGCAGTCTCTTCCTAGACTCCTTCAATGGTATCTACATGAGAGAGTCACTTGGTTTTGCCCTCACCTAGACTTGGTGACTTGTGACCAAAAAAGTCCTAGCATGTAGCCAGTTTTGGCCAACCTAACTTTACCAAATGTAGAACCTTCATTCCTTGTTTAAAAAATCCTGTTAATAGGGAGGCGCAATGGTACACACCTGTAATCCCAGCTGCTCGGGAGGCTGAGGCAGGAGGATCATGAGTTTAAAACCAGCCTCAGCAAAAGCGAGGTGCTAAAAAATGCATTGAGACCCTGTCTCTAAATAAAATACAAAAAAAGGGCTGAGGATGTGGCTCAGTGATCAAGTGCCCTGAGTTCAATCACTGGTACAAAAAAAAAAAAAAAAAATCCTGCTAATGATGACTTCACAGATGTAATGCTAGCAAAAGGCCAAATGTCTTTAAGATGGCTGGACCAGGGAACTAGAGCTTATAACTTGGAGGGCCATAGATAGTGCCTCTGTTTGCCTTCAGCAATAGAGATGGTTGCATGTGTTGTTTATCAGACCCTTTGTCAACTTTAGGTTATAGGGTTGAGGAGAAAGCGATGCACTATTCAAGTTAACACGTGCCTGTTGAATTGAACTAAGGCTGGGTAAAAGAGCTTCCAGGCGACTTTTCTTCTCCAAATGACTTTCTCTGTGCCTAGCAACTGAATACGTCCTTGAGTTGACATCATGCCAAGGTCTAACTTTTGGTCATATGTTTTCTAGATAAATGACACTAGCTTGCCTTTGCCTTTTGGAATTCAAAGAGGGAAAAGGAGCTTGAATTTGAGATGGGACCCTGAGGACCTTCTTAAGTCTTGCTGACAAGTCTCCAGATGGGTTAAGGATATTCTTAGTGTTAGGAACTGCGAAGTCTAGGCCCACAAGTGTGTTCACAGACTACCAAATCTTATGAGACCATTTGGTAACAATAAATTGTGTTATATCTTTAAGATGTCTTCTTGGGTGGCCAGAATGTTAGTTATTAGCTATAGGCTGGGATTGGGTGATATAATCTCTATGGCTTCCACATCCAAGGAGAAATCAAAGTTAAACTAGCATCTATTTTCCCTCATCCTGTTTTTTCTCTGTCCTTTACTTAGATATGTTCATTGAACTCATGCTTACTGGTCCCATTTATGTCTTGTCTTCAAGGCCAGTGGGATTCGAAACCTGTGCCTATCTTTAAGCTACATTTTGGCATGAATGAATCCAGGAGCTTATATTAGACTTGGATATCCTTACAAATAAGGCCTGCTATCTCTGAGTGTGCAAAGCTTTTGTCAGAGTCTTGGGAAGAAGGAACAATGCGTCTATGTAGATGACCCACCTCCAGCTTCCTTTCTCATCTACCTGCACATCCCTACCTCAGAGCAACTTATGTGAAAGTGAGCTATGAAGAGAACTTCCCCATCAGAGGCTTTAAACGACATATAAGGCTATTTTGCAAGAGCAGCAGAACAGAAACAAGTTCAAAAGGACAGAGGAAAAAATGCTCCAAATCTCTGGCAAACAGGATTTCACTGAAATTTACAGGATTCCTTGGATATGACTTTGATTCATGCACCGATTTCCCAACACTTTGAAACTATTTCAAGTGGTATTAAAATAAAGAAAACTTTTCTCTGTAATAAAAAATAAAAAAATGTCTACTTTTACAGAGAAATTGAGAAATGACTGTCGCCTGTTTGTTTTCTTAAGCTGAGTGCTTTTTATTTTTTAATTAGGAGTGGTTATAAGAAACTACATTCTCTCTTGCTCTATTTTAACTGCAAATGGAAAACATTTGTGATTTAGCTAAAGGAAGTTAAGGATGAGTCTTTGGGGAGAGGAAGTAGTGCAACTGGTTATCTTGTTAATCTTGCACTGTAAGAGTCGGGCTCAGAGCCAGATTTGCTGCTAATAGCAAATGAATAGAACTGAAATGGTTAAAAAAAAATCCCCCAATCTTCAGATCTGGTGCCTGTAAGCCAGTTTGACATGTTTTCTAGTGTCCTTCTCCTTCACACATGCTAAATACCTAAAGTGACTAGAGATAAAAGCCAGCTTATTACATATGAAATGCCTCCTCATTTATTCCCTGCAGTAAATGTCTCTGTGTAACCATGACCATAAGCCACCTTAGAATTGCACTATGTCAGTCTTTTTTCTGGAAGGTTCTCTCTTCTTGGTCTCTGCCTCAATTTTCTTGTCTGTTCATGGGAATAATAAGAGGCAAACTGAAGGAGGCATTAAGAATACAAGATGATGATTTTATTGTGGTATGGATGTAGAGATGTGGGGTTTAGCAGTAGGAGAGATGCTTCCTATTTTCTGTTGGAGTCTAGGCTTAGTTGTTGGTTTGAGTATCTTTAAAATTTCTCCTTTAATCAGATCTCTTTGAAGTTTAATATTTAGCTTAGTAATTTAATATTTAGCTTAGTAATCACTTTTTTTCTTGTAAATGTGCATTATTTTATGGCTGAGTTATTCTAAAATGAAAGAAATGATTTTTACAATGGAAGAGTCTGGGAGTTTAGCTCAGTGTTAGGGTTCTTGCTTAACATGCACATTGCCCTGAATTCAATCCCCAGTGTGTGGACTTACAGGAGTCCTTCAGTAGGTCACTCAGTTGCTCAAAGTTGGTTTTATCACAATAACATGATAAAGTTGTAATAAATTCCCTCTGACATGTGAAAGTTATAATAAATGACCTCTGACAACCAAGTTCCCTGAAAGATTCAGTTGAATTGACATTATTCTGCCTTTCAGCTTTTGATTAATCACTTTTTTCTTGTAAAATTGTAAAGACAGATTTTAATAATATATGCAAAGTCTCTGGCACAGCTGAAATAAGCAAATTTCTCCTTCCTTCCTTTTCTTTTGCTCCCAGGGCTTCTTTTCTTAAAATTTATTCAGAAGATGTTTATTAAATGTCTACTATGTTCCAGGCCTATTCTAGTATGTGGGGATTCCATAGTGACCAACATTCTTCTCTTATAGAGCTTAGAGTCTAGTGTTAGTTGACAATCAGTGTAGAAACAAATTCATGTCTATAGAGACAGCCTTGACTCGCAATGATTCAACCTATAATTTTTTACTTTACAATGGTGTAAAAGTGATACACATTCAGTAAAATCATACTTCAAACTTTGCATTTTGATCTTTTCTGAGACTGGCAATATTTGGTCCCATCCTCTCTGGTGATGGTAGATGGGGCAGTGAGCCACTGATTTATGATGTGTTGATTATAACCCATCATGAGTGGGGGAGCATCTGCATATGTCAGTGGTAAGAGATGTTATGAGAAACAATGGAGCATTGAGAGATAGGCAATGGTGGGGCCGCAGGGTCTCTTAAACAGGGTGGTCAGGGGAGGTCTCATATAAGGTGACATTTGGACAGGTTCTTTAAGAAAGTTGGGGAGCAGGTTCTGCTGATTTCTGAGAGAAGAACATTCTGGGTGGAAAGAATAGCCAAATACAAAAGTCCTAAGGTAGGAATATACTTTATTTGTTCAAGAATAGCAAAGATGCCATGGGCTGAGTCAGAGGAAGAGGAAGAGTGACACGGGAGGAACTTGCAGAAACTGATGGGCCAGGGTAAATCAACCATGGGAAGTCTTTAGTTTTTTCTTTGAGGGAGCTAAAAAGCCATTGGAGGGTTTTGAGCAGGTGGATGACACGACTTGATGTAATTTGGACAAGCACCACTTAGCTGGTAAGTTGAGAACAGATTCTAGTGGAGTATGGACTAAAGGAGTGAGACCAGGTAGAAGCCTCCACCAATTCGGGCCAGAGATGATGGTGCCAGCATAGTGGTGATGGAGAGGGTGAGAAATGGTTGGATCCTGGAGGTGATTTGAAAGTAGAGACAGGATGTACTGATGGATTGAAATGCCATGTGAGAGAAAGAGAGGTGTCTGGGACGACTGCAGTGTTTTTTGTTGGGCAATTAGAAGACTGGGGTTGCTATTTTTTGCAAGGCAGAAGAATATAGAAGGAGCAAGTTTTGAATAGAAGAAAATCAAGAGTTTCGTTTAAGGTATGTTAAGTTTGAGATGCCTAATAAACATCCAGGTAGGGATGTCACAGTGTTAGATCCTTAAATCAGGAGAAAAGTTTAGCTGGAATGAAAACATGTATATATTTCAGATATATATATTTGCATTGAATATTGAGTTCCTTTAAAGACACAGGACTGGATGAGATCACCTAGGGCCTAGGCCAAAAATTCTTAACCTTAGCTGCATATTAGAATCATTGTGAGAACTTAAAAATATGGGTGGCTGGGCCCCATAACTAGACCAATTAGGGTATAACTCTGGGGGTCATTCTCAGGCACTGGTAGTTTTAACAAGCTCTCCAAGTCATTCTTATATAAACCAGGGTTGAAAATCATTGACGTACAGAGTGAGTGTTGATGGAGAAAGGAAGAGTCCTGCTTCCTGTTCCCCTACAGTGTTTGGAGATCAGGAAGTTGGGAGGAACCAGCAAAGGAGACTGAGTAGGAGCCAACAGTGAGGGAGGAGGGGAGTGTTGTGTCCTGGAAGTCGAATGAAAAAATGTTTCCAGAAGGAGAGTGATCATCTGTGTAAAATGTTGCTCAGACATTAAGAGAGGGACTGAAAAGCGATTACTGAATAGGATAATGTGAAGGTCACTCATGACCTCCATCGAGTAGTTTTGATGCTGTGGGAACAAAACCTGATCCTATTGTTTTAGAGAGAAAGGGAGGGGTGGAATTGGAAGGGGTACAGAGAAATGAGGCAGAAGCTGGTGGGGGACTGACTGAAGGGCCAAAGAAGAACATTTTCAGAGAGAGTTTATGACATTTTTGAATGATGACAGAAGGAGGGAGAACAACTTGTGATTCAGGAGAGAAAACTAGAGTCCTTAAGAAGAACGTCCTTGAGGAGTCCTGAGGAATTGGGATCCAGGGCATAAATGAAGGGGCTGGATTAGTTCAGCCTTTTTGGCAGTAAAAAAATGTAGAATATGTGGACAAACTAGTGAAACTGTGGATAAACTAGTGAATTTGATAGTGGGAGTGTGTGAGTATTTATTTTATTCTCAGCATTGGAACCTGTGTACTTGGAAGCCTGGGACATACTAGATTAGTAAATTACATAAAATCTTGAGAATCTGGATGTTTGTAGCCTTTGGAGGCATACAAATAGCAAGGTCCAAGAAACAGACAGTAAAAAGGTGCTACATTAATATAACTATCACATAAATATTTAAAATCTTCCTTTGATGATTCTAATATTTAGAAGAATCTTCATTCAGTGGTAAAAATTTTAAGCACATTGCTAAATGAAACAAGCATGATCTTCAATGGTATGAATAGTATGCTCTGAGTTAAAAAAGACATTTATTTAAAAAAAACACATATTCCATTTGGTTGGTGGGACTATAGGTAACTTTAATTTTCTTCTTTGTACTTACTAATATATTATCACCCTTATATAATCATTTTTATATGAAGTTTCTAAGTGGTATACTTATTAAAAAAACAAATTTTTGTAGTCAAAGCAAAAACAAAAATAAAATGATTTTTTTCCAACCAAAGTATAAAATTATGGAATCTGACTCTGTGGGTTAGACTAAGATTTACAATGAACTCATGCCTCAAAGGAAATCCACCCATAGGTTCTAGTTTGACTTATTTCTTGAAAATATTTAATGATTAAAGTAGTTACCTTTGATCTCAGAAAGTAATTACAGCCAAATCTTCCATAATTAAAACCCTGGGATTATAATTGTGGATTGATATTTTTGTTCATTAATATAAAATGTTTTGTATGTTGCTACTTTTTCCAACCAAAGGTGTATTTCTGCTTTCTCTTCCTTACTATGGTTTTGAGATTTTTCTGAGATTCTCTGTCTTTATCTTCATTTGAGTACTGATTATGGCCCTGGTTCTGATCAGCTGGGACACCACAAATCAGAGAACCAAATTTCTCAATTTCATAATCTTTGTTTCATAAAATGAAGTTAGCACTATAAACTCACTTTTTCAGGTTATGTTAGGAAGGAAAGGAGGATGCATCAATCATTATGACCAGCTAGTTGCTGAATGTTATCAAATGTTGGTTGTCTAATGTTTATGAGCAATGGACAGTTCTGTCCAGGATAGGATCTGGTTCTATGGGAGAACCCAAAAGAAGCACAAGAATTTGTCATAGAGAAGACTTGGAAGAACATACAGACAGAGAGACCTTTAGAAAACTGGGAAACAGTACTTGGGATAAAACATGACTGTTTCATTAGCACAGGATAAGGACAGAGAGAGGGAAAAATAATGGTGGACTTGAGTAAAATGAATTATGTTGTCCCATGCCCATTCTGTAGAACCAGAAAGGATTATACATGGCATTACAAATTTAAAAGTTTCAAGTAAGTAGTCAACAGTTATGCCATGGTGCCATTGATCCTTCAAAGATGGCACCTGTAATAAGTCAGAAACCAAGGTCTGGAGACTGACTGGAGCCATTATGAGGCAGCATTTTATGAATGACATCAAACACAACATCAGGGCAACTTCAAAGCCTTGATCTAGAATTGGTATGCACCTCCAAGAAAAAATACAAGTTCAGCTTTGAGATTTCTCATGGAAGCAACTTAGACAACTCAGCACAAATGTAATGTTAGATACCTAGCTACTATATAATGTATTTCATTACATATACATGTACATATTATATAATATACTTGTACAGAATCTGTTCTGTACCTTTAGAAAGGGAAATCTTGGAGATGTTGCTATCTCAGGATAAATATTACTTGGTGAATCTGAGGGCTTGAGAGCAGTGAGCTCTGTACTTAGTGCCGTCATCAAAGCTGATCATGGTGTATTGCTGCCAGCAGGACTCTCACACCAGCAGGTGCCAGGCACGGAGAGCACCACTCCCTCAGACATTGACCCCGTGTTAGGGAATATGCTGACGCACTCTGTTTACTCCAGGTACGAACAGGGAGGCTAATGCCCCTCTCCTCAAGGAGCAGCCCACGTACCATAAAGGTTTTATAGCTGTTCAAGATAGACTTCAGGTTCATTCTTTCCAGATTCATTCACAGGGAGGGAGAAGAATAGGGAGGGGATGGTAACAGTAGAGCAATGTTTAACTCAACAGATTCCAATGTCTCAGTGGTGAAGATGATCAAACCCCCACCTCCCCAGCCTGTTGGCTCCACAAACAGAAAACGTCAGGAGTGGGCAGCCTGCCAGATGTTCCAGCCAGCAGCTGAACTGAAACAGACTTACCCTGGGAAGGGAGGGAAAGAAACACAGCCAAGGAAACCTAAGAAGGAAAAAATGGCAAACTATCCCAATAACTTTGCTGCTGACCCATCTAAGTGTTTGTTAAGCTGTGAATTAGAATGTAGTTGAAATGTTATGGTTATTACTATTACTATAATTTTATTAGCTAAAATTTATTATGTGTCAGACACTGGATTAAGCATTGAAGTGCACTTTCTCCTCTATCCCCCTCAACCCAACAAGCTAAGTTCTATTATTACCTCCATTTTTGTGGAAGAGGAAACTGAGGTTGAATAGTCTGCTCTTTAATGAAGTAAAGATTTGAAGGGAGGTCTATCAGATGTGATTAAAAATCGAGGCATGTGGTATCAAAAATCAAAGAACAATGTGCACATTGAAGGTTTAAGTTGCAGGTCCTCCAGATGGAAAGAAGCCAAGTTTTTGGTTATCAAGTACTTTACAAAAATTATTATGTTTTCCCACAGAGTAGACATTAATTGCCTTGTTTTAAGGTAGAATAGGCATTAAATTTAGGTTTCCCTGATCCAAAAGCCTCTGTTTTCATGGAACCTTCCTGGAAGGAAAGAAGAAATGAAAATGAAGCTCCATTTTCAGTGAAGGTGATTTTATGCCATCTGTGTCCCAGGAGGAGTCAAACTGACAGATTGTTCAAATCTCATTTTAAGCAGTAGTTTTGACTCCCACTAATGATTACTAATGAGAAATACTTCCTTATTTGAAGTTAACTTTGCTGGAATCTTCTAATCTACAATAAAAATCTTAAAAGGCCTAGAAAAGAAAGAATACAAAACCTAGTTTGAATTTGTAATTTGCAATTTACAGTGTTTACAAAGCACTTTCTTTTTTTTCATATTTAATTTATTTATTTGTTCTATTTAGGCTTACATGATAACAGAGTGCAGTTTGATTCATTGTACATAGATAGAGGATAACATATCAATTCTCTAGTTGTAAGTTGTATAGAATCACACCATATATGCTGTCAAACATAAAGTTAAGGCTATGATGACCATCATATTCCACCACCTTTACTGTCCCCATACCCCCCCCTTACACCCCTGTGACAGAGTTCCACCATTGTTCCCATGACCTTCCCCACATTATGGATCAGCATCCACTTATCAATGAGTACATTCGGCATTTGGTTTTCTGAGATTGGCTTACTTCACTTAGCATGATATTCTCCAACTCCATCCATTTACCTGCAAATGCCATAACAAAATATTACTCAACAAAGCACTTTCTTAAGCTTTGCAATGGTTGTTGCCAGTCCAGTTTGATGATTTCCCAGTGTCCACTTTTTACAGTGTGGAGAGTCAACAGCAATCCATAAATATTTATTACACTGTTATTATAGCAGCCACTACCATCTGGGTATCAGGGACTGTAATGGGCATTATTTTGTTGATTCTGCAGAACAACACCTTGGAGTAGACAGTCTCTTTGACCAGAGGAAATAAAACTTCAGGGTGTTTTGGTGGCTTGCCAAGGGCACAAAGCTACTAAGAGAAAAAGCTAGGCCTTATCAAGCTTTACCAGTGTTCTTCTCCATTATAACACTTTGTCCTTCGAGGGTCAAAGCAAGAAAGCTGGATAGTCAGCTCCTTGAAAACTGAGAGTTAAAGGTACTTAAAGATAGTATTGGTCTCTTTACCCACTTTTACATATATTGCAACAAAGGCGAAGAGGAAGTGACTGATTCACAATTGTCCTTTCAACAGATTCTTATTTGAATATTGAATTCTCCTCCTCAATATCCAATTCCATAGTCCTGACGACTAGTTTTCCTGCAGATATGTTTTGATAACAAATGATGAAGGAAATATTGCAGATTGGAAAAGAGAGATGGGGGGGAAAGGAGGAAAGAAGTTTAAGAACAGGAAAGTAAATTCAAAGAAGCAAGTGAATCAACAATAAAGAGATTAGATAAAGGTTTATCATTTATGCTTTGCACAGGGTAAAAATCTGGGCACAGAGAAATAAGAGAATTGATCAACTGAAAGAAGTAGAGGTGAGACTTCTCTTGGGTACTTCCCTTCCTGAATTGCCCTAAATATAGTTTCAAAACAAGGTACCAAAGTTCCATCCATTTAAATGTGTACTTGGAGATAAAAATCCCGAGAAGTTAATAAATCTCAATTAACTTCCATTGCCCTTATCCTTCTCTACAGACATACTTTTTTTTAAATATATTTTTTTTTAGTTGTAGACGGACACACTATCTTTATTTATTTACTTTTTATGTGGTGCTGATGATCGAACCCAGTGCCTCACACATGCAAGGCAAGTGCTCTACCACTGAGCCACAATCCCAGCCCCAGACATACTTTTTAATGACGCATTTACCTCATTGTCCCTAAAGTCCCTGATCTTTCATTGCCTATAGTTGAAATACTTTACTCTTTTGCTCAATACCATTTCAGATACTTAAACCAGTTAAAGTTTTGATAATGTCAAATAATAGGACTTTTTGATCCATAGGCCCACGTTGTCTGGTGCCTGGTTCTTCTAGAGATTGCCATTATTTGTGGATATTATATGAAGCCCTTCCCCTGTTCCTCAGTTCCCTGGGGCCCCTAACTGACCCTTGTGTTATCTTTTATCAAAGCCTGCTTCTCAGAAATGACACAGAAACAAAGCTGGGTTTATTCTCATTAAAATAAAAAGAGAACATTACTTTGACAGCATCTTAGTATCTATCTCAGAATGGGGAAGGCAAAGTGGAAATCTTTATGAGGTTTTGGAGTCCAGTTTAAGGTATGCCTTTCAATCTTGGAGCTTGATTGGGATGGGATAGGGATTATGATATAATAGTCTAGGAATGGAGAAGAGTAAGGCAAGGATTTGAGACTGGGGATTCAAAGAGTTTTGGGGATGAGTAAACTTTTTTTGCTATCTATTAAAAAGTGAAAACATTTGATGTGCATTTAAATGGCTTTTCCAGAAAGTTTCTAAAATAAACAATAAACTTATTTGCAACGTTCTTAAAATACTTAAGTCATGTTGGGCTGGAGTTGTAGCTCAGTGGTAGAATGCTTGCTTCACACATGTGAGGCACTGGGTTTGATCCTCAGCATCACATACAATAAATAAATAAAGGTATTGTGTTCATCTACAACTAAAAAAATATTTTTTAAAAAAGATACTAAAGTCATATTAATGAACACTGTGGAATAGTACAGTTGTATTGATGTAGTTAGTAAGCTGTGTGGATATAAATGGGTTTTGCTTCTCAATGTCTCATTCCATGGCCATTGTTCAGCCTGAGCTAATGAATCACCAGTCATGTTCCTTATGTGTGATGTCCATCAAATAATCCATTGAAAAGAGCCAAACACCTCAAACTTACAGAGGGTGAAACACTATCCCCAGATTTAGATGGTATAAATTTATGATTGCATATATTTAATATTATTTTTAATAATAGCAACCCCCTGAGAGGTCTGTAAGGATGTAGACAAAACATTATTCCCTTAAAATAGTACATGCTTCCCCTCAAGAAGCCAATATTCTATCTAATTTGGATCTATTCTGACCTATCACCTGTCATTTTATGATCCTTCCAGACAAGGAATTCTATGGCTATGCTGGCACTGTACAACTTTTCTACATTCTTTGAACCATAGGATGTAGGATTCTCCCCATTTTTTTAAGCCTCTTATAAAGCAAAAAGTAAAGAAGCATGAGGAAAAAGGAAAATCCAAAGTTACCCCTAAGGCTTTGGTTCTCAAAAAAATACCTTGGCTTTTTCTCTTGAAGTATTTTTTTTCTTAAAATATGTTATAACTACAGTTCCTGATTGGTAAACTAATGTGCTTAAATGGACCCTAGGTAATGTCACTATCTTCAAGGCAGGAATCAGTTCACCAGGGTACCAAGACTCTGTCCAGTTTGCAGGTAGCAGACAGAGGCTTTTATGCTGCAAATCCAGTACCAGTAATTCGGAGTCACCTTTACATTGCCTTTGGGCTAGCTACCTACATAGGGTAAAAAAAAAAAAGGAGTCTAACAGTTTAGCACTGCCCATCAAGAGTGATCCAGTACCAAGCAACTAAATTTGGAATATTTAGAGAATTGAGTAGCTCTACAGCAAAAGTGAAGCCATGTGTCTTATTCATGACATGAGTGAAAGTGACTCAGTCTCCACAGATATTGCATCTCTTTCCTAGTTTTTTTTCCCAACTACTATTTATGTGGGAGTTTGTTTATAAAAGCTCCAGGCTTTATTTCATAAAAGTATTATTTAGGATGGAATTGAGAAAAGTCTGTCTAATACCTATTGATGGTGTATTGTGTGAGTTCCCTGGAATATTTCACTGTCTGTTTGCCATAGTGTGGAGTCTGGAATCACAGGTGGTGATCCTAAGTGAATGGGCTATCACCTACAGTTCAGAAGAAGAGAATTGATAAACCCCAGATGGAATTGATTTCATTGTTATTGAACCAATGGCAAGAGTTTAAGTAATGAAAGATTGAGAATGTGAAAATTTTGCTAATTTGAACCTTAGAATTCTATTTGTTCTTTGTTCTTCATGCCTTTCCTGACAATTGGGGCTGATTTTGACAGTAAGGTGTCTGAATAAGTGGCAGAACTTTGTAAATCTCTTACATGATAGTTTTAGGATACTAGTTCTCTATTAGTGTGTAGCAAGTTACCAAAGTAGGGAGTTAAAGACACCAACATTTATTAACTCAGAGTTTCTATGGGTCCTGAGTCTAGATGTGGTTTGTCTGGATGATTTGCTCAAGGTTTCTTAAGGCTGAAATCAAGGTGTTGGTTAGGCTGCACTCTCATGTGAAACTTTACTAGAGAAGAATCTCTTTCTAAGCTTAATTTGTTGGGAAAAAATATTTCTTATGGTTGCAAGACTGAGGGTTTCAGCTTCCTGATAGCTGGAGGCTGAAGGCTGCCCTCCATTCCTCCTGCACATCCTGGAAGCTTCCCTTGGTTCCTTGGGGGCTTTCCTAACATGACTACTTACTTCATGAAGCCAGGAAGGTGAGTCTTTGAGCAGGTCTAGCAAGATGAGTCATTATGATACATCATGGGAATGACATCCCATCAACTTACTATATTGATTATAAGTCTCAGGTCTTTACCACAGTCAATGGAACAAGATTATATGAAGAAATACACTCCAAGAAATGGAGATCACAGGGAATCAAATTATATTCCATCCAATATACTTAGTAAAATGGGTGCTCTTGTCACCAGAACAAAAAATTGGAATTCACTAAATTGGTATCACAACATCAAGTAATTTTATTTTATAATTTTTAGAGCCATAGTTCTTCAGGAAGGAAAGGGTTCAATCCATCTCAAGAATTAGAAGAAAAAAAATTGAGTGTGGTGGCATATGCCAGTAATCCCAGTGATTCCGGAGGCTGAGTATTGCAAGTTCAAAGTCAGCTTCAAAGTCTGACCTTGCATGAAATCCTATTATTTCCCTCACATATTTCCATTCATTGTGTAGGATTTTAAAAATCTTGATGCTTTTCTTATATTATCTGAAACAGAAGAAATTCATCACTGTTCAACCTCTGCTCACAAATTATCTATGCCTCACATAGATTTATTTGGAATCCCTTTAGAAAATCCAGACTTAACCTTATTTGTGGATGGGTCATCTCTTAAGACTGATGCAGCAACATATCAGGTAAAAATATTGCCCCTCACCATAAAGCAAAATCTTCCAGATGGAAGAATTTATTGGATACATCAGTACTTTTCAGTTAGCTAAAGATAAAAGGATAATTTCCGCTGATAGGAGATATGTATGTTCTGGAAAGTAGTCCATACATTTGGAATGTTTTATAGACAATGGTCCTTGACCCCAAAAGGAACCCAATTTAGGGTGGTCAGCAAAATTAAAGAACTTTTATATGTTCTAATGCTTTCTATGGTGATGGCTATTGATAAAGGTGGGTGCTTATATAAATGGTGATACCTGCAGCTCTGTATACCAGAGAGGTAGAATTCACTAAATGCCCACCCTGATGATAATTCAAGAAATTACATTGTTGGGGAAATTCAAAGAGGCTTCTATAGAATGCCAGTGATTAGCACTAGAGAAAGAAAAGTGGCGCCAGGACAACTTCAGATGTATAACTACATGGGGAAAATCTCTGATGCCCTAAGCATGGTTGATTAGATGTACTGGAAAACCTCAAATGGAACCTTGCAAAAAATTTTATGTGAAATTATCCACCACTGCAAAGGCAAGTTAGCAAGACAAACTAACTACTAAACTCATCGGTGGGTAAACTACTAAAATTTCTGAGAGTGTTTCTGATGCATATATTATCCTGATAAAACTGTAAGGATGACATATAGACAGGAGAGCAAGTCTCTAGGATTCTTTGAATGCCTCCAAATGAATCTCATCTATCACACCTTGCAATGGGTTTGTAATAGATTCTTTTGGGTTTCTTCCCTAATTCTGTTTGGTTGTTTCGTTGTTGTTGGTTTTGGTTTGTTTGGTTTGATTTGGTTTGGTTTTTCAGTGCTGGGGATTGAACCCAGAGATCCTTAACCACTAAGCCACATCCTCAGTCCTTTTTATTTTTTTGTTTTGAGACAGAGTCTTGCTAATTTGTTTAGGACCTTGCTAAGTTGCTGAGACTGGCTTTGAACTTGTGATCCTCCTGCCTCAGCCTCCCACGCAGGTAGTGTTACCACCACGCCTGGCAAAGGAGCTTTTAATGTAGGAAATTCAATGTGTTTTGAGAAGTAAATTTTCATTTGAGACAATCTGAAATAATTGAACAATTTGATGATGTTCAATTTACTAATATAGTTATGAAGTCAATCACTCTGCACTGCCTACTGATTTATCTGAGCCCAGGAAGACATACCACTCACATGCAACAAGTTTTGTGAAATGCATTTACTACATATAGAAAGGCATAAAGGGACACAGAAACCTAGGAGTCATCTAGAACCAGTACCCTGAGGCTTGGGAAAGCCTTCTGGGGCAGATGGAATCTTGACTGTGCATGCCTCACTTGCATGCTCAAGGGACCCAGAAAGCAGCTCCTCTAGGCTTTATACCTGGGGAAACATTACTCACTGGACTAAGGTGCTGAAGAACACCTTTTTCTCATGGGGAAGTGGAACATAATCTGGGCTACTCTGGCCAGTCCCTCCCTACCTCAGGATGCTTCATCCCCAGTGCACAGTACAGTATTCTTAATGGCTTCAAGTGAGAAAGTGGGGAGGGCGAGGTCATCCCAAGCCCACTCAAAGCCTGCAGTCATTTGAGAGTTTATCTTCCAAGGCAAGAGTTTCCTGGAATAATAAGGTCATTTTGATGAAGACAGTGGAATAGTAAGGCAATGTTAACATAATCAGGGAGCTGTGTGGGTGTAGATGGTTTCTGTTTTCATTTTTCATGCCTGAGTTCCTGGCTTGGTTTCCTGTCTGCTATCCTTGTCATTAAAGGGCTTGGGTACTACCAGGCTGGTAGGACTATGTCCTGCCTTTTACTCTTGTAGTTGGCTCTTCATGGTTTTCCACAGAACCACACTCCCCACCTTTTACTTGGCCCCATCTATAATCCAATTATTTGCTGTAACACTCTCTGTTCTTCTTGGCTGCATTTTCTTGTCTTTGACCACCTGACTACAAAAACTTTTGCCAAAACCCCTGCTTGTAGCCAATGTTCTTCCAGATTCTCTTCATGGTATAATGGATTGGAGTCTTGGCTCTGTCACTTACCAGCTGCACTGTACTTCCCTCCTGTCTCATTCTTCCTTTTGTTGCACAGGGTGGGGCCTTCCATGATTTTCTGACTCACTCCAATAGATGTGTCTGGTTTCTGACTCAGGACCATTTCACACTTGGTCTGCCTTGTCCCCAACAGAGATTTTGTGCAGAAATCAATGTTCTGGGCAAAATCTAAGCTATAGAAAAACCAGTGTTGGTACAGTGGCCCATGCCTATAATCCCAGCTCTCAGGAAGCTGAAGCAGGAGGATCACAAGTTTGAGGCCAGCCTGGATAGCTTAGACCCTGTCACAAAATAAAATAGTGAAAAAGGGCTGCAGATGTTCCTCAGTGGTAGATTACTTGAGCATACTAGAGGCCCTGGGTTCCTTCCCCAGTCCTGAAAAACAAAATCCAATGTTGATTTTTTAATCTTACTATATCACTGCCTATTAAATCTACTCACTTCAGATTCTTTGACTTTTCCCTGGAAAAATCCTGTTTCCCTCTTCTAAGCTAAAACTAACTGGTGGTAATCTTTAGTGGGAGATGAAAACAGCATGTCTTTACTAGTATGCACTTTTCGAAGAACCTTAGAAATACTGGAAATAGAAAAACCAATGTTCCAATAAGGAAAATGCACACCTATTTTCTATTTATGCACGGGATAACTTTTTCTAAAAAAACTTTTTCTACATGGACTTCATCAACATTTTGTTCTATTTTCATTTTGACAAATCAAGGCTTTAGCTTGTCAAACATTCACCTTCTCTGACCTATGGAATGGATGGAGAGAACCAACACAGTAACTAGATCAGAATTGTTCAATTAATAGGCAGGGCTTGCATAATTATGCAGAAGGGTCTTCAATGTGCTCTTGAGGGTTTTCTTGTTCCATTGTCCCCTATGGATACTTCCATTAGAATCTGTTCATAGGAAATATTGTAAACTCATCTATATCAAGGTGCTCATGGAAGATACTAAGTGATAATATATTGTTTCCAGTGGTTATTTGCATCACAGCAAATATTTACTGTTACAAATATTTATTATGATTATGGGGTTATTTCCCTCATTTATGTGCAGGAAAGCTTAACTAACAGGTGAGTTCTTATTTATCACAGGGAAAATCTGGAGTGCTACTCAAGCAGCATGCATTAACTCCCCAAAGTTTACATTAACTCTATTTTGGCAGGAAATAAAATCTGCCTTCTGTCATAGAGAGAGATTTTGAGTTGAACTGGTAATTTAGGTCTTGCTGCAAGGTCCTAAATAGCACATGGTGGTCACTGGGAAAAGGAAAACTATTATGAAATAAATACTTGACTAGCCCATGGCAAGCACTTGGGCAAGCACTGTTTCAGAATGTTATAGTAGTTCTTACTTCACCCACAGGAAGATGTTATACATCCCATTTGTGTATTGATGTGAAATATATTAGAATTAATGCTGCTTTTGAAATCCAAGTTTCCTGATTCTTAGATCTTTGTTCCCTGATATTAATTACCTGTGTGACCTTGAATCTATCCATGTTACCTCACTAAATCTCACTTAATTCCTCAGGCTGATTTCTAATTCAAATTTGACCTGATATGAGGGTCTTGCTATATAATTCAGGTGAGAGATGTTAATGAATTGAACTAGAATAGTGGCAAGGAGACAGATATAAACCCTGAGAATCACCATTTTAAACAAGTCTCTCAGGCAATTTTTGTACTTGCTAAAGCTTGAAATCCTGTATATATTTAAGCTATGTTTGTTAAGAATTCAAATATTCAGGCTTTCCCATCTTCTCACAGAATAATACTTTTATCTGTATGAAATAGAAAAAACCTCTTTTTCACATTTAATGCTATTTGCTTGAAATTCTGTATTGTGTAAGAGTAAAACTTTTACATCTGTTTCTCCTTGGTTAACACTGCTATATCTTTTCTATAATGTTTTTAATATATACTTTTATGTCTATAGTAGGTTCCCCTTAGCCATGATTTTGCTTTCTGTGCTTTCATTTGCCTGTCAACTGTAACCTAAAAATATGAAGTGGAGTTGTAGAAATAAACAATTCTTAGGTTTTACATTGTGTGCCATTCTGAGTAGTGTGATGAAATCTTGTACTGAGCCACTCTATTCCATGGGGGACATGAACCATCCCTTTGTCCAGCGTATCCACACTGTATATGCTACCCTTCCATTATTCAGTTAGTGGTTAGTTTAGTTATCAGGTTGACTATTGCAGTATTGCAGTACTTGTGTTCAAGTAACCCTTATTTCATTTAACTGATGGTCCCACATTATAAAAATAATGATGCTGTCAATTCAGATATGCCAAAAGGAAGCCAGAAAATGCTTCGTTTAAGTGAAATGGAGGAAAGTACAATAAAATATTTTGAGAAAGAGGGAAGGAGTCCACATAATTTTTACTACAGTATATTATTTTACTTCTCCTAATTTATTATTATTATTACTGTTTACTTCTTATTATGCCTATTTTATAAATTAAATTTTGTCACAAAGATGAACATGTAGGAAAAAGCATACTATGTAAAGGGCTCAGTACTATCTGTGGTTTCAGGCATTCACCGTGACTTGGAATATATTCCCTGCATAAAAAGGGGGATTGCTATATCATATCAGATCTAAAGTATAACTGGATTTTATTCTCCCAAAATCTGATTGAAAAATTTCACATACACAGCTCTTGTGATTAATGATACAGTGGATTTGTTGATGTCTTACTATATTGTTTCATCTTCCATGCCATCTTTGCTTTTCTCATTCTCCTCTTCCTTCCCCTTCTCTTATCCCTTTATTCCTTTTTTGTGAGTGCAGAAATCTGGATCAGAGTCTTTAATTGTCTCATGGCTGTGGTATGCCTGAAAATGCTGTGAACTTCCTGTACAAAAAGTATGGGTCAAGATTGCCCAGTTGTTATGGTGATGCCTTGTCCATAATGGCTCTGTGCAAAGCATGGAAGCTGTGTCAGTTCTTGGCCTAGATCTCAGACACCAGTTCCCAGGGATAGAGTGTTCTGAGCATAACAAGATAACTATGATGTTTCACAAGTGCTATAACCTCCAAACTTGCCCACTTACTAGAAACCTTGGACAATGGGCTTCCTGGGTGCCACAGGAAGCTCCTAGCATTTCAACAGTGCAATAGATTAAAAAATGTTTCTAGTCCGGTAACTTTCTAGTGCACAAAGACAATGCTTCTATAGTCTTTAGTTTTCTGATTATCAGACCTGTATAATAAATGTGCTAGACCAGCTCTGTGTCACTGTTTCTCTGTCAGAGATTAATGTCCACCTGATCCCAGCTTTTTCTCTATATGTGTGTGTGTCTATCTTAATTCCCCATTGCCTCTTGTCAGTTTCTAGGGTACGGATGTGCAGGTTGTGGTACTTTTAAATTTTTTTCCTTTTTTGTTATATTGATCACATTTTATTTATCCTAGTTCCTTTCTTTTAGTGATTTGGAAACCAAATATCCTATACCTATTCTAGAAACTTCACTTAAATTTTAAAGTACATAATTAAATTTATCTTATTATCTACATATCTGGAATTACTTAGTATTTATATTAGCTTGTTTCTACCTTCCCTGAATTTGGACAAGAAATTTAGCAAGCTTTCAGTGCTCTCTATTTCTTCCAATCTGACCATCCCCCTTTCTGTGGATATTGTGATAGTTAATTTTATGTGTCAATCTGACTAGACTAAGGGATGCTCAGATGGTTGGTAAAACTATGGGCACTTCACAGAAGAATAAATATGATCAGTCAACAAATATATAAAAAAAACATTCAACATCTCTAGCAATTATAGAAATGAAAATTAAAACTATACTGACATTTCATCTCACTCCAGTCAGAATGCAAATTATCAAGAATACAAGTAACAATAAATGTTGGCAAGGATGTCAGGGAAAAGGTACACTCAAAACATTGCTGATGGGATGATAAATTGGTGCCACCACTCTGGAAAGCAGTATGGAGAGTCCTCAGAAAACTTCTAATGGAACCACCATTTGACCCACTTATCCTAGTGCTCAGCATATACCCAAATGACTTAAAAGTCAGCATACTATAGTGACGCAGCCACATCAGTGTTTATAGTAGCTCATTCATAATAGCTAAAGTATGGAACCAACCTAGGAGCCCTACAACAGATGAATGAATAAACAAAATGTGGTACATATACACAATGGAATATTACTCAGCTATAAAGAAGAATGAAATTATGATATTTTCAGGTAAATGTATAGAACTGAAAACTACCATGCCAAGTGAAATAAGCCAATCCCCCAAAACCAAAGATCAAATGTTTTCTCTGATATGTAGATGCTAACTGTCAATAAGCTGGGGTGGGGGAGTAGAATAGAAGTTCACTGGATTAGACAAAGAGGAATGAAGAAAAGGGAGTGGGGATGGGAATTGGAAAGACAGTAGAATGAATTGGACATAACTTTCCTATGTTCTTATATGAATCCATGACCAGTGTAACTCCACATCATGTATAACCACAAGAATGGGAAGCTATACTCCATGTATGTATGATATGTCAAAATGGACTCTACATGTATAACTAAAAAGAATAAAAAATTAAAAAAAAAGAAGAAAAACCAATGGAAGCAAAAAACCCCACAAAACTATAGTTGTGTCTATGAAAGCGTTTCTGTAAGAGATTAGTATCTGAATGCATGGAGTGAGAAAAGAATATAGCATTGGGATGCCTACCAATGTGGGTGGGCACAAATTTGTTCAGGGTCTGAATAGAATATGAAAAGATGAAGAAACAATAAATTTGCTTCCTGTTTGAGTTGGGACATCCATCTTCTCCTGCCTTCAGACATTGGCACTTTTGGTTCTTGGGCCTTTGGACTTAGACTGGGGCTTACACCATCAGCACCTCTTGTTTTAAGTCCTTTGAACTTTGGATCACACCGTTGGCTTTTCTGGTTCTCCAGCTTTCATAGAACAGATTATATGACTTTTCATCCTCCATAATTGTGAGAACTAATTCCTATAATGAATCTCATTATGTATATTGGTTTTGTTCCTCTGGAGAACCCTATATAATAGAGATATCCTCTAAAATTTTTAGTTACAGATTATTTTTAATTTTATATGTCAAACTATTTAGATAATTATAAAATATACTTATTTGCTCATGACTTTTAAATATCTATTGCATTTTTGTAATAATTTTTAATTTTGTGGAGTATATAATTAATACTTTCAAAGAATTGTGTGATATTTTTTGAGTATTTACATGCCTATACATTTTTTATTTTGCACACACACTTCAATGCTAATTTAACTGAATATAAGAATTCTAGAGTCAAATTTCCTTTAAAACTTCTGAAAATGACATTTTTATAAGACCTACTCTCATAATAATAAAATAAGATGACAAATAACAAAAACACGATACTAGTATAGCTACCTGGAATTTAAGAACTGTTCTTTTAGTTAACCATTGGATCAAACTAATCAAAACTGAAATTCTAAACTAAGTAAGATATAAAAGAGAAAATTTAATAGCAGAATCCATGCTACACAAATAAAGCTAAACTTGGAAAAAAACTTATAGTCTTTAAGCCTCTTAATTATTAACAAAATAAGACTGAAAACAGAGAAGGGAGCTGACAGCTGAATTCAATTTGGAAAAGATGGGCAGCAGAAATACATTTAAATCACCATCTTTATTGCTGCTAACACTTTTACTATTGATTTGAACATTTAAAACTTTGAATCATTTGAAATTTATTTTGTTTGAAAGTATCAGGATGGATCTAACTTCATTTCCTTCCATAAATATCTAACTAGTAGTCTCAATATTTATTACATAATCTGTATTTCCCATTGAATTTCACTTTAGTTATAGAATGAATCCTCAGTGAACTTTGGCCTATTTTTGCACCATCTCATTTTGTTTTAATCATTTGGATATACATTTTGGTATAGTTTCCTGGGTGTTTCAATTACTATAGTTTTGCAAGTACATTTTGACATCTAGTAGAACAAGATGACAAGAGTATCATTCTTTTTACTGGCTCTTTGTTATTTTTATCTATCATATTTTAGCTATATTAATTTATTCAAGTTACAGAAAATAACCAATTGAGAATTTGAATGGAATTGATTATACAACTAAATTAAGAATTAACATCTATTATGTTGTTCTGTCCCAAGAACAAGGTATCAATTCCAATTTTAAAAACTTTAGACTTCTGGTTTCTGCTGCATATGTAAAGAGTTTGGACATTATAACTTAATCCTAACAACAATGAAAAAGCTGAACAAACTAAAAATCAACAACTCTTTTTAGATACAGAAGAGAATGAAGGTCATAGGGAAAACCAATTCCTCAAAAATTGGAGGAAAAAAGGACAGAGAATCCCAGCTTACTCTAACAGAAACTTCTGGAGCCAGGAAGTTAAACTGTAGTAATGAACTTCGTGGAAGCTGAGCACAGACTTGTTTGAGAGTTGGAAGCTTAGTGGACACACATGAGCACACACACATACACACACACAAACACACATTTCCATGAGTTTTACTTCCAGAAACTGCACTAGATTCTCTTTTACAGTAAGTATCTTCTTCTCTGCTGGAGACCCAATAGACTGGAGGATAGGATGTAGTCTGTTTCTTCCCCCTTTCACTCTGTTCCTAGTAGTCGCCAGAAGATAGATAGTGTGTGTATGAGTGTGTGTTGGTTGGTTGTTTTAAATGGCATTTTCCTACTTGTTAATTCCTTCATTGACTGCACTAATAGATGAGAAATAGACGTTCAACAATTTTATTTGATTATATAATGCTTTATAAAATGTTCGAAGCAGGTAGACCTAAACTTACAAAGGGAATCTTTCTGGTTCGGTGTAACATTTGAGAGAGGGAAAAATCTGTTTGACCCTCAATAAAAAACTTTCCCAATTATAAAAGGCAATTTCCCCTTTCCACAAACAGGACTGTTTCTAATAGATAAAACACAAAATAGCACAGACGCAGATAGGAACCAAGTGTGGAGAACCTAGTATTTCTAAGGAAGCTTCAGGGAAATGGACTTTGAGGGAAATACATGGAAGTTGGAGATAAAATAAAAAGTAGAATGCTAATGAATGCCCAGAGATGATAAGGAACACATATAATTACACAGTGGGCCAAAAAATTAGATAGAAATAGTTGCTACGACTATATACTAGACGTTGGTTTGAGAACTACGCTTTGCATAGACAAGGCAAAATCAAACCAAACTTTATGGATAAAACAGGTAGCTTTTATTTAGATAATACTTTGATTTTGTGATAATGCTACAAAAGGAACTTGGAAATACAACTTTCAGGCAGGTGTATCTGCTAGGATTTTATTCAACTGTAAGCACTAGAGAATCTTACTTTAGTGGTTTAGTTTTTCTCATATGCAAGAAGGTTGTAGGTGGGGCTGGGATTATGGTGCAGTGGTAGCGTGCTCGCCTAGCACGCGGGAGGCACTGGGTTCGATTCTCAGCACCACATAAAATAAAATAAAATAAAGATATTCTGTCCACTTACAACTAAAAAATAAATATTTTTTTTAAAAAAAGAAGGTTGTAGGTGGGTAAAATATTATCTGTGGTTCATTAATTTGATTCTGTTAGTACCCATGTCTTGTTGATGCTCTTGGTCTTTCCTGAATGTTCAGAAAAATTCTCCAGCCATAATGTTTCTGGTCAAGGTGGGAAGAAGGAGAAAAGGACTGTGCTAGGGAATTCTGTTTATTAGAAAAAGAAAAACTATTAAGGGAGATTGTTTCATACCAGTTTCCCTAGAAGATAGAGACTTGGGCAAAGTTTAAGTGCTAATGCTTTTTTGAGAGTTACTGTCCTCATCAGGCAAGTGAGGTAAAGGATGAGGAGAGAAAGAAATGAACTTCATCTATTTCCCACTGGTCACTGCTTCTGTGCGCAAGGCACACAAAATCCAACGCTACTCTTGGAACAAGCTTACTCTTTTGGCCCTATGAGATGTTGCCAGATAAACTGCACTGAAAAGCTCTTTTTTGAACCAGTCCAATAGATGGAGCAATGGAAAAAGAACTTATCTTTTGGTTTTCTGTCAGTTTCTGTCTTTTATTGGTTTATATTCTTCTCATGGAATTAACTCCCTTACATTTCTGGGTTGTGTTATCTAGCTTTGTAAACAGCTACCAGGGAAACCAATTTCCATGTCCGGAAATATGGTACTTCCAGTGATTTTTGGAAAAATAGGAGGAACCAGAGACTCTAGTTTTTGGATTCGTGAAGTAGAACCTCACACAGCATGCAGTTCACAGACACAGTTGAGACTGGAGATGGTGCAAGTGGCTGAGGGCCTGGGGGGCATTTAATGCTAAGAGAATATGAGGAAACATACCAGACGTATCTAAAGCAATCTATTATCAGATCTATTTTTTATGTGTGGTGCTAGACAAACTCAGGGCCTTGTACATCACAGGAAAATGCTCTACTGACCTAAATCTCTAGCCCCGTATTAGCAGACTTGTGATTAAAATTTATTATTCAGATCTATGTCACATGGCCACCCTTAGCTGAACAAGAGAGGGGGATGTGAGTAGCTTGTTTGAAGCTAAGCACATCACTGATGCTTCAGAAATCTGGATTTGGTTGGCAATGATGATGGCAATTTGATATTGGGTAGGTAACAGGTGTGCCAGACAGGGATTTTTGTTATACAAACAATAACCAATTATCCTAAGAGTGAAAAAAAATTGTTGGCAGAATATCAGCAGTTCTCAGGAGGCTCACCAGAAGGGCTAAATGACCAAGTTCCTGATTTTTTTGAAAAAGAAAAAAAAGGGGGATAATAGTTATAGAAATCCAAGTAGCTAGAACCATGTCCAAAATTATGCCACACTTAAGGTATACCACAATAATAGTGCCTCTGTGGCCACTCCTGGACACAGGCTATTGTCCTTGATGATATTGCCACTGGATACTGAATGCTGCCCCCTTCATCAGTAGACTGGATTAATCACTTATTCATAGATAGTTCTTCAGATTTAAATTCCTAGGCAAGACCATACAATTAGTTGAACTAGACGCTCATGTCCTTGCTGGAGGGATCAGGGGGGAATGTTTTCTGACACTTTCAGTTTCCACTGAGGTGGACAAGACTGTGGCTCCACTGCGATACACAATCGCTAATTCTTCATACTTATTCAGGGATTTGGATGTCGGACAGTCAAAGGAAATTGGAAAAATTACTACCATGATCCCACCACTTTGTCAAACCAATATCCACTTCCATGCTAGCCCGAACTCATACTCTTTTCCACCTAAAAATGTTCCCAGTAAATGTAATGCAACTACCTCGCAACCCAAACCTTGTTTATTCTGTTTTTAAAGGGAAGCATTCAAATGTCTCCCAGTTACTGCATTCATCTACAAGAGCAGGGTCTTTGGACTATGTCCATTCTTTATCCAGGTCTGAGAATTTTTTTGATAGTCAATACCATATGGGATATACCATAAATTTACCCACCATGCATACACATTATTATGAGATAACTGCCTTCTTTATATCCCCCCAGTTTCACCTGTGTCAGATACCCTTGGCCATTTGCTTTGCCTTGACTACTGCCATTGTGGGTGGCAAACTGGGTGGACTTATTGCTACTTCACATGAGTGTAATCCACCATCGTAGCCATAGTATAGATCTGTAAGGTTCCCGAGCAGTGGTGAATGGCTTGTCTTATTGGTCTGAGGTCTGAAAGGAATAGGAATAGAAGATAGAGGGAAAATAGGGAAAGAGGATGTAGACCCATGAGAGTAGTCATAAAGTATATGGATATGTATGTCCCATATTAAAACTTCGAAGAATCATCCACTGCAAAGGAGCCTCTCAAACCTGAAGCCAAACAAATCCCACTTCCAATCCATCTGGAAATCTCTATTTGTCTACCTTCAAATTATATCTAAGGTCCAACCACTTCTCACAGTTCCCTGCTACTATGCCACGTAATTCAAACATAATTTCTCCTCCAGACTATTGAAATAGCTCCCAAACGGGTTTAGTGACTCAAGATTGCCATTTCCCTTCATTCTGTTCTTCAATACAATGAATAGATTGAGCATTATTATAAAATACAAGTCAGATCTTGTTATTTCTCATTCGACATCCATCTTACTATTTCAGAGTAAAAGCCAACAGTCTCTCGAAGTCCCTACAAGGCCCTACATGCTTGGGCTCCCTATACCCCTCTACTTCATCTCATGCTCTCTGCTGATTTCACTCTGTCCTGGCCACACTACCCATTTTGCGGCTCCTTCAACATGCCAGCCATGTTTTGTTCCCTGGGTCTCTCCTTGCTCCTTCTTCTACCTGGGCCACTCTTCTAGAGTGTCCCTGTGGCTCATTCTCTCACCTCCTTCCAGTCTTGGTCATATGTCACCTTTGCAGTAAAGCCAAGCCTGAACCTGCTATTGAAAATTTCAGTCCCTACCTGTATATCAGCACCTCTGATGTCTTGACTTGTTCATATTTGTTAACACTTTCTATATAATTTGCTTATTTATCATTGTAAGCTTCTAGCAGTCCATTTCTTGCTAGTGCCAGCATATTGTATGAACTTTTAATAAACCAAGCTTAGTTGGTTACTCATAAAGAAGTTGTCAGTGAGAACAGACGGCTGCGTTGAGGAAGGTGTGGCTTGAGAAGGCCATTCAAAGAAGTGTGTGTGTTGGTACTTCCTAGACTTTATTTGAAATCTAATGAAGTATTATAGTAGAATCAGGGGAGTAGTCAGTAAATGAGGAAACTGAGGCCCTGGGAAGTTTGAAGACATCCTCAAGGTCACGTAGCAATTCAGTAGCAGAACAGTGCACTTTCCCGAAAAAAGAGAATTGATGTATTTCCTTTTGTTAAAGAAAGATAAAAATGAGAGTGATTTTACAAATACATAATTAGTTGGCCCGACACGTGGGTGTACATTTAAAAATTCCCCCAATGTGTAATATTCCTAGCTGTCTAGTTTCAAAGAAGGTTAAACATTTCTGTTGAGTGGTATGACACCATCAGGATGGCTGTGGCAGCTAAGAAAACACAGAAAACACGTAGCATGGAAAAAGACTCAGTCACAACAAAAGCCAGAATTCCTTATCAGCATGAACCTAAGAACCCAGTGAGCACCCCCAAATATACATTGATGATGATGCAGTGAGTCACCACATGACTCATAGCTCACTGACCACTACAAAACAGCAACATGAAGAATAATTTACTGCCTCAGCCAAAAGGACTTGAAAGAACTTTCCCACCCACCACACAAGAGATATATCAAATTAGGGATAAGGCACCATCCCTTTCTTCTTCTTGGAGTGGATTAGTTCTCCCTCTTTGTGTTTCTCCCCCAGAGACACAAGGCCAGATAAGCCTCTGGTTTTACTAATAATCTTCTCCTAGTGAACTGTTCCATTCCTGTACCTGCCTATTTGGGCTCATTTTGCAAAGAAATCTACCCCATATGACTGCCTCAGCACAGAAAAATGTACTTCATCATTCCTCAGAGCAAGATGGCTTCTTGGATCAATGTTTTATTCTTTCCCTCCCTTGACCATGACACTAAACAGACCCATAATAAACCATCTCTGACTGAACAAGCAAGAAATTATTCTCAGGGCCAAGACATTTTGTTCTTCAGAACTGTTTCTTTCTTTCACTTGTAAGAATCAAGGACCCAGAGAAACCACATTTGGGGACATAAAGAAGATTGGCAGAAATATTTATGTTTCTAAAAGAATAAAGCATTTTATTCTACAACACCCTCTCAGTGGGGCTGCTGTTTACTCACAAGATCTGTGTGCCTGTGTTGATGTTGCTATTTTTACTCTACCCAGGAGGGTCCTTAAGGAGGCTGGGAGATTCTGCCAGAGATCACAAGGCAAGGCCTTCATATAGAGAGCAGGAAATGCCCACTTTGAAGTTTCTCTCTGTCCTCAGCTGAGGTGACAATTGGCCAGGCTATCTTTGAGGCCTTAACTGTGCCATGGTGGGGCTAGGCATTGCTGATATAGAAGGCCATCTGGCACCTGGATCTTCTCTCATTCAGTAGGCAACACTGTTAACAAGTCTCTCACATCTACCGAGTGTCCCCTTCTTCTGGAGCAATAGTTGCTCTGTAAGGAAATACCCAGGGTAGAATGTTCTTCCCTCGTGCATCCTGTTCCTTCCACACTTAAATAAAACTGTTAATGTCATCAGGAAGGCATCTTCCATCTGAGGCCACCAATGCTGCTCAGGGATCATCACATTAGAATAGAAATGTGGTGGGCAACCTCAGGGCACCCTGGTTCTGTCTGGTGTGAGGGCTACCCCAGGTTGTTTTCACACCCAAGGTTACTTGGATGATCCTGTGGATGAGAAGTAACTGGTTCGGGATTTTCCTGTGAGAAACATGAAAATTGCAAGGAGAGCCGTGCTTTGGAAGGTGAGCCTTGGAGCACATGGCAAGAGCTCAGATACTTGTTGATGTTGGAGCCAAAGCATCTGAGGTTTGCTCATCTTGGGTTAGATCAGTACGGACACTCTGCTATGGGAAGATCAAAGAGCATCTTCATTATGGTCCACTTGTTAGAATCATTTTTAAGGACAAATTATTAATTTAGTGGTTTTTTTTTAAATTGACAGAACTCATTTCTAATTGGAATATTTTATTCATAGTTTATGTTACAGGTACTTAATACTAGGTAATCTAAACTGTTGGCTGGTTTTTAAACTTTAAATTTCATCATTTATAGAATGATATAATGTCAGGATTTGCCTAAAGTAATTCAATGGGAAAATAGGTGGGGTTGAGCAAGGCTAGATAGACATAAATTGAAAATGATGGGTGCATGAGGGTTCATTATGTAACTCTTTCTGTTCAGCCAGATATAGGCTAGGTAGTTTTTATTTCTTTAAAAAGAGGTCCTTAAGCATATCTGGTTCAGTATGGCAATTGGAAAAGTACCAAACCCAGCTTTGTCATGATTTGATCAAATGACATTTGGCAAATTCTTAGCTATCCTAGGCCTCTGTGTTCATTGTGAGTGGTAATTAGTTATGATTTAATGCCTTGAGGACTTCAGGGGAAAAAAATGTGTTGTTCAAGAGAAATGTCTGAATCACTAATGAAACGTGAATTTTATTTCATCTTACTTTTTCATGTAAAATAAAATAAAAGTATGTAAGTGCCATCACTGTATTAGATATTCAGCCTTTGTTTTTATAAAACAACAAGATTGGAAAACATGATATACATTTATGTGATGGAGAGAGAGATGGAGAGAAAGAGTGGAAGAGGAGTAAACATGTAGAATGAAACTTTGAGAGTCTCCAAAGCATTAATAATTAGAGAGATAATGAAGAGTGACTTATTGCAGATTTTAATGCACACACTCTACCTAGAAGTAATTTTTAAACTAACTAGACCAAATCATCCAGGAAAGGCATGAAAATGGTTACAAGTCACTTGGAGAAAATGTCACAAAAAGATAGTAAAGATTTTTAGAGGATCTTCAAATCAGTGCTGGAGATGGAGCAACTAATTAAGGGCTTGCATTGAGTAAACTAAAGCTAAGAAGGAGTGAGTATCACTTCTGAGAAGAGGTGACTGACTATTAAACAATAGTTATATTTACTCCTTCCCCAATCCCATCAAATGACAATAAAGGAATTTTTTAACAGGCTAAACCCACAAGAAGGGGAAGATCTGAAAAAAAGACAACATAGTAAAATTTTGGAAGTAGGAAAGGAAATGGGGATGAGTGACATTCTTGAAAGACCTGGGAAAAGGGAATCCAAAGCCAGCAGTGAGGAAAGCAGAAATTGCACAGAAGAATATTCTGGAAGAGGAACTGAGAGTAGAGATTCAATAAGGGGAACTGGCTAAAACTCTGCCTCAGAACTATCCAGATCTCAGACTGCTTCCCACATCCTGTGAAACACGTGATGGCTTGCCATTTCTTCACCTTGGAAAAAGAATATTCTCTAAAAGGGATAAGCAGAGGAAACTTTAGGCTTAGGTGAGGATAAGGTACTGGACAGAAAACGTAAGATATTTTGTAGTATTTGCTAATATCCTGAGCCAGCTTTCTTCCTTCATTCATGTCCCAGAATATTGGCCTCAATCCTCTGAGGAGGACACTGGGAATGTCTTTTCCATAGAGAATGACTAGCTTAAGAGGAAATACCTAAAGATGTTTTGAAATTTCCTTCATATAAATAACCAACTGAGACAACAATAAAGTAAAGCTCAGGACAGACTAACCCTCCCATACACTGGCAGTTTTATAGTACCTCTATCTTAAATATAAATATTCAACCAATGAACATCAGATAGAGAAAACAATAGAGATCAAAATAAGCATCTGAGTCATGTGGATCAAAATAAGCATGTCTATAGTTCCAGCTACTCAGAAGGCTGAGGTGGAAGAACTATGAGTTTGAGGCCACCCTGGAAGAACTATGAGTTTGAGGCCGGCCTCAGAAACAAGAACAAAACAAAATAAGCAAAACAAACAAACAAACATACAATAAAACCAAAAACCAAAACAAAACAAAACATGGAGGAAAGTGTGTATGTGTGTGTGTGTATATGTGTGTCTTAAAATAAGTCTACAAATTCTTTTATACTTCTCACACTTCTCTTAGGGAGGCTTCTCTCTCCCTAAGTATGGACTGGCCTTAGTGACTTGTTTCTAAGAAATCTAATGTGATGAATTGAGGCTGTGTGATTTTTGAGGCCAGGTTAGAAAAGGAAGCTCTCATGTGACTCTCTTCTCCTGTTCTCTCTCTGTCTTTTCTTTACCTGCCCTTAGGAAGTCTAAATCACTATGTTTTAAAGAAGCCAAGTAGCCATGTGCAAAGATGGCATGAGATGTTCTTCTCAGTTCCAGCAGAGATCCTAACCAATAGAAAGTATCAATGACCAGAAAAATGAGTGAGTGAGGCTTCAGGTGATTCTATCTCCCATCTTTTGAACCACCAAGATAGTGCCAAGTGGAGTAAAAAATGAGCTGTCTTCATAGGGTTCTGCCTAAAGTACAGATTCATGACAAAATAAATACCACTCTTGTGTTAATTCAGTAATTTTTGAAGTGGTTTCTGGGGAGAAAGATTTTTCAAAATCTAAATCTGCAGGAAAAAAAATTTTGAAAAGCTAAATCAACTCTTCTTCTGGCCAAGAAGAAGTATAGGAATGAGATTTATCCTACTGCCTCAAACAGCTAAAACTCTGGACAAAATATATAAACCAATGGCTCTTAAGATTTTGGGTCTCAGGTGATAAGAGACATTGATCTCTGGGAAAAGGGAAGCAAGTGAGGTAAGCCCTACAATTGCCCTTAGGTTTCTAACTGGAGAAGAGTTCTAATTTGTGTCCTATAGAGAAGGAACTCAATCAAAGTCTGGTGGTGATTTCCTTAAATTGAGGACACAGAGCTGAAAGTCTAAGGAGACCAATGAGACTCGAGTTTTCAGGGCAGAGAAAGGAAAGAAGAGAGCTTCACAGAGAAGGAGAGCTTTGGCCATCTGGGAAGTTCTGTCCACTTAGCTTAATATTCATCTGAGTACTGATCAGTGCATACTGTGAATGAAAAACATTCCAAAGTATCATATGAACAACACTCAGAGCTCATAAAATGTACAGGAATAGTAATTGTCCCACTAGCCACAGTGGAAAATCTCATAATTTATAGGAAATCAGGTAGACTTCAAAAGAGACTTTTGTTTCAGCAGTAGTGCAAAATTTGACATAGAGCAAAGGCTTCTCTGGTTTCATTTAGCAAAGCTCAAAGGTACAACTTGAGAGGATTAACCTATTTCTAAGTAGCTTAGCTACATCCTAGATTAAAGGCCCAAATATTGATAGGAATACCTAATATTTAGCACCCAGCAGGTAAAATTCATCATGTGTACCATACAATAAAAAATTATGTAGGCATGTAAAGAAGCAGGAAAATATGACCCATAATGAGGAGAAAAAAAATCAATCAACTAAACCTGGTCCCAAAGATAAAATGAGTAGACTAGTATATTAAAATAATTATTACAATGATATTCCATATGTTCAGGAAGCTGGATGAAATATTGAAAAAGTTAAAAAGAGGCTTAGAAGACATTAAAATTGAATGTCTAGAGATAAAAGTAACAATTTTTTTGGATAAAAATACATTGTATGGGATTTATACCTATTAGAAATTGTGGAAGAAAAGATTAGTGAAGTTAGCTAAAGATATCATAATAGAAACTATCCAAAATGAAACAGAGATTAAAAAAAACTGAAAAAAATGAAGAAAGGAGGGTTTTGGAAGAAATCTTTGAAGAAAGATTGTTTGAAAATTTTCCAAATTTGGCAAAAATTATAAACTGCAGATTCAAAAAACTAAACGAACCCCAAGGAAGACAAATATGAAGAAAACTACTTTAATGCACACTATAATAAAATACCTTGTGATGTGAAAAAGAATTTTAAAAAGTAGCCAGAGAACTAAGTCACATTATGTACACAAGAACAAAGATAAGAGAAAGAGCATGTTTTTTTGTCACAAACAATAAAAGCTAGATAACAATAGAATAGTATTCTTAATTTGTTGAAAGAAAAAGTTGTCAACTTAAATTTTTTTTACCTAGCAAAAATAGCCTTCCAAATACAGCTAAAAATGGAAAGAAATCATCACCCTCAGATCTGCAAAGGAAGAAATATTAAAAGAAGTTCTTCAAGCAGAAGAAAAATGGTACTAGATGGAAATTCATATCTAAAGAATAACATGAGCAACAACAAAACCAAAATCAAACAACAAAACAAAACAAGAAATAGCCCCGGAAATGGTAAATATATAAGTAAATTTTCTTATCACTTTAAAATATAATTAAATTATTTAATGCAACATTAACATCAATCTATTGTGGGACTGACAAGATACGTAAAATGCATGGCAATAGCATAAAGAAAGGAAGGAATATAAGGTTCTTATACTATATGTGAAAGTACAATCTCATTGCAGGCAGACTTAAATAATTGAGAAAACATTTTTAGAGGCTTACACAAATCACTGAATTAAATAATAGAGTTATGAAAAATCAGAGGAAAAGATATAAAATGGAAAAACAGGAATTACTCCTAAAGAAAGCAGATAATGAAGAAAAAGGGAAGAAATACTATATTGGGCTCAAAAAATTGTGGCTGAAAGGACAATACATATTTGTTCCATGTTGTTAATGGTTTAGATAATGATTGTCCCCCAAAAACTCATGTGTAAGAAAATGCAAGGAAGTTCAGAGGTGAAATGATTGGGTCATGAGAGCCTTCATCTAACCAGTGCATTAATCCCCTGGATTAATTGGATGGTAACTATAGGCAGGTATAGTGTGGCTGGAGGAGGTGGGTCACTGAGGCCATGTCTTTGGGCTTTACACTTTGTCCATGGTGAGGGGAGCTCTCTTTCTCTGACTCTCGGTGACTATGTCCTGAGCTGCTTTCCTTCACCACGTTCTCCTGGCATGATGTTCTTCCTTGCCTTGGGCCCAGAGTTGGATAGTTGGCCATCCAGAAACCTCTGAACCAGTGAGAGTCAAATAAACTTTTCTTCCTCTAAAATTGTTCTTCAAGGTGGGCGCGGTGGGGCAGGCCTGTAATCCCAGCACTTACAGAGGCTGAGACAGGAGAATTGAAAATTCAAAGCCAGCCTCAGCAACGGCGAGGCACTAAGCAACTCAGTGAGACCCTGTCTCTACATAAAACACAAAATAGGGCTGGGGATGTGACTCAGTGGTCGCGTGCCACTGAGTTTCAATCTCCAGTACCAATAAATAAATAAATAATTAAATAATTAAATAAATAAATAATTCTTCAGTCTTTTGTTCACGGCAACAAAAAAGATGACTAAAACACATATTTAAGGCAAAGCATTAAAAATGTATATTTACATATATATGTTTGTTTATAAAGGATATATTTGTATATACAATATATTTTATATATACAAACATAAATGCAAATACATGTTTAACAAATAATCAATATATGGGCAAAGGAACTGAACAGGCACTTCACAGAAGAAGAAATACGATCAGTCAACAAATATATGAAAAAATGTTGAACAAGAGAAATGTTTCAATAAGAGAAATAAAAATTAAAACTACACTGAAATTTCATCTCACTTCAGTCAGAATGGCAATTATCAAGAATACAAGTAACAATAAATGTTGGCAAGGATGTGGGGGAAAAGGTACACTCATACACTGCTGATGGGACTGCAAATTGGTGCAAGGGCTCTGGAAAGCAGTATGACGATTCCTCAGAAAACTTGGAATGGAACCACCATTTAACTCAGTTATCCCATTCCTCAGCATATACCCAAAGGACTTAAAATCAGCATACTAAATTGACGCTTCCACCTCAATGTTTATAGCAGATCAACTCACAATAGCTAAGCTATGGAACCAACCTAGTGCCCTGCAACAGATAAATGGATAAAGAAAATGTGGTATTACTTAGCCATAAAGAAGAGTGAAATTATGGCATTTGCTGGTAAATGGATGGAGTTGAAGACTATCATGCTAAGTGAAATAAGCCAGTTCCCAAAAACCAGAGGCTGAATGTTCTCTCTGATATGTGTATGCTAACACACAATAAGTAGGGGTGAGTGAAGAATAGAAGTTCATTAAATTAGACAAAGGGGAATGAAGGGAAGGGAGTCGGGGTGGGATAGGAAAGACAGTAGAATGAATTGGACATAACTTTCCTGTGTTCATATATGAATACCCAACCATATATGTAACTCCACATCAGGCACAACCACAAGAATGGGAAGTTATATGTATGCATAATATGTCAAAGTATACTCTACTGTCATGTAAATCTAAAAAGAACAAATTAAAAAGTTTAAAAAACCCAAATACATGTTTAAACCCAACCATGTAAAATTCACATTAAATGTAAATGCTTATATATCTAAACATATACAAATATATGGTTAAACTCAATCATATAAAATTCATATTAAGTGTACATGGTTTAAATACTTCAATTAGGAGGCAGATTGTCAGATTGGATAAAAAGCAAGTGTTCTAAGATCAGGAACAATAAAAATATATCTGCTTTCTTTACTTATACTCAACATTTTAATGGAAGTTCTAGCTAGAGCAAGAAAAAGACTAAAAAAGACCATCTAACTTTGAAGGAAAGTAAAACTACTTCTATTTTCAGAAAAATTATCTAGTGTATAATCATAAATAATCTCCTCAAACCTGTTAGATCTCATACATGAACTTATCAGAATTGTAGAATATAAAATCAATACAGAAAAATCCATTATATTTCTCTACCTTAGCCATGAAAACTCCAAAATTGTAATTACAAAATCAAATCCATGTACAGCAACTTCAAAAATAATTAAATATTTAGAAATAAATTTATTTAAGTAGTGAAATTCTTACTATAAATAAGATAGTATAACACATGGTTGAAAAAAATTAAAGATCTAGATAAATAGAAAGATATTTCATGCTCATGAAGTGAAAGACAATATTGTCAAGATGGCAATAGTTGCCAAGTTTACCTGCAGATCCAATGCTATCCTTATCAAAATTTCAGGTGTTCTTTTATTTTCTTTTTGCAGAAATTGATAAGCTGACCTCAAAATTTGTAAGAAAATGAGACAATCCAAATAGCCAAAACAATTTAGAAAATGAAGAACAAAGAAGGACTCGCATATCCTGACTTCAAAACTTAATACAAAGCTACTAAGTAAGTGTAATCCTGAAGTGAGGATGGAAATATAGATAAATGAAACGAAATTGAGAACTTGGAAATAAACCTTGAGATTTTTGATCAGTTCTTTTTGATCACAAGAGGGTTCAAAAATCACCCTTGGCAGCTGGGCGCGGTGGCTCAAGCCTGTAATCCCAGCACTTAGGGAGGCTGAGACAGGAGAATCGCGAGTTCAAAGCCAGCCTCAGCAACAGCGAGGTGCTAAGCAACTCAGTGAGACCCTGTCTCTAAATAAAACACAAAACAGGGCTGGGGATGTGGCTCAGTGGTCGAGTGCCCCTGAGTTCAATCCCCAGTACAAAAAAAAAAAAAAAATCGCCCTTGGCAAGGGTGCCAAGACCAATTCAACGGGAAAAAGACAATCTTTTCAACAAATGGTGATAGAATAACTGGATCACTACATGGAAAAGAGGAAGTTGGATCCCCCATATCATAACACAAAAAAACTGTAAAATGGATTAGAATCTAAGTGTCTGAGATAAAACTATAAAATTTTAGGAGAAAAATTCATCATGACTTCGAGTTAGTCAGTGGTTTCTCAGCTATGACACCAAAAGCAGAAGTGACAAAAGGAAAATAAAAAACTAAATTGGACTGGAGAGAACAGCCCACAGAATTGGAGAAAACATCTGCAAATCATATATCTAATAAAGGACTTATATGCTGAATAGATAAAGAACTCTTAGAAATTATCAATAAAAACAACCTAATGAAAATAGGCAAAGTATTTGGATGGACATTTCTCCAAAGATATATAAGTCAGATAATATATATATTATCTGACTAACAAATACACATTTTGGAAATAGCCAGCAATCACATGCAAAGATGCCCACCATCATTAGTCATCACAGAAATGGAAATCGAAATGACTTGAGAGAAGCATTTCACATCCTCTAGAATGGCGATAAAAAAAAGACAATAACAGGTATTGACAAGAATATGGAGGAATTGGAATCTTCCTATATTGCTGATGGGAATGTAAATGGTATAGCTCCTATGGAAAACCATTTGATAAATTCTCAAAAAATTAAACAGAGAGTTATCATATGATCCAGAAATTTCATCCTAGGTATCTATCTATTCAAGAGACATGAATATGTTGGGCCACATAAAAATGTATTCAAGTGTTCATAGTCATAGCAGCATTATCCATAGAAGCCCAAAAGTGGAACCAACTCAAATATCCATCATCTGACAAATGGATAAACAAAATGTGATATATCTATACAATGGGACATTATTCATTCATAAAAAAAGAAAAATAAATGCCCAAACAAGGATGAACCTTAAAAATATTATGCAAAATGAAAAAAGACAGATACAAAAACTCACATATTGAATGATTCAATTTATATAAGGTGTCCAGAATAGAAAGATCCATAGAAACAGAAAGTCTATTAGTGGCTGCATAAGTCATTATGGACAGGGAAATGGGGAGTGCCTACTAATGTATAGGAGGATTTTAAGGGGGATGACAAAAATGATATAAATTTAGATTGTGGAGGTGTTCTCTCAACTTTGTAAATATACTGTAAAGTGTTGGATTTTTTTACTTTAAACAGCTGAATTTTATAATATGAAAATTATGTCTCATAAGGTTGTTAAAAATAAATAAGTAAAAAGTGAAATGAAAGTATACAATAATCTTGTCTCTCAAAGACAATCAAATATTTTGGCAAGCCAGGAATGGTGGCATATGCCTGTAATTCCAGCACTTCGGGAGGCTGAGACAGGAGAATTGAGAGTTCAAAGCCAGCCTCAGCAAGGGCGAGGTGCTAAGCAACTCAGTGAGACCCTGTCTCTAAACAAAAATACGAAATAGGGCTGAGGATGTGGCTTAGTGCTTGAGTACCCCTAAGTTCAATCCCTGGTACTAAAAAAAAAAAAAAAAATTGGCAAATATTTATTGGACTTTTTCTTTGCATTTATCACAATACATACATATTTTATGGCTATTATTTTTAAAAGACAATCATTCTGTTGCAACATTTTGAAAAATTTGTTGGTTATGCAATGAGCATTTTTCATATCAGTATGCACAAATTTCAATATTTATAAAAGCCAAAAATTAACCCATAGTATATGTATTTCATAATTTATTTAAACATTTATCTCTTGAATAACATGTAGGTAATTCCTAATTATTACCTGTTCAAAAAAAGCTCCAGTGAATGTTTTGTATACATTTATGTTTGAGTAATTGTGTATTTGCATAGAATGCTTTCATTAAACTGGGATTATTTTCGAAGGTATTTTTATGAGAACCTGGTGCTTACTAAGTGCTGCTAGTCACATGACAAATTGGAAGTTCTCCAGATGTTAATTCTGAAACCCCATCCATTATCTGAAATTTTCTTTAAAGTACATAAATTACCCTTTTGGAAAGGGGAGGGAATTTTCCATATCCATAAATGCTTTCACTCTTACAGAATGTATCAATAACCAAATACATTCACTATATATTATCTGACTAACAAATACACATTTTGGAAATAGCAACTAAAATTTTTTTCTAGTCCAAATAGTTAAAGCCCAAAGCCAAAATACTTAGCTTTTTTTTTTTTTTCAGGTTTCAAAGTGTACTGTTTTCAATTAAAGTTTAGATCAACCTATCTATCTACCCATAGTGCAAATTTAAGCCATCCCTAGGTGTTACTAACTTGTATATCTAAACCTTACATAGTTATTTTTGTTAGAAACTCAAGAATCACCACAGTGTAGTCCACATGGAACTAGTCTTCTCAATTCTTTCTCTTTCTTTTCTTAGGTAAATGAGCCAAGACATTAGTCAAATCACTGCCTAAAAATTAATTTACAAATACTAATCATACCAATCTTTAAAGGGAAAGATCAACATTGAAAGTAACATGTAGGTTGGTCCTCACAATATGTGAATGCCCATTTTAATTAATTTTGTAAGAGCCAATTATTGACTTCCTTGTACCTATGTCCTAAGGTAAAATAAACATGATAGAAAACATGCTAGATAAACATACAATATAGGCTATTTCCATTATATAATTGATAATTCATATATATACATATATAATATATACACGCACATAGATATCTTAACTAATATTATAATAATATTAACTAATACTGTTTTTTCCTTTTTATTGGTTATACATAACCATTAGGATTTATTTTGACATGATTATAAAAGCATGGGAAATAATTTGCTTTAAATCAGTCCCCAGTGCTTCCCCTTTCTCTTCCTCCTCCCCACCCTGCCCCTTTCCCTCCACACTACTGACCTTTCTTCTACCACCAGTAAATTTTTTAATCAATTAGCTTCTATTTTGACATTTTCAGTTTTGTTGCTATAAACAGAAATGATGTATTATCTTCTACCATAGAGCCAGTAGGTTTGCATAAGGGGTTACCGTTTCTAATGGTGGAAGAGGGGGATAGTCTGTGATGTTTATGAGATAGATGTTGGAATATAGAGGTATTAGATTATAGGACTACTGAAAGGGTAATCAAAAGTAGTTGGCTGTTAGGAAAAAAAAGAGAGAGAGGCAACCCCAGGCAAGGTTCCCTGTTCCCTCTGCAATAGGATGGTGCCTGTTAGTACACCTAGTAGAGATACCTCTGGTGCAACTGGGCCCACAGGGACCTTGGTGAGGGTTTTCCAGGTCCTGGTTGTTGGCCCTAGATGGAAGCGGCCATGCCCCTAGTTGGTGGAGGTAGTAGCATCAAGCCTGTATGTTGGGCTTCCAGGCCCCAGTCAGTGTTCCAAAGTGGAAGTTGTCCCAGCTAAAGAAGGCTGAGGCCTCAGCAGAGGTAACCCAAGATGGTGGTGGAGGTGTCCCAAGATGGAGGCAACCGCTTTCAGAGACAGGGCTGGAAGGATGGGCTATAGGATGGCGTTCGGTGGCTTATTTGGTAATGCCACAGTGCGGGGCACAGTACAGTATTGCAATGGGCAGCTGCCTCCTCGCCCTGTCTGATGTCCCACAGTGGAGATTACCACGTGGGAAGGGCTATGGAGGTGGCTGCAATGCCCCCAAATGGAGGTGGTTTGGGTTGAGCCACAGGTTGGTGAATAGGGAACCACAGCTTGGGCATGGGGCTTCTCTCCGTGCAGGTGCAGGGCTCCTCTCTGCAGCAGTGGGCCTCATCCTGAGGGAAGGCCACGCCGTTGTGGGTGGGTCTTCCCCCAGGCGGCAGGCTGCGCGGTTGTGGGCTTTTGTATTCTCTTAATGTTCTCTTTTGAGGAAAAGTTTTTAATTTTGATGAAGTCCAATTCATCATTTTTTTCTTTTTCTTTCTTTTTGTCTTGAGCAAAATCATCTGTTTATTAGGAAAGCACCAATTCCACATTCTTTGAAATTACTGGAATTTTGTTTGACTCAGGCCTATGACTTGCAGCCAAAGAGTATGCAAAGAAAGCAAAGATTAAGTTCACTTTAGGGAGAAAGAGACAATACACACTGGTAACACAGGAGATCAGGTAGACAAAAGAAGTCATCTAGTACACTATACAGGTTGCAATATTTGAAAATGTTTTCAACAAAATGATTTTTAAACCAAGAACAAAAATATTAAGCAATGTTTACAGTAGACATGAATCTTATACGATTCCAAAAGCACTTGTTTTTCAGATCATAGAACATAAAGTGGAAAAAAGTATATATCAGTGAAGTCTAACTACAGTACATTTATCATTTATTAAAGTTGCTTATATGTTCCACAGTATAAAAAATGCCAAATAAAAATCTTGAAATTGCCTGATGAAAAATAAAATAATCAGAGGCTTTTAGTGGCTTCTACTGGTTATTAATGCTACAAAAGACAACAAGTCTTATCTGAACAGGTGATAAAATCAGGCACCATCAAACCATTACCAAATTAAACCCATCCACAGAAATATACTATCCACCCACATATTTTGCATCAAAGGCTTTTGTTTTAATCTTTGAGGTGCATTTGTTCACAATATATTACAAATATTTGTGTGTGTGTTTTTCAACATTATTTCATGTTTGCTGGGCACTGTTCTGAATCCACTTTAAGATTATGAGGACATAGAAACCTGTGCATACACTCACTGGGTAGAAACGAGAGGGGAAGAGAGATTCAGTTCTACTATAGGAGAAGGTTTGTGTGGATCATTCCCATCAGTTCTACCCACATCTAACTCTTCATTTTCATTCTGCTCTTCCTTGCTGTCAACATCACTTACTATAGGTTTGGGTTTTCCTCAATTCGGCCTTTTTTCGCCGTTGCCATTGTTCAGGGTTTTCTTACTTTTAAAAATCATATTTTTAATTTTTTTTCCATAGTTTTATTGGCACGTTATAGGTGTACATATTTGGGGATTTGTTGTTACATATTCATACATGCATAAAATTTAACAATGTAATTGGGCCATTGTCATCCCCCAGCATTTCCCTTTCCCTCTCCTACTCCCTGTCCCAGTCCCTTTCCTCTATTCTACTGATCTCCCTTCGATTTTCACTTTCTCATCTTTTTAATTGCGCTTGATTTCACCTTAACAGACTTTGCCTCAGACCCTGATTCCTCTTAAGCTTCCTCCTCTTCATTGCTCTCCTCCTCACACTCTTCCTCTGAGGCAATTTTCTGCAGAGCACTCTTACCATGGAGTCTCCATCCATCTGGGGTCCCTCCAACTTGAAGTTCTGAGGGTTGTGCAGAGAAGCATGACCTCGTTCTCCAGGTCTCCCAGGCTCTGAGAGTTAGGATTATGAATCCTTTCCTTTAATTGTTTTTGAAATCCACTGACTACCTAATTAATTCATAGTATTATAATAAGCCTTTCCTGGAAGGTTACTGAGAGAAGACCTCACTGAGCCCAACAGTAATTCTGATGACTTTCTTAGAGCATCATAATACTATTACCCATTTAGTGGTCCCTGTATTTTTGACTTAGACTAAATTTTAATTTTGAATTTCAGATTTCCTGATTACCAAGAAAAAAAAATAGGTATCTGTCTTCATCAGAATAAAGAGATTTGTATCAAAATGTGAGGAAGTATAACTGATTATACTTGCTTAAAGAGGGTCTAAAGGGCCAGGAGCACTGGTGCACTCCTGTAATCCCAGCAGCTTAAGAAGCCAACACAGGAGGATTTTGAGTTCAAAGCCAACCTCAGCAACTTAGCAAGACCCTGCCTCTAAATAAAATGTCAAAAAGGGCTGGGGATGTGGTTCAGTGGTTGAATGCCCCTGGATTCAATCCCTGGTACTAAAAGGTAGTAGATCTTCCAAGTTGGGCCAATGTAAAGGATGTCTTAGGAGAACACAGTGAACAAACATGAAGATACTTAATCCTAAGGCACAGTATTTACCTGTAGTTACAAAATAGTATGTTTTCATACTATTTTGTTGATCAAGACTTTCAATATTTTTAAAAATTACTTACATGATTTTTTAGAATTATTTCAACTCAGTATTTTTTTTTTTTTTTGGTACCGGGGGTTGAACTCAGGGGTACTCAACCACTGAGCCACATCCCCAACCCTATTTTGTATTTTATGTAGAGACAGGGTCTCACTGAGTTGCTTAGTGCCTCTCCATTGCTGAGGCTGGCTTTGAACTCGCGCTTCTCCCGTCTCAGCCTCCCAAAGTGCAGGGATGACAGGCGTGCACCACTGTGCCTGGCTCAGCTCAGTATTTTAGTTCTATCACAAAGTGTTAAATCTAGAAGCAGAGAAGTTGTGACATATTTTTCTGATGAGTTACTGATCATAATCCAGAAAACTTCAATGCAGTTTATGAAGAATAAGTGTATAGTCTAATGTATACTATTTTATCGTGAAATTCTTACAGAAGAGGAATGATCCTCAGGAGAGAGATTTGAGTTGTTCCTTGGAAGGTATGCATTTTATTCCATCTCCAGTTGAGTTACGGATTGCACTCAGCAAGTGCAGATAGTGACACATATTCTATTTTCTCATTCTGTCACTCTCCTAGATGGTCTTCAGTAGAGTTTTTAATGATTTTGTAGAAGCTTGACTTTGGCATAGATGAAAATTTTCCCAGATCTCAGCTATGACAACTAGTATTCTTCTAGTTTGAAAGTTACAGTATTCTAAGGAGAATAGAGGTGCTTTCTCTCTAGTTAACTTTCATAGTATCTGATAACAGAATCATGGTTGTTCAAGTTGCCTAGAACCTTAGAGAATCTGCTTCAAAGCTGGGCTGAGGGAGCTGCTGGGATGTGTTCCAGGTCAAATGTTTTAGCAGTATAGAAAAGACTGGACTATAGATTTTTTTTTCTTCATTTCCAGTCTTTTTGGCTTTGTCTTTTCTGAAGTCTTTAAAATGAACTAGATGAACTTTCAAGGTTATTTCCAACCTCGGGCTTCTGTGGAGTAGACTACAGTTGAGGAATTTTTGTAAACTTGGTCTTGTTTCGTTTGTGGTAAATTTCTGAAAGGATGCAATTGTTTATTTTGAATTGTATAAAATACCATAGAAATTATTTCACCATTTCCAATTTATTTTTGTCAATGAGTAGGAGCATGGCATTGTAAGGAAAATGTCATTTCCAGGCTGCAAGCTCCACTGGATCTATTTGGTCCTGTACTTTGTGAAAAGGTACCAGGGAACTAGTTATTGTGAATATCTCTTTGGAGATGTCAGTTAACTCACAGAAAACAAACAGCATTACTATTGTTTGAGAAATGGGGAAAAGAATATTAGCCTTCTGGGTCCTACTTATTTTATGAGGTATGAGTGGATCATTTAATAGCTCTGGATTCAGGTTCAGAGAAATAGTGTGTGTCATTAGAGCAAAAGCACTATCAATGCCATCATGTTATGACTTACATTAATGGTGATCACTTAATTACTTAACTGACATGATGGCCCTGGCTTATATTGATAGGGCACTAACTTTTATGTTCTCAACTGCAACTATTGGTTGATTCATTCTCGAATACAGATGTTGGTTTTTCAAAGATAAATTTAGACTATGGCTAAATATTGATCAGAACTGTGGATCAGAGTACTGATGATTAGAAAACTCTTTGGGCTCCTAGGAAATAAAAGTTTCTGCTTGAATGAGGTGTCACCAGGCTTGATTCCATTTTTATTGCTTATTTTTATCATTGGCACCAGGGAGTTCTGAGAAGGAAAAGGCTTGCCCTGCAAGGCTGAGCATCACAGTGGCTGTTCTGTTAGTCCATGCTTGTAACTCCTGAGAGAAAGAACTTGCAAAAATCCACAATACCAAAAATATGCAGCACTGTGCTTAGGAGTTATTTGACATTCTAACTTCTTTTATTGTTGTTGTTTCCCATGTGCTATTTTCAATCTCTTGTTCACCAAGAAACCACGGAGGAAGATGAGGTATGCACAGGCACAATCCCAGAGGCCTAAATTACTTTTTGAAAGACGAATAATCCACCTGGGTCTCCATGAGGATTCAGTGTTTTCCGCTGGGTATAAAGGATTCACTCTGGTTTCCAGTTGCACTGGTCCTTTGTAGGACCAGTTTCTTAACATCTCTTTCCTTGGCGTGAGACTATCCCTAAATAACATCATTTTCCCTGGCCTAAGGAGCTGCAGCTGTTTTGATATTCCCCAGAATGCTCTTCTCCCTGTCTCCTCCACTTGTTGCTTGGGAAAGGAAAAGCAGTTTCCTTCCTTGGGGAACCTTAACCTTTATTTATATTTCTATCTTGAAACTGAACTCAGTAAGTTCTGTCATGTCGTCACTCACTGTAACAAAGACAGAGGGACTCCTTTTTATATAGCCTTAAAGAGGAGGGGAGTGTGGCCAGAGGAAATTAACTGGTTGACATGGACCTGAAGCACAGACTCCACCTCAGGTAATTGTTGCTAATACCTTTCTTATTCTCTTTGTTGGTCAGATGCTTTCTTCAGGCACTGTGTCCTAAGGTTCCTGCAGTTAGGAACTCTCTTCATGACTGTCTTAGAATTCCTTTGGCTTTTTGGTGAGGGCAATTGGTTTAATCATGACATGCTGATGAGCTGGCTTCACCCACAGAGTGGAACAGGGACTGTTGGCTCAGAGAAGTGTGAATGTTGAAGCTAAGGGCAGAGTTGGCTTATGGAATATTTTATCTGTTCTGAGTTTCTTGTCCCAGTACATCAACAAATTTGTTTTTGCTTAAAGACTTTCCCACACGAATGTCTGCCAAGTTCAGATGACTGCTTTTTGAGATTGATCTTAGTTTTCTTGGAACAAGAGCTGGGATTATATAATAAGCTCAGTTGGTCTCAGTGAGAAATAGTTGGGAGATTCTATTTCCATATACATTAGACAGGTCTGGACATGGGAGAAAAGAAAATGTAGAAACTGGTGGGTGAGGGTGGGAGGAAAACTAGTGAAAGGTGGCATTCCTGTGTCTACTTTCCCCACTTTGAGGCTCTCTGGGTCGTTTGGAAATGAGGCACTGAGACTGCCATGCTCCGTCCTGAGATTGACCCTGACCATATTCTCCGTTGAATTACCTTAGTTCAATTTCTTTAGGTTCCTCATTTCTGGATTGGTAGAGACATTGCCAATATCCAGAGCAGCCTCAAAGTGTACATTTATGGACTAGAAGACCCCTTTCCTCTAAGGCATGAAAAGTACTCCATTGTGATCATCTCACTTGCTAGGGAATACTTAAGTGAAAAAGTCTAAAAATGGAAAGCTCTGCCTCCATAAAAGAAGGTACTGTTTCCTCATTGTGAGATGCCATGTGTTCTTTGAGAATGTCTTAGGCCATGGGAGAGTGAAATCAGAGGAAGTTCACTCGGAACAAGTTTTTACAGACTGTAGTGGCCATTGCAGGTGCTAACTGCAGCACAAGCTTTCAGGGAGGAAATGGATGCCCCCCACGCCCACATTCAGAGAGCAGCATTGCCTTAGAATCCTATCAACTTCTGTCAGTGCTAGTCAGACGTCCAGGAGGTTGCAGCAGTTGGAGGGGGACCCAGTAAACATACTTTTTTCCTGACTAATTTTATGACATGAAACAAAGATTAAGTCATATGGAGACTAAAGATCACCTGTTAGAATATCAGAAATGCAGCCCAAATGGGCATTTTAATACTAATACTTAATACTTGAAATTAGACGGACCACCCAGCCTTGGGCAGTGTGGCACCTCTGCAGATTATGCTGTGTGGAGTACTGCCTTGTAAAACTTCTAGCATGGGACAAGTCTGATGTGGCTTGCTCCCAAAAGGAAGAGGGTGATAGGAAAATGGTGAGATGTGCTTGTCCAGTTCCTCTCTCAAACTCATCAAATCATGGGGAAAAATAAGGAATAGGTCAAGAAGCCAGAGGTGTTTGGGGAAACTCCTTCTTCAGAGAAAACAGAGGAGTAGAGTAGACATGTTCCTTCTTTATGATAAGTTTTCTTGGTATAGACACTGGAATTTTCATAACTAACACCATCAGCAATAAGAACACTGTAGTGTTTCCACACAGCTTTGAGTGGGTGAACAATAGCAGAGCCGTGGATAAGATGGATGTTTCAAGGATACTGGTTTTCGTTTTCATCATCAGTGTGTTTTAGCCTGAATGCCAGGAGTCGTCCTGATGACATTAGCCCATGAAAGTGAGGGAGGGAGGGAGGGAGTAGAAAAAGAATAAAGTTATAAAGAATAAAACAAACTCATATACGGTTATGTAATCTTTAAAGAACAAGCATTGGTCAGTTCAAGACATTTTTTGAAAACTCACAGTTCATAAAAAGCTTATAACCTAATGGAGAAGACAAAAACCAACGAATGCAAGAGAAATAGAGATCTGAAAATATAAAATTTTATTGACTTGAGAGTGATTTTGATGGTGAATGGGGTTAAAGGGAAAGTTTACAAAGAAAGTGAATCTTGATCTGAAATGATGAGATGGGAAATGTGGGAACAGTGATCTGGAGGTGCTGGTCATATGGTGAAAATCCATTGAAACAGGCTGGAGAGTTTCTCTGATGTCATCCAAGGTTGAACATGAAATATTAGGATGATGTTGCTGCTGCTGCTGTTGATGGAAGGAAGATAAATGTTGTGACAGACGCCCACAAAATTTTTGGCAAGAAACAAGATTCCATTTAGTATGATGCATTTCAAGGGAATGACCTTTAGCATCATGCAGATGTGGCATGTTTTTGGCTCATTGCTAAACTATGGAGTTCGGGATTTATACAAATGTGGAAGGCATCAGATTGAAATGCAATACAACATCTCTTGGCCAAAGTAGTTGACAAAGTGAAAATTGCAACAGTTCCCCACATCATGTTGAAACAACAGAAATAATACCAGGAAGTACTTTCTCCAAAAAAAGAAAAAGTGAAAAAAAGCATTTAATGAAATATAAGCTACATTGCTACTTCTCTTTTCAGCATGAATTCCAATGCATAGTTTCTTTGGTGTGATAAGAGAACAACTTGTGTCATTCATTAGAGCCAAAGTAATGGTTGGGGGTCAATAGAAGTTTCCCCTGTAATTCTTGTGATTCCCACTACTCTCTCCAGTGAACACCCTAGTCCATGTGCCTGGCTTCTTGGTTTTAGCTTTTTTCCTTTCAATGTATTTGACTCAAGCCTCCTGATAAATATTCCTAACATATTATTTGTATAAACTGACAATCTAAATTTTTAAATGGTTCTCCACTTTCTATAAGATATAAAAAATTCACTAACCCCATATTTGAAGCAGTAGAATAAGATGGACCTGCTTTTGAAAATCCACTCATTTCATCACATAGATTCTTCAGTAAGCCAACCTAATTTACTCATCATTTTCCCAACACCCATTGGAATTTTCCACCCACTAGGTCTTTGCACATCCTAGTCTCCCTATTTCTCCCTTCTACCTAAATCCTTTCTGCAAGTACAAGATCAGTGAAAATCCACGTTCTGCATGAAATTATGGCAAAACACTGCAGTCAGCATTTTTAAAATAAAAACATTTACCACTTATGTGTCATTTACTTTATTTCAAGTATATTGGTAATTTTAGGTACAAAAATTTCTTATAGTTTGGACATCTTCTCCCAAAAGATTCTTAAGGGCAGAAGGCTTTTTGCATCTTTGCTATGTCTAACAAAATTCTTTCACATAATAGATTCTAGTGATTGAGAAAACATTTTCAGTGAAAATTTTCAGTGAAGAGTGTGCTGCAGAGCACAGTAGCTTACTAAGATAATAAAGCACTTTTGAACTAAATGGTAATGAAATGTGACATCAAATGCTGAGGGTTGCAGCTAAAGTTTACTTAAGAAAATCTATTGTCTTAAATGAATACATTAGAAAATAAGAAAGGCTAAAAAACCAATGGACTTGTGTTTCTAGAAGTTAGTTAAAAATATTAATTAAAGCCAAAAAGATTAGAAAGAATAAAACAACCAAAACAAAAAAAGGAAATAAATTAGTAAAAGAGAAAACAAAGAGTGTCTAAAAGGTTAAAATTTCTTTTTCTGAAAAGACCAAAGTTGGTAAAGCTTAGCAAGAATGATCTGGAAAAAGAGGAAAGGCAAAATAGCCAATATTAGAAATGAAAGGTGACATCAGTATAACCTACAGTCATTAGAAAAATAATAATAAAGTATTATAGAAATCTTCATGCCAGCAAATTTGAAAATCAAATGGATAGATGATGTTTTAGTCAGCTTTGACCAAAAAACCTGGTAAGAACAATCTAAAAGAGGAAAAGTTTCTTTGACCCTCATGGTATCAGAGTTCTCAGTTCTTAGATGGCCAGCTCCACTGCTCTGGACCCAAGATGGAGGCTGAACATCATGGAAAATGGGCATGGTGGAGGAAAGCAGCTCAGGATATGGTAATCAGGAAGCAGAGAAAGAGCTTTGCTAACTAGGGACAAAATATAAACCCCAAAGGACAACCTCAATAACCTACTTCTTCCAGTCACATCGTACCTGCCAATAGTTCTTGCCCAGTTAATCCAACAATGACCCACTGATTAGGTCAAACCTCCCATAATCAAGTCATTTCACCTCTGAAATTTTTTTTATAATCCATTAATTTATTTATTCTAATTATGTATACATGACAGCAGAATGCATTTTGATTCATTGTACACAAATGCAGCACAACTTTGCATTTCTCTGGTTGTACATGATGCAGCATTGCACCATATGTTCAGTCATACATGTACCTAGGGTAATGATGTCAGTCTCCTTCCACCATCTTTCCTGCCCCCATTCCCCCCTTCCCCTCCCTCCCCTTTGCCCAATCAAATTTCCTCCATCCCCCCCCATTATGGGTTAGCATCCACTTATCAGAGAGAACATTTGGCCTTTGGTTTTTTGGGACTGGCTTACTTTGCTTAGCATGATATTCTCCAACTCCATCCATTTATCTGCAAATGCCATCATTTTATTCTCTTGCATTGCTGAGTATATATATATATACACACACACACCACAGTTTGAAAGTCTTGTATTTATCTCACACATGAACTTTGGGGGACACCTAATATCTAAACCATAACAGATGAGTAGATCTCTAGATAAATTAAAATCTGAAGAAAAATTAGATAATCTTTTCTGTCTTTATAGTTAATAATTAAATTAAATTCATAATTTAATACCATCTTATAAAGAACACACTAATCCAGATGGTTTTCCTCATGAATTCTACCAAACATGAAAGAAATCTTATCAATCTTATAACTGTTTCAGAGAATATTAAAAAAGTAAATAAAATCTTATTTTGTGAGCCAATATAACTTTATTTTCCCTTTATTCTCTTTAAATTTTATAATAATTTTAAACACAGAAAAGTTACAAAAATAGTACATAAAGATTATAATTTTAGTATAAAAATTTTTAGTATAAAAATTTGAAAATTTTTTGGTGGAAATCGATGAGCTGATTTTCAAATTCAGATGGAGAAACAAAGGCCAAGATTGGTCATGTTGCTCTTGAAGAAGGAGGAAGAGGAAAAGGAGAATGAGGAAGAGGAATCTGTTCTATAAGATTTCAAGTTATATTAGAAAGCTAGAGAAATTTGTACAGTGTGGTAATGGTCAATAAATGGAATAGAAGGCATAGACATATTCATTTATAGGGGCAGGCTTGATTAGGACTTAATTTTTGACAAGGATGATCTTTTCAACCAATGGTGCTAGATCAATTTTATGATCATTTGCAATAAATGGAACTGAATCCCTGTCTCCTATCAAACATGAAAATTAATTCCAGGTAGCTGACAAATCTGTATGTGAAAGGCAAAATAATAAAATTTCCAGAAGACAATATAAGACCATCTCTTCATGTCCTTAGGGGTAGAGAAAAATATATTGACTAGAATACAATAAGCCTTATCTTCAGGGAAAAAGATTGATAAATTGGATAAGTTTAACATGAAGAACTTCTGTTCAACTGCAGACTTCCCTAAGAGAAGTGCAAAGGCAAGTCATAGATTAGGGTAAGGTACTTGCAATGCATAGACTATTGGTGGAAATGTAAACTGGCATAAATATTTTAGGAAACTGTTCAGTATTTTCTATTAAAATTAAACATATGGATGCCTGTTAGCCCAGCAATTCCATTCCTAGTTATACAATTCAACAGAAATGTTTGTCATTCAAGGATATTCAAGAATACTATTCTATCACTAAGCTTACATAAAATGTTTCTTTTTATTGAGGAAACTTTTCTTATTTTATAATAATAATGCTATAAATATTTTTAAAAAGGAAATGTTTGCTTTATGCACTAATAGGTACAAAAACGTTCATAGTAGCATTAATCACAGTAAACCTAAATTAGAAACACCTAGATTAGCAGTCAACACTAAAATGGACAAATTGATGTGAGGCTATATGTATGTTTTTGTGTTAATTCTTGCCTTCTGCAAATGCTTCCCTACATGCCTGGAGCCTGGCAAACAGACAGTGGCTCATAGGATTGGCTTCTTGTGTTTCCAATACCTGCAGAGCAGCTACTTCTCTTCCTTATTTCAAGGACAAAGTTTTGGAGGTCAGGAAGGACTATTCCAAGTTGTGTCTATGCTTATGGGTAGGGGAACAGAATCTTATAAATAGATGTAATCTGTGTGGGGTCCATTCTCAGAAAAGGCGAAAGCCATCATGAGTTATGTGGCCTAACATTCATGGTATGTATACCATGCATGATGTGAAAAAATGAAGCCAAATGACAAGATTCATGTGTTGCCCTGTTGTAAAGCTTACAAGTGCATAAGTGTCATAATTTATCTGTGTTCCAGGACTTTCTTTTTAATGATCATACTTCCTGATAGACAAAGAGATGAGGATCAACCAGATCAAGATGAAAGACAGAGTGAGGCTAGCTGTATTATTTTGCTGTCATATTTGAACGCAGGGTATGTAGTAGGCAAAGGAAGACACAGATCCCAAGGAATCCACAATTTTGAGAAACAGGTTTTGAAGACAAATATGCCCATAAACTACAGACAGTGTCCCTTTTTATTCATAGGGGGAAATTAAGTCAGGTAGGATAAGAACCTGTAACTATTCTCAGGTACTTTGTCAAGTGACTTTGCAAAACTGTTTAATGAACTTACAAAAACTAGTCTTTAGAGTGAAGGCTCTTTAGATGTGGTTAAAAATAACAATTTCCTGAAACTTCAAGTTCCAATGAGAAAAGAATGCAGTTTGGGTATTTGGTGAAAGAAGAGAGAATGATGTCACAGTGAAGCATACTTAATTCAGGGGGGAAAAAAGTGTCTCATTTCCCAGAATATTTGCTAGGGAAAGGTGGAAGGAAAGAGGGAAACTACCCACACAAAATCCTGCTGGCTTATACTTGATATTCTATTACCGTTCTTAATAGATGATTTATTCCAGTAACGCTCAATGTTAGAAACTTACTTATAATCAACTTTTGATGATTCAAGGCAAAAAATAAAATAAAATAAAAGAGAGAGAGAGAGAAATGTATACTTTAAAATTTATTACTCTTTGTCCTTGGAAACTAGTCTGTAACTTAGCACAAATGTTAGCATGCCTTTTATGCTATTCTGCATTTTTTAAAGTTGAAGCATATCTAGGTGATCCATTTGTATCTATATATAGAAGTTACTTTGTTCTTTTTTTGAAGGCCTAAGAGTATTTCATAGTATTTATATGGATTATCATACTCAACCAGAGACCTATTAATGGACTTTTTTATGTCTAATCTTTTGCTACAATAAATAATACAAAATGAATATACTTGTATACATTCTATTTTGCCAATATATACTTTGTAGCATAAATTCATAGAAATAGAAATGGTTTATCAAAGTGTAAGTGCATTTTAAATTTTAATAGGCATTACAAATTACTCTCTATAGTTATTTTAATTAATTAATATCTATTCCAGTATTATGAATATATACATGTCCAGGTTAACATAGTGTGTTATCAGACTTGTTTATCATTGTCAGTCTCCTAGATGATAAAAAATGATGCCTCAGGGTGATTTTTTATTTGTTTCCTTGTGAGTAAGGTGGAATTCTCATGAGTTTAAGAGCTATTTGAATTTCTTTTCTGTGAACTGTTTGCATAACATAACTTCTGTCCACTTTTCTGTTGGGTTCTTTTTTATTGATTTATAGGAGCTCTTTATATATTAAGAATATTAGCCTTATGCAATGAAAGGAGTTGGAATTTTTAGAAATATAGTTACGGATTGTGTTTCATGCTATTAAAATTATATTCACATGCACATTTTAAAATTTTTATGTAGTTGAATTTATTAATGTCTTCTTTTATGATTTGCTCATTCATAGTTTATAAAAGTTCCTCTATGATTTATGTGAGTTTTGTTATGGTTCCTTTCTTTTCTTTTTTTTACATTTAAGCCTCTGATCCATCTGGAATTAATTTTGTTGTATATGAGGTTGGTATCCAATTTAATTAATTTCTGATTGCAATCTGGCTATCCTCAATAAGTATTGAATAAGCAATCTCTCCCATTGATATGAAGTGGTATTTACAATAAATTAACTCTCTATGCTTACTAAGACTTTCTAGAATCTTTCTAGACTTCAGATGGTACGATTTTCTTAGATTATCCAAGTGGAAAAAATCAAATCAGATGGGTCCTTAAAATTAGAGAAATTTTTCCATCAATCTTAAGAGTGTGAGAGAAACATGACTACAGGAAAATTTCAAAGACATCTTACATAGTTGGTGTTGAGGAGGGAGGCAGGGAGCCATAAGCCAATGAAAGCAGTGACCTCTAGGAGTTGGAAAAAAGTGAGGAAACAAGATTCTCCCCTAGAGCTCTAGAAAGGAATGCAGCCCTGCCCACACCTTGGTTTTAACCCAATGAGTCCCATTTTAGATTTCTGAACTCTAAAACCGTAAGACGATAAACTTGTGGGATTTTAATCTGTGGAAAGTTTTTTTTATAGACGTCACAGGAAACGAATATGTGTGTTCTATTGTATTAATATCCTAATGTGAAGTGGAGCTAGTCCACCTCTGCCCCATGAATTCTGAACTTTTCCTTTGCATTGTCCTGGCTATTTTTAAAAATTTTTTATATGAATGTTATTTATTTATTTATTGTGCTGGGGATTAAACCCAGGGCCTCATACATGCTAAGCATGCACTCTACCACTGAACTACACTCCCAGCCTAATATGAATTTTAGAGTCAACTTTTCTGGTCTCCGTGTCCTCTCCACAACTCCCCCTCCCCCCACACACACAAAATCCCTGTTGGCATTTAGAATTGGGATTTTATGAAATTGATGTGTTAACTGAAGGAAATACTGTCTTTGTGATTTTGCATCTTCTACTCTAGAAACATGATGTGCTTTTTCTTTTTTCCACGTCTTTGCTTTCTGCCTCAATAATGTGATAAACATCTTATGAAGAAGAACTTACTACTTTTCTTAAAGCAGATTTCCAGATATTTTCTTTGTTTATTTGCTGTTTACTTAAAGTCTTCTCTTCAAACACTTTCCAGTGATGTTTGTTAGTACTTAAGATGATTTTGTCTCTTCTAATTTTTATATTTCTGATATAATAGGTTTCTTTAGACTGATCCCTCCAAACTATGCATGCGTAGGAGGAGGAAGAAATGAAAGCACACCTTTTCTTTTTCCTGAATTTAATGGGGGATACTTATTGTGTTTCCCAAATATGACGTCAGCTTGTGGGTGGTCATAGACATATTTTTCCATGTTAAGGAAACTGGCTACTCTAGATGAGATGATCATATTCTATCAAAATGTGTTCCCTTTCCTCCTGGTAAAAGGAGTAGATTCCAGCCTATCTGCAGTTAGGTCTGGTCATGCTCCTAATTTTCTCCAAGGAACTATAAGCCAAGGTGATGACTCCCATCATCTCCCTGTATTAGTACAAAGCAAAATTCCAAATATTATATTTCATTCATAAACATTTTAATATGTATCTCTAAAATGTCGGAACTTAAAAAGACTATAAAGACATTATGACTACTAAACATTAATTTATTAATGTTATTAAATAGTCTATTAAAATTTCTGATTATCTCATAAAAGTTATTTATTTTGCCATTTCTATATTTTATCAATTCAAGAATATTTTATAGGTGAAACTATGCAGTATATAGAATTTGGAATTGGCTTTTCTAACCCAGTATAAGTCCTTTGAGATTCATCCAAGTTGTATGTATCAATGTTTATTCCTTTTATTTGCTTACTAGTATTCCTCGATGTGGACATACCCCAGCTTATTGAACCACTTACCCATTGAAGGTCATCTAGGTATTTTCAGTTTAGGGCTATTACTAACAAAGCTCCTATGAACATTTTTTCACAGATATTTATATGTTTTCATTTCTGTGGAATGAATTTGCAAGATTGCATTTGCTGGGTCATATAATTGCATGTTTAGTTGTGTTCAAGCTTTACCTTATAATTGGTATCTTTACAGTGTTTACATTTAAGATAAATTATTATTGTTAAGGCTAAGTCTGCCATTTATTACCTGTTTTCTGTTTCCTCATTTTTTATTTCTCTGTTTCTCTTTTCTTGCCTTCCTGTGGGTTTCTAGCTTTTTTTCTTTTTAGCATTCCATTCCATTTTGATTTATTTACAGTGTTTTTGAAAATATTTCTATGTTTAGTTTTCTTTTTTATTATATATTTTTTGGTTTTCTTAGTCGTTGCTCTGGATGTTGTGGTATACATCTGTGACATCATATTCTACCACGTGGGTGAAGTATTATAGAAATCTTATTTTTCTTTTGATTCTTTTCCCTTCTCTACTTTAAAATATCTTAAGTGTAATCTGGTATTATAATTTTTGTTTTGATCATCAAATATGATTTCTAAAACTCTTGAGAAGGACTGTCTATTCTATACATCTGTATCTGTGCCCTTTCTATTGTTCTTTCTTCCTTTATGCTGCTCCAAGTTTTCTCCTTTTATCATTTCCTTTCTCTTTGAAAAATGTCCTTTAGCCATTCTTCAAGGATAGATCTACTGATGACAAATTCTATTTGTTTGCCTTCATTTGAAAATTATTTCTGCTTTCTTTTTTCTTCAGGATGTCTTTATTTTCTGCTCCACTTCCTCCTGGCTTCTATGGTTTAGAAGAAATCTACTGTCATGCAAACGTATTTTTTCCCTTACAGGTAAGATGTTGTTTCTCTCTGGAAGCTTTCAAGATGTTTTATTTGATTTTAGTTTTCAAAAAGTTTGATTATGATATATCTGGACATGGACTTCTTTGGGTTTATCCTGTTTGTTGTTTGCTCAGCTTCTTTAATCTATTGGACTTTCACCAAATTATGAAGCTTTCAGCAAGCCAGTGATCTTCAGTAAATTTACAGAGTTCTGTACCATTACCACAATTCAGTGATATACTATTTGTGTCATCCCCCAAACATCCCTTGTGTCCATTTTCAGTCACCCCCACATTCCCATTCACACCTATTTCTATCTCTACTAAGCCATGGTTCTGATTTCTATCTCCATTGATTTTCTGAATATTTTATATAAATGGAATCAAATAATATGTGATCTATTGCATCTGGTTTCTTTCACTTGGCATAATGTTTGTAAGGTTCATCAGGTTTCATCCATATTGTAGCTTGTTTCAGTACTTCGTCCCTTTTTATGGCTAAATCATATTTCATCCTAAGGATACACCACATTTTATTTGCATACAACTTTTTGTGTGAATGTATGTTTTTATTCTTTTAGGTAGATATCTGGAAGTGAAATAGCTGAGTCATATGATAAATTTATGTGTAACTTTGTAAGAAATTGCCAAACCGTTTTCCAAAGTAGCTGCATCATATTACATTCTCATTAGCAATGTGGGCCAACAGTTGTTATTTTTTAAAAAATTGCAGCCATTTCAGTAAGTGGGAAATGGCATCTTTTACTGTTCTATCTTTGTGTAGTTGTGGTATCAGGGAACTACTGGCTCCATATAATGAGTTGGGAAGTAGTTCCTTCTCTATTTTCTGGAAAAGTCTGTGCAGTATTGGTATTAGTACTTCTTTTTTTAAAAAAAATATATATATAGTCATTGATGCACCTTTATTTTATTTTATTTATTTATATGCAGTACCGAGAACTGAACCCAGTGCCTCACACATGCTAGGCAAACGCTCTACCACTGAGCCACAACCCCAGACCCCTAGTACTTCTTTAACTGCTTGATAGATTCATCACAGATGCCATGTGGATCTTCTCAATTATTAACTCAATTCTTTGCATTTTATAAATTGAATCAGATTTTCTGTTTTTTTTTTCTTGAGACTGTTATAAATCAGATTTCTATCACTGAGATGGAATACTTGAGATAAAAAGAGGAAAAGTTTATTTTGACTCACAGTTTGGGGCGGGGGTTCAGTTCATGATCCATTAGCCTGTTGCATTTGAGCTTGTGGTGAGGCAGCACTTTATGGTGGGAAGGTGTGATGAAGGAAGCTGCTGGCCTCTTGGCAGGAAGGAAGCCAAAGAGAGAGACGGGAAGGGGCTGGAGTCCCAGCAGCCCCTTCAAGGGCATGCCAAACCTAAAGGTTTAGGACCTAAAGGTTTTGCCACCTCCAAATACTACCAGTGAACAAGCCTTTATAACATGTAGACCTTTGGGGGACATTTATCCAAACCATAGGAGACATTTTTCTAAATTTGTCTAAGAATTTGTCTATGATGTCTAAGTTGCCTAACTTGTTAGCATAAAGCTTTTCATAGAATTTCCTTATAATCTTTTTATTTTAAGGTTACTGATGATGTCTCCTTTTCATTATAGATTGTGATAATTGGTATTCTCTTTTTTTCTTTATTGTTGTCAATTTTCAACAAAATTGATATTAAAGGCTGCCAGCAATATGTGAAAACATATCAAGTCTTGCTATAGCTCCCCTGTCCCCAGAGTCCCTCTTAAATTTCTGGTTGGTCTCCCGGTCTATTGCTAACCTCAACCAGTACTGTGACCTCAGGCTATCTCCCTGTGGACCTTCTCTGAATGTTTGCCACAGAAATAATTTGTTTTCATTGATGCCCTGGGTAAGGAGAGGGAAGAATTGAAGTAGCTTCAGTTTCTTACCTTTTCCATTTATTGTATATTGTATGTGCTTGGACAATTTCCTGTCTCATAGAGGTTGTTTTTGACTTTATTGCTTGCTCAGTTTCATCCTTGATTTCTGGGGAGAAGATTTGCCAAGCTCCTCACTTAGCCATCCTGGAAGTTAAGATATAATCTCTATGGGCTTTATTATCTAGTGTGAAAAATCTGCATTGAGCTTTCAGATTCTATTTGTTCTTACTCCTTCTATGGAAATATTTGAATGTAGTTTGAACCTCTGTTCTCTAATATGTATTATTTTATCTCATATAATTTTCTTCTCTTTGTCAATGGCTTTTCATTCTGAGAGAATTTTTGAATAATCACATTATAGATTTGATTTTCAGTTTTATTTCTTCCAAGTATGGTTTTAATGCTATTGATTAATTCTTTTTCTTGAACCTCAACCCTTTCTACTTTATTTTTTATGTTGAGACAGGGTCTTACTAGGTGGTCCAGGCTGGCCTCGAACTTGTGATTCTCTTGCTTCAGCCTCCTGGAATTTCAGGCATGTGCTACCATGCTCTGCACAGTTGTTCGTTTTTGAGGAATAAAATGTGTGCATTTTTCTCCCTTCAGCCTCTATGTATCACTGATAGTCATGTTCCCTTATTTGATCTATAATGGGGCCAGTTTTTAAGAAGGCAGAATGCCCAGTTTCAAGCAGACATCCTATGACAATTTTGCTTTATTTGGGGGACAATCTTTTGTACAGCATTTTTATTGCTTTTCCAACTTTTTTGTTTCTTTGAAGCTCAGAACTAATGGAATACACTAAAACTCATAGTTTCCACAGTTAAAAGCTACAGACATTTTCCCATCTTTATCCTTAATTGGAACATAGAAGTGTTAACACTAATTTTGTATCTCCTTATTGCACAATTATTGTTCTTGAAATTTGTGTTCTCCGAATCAATATAAAAAGATGGTCAGGAGAGTAAGATGCAGAATTTTGGGTCTATTATAGGAAAGAAATAGTTGTAGAATTTTTCATGTTCATGCTGAATCGAGGCCCTGAATCATGGAGCAGAAAGTGGAAGAAGTATGGCATGTATTCCCACCTTTTTTTAAAAATAAGTTGTACTTTATTTTTTATGCTTTCCCTTAGTCAGTTCCCTAATTCCCAGATCAATGTTTGTCTCTTCTTTATGCTGCATTCATGTTTAAGGTACCCAACATTTTTTATCTCTAGAAACCACCATACCTTTTTTCTGTTTTTGCATGCCATGTTCTGAAGTATTTTCTTCTATCAAACTGTAGTTTTCAGGATAATTAGTTTCCGTTAATAATTGATTCATCAATGTCATGTGTGATGTCAGCCAGAGCTTCAGACTAACATGAGATAACCAGGGTTATCCAAGAAGTTAGTAATATTTAAAACCAAAGAAGTCAGATTGTTAGCCCGTCTCAGCCTTTGTTGGAAATGTAAAATTTCCATAGGTTTCTTGAAAAATAAATACTCTCTGAACACCTCATTTTTAACTCTGGGAAGGACTAGAAGCCTAGGGATGTCTTAGTTGGGACTGTTGTATCCTTAATGCTCTGAAGTGGCAGAATTTGGTGAACATGGAGAGACTGCAGGTTTCCGCTGTGATGTTCTTTCTTTAAACTTTCAACTAGATTAACCCAACACAGGGTATACCAGTTTGAGGGAGTATTGCAGACTATAAACTAACTGTGGAAAGTACATAACTTTGTTCTCAGTTATGTGTGTGTATGTGTGTGTTCTATGTATATAGAACTATATGTGTCCATGTTTTCTCAAATATCTCAAATATTTGTGTGTATATGTGAGTGTACATGCAGGCATGTGTGTGCATACACACACACACACACACACACACACACAGTGTGAATTAGTTTCAATAAAACCTACATCAGTGCAGAGGGGTACTCATGGAGTGCCTTCAATAAAAAAGTCACTGTGTATTATGCGATAACATTGAACAGACTGCAGACATCCTCTTATCTTAGATATACAATAATGTATCATAACTCAAGCCTGAAGGAAAAGTTAAAGCATTAGGTAACAGTAGCAACAGTAGCATGTTAGTGGAGTAATAACTCTCCTGTAGGATAACCCAGGATGGGTTTTATTGAATTCAGTTTACTTAGCTGGGATAAACCCAGATAGGCATCACATTTACAAGAAGGTGCTAGCAAGAGGGCAGGTTATTACAAGCACATTTAGAAGATAGGCTGTAGAAAATTGAATAAAATCGGAGATCAGGAAGGCAGCAGAAATGGTTCCTGGTTCAACTTCTTGCCTTTGATAGGTCCATACCAAATCTGAATAAGAAAAATCATAATCCATTTATTCTCAGACATCTGCAGGGAGGAATGGCAGATTAACTCAACACAGGGTATACCAGTTTGAGGGAGTATTGCAGATTATAAACTAAGTGTGGAAAGTACATAACTTTGTTCTCAGTTATGTGTGTGTATGTGTGTGTTCTATGTATATAGAACTATATGTGTCTATGTTTTCTCAAATATCTCAAATATTTGTGTGTATATGTGAGTGTACATGCAGGCATGTGCGTGCATACACACACACACACACACACACACACACACACACAGTGTCTGAATTAGTTTCAATAAAACCTAAGCTTTCTTAGGTACCTCCTCCCTTACCCCTACTGATGAGTTTTCTTTATGTCTAATTAAAGTTGCTCTTTTTGCACCTTAAGTACATGTTCTTTGTTTCTATGCTCTTTGGAGAATTAATTATGCAAAATATCTTCCTATTAGTTCTTTCTAAAAATGTTACAATAACGGTCATTTCTTAATTTCTTTGGCTTCCTACACCAATTAACTGTCACTCCTTGTATTTATGGTACTTTCATCCTCTTTAATTGTGTTTGTGTTTTTTGTCTTTCTTACCTTTTCAAATTTAAATCTGACAGATGTTTTTGTTTCTATTTCTATATTGTCTATATATCTACCCATCTCATTGTCCAAGTATAGATGAGTATAGATAGATGGGTAGATATATGAACAGTCTCCCCTGCTGGAATAATTCCTGAATTTTGTGGTCTTCACCAATCCTTGTCCAAGGGATCAGGTCAACTATATGGCTAAACTTTTGCTTGACCATTCTAGTGATTTTGGTCCCAGAGGCATCCAGTACAAGCAGAGAAAAGTCATGCTTCCGCTATCTTTGAAGTAAAATGCCATGTATTGAGGACTGGTTTTTCTTCCACTGATAAATACTGGTCAATAGAAGATATGCCCTTATATGCAGGTATCTTGTGACAATGTCCTGTTCTCATGGTTTGTTGACATCCACTACAAGTATGTTCTGAGATCATCACTGCCACCCCACAGCTGCATCCTTTACCAGAACCATGGACTTGAAGTGATTCTTGGTGTTTATTCATGGCCTTCTACTTGTAGGTGTGGTTTCTCATGCATCCTAAATAAATGTCTTTATGAGAGAGGGAGACAGACAGATGGACAAAGGATGATTATTTGCATAAATGAGGAGGGATAATACTGTAACATATTAACAGACAAAATTTTGTTTCTGGTATTTCAATTTCATTTCAATTTTTTTTCTCTTCCTTCCCTCAATGACTTGTGTTTTCTCTAAAAATGTTCTCTCATTAGCGGACCTTGATTTGGAAGTTGATTTTCTAGAGGAAACAAGTCTATTTGCATAGTCTCCTGATCATTTAGAAGCTTATGATCATTAAGCTCATTTCTCCTGTCCCATTTAAACACTTTTTCCCTTCCTAAAGATCATGGTTTGGGGGCTGGGAATATAGCTCAGTTGGTAGAGTGCTTGCCTCACGTGCACAAGGCCTTGGGTTCAATCCCCAACACTACACACACAAAAAATCGTGGTTTTAAATCTTAAGATATTCATTCACTATCTACTCTGTGAAAGGTACTGTGCTTGATACTGTGGAAAGATAGATGATAAATATGCAAGGTGTGCTATCTCTAAGACCTGAGAAGAGAGATATAGACACAAACGTAAATAATTTCATGTTAGAGAGACTGTGTAAAGTGTTAGGAGAAAAAGTGTTATTAGTGGGATTAGGAATAGACCTATCCAATAGTCATATATTTTTCATCTTTAAAATCTTCTCTGTTAACATCTTACAAAATCAAACTGGTGTTCATTAATTTTTAATCTTCAGTTAATTCTCTCTCTCTCTCTTTCTCATACACACACACAGACACACACACACTTACTCTCTCAATAAAAGGGGCACTCAAACACATGACAAAATCCAGTCTCAGTCCCCATCCAAATGTTATTTTTTGAGGAGAATCTATAATGGCTTTAGACACCATCAGCACTTGAAGTTGCCTGGGTGTGGTTGGGGAGCAGGTAGACAATTCTTACTTGTCTATCTTTTTTTTTTTTAATTTTTTTTAGTTGTAGATGGACACGATATCTTTATTTTATTTATTTTTATGTGGTGCTGAGGCTCGAACCCAGTGCCTCATGCATGCGAGGCAGACACTCTACCACTGAGCCACAATCCCAGCCCCTTGTCTGTCATTTTTGATAATAAAACTAGCAAAAGGTCTGAGTCGTGTGTGTGTGTGTGTGTATCTTAAATAGGAGATTAAAGTCTGACTCCTGTGAAAAGGACATAAAGTACCTCCAGAAGCCACCAGAACATACTACTGCACAAATAACCTCTGCGGAATCGGTTACCTTTCAATGACCGCTGTGCCCACTGTGGCCATATTCCAGCTCTGTGGTATGTGGTATGCACTCAAGATTCAAAGGTGTCAGAGACATTTCCTTCTTTCATCGTGAGGCAGGGTGGACCCAACGTCTCTGAAAGGTAAATACAAAGCCCGCTCTGGCGTGTGAGAGTCCTCAGGTCGTGTTTACAGTGTGTCGCCTTTGTCTGCACTGCACATACTTCACATTTTCTCAAAGGTAACGGGCGACCTGCCAATGACGTTGTACAGCGCTGGGGCTGCCCAGTTTCTCTGAGAATATAATTCCTCATGGGCTTCACCCTTCCCCTTCAAGTCTTATGTCTCATCCTTACTCTGTGCAGGGTGCCACTCAACACAAATTTAGGCATCTCCTTATTTCTCCTGCCTTTGATGGCCTTGAACTCCTCTCTGGTCAGCCCTTCACCACCCAGAGGAAGGTGGTGTTGCTGTATTGTTTTATATTTGTCTCCTTCTTGCCTGCGACACCCCTTCTGCTATTCTTTTCCCACCTTAAAAAAAAAAAACCAAGAATATGAATAGCTCAAAATGAACTAAACTAATCATTGTTCTTACAGGAAAACTTTATACAGAATACAAGCAATAATCCGCTTAAATACACTGCGCTCTTACACAATAACTCACCTTTCATCACTCTTCTCTGTTTGGCAAATGGAGTAGCCACCTTCTCTTTCCCACCCTACTAAATACTCAGGAAAAGAAGCCCACAGAACTTCTTTGATTTTGATTTTGTTTTCTTTGTTGGCTTGAGTCTAGGTGCCAGCACAGGGCAAGCAGCTGGTGGGTACTTGAACTGGTAACTGCTGTAGAGGGAGCTCTCGTGTTTTGTATACAGAGCATGAGGCTTTCTCACCGCGTTTCACTGGAAGGAGATTTTGTAAAAAGCAAAGCAGCTTTCCTCCAAGGCACTAACATGGTAACATCCCTATCCAAGTGGAAGGAGGTATTACAGCACATTGGCAGGCATCCCTTCAGTGGAGATGTGTCCAACCACATCAAAACCAGCCGCTAGAACTCTACAGTCAATACTAAGTTTTCTGAGTTTAGGATGAAGCCTCCTCATGGGCACCCTGGGGTTACTGAGCAAGCTGCCTAGTTTCTATGTACATCACTTCACTCATTTAGGGGGATCATTATACCCTCTATTTTCCTATACCTTCTACTTCAGAAATGTCCCCCAATTCCCAAGTCAAAGCTTCATTAAGATATGGCTAAGTTATTAGATGTGATTCTGGAAAAAGAATCCACAGCTACAAATGTGAAGAAACAACAAACCTGGATATTTTGAATTTGTAAAATGAAGCCAATGCTTTGCCATGTAAACCTTTCTCATTAAATTTGGAGTTGCTGATGAACTCCCAATGAGAACCCTGATTCCTGAGGAAACAGACAAAAAGTGGAGCGTTTTAATGGACCTTTTAGTATTTCTCATCTGTCCTTAACTTGAAATAGAGATATTCTGGGTTAGGACTTCCTACTTAGAGTATTGTCGTTCTTAATTGTCAGTAAAATCTCACTGCTTTTTCCTCCCAAGTAGGACCAAGAAACATTTAGCACAAGCTAAATTATCAGCTGAACGATGAAGTCAGTCCGACTTTGTTTATGTCCCTGCTGCGGGTCAGGCACGGAGATGAGTGTCCTGGAGGATACACAGATGAGTGGGAACCTAAGATAAGAAGACAGCAATCCAAGACATTGAAAAAGGTACAAATAAAGCATGTGGATTCTGTTCATAGCAACCTAGGAAACAAAAGCAAAAGCGGTATTTTAAAAATACTTACTTGGAAATTCAACTGTCTCTAAGATTGATGTTCGACGCTCTTTCTCTGTCAGTCTGGAGGCAGCAAGCTTTTCTCTCCTGGTGTCCTGCCATGGCGGCCACTTGGGTTACTTTATTAGGATTAGCAATAGTTTATGAGAGCCAAACAGAAGGACCATGATTTACATAGTCTCCCTGTAGCATCTGTGCAAAATCCATGTGGAGGTTTGAAAAAACGTTTTTAAACACATTTTTGTGGTTTGAGTTTGAATCTCATCTATAAAATTGTTGCAGAGTTCAAGGCTTTGATGAAAGGACCATAGATCTTAAGAAATAAAAGAGCCATAAGCAAATCTATCCCATTTCTTGTTTTCCAATTTTTTTTTTCCACTTAATGGGTGCTATTCAGAGGTTAGATGTGTCACCTAAAGTCGCATATGGCATAAGCCTAGGAAGACTAGATTCCTGGCTTCCCAGGAGAAGGCTGTCCCTTCCACCCTACCATCTTTTATAGAGGAGAAAATTAAATCACAAAATCCTGTGAGTTGGAAAAAACTCTCATTTTGGGGCAGAGGGAGGGCTGACAATCTAAATTTCTACCTATAAAATAATACTATTCTCATAAATCTTTATTGCTCTCTAGTCTCATTATTTATTCAAGATATATATCACATCTATTTCGAAAAATATTTAAATATGTGGCAACCTCATACACACTGGAAAATAAAACATCTAAAAATAGATCCAAAAATCAGTATGAAGTTTCCTTAAAAGACTAGGCATGGAACCACCATATGACCCAGCTATACCACTCCTCATTATTTATCCTAAAGAATTAAAGTCATTGTACTATAGTGATACATGTGTGCCCATGTTTATAATAGCATAATCCGTAATAGCCAAACTATGGACCCAGCCTTGGATGGATGAAAAGAATGTGATATATGTAAACAGTGCAGTTTTATTTAGCCATAAATAAAAATGCAATTATGTCATTTGCAGGTAAATGGATGGGACTAGAGAACATTATGTTAAGGAAAAGTCAGAAGTCAAACTCAGAAGGTCAAGGGTCATATGTTTTCTCTCTTATGTGGAAGCTAGAGAAGAAAAAGGAAAAGAAAGGTAGGGGAAGATCTCATGAAAGTCAAAGGGAGATCAGTAGAGGAAAGGGACCAAGGGGTGAGAGGCTAGAAGGAAAGGGAGAAGTGCTGGGGAGTAATATTGGCCAAATTATATCATTACATTGTGTGCATATATGAATGTGTATCAACAAATCCCACCATTATATGTAACCATAATGCACCAATAAAAATCTGAAAACAAAAATAAATAAATAAAAACAGAACCAAAACTAAAACAAAACAAAAATGAATAAAAGCAGAACAAATTTTTTTTCTATAACAAAGAAAACAGTTAGCACATATCTAGAAACAATCACTTTATTCCAGAGGATGGAATTTGGTGTCCAGTTTCTTGGCAGATGAAATAAAATTATGAGTAGGTGGGACTATGTTATTCCCATCATTTTACCTGTTGGCTTTAAATTGGGTTCCCAGATTTAATAGAACACAAAAGTGAGAAGAAAGTATTTTTTATTACATCTTGTGGGTTGTCCAAGTTTATTTGTATAAGGCATTTGAGTAAAAAAAAATGTACAAGAACATTATTTCTCAGTACTTGAGTGGGTGATTTAGAAAGATAATAGTAGAGAGGATTTTTCTGAACCTGTGGCATATATTGGTAAAGTTCCTCTTTTGTAGGGGAAATCTTTTTCTAATGATTTTTACAAGGCCCATTATTTGTAGAATGTTTTCTCTCCCAGAAAGAGCATCAGTGCTAGCAGCCTTGAATATAAAAATTACAAGAAATGGTCTCAATACTAATAACCACTTGGATTATGATCAGGAATCAGAATTCATACTGTTTATGAAGATGTATTGAACATGGTGAATACTCTGCAAGTGTCAGGTGTGACGGCAGCTCCTGGCACCCTTCTCTATTTATTTAAGGTTACCCAGGTTTGCTTACTACCTTAATATCACAGTCTTTTTGCTTGAAGCACAAGTCATACTTCAGCTACCTGAAATACTTAAATACTAAGCCCTTCAGCAGGTCAGAGTCTCCAACTTCATTCTGTCTCCCCCTATTCAGGATCTGTTCTGGAAATGGGCCAGTAGGGATGTGTGGGAATTCAGCCCTTTGTTTTTGGTGTTTGGCGTGGCAGCCTTGGTTACTGATTGGCTTCCTTCTTTAGAGATGAACATCTTCTATTCCTTTGTGATTGTGTGACAAAAACTCAACCCACACCTGCCAAAATGAATAGCCCAGAAAACTTGTTATGGTTGTAGGATCAGTTTTTGTTTTTGTTTTTGTTTTAAAAAGAAACCCTCCAATCACCAGGAATTCTAAACATAATTGGTTTATTCCCAGAAATACAATAAAAGGAAACAAGAAGTATTATTTTAGTCTCTGGTTGTTTATGAATAAACCTGATTTTCTTTTTTCCGATTTTGAAGGTCACAGAATCAAATCAGGTGGAGTCACAGAAGGGAAGTTTCCCCCTTTCATCAGCCCTGTCCACTTGTCTCCCCAGTTCTCTGTTAGACATATGGGGTTAAGACTTAAGTAGAAAGTAGAACACTGCTCAGAATTTCAGGGATCCCTAGTCAACGCAGGTCACAAAGAAAGCTACCTTGGAAATTACTGGAAGGCAAGCAATAGTGATAAATAAAGCAGTTCCATGAATACTTTCAGTGCACCCGGCACTGCTTTTCTGTGAACGGGCAGTCTCAGCATTTCCGCTGGTCAGCAGCGGAATCCAAGGAAGAGAAGCTTACTCTTATTTTTCCAGTAAGCCAGGACACTTCACCTCGGCAATGGGAGAATGGGCATGCGATTGGATTGGTCTAGGAAGTAGATAATTAAGCCCGGATCTTAAACCCACACAGGTAGATGGCAGAAGAATAAAGAACGACATTTATTATTTTCTAGTGATCCAATTGTAAGGGCCTCTATATCCTTTTCATAATGTGACTTTTAACACAGCAAAAATCTTAACATATTGCTGGGCCATAATAGGCACCTGAATAATGTAAGTTTTCTTTCCTGCCTCTTTTTCTGCACATCAAATAATACAGTTTTTGTTTCACTGTCCAAGTCATTCAGTAATGTTATTTCATAATATAAACACTTTTTGTATTGCTTATATTTCTTTCCATAGAGTTTAATGAATAGCAAGGAAATAGTTTTCTAATTGATAAGCTTGTTATACAATTCTAGAACCTTCTCTCAATGCTTCTTATATCCAAATTGTACATCCTGGCCTAAGTTTAACAAAAAGGAATGTTAAAAATAAGAACTCAGATGTATCAAGTGACAAGTATGTGGAAGGCATGTTCTAGGTGCTTTGTATCAGGTTCTGCATTTAATCCTCAAACTAGCCCTAAGAGAGAGGATAAATATTTCTCATCTCTATGTAAGAAATCAGCCTCAAGGAGATCTTACTCCAGGTTTTTCAGTTAGTAGGTGCAGAGTACGCCTTACTCAAGTCCCAGTCTGCATTCTTTCTACCTCACCATGATGCCTAGGTTGTACAGGAAAACCACAAAGCTAGAGCAAGAGATCTTCTCATTACTTCTTGCAATTTTCTTCCCTTAAGAGCATTTGAAGAAGGAGACCCATTCTACTAGCCATAGACAGCATTTGTGTTGGAGCCAGACTGATCTGGGGTATGTCTAGGGTACTTTCATAATTCTCAATAATTCAACTGTTTGCTTCTTAGATTTTCAGGGATTGAGGAGGTTCACAGTAATAGAAGTCAAACTTGGTCCTTGAAAGATGACCTGATGTTTTCAGGCTTGTCCACAAATCAAAAGGGTGAGTGCAGAGCAGGGAAGCAGAGGTCAGATTTCAGGGAAGAGTCTATGGATCCCTAACAGAGGATTCCGCCTAAGAAAGGGATATTAAAAGCAGTGAGTCTGTCTCAGCAATGAGGCAGAGGGTCTGAAAGAAGATGCAGTCCTAAGCATAGTTGGCTTAATTTCTTGAACCTGCTCTGATCCCTGGAGTGGGAAGGGGACTGAGTTTCTTGCACACAGGTAGCAGCCACCAGCCCATGAGAACTGGTCACCAGTGTTACTACACAGGCATAGTAGGAGAAGCCTGGAGTTAAGTTTCCTAGAATAACAAGGTTTATGTATAGTAAATAGGTATTAGTTTCTTGTAGGATTACACATCTTAACCAGATAGACTGGGAAAAAATCCCTAATGATTATGGATACTTCCTGGCACCACCAACAAAGATCCCTCTCTACCTTGACTCCTCCCTCAAAGTGACATACAACAGAGTTGCTCATGGTGTATGAAGTCCAGTGACAGTTGTTACTTAAGATGTGCTGCAAACCAGACTTTAAAACTTTATATGTAGCAGCTCATCCTGACTTTACTACCAGCCAGATAGCCAGAGGCAGAGCCTTAGAGGGCTAGTAGGGTAACTCTGTAGCCATGAAGCAGCCTGTGGAGTACTGGCTGTGAGCCTTAGCTAGAAGGAACACTCTAGTTCATGCATTGCTTGGAAGATACAGTCTCTCTGATAAGTGTGAAGATGATAATTAGCTTAGATAGTGGCCCCAGAAATGCTCAGTGAACACAGCTTTCCAGGTCCCCCAAGTTCTTCACCAGATGTGGCCCAGAGTGAAGTCTCAGTAGGTAATGGGAAGGCCTGAGTCAGGCCACTGAGCTTCTTATACCCTACCCCAGCACTCTGGACTCCAGCAAAATGATACTCGGGGCTATTGACCTTTTTTTGGTCCATGGAGATTTTTGGAAATCTGGTAAAATCTACAGACTCATCAGAATAATGCTTTTAAATGCATAAAATAATATATGTAGGGTTCTAAAGGAAGCCAATTATTACAGAAGAATGGTCTGAAATATCCCCCAGGGACTTCAAGAAATAATTAGAATGAGGTGGAGAAAATAATTTTTCAAAGATCAGGATCTTCCTATGCAGATGGGGTGTCCATTATCAAAATGTTCAGGATAAATTGGTGCAACCAATCTGGAAAGCAGTATGGAGATTACTTAGAAAACTTGGAATGGAACCACCATTTGACCCAGCTATCCCACTCCTTGGTCTATACCCAACAGAGTTAAAAACAGCATACTACAGTAATGCAGCCACTTCAGTGTTTATGGCAGCTCAATTCACACTAGCTAAATTGTGGAACCAACCTAGATGTCCTTCAATAGATGAATGGATAACGAAATTGTGGTATTTATACACAATGGAATATTACTCAGCATTAAAAGAGAAAAAAATCATGTCATCTGCAGATAAATGGATGGAATTGGAGAATATCATGCTAAGCGAAGTAAGCCAGTTCCCCAATACCAACATTCTCTCTGATAAGTGGATGCTGATCCATAATGGGGGGGGGGCATGGGAAGATAGAGGAACTTTGATTGGGCAAAGGGGAGGGAGGGAAGGGGATGGGGCATAGGGGCAGGAAAGATGGTGGAATGAGATGGGGATCATTACCCTAGGTACATGTATGACTGCACATATGGTGTGACTCTACATTGTATACAACCGGAGAAATGAAAAGTTGTGCTCCCTTTGTGTACAATGAATCAGAATGCATTCTGCTGTCATGTATACCTAATTAGAATGAATGAATTAATAAATAAACAAATAAATAAATAAATGTTCAGGAAATAAATTTATGGTGTAAAAATACATGTGCTTCTTCAGTAATGCAACAAATAACGAGATTTAGCAGCAGGCCTAATGTCATGATTCCAGTAATTCCAATGCCATCATTCCACAATCCTAATGTTTTAATTCCAAGTAGCGAGGAGTATAAATATTTTAAGATATCTGCTGTAACTGAAATGTGATCTGAAAAACTTGTAATTTCCATCGACAACAAGATCACAGACATACTATGATACTGGTGTGCTGTATTATTTCCATTCATAACTTAAGAAAATGCTCAATATCAATAAAAACTTAATGAAAATAAAAATATACTTTCTCCCCATTCTGTTTCAACAGACCTCTTAAATCCTGTCTGTGGATCTCAGACTAAGAACTCCTGCTTTATGTACTTGTGGAAAATGACTTTAGGAAATCATGCACTAGTTCTGGGTTTGTTTACTCACCTCAATACCAGTATCACCTATCTACAGTGACTTCCAGGTGATGTAAAAATCCCAGGCCCATTGCAATGATGTAATAAAGGTCAGACCATGACCTTGTGAAATTACTTTGCCCTCAAGGCCTTGGAGGGTTGACTAGGTACAGCCACCATGGCCAGGCACAAACCCTGTGTCATTTATCTGGGAATAAAGGAAAGTTATAGTATCTCCATGAGATGGAGCAATACTGAAAACCCATTAGCTGAACAAAGACTAATTTCTACGTAATTTCTTAAAAAGAATAAGGGGGTGTTGCTTAGTGGTAGAATGCTTGCCTGGCAAGCTTGAAGCCATGGGTTAGATCCCCACTACCACAAAAATAAATAAATAAATAAATAAATAAATAAATAAATAAATAAATAAAGTAAGTAAGTAAGTAAGTAAGGTTAAGGAATAGAAGCTGGGACTTCTCTGTATTTAAGCACAGAGTGGAGTGCTAGAAAGTATGTGAGATTTGGACTTGAGTCTTGGTTCCACCCTTGACAACCTGGGTAAGACAAAAAATTTTCTTCTTAGTTTCCCACCCTCTCTGTTGGCAAAACTGGGCAGATACCTCACAAGGGTTTTGTGATAGATATATACAATATAAGTATAGAACAGTGCTGTGTAAACTGTAAAGCCCTGTGCACATATTTGCTATTATTATCATGTTACAAACTCCCTGATGTTTACTCCAGATGTGTTCCCCGGCAATAGTGTCAACGCAGTGCCCTTGCTGCAGTCTGCAGGTTGGGGCAAGTCCGTTACAGTTTCTGTCACTTTTTCCTCTCTGGACACACTGCTATGATGGAAGCTCTACCAAACTCACTATTATCTGAAGGTCAGTGAATGACCTTCAATCGTCCTAGGAGTCCTGCGCCCCTGTTTTTCTGAGGAAACTCCTTTGACCTTATATTCCTCTGGCCTTCCTTCCTCTTAGCTTCCCTCCCCTCATCTGATCTGGCCTCTGTCCAAAGCCCTGGGATGGAGGTGAGGAGTTGGAGTAACCGGCGCGTGCGCAGGGGAAGCATCCCCAATGGGAGAGGAGAACACTCTCTGGTCCTCCGGCTGCTCCCAGAGTTCTGTGGGGTGTGGTTTCCACAGAGCCAGCAGTAAGAGTACATGGAATAAAGTAGATTGAAGTCATTCAGCTTTGAAGACTTCCTGTATACTTTTAAAGCTGCCCCATGACATCATTTTGCTGGGCGGCTTAGAACAATAGGCGGGGGTGGGATGAAATGAATCAAATCTACAAAGTGCCAAGAACAGAAAGTAATAGGTTGTAACAGAAACAGCCACAGTGGATGTGAACTTTCCTGAACCAACCAGGAAAGAACTGGCCCCTTCATTCTCCAAGATGGCCCGAGAGCGCCCTCTCGGCCTCCCAGGCCCTTCCACCCACGCAGAGCCTGCTCGCTGCTCCTTGTTTTTCAACTGTGTAGTGACCTCTCTCTGTTGCGGGGAACAACAGAGGCAGACATACAGGGCAAGTCATGTGACTTGCAAATGGTTCATCCATCCAAGTTCAATAAATTAGCAGCCAAAAATTTTAATCAGATATTTAATCTTTCCTCCCTGTGAGGGAGATGGGGTGTTTACTGTGGCTCTTGGCCAGGTTAATCTCAGAGAAGAAAGACTGCTGCTGCATCCTCGGTGCTGGGACTCTCTGAAGTCACTTTTGCCTATCGAGCCCTCCTCAGCTGGTAGGTTCGCCCTGTCTCTTGTAACTTTCTGTAGTTTGTATCAGGACTTCACAGTGACCGGAGGAGGGATTCCCACATTTTTCTAAACACATCCAGATAGGAAACGATTTGAAGAGCTGCAAAACTTACTATAAGGACAATCTGGTCTGATGAGTCTGATGCGTTCAGCTCTTCTCACCCACTCTGCACCCTCCCATCAATGCCCTCCCACCTCCTGAAACCTATCAATGTCCCTGGGGGAAAAGGCTTGAAGGAATCCTGCCAGGGAGCGCCTAACTCTGGTGGCCAGACTTAACCTAATTTGTGAATAATTAACTGATGTCTACATTGCTGACTATGGTTGAACTTTATTAATTCATCTGACAATGACTGCTAGGCAGGCACTCTTCTAGGTTCTTAGGACAAATAAAAGTAAAAAAAGAAAAAAAGTCTCTATCCTCATATAGCCAGTGCTCTAATGGTGGGAGAGAGTGACATACAAATAAACATGATAAACAAATGAATAATATAAAGTTAGAAGGGGACGAATAAGATAAGGTGGCTGGTCATATATGTGTGGGCATATTAACTTGTAAAATAATTCACTGCAACCTTCCCAAGGTTTCCATTGCAACATCCCCTGTAAATGCTGTTTCACTGGGCTATTAATAGGTGCCATGAATGTGCAGGAAGAAATCCACTCCACAGTCAAGGGTGTAAGCTGATTCATGGAAGAGAAGGGATAGGCAGAGACATTTTGGAGGCTATTCTTCTCCCCATAAAATACAGTTCCGTGATGCCCAGAAGCAGCTGTGAGTGGATTATGGAACTGAAAGTTTGTGTAGGGAAGACATTGAAGAGCCTGGCTCTGTCTGGACAGAGCAGAAGCAGCAGAAAGAGGAATCAAGCTCTAAGTGACTAGACTTTCCCACATGTCTAGTTTCGAGCTAGGATAACCATGAATATGAATGGACTTTTAATCCAAACGTAGCAGTCAAGAGAAGCGATTTGAAGAGCTTGGTTTTGATGGCAAGTGTTTAGATACTGATGCAAGAGCCATGTTCATAGTGACAATGGATCAAAACCACCAGAGTGATAGGAAAATATCAGATGTCAGATACAAAGAAGTGATTGAGAAGTAGGAGAAACATATTCTCTTATGAATATACCAAGCAATCGTTTTAAAGCAGTGCTGTTCAAATTTTGCTCCCATTAGAATCATCTGGAAAGAGATGAGCATTCCAACCCCCCAGTTTGCACCCATACCAATGATCACAATCTCTGGGGTGTGGGACCCAAGATTCAGTAGTATTCAAAGTTCTCCAGGTGATGCCAATTACACAGTCAGAGCAGATAACTACTTTTCAAGCAGGAAGAATGGATGACAGCTACACAGAGAGGAGGGCTGAAAAAAGCCAAATTTGAAGACTTGAAGAGCACTGATGGCCCTTCCTGGAATGATTTACCCTTCTGTTGTTATTTCACAGGTGAAGACATTTAAGACAAAATGGTTGGATTTAGTAACTGTCCCAAGGTCACATGGGATAAATGGTTAGAACTGAGATTTGGTTTTTCTGGTACCAGGGCCTATATTCATTTCAGCTCACCATACTAGGGTAGAGATTGGAGAAATTGAGGAGTTTCAACTGAATCATTTATTTACTTTTGATTAAATGGATGTTGAAATGAGAAACTCATGACTTGAAGCCTCAGGCACAGGTGGCATAAGGAGTTGGGGTTTCCCTTTGCTGTAAACTGGGTGCCTTAATATCTTGGACTTCCTTCCATTTCCTTGTTTTGGAAATAAAAGGATTTAAAGATTCTGTGAATGTGGAGTACAATGGAGTATCAGTACAGATGAACCAGAAATCCAGCTGGCCCCACTAAGGAGCCCCTAAGGGTGGGGAACTTGGTTTGCAGGGGATCAAATCCTCAGTTTGGCTACCTGCTCCTGTGAATCCAAAGATGAGAGTGTAGATGTTAGCTGGAGAGGAAATGTGTGCCAGAGAAATCTCCAAGGTGACTTTGAGGACCTGAGGCTAGTCCAGAGCCAGGGGATGGGCATGGTGAACAGGGCAGGTCGGGAGGGTGAGATCTAATTTTCCAGTGCTCCCAATGCACGCTGTGAGAATCAGGGCTGTGGGTGGGGGAAGTGAAACATGAGAGCTTATGGAAGGAGAAAAGAAGCAAAGCATTAATGGGCTAAAGGTCAATGAGGTCAAACTTCAGAGGGAGAAGTGATACTCAAGGAAACAGAGGATGTTGTTGAAAAACCACTTTGTGATTCTAAAATAGGAAATTGGACCAAATGGTTTCTATAAACATTTTCAGTTCTATTTTGTATCTTATGATGCCACTGTATCTTTAGTGAATAGATGACTTCCTTACCACTCAAAGAACGTTTGCTAAGGAAATCCTAATTTCAGTTTGGAAATGTCTTCTTTTGTTGAATATTCTAAATATTTCACCAGAGCATACCACTCTAAGGGGGAAAGTTTTGTTATTTTCTTATAAAGTGATAGAGACCAAATGTCTACAAAGAATCAGATCACTTTTATGTTTTAGGCAGTGGATCCACAACTCTTTATGACCTTTGCATATTTTCCTTGTATAAAACATGCACTCAATTCTTCTAAACGTTGTTTCCCACATCTTTGATTGCCGCAACCTAATTTTGTTTGTTCACATCACTTGATTAAGATGATGAATATCATAACAGGTCTGTGGACATTCTTTTACTGTGACACTAAAACAACAGTGGTGACAAAGAACAGGTTAAGGCATAATGGATCTCCCTCTTGTATGGAATTACCCAAGACAGAGTAATAGAATCATTGAGGACTGCACTCAATTATTGTGAAACTTTGTTCATCATGATTACTTCTCAAGACTCCACTATTGAAAAGCATTCGTTCTCAGACTTGTTGGTTCAGAAAGAGAAAGGTATCCAATGCAACATTCTCACCTTAGTGCATCTGTCGACACAGGCGAACAGAGAGAAATTGAGACACATCTGGAAAATTTGACCTATAGAGTCAACAAAATGGGAAATTGCTGCCTTTAAGATCCTTGTTTTTGAACATTAAAGTTTGTTGATCTGTTTATTTGGTTAATTACCTTATGCTTTCATGAATGTCTTTATCAAATATTGGTTGAGTTCTACTCTGTCAGCTACTCTTCAAGGCACTGAGAATTTAACCGGTTTAGTAAGAGAGATGTTGAATCTTCACTTAAATTTAATGGTTGAATACAGAATACAAATATTAAACAAGCAATTGTAATGAAATTATGAAAGTTGTTTATGGCAAATACAGGGTAGTATGAGAGTGTCAAGCAGGTGTGAAACCAACTCTGAGTTTTGGAAGAGATTGCTCTGAAGAAGGAACAATGTGGAGTTATTATCCTTCTACTGTAAACAATGAGAATACTGGGAGAAATATAGGAAACAACTATTTTCAGATATTATGCAACAGGACACAAAGGCTTCTAATCCTTCAAAAGTGCAATCATGCAAACCTTGCCACCATTAAAGCTTGTCTACAGGTCAAAGTCCAGTTTTAGGTGCAGAAAGCAGGAACTCAAACAGTGTTCAGCAGTCTTTATAAGTTGAGAAGATCAAAATTCTAGGAACTTAGGACATTTAGAAATTTGGGAGACAGAGTACCTAAAAATAGTTACTCAGAGAAAGAGTTACAGAAATCTTCACAGAAGCTCCCTTAAGTCTTTGGCCAAATGTCAGAACAAAGGTGCATGGAGTAAAAACCCTGACACCACCAAGAATAAGTATTAGGGAAAGTACTGTTCCTGGGAAGTTATGTTATAAATAATTTCCATAACTCAAACAGAGTTGAAAATTATCCTAATTTCCTTCAGTCAGAGAGGAGGGGCCTCATTGAATACTTGTGGTATTTAACAGACACCATACAAGAGTAATGTCTAGAAATGGGGCTAAATTAGCTCCACTTAGTAAAGGCTACTTTGCACTAGCTTAAAATAACTTAAAAATAAGCCACAAAAATTTAAACTTAACTCTCTGCTACAAAAAGTTCAACACTTCTAAAAGTTAGACATAATCCAGTAAATAACATAAAATTCAAATTGTACTACAACCAATAAACCATTACTAGATACACAAAGAAGCAGAAAAGTGTGATCTATAACTAGGAAAAAATAAATAGAAAAATAAACAGAAATAACAGAGATAATGGAATTAGTAGATAAGGAAATAAAAATAATTATTTTAAATGTATTCAATAGTGTAAAAGAAAACATAAAATATAATGAAGAAAGAAATGAAAGTTATAAAAAAGAACACCATGCCAGAGGATATGCTTCTGCTTCTAGCTAAAAAAAAAAAAAAAAAAAAAAAAAAAAAAACAGAAAAACTCGAGCAAATCAAGCCAGAAGTAAGTAGAAGAAAGGAAAGGAATAAAATTGAAGAGAAAAACAATACAGAAGAGAAATGAAACCAAAAGCTGGTATTTCAAAAGATCTATAAAATTGTTAAGATGCTAACTAGACCAATTATAATGAAAGGGGCACAACTGCAGATATTATAGAAATTAAGAGAATTAATAAGGAAATGTTTGGAAAAACATTATGTTAGTAAATTAGAAAACTCAGATGAAAGAGTTTTTTGAAAGACATAGTTTATCAAAATTGACTCAAGAAGACATAGAACATCTGAAGAGCCTTATAGGTATTAAGGAAATTGAATTAATAAATGCAAATTTTCAGGCACACACACACTTTGTCCTGGATGACTTTACTGTGTGTTCTGTTCAAATTTAACAAGGAAACAATACCAATTCTGTGCAAACTTATTCACATAGGATAGGAGGAGGGAACATTTGCAAACAATTTTGAGACAAGGTTTGCTTTTCTAGCAAAACCAGATAAAAGTATTACAAAAAAGAGAAAATGAAAGATCAATATACCACATATACATGATTATAAAAATCTTTACTAAGTATTAGCAAATAAAATTCAACAATGCATAAAATTATGTCATATCCCTTTGGTATAAACACTCTCAAAAATCTAGCAATAGAAAGGAGCTCCCTGAACCTGATACTTTATCTATGAAATAACTATAGTTAACATCATGATTCATTCTGAAAGAACTGAATAGTCTCTTGTGATCTTGTGAACAAGGAAAGGATACCTGTTCACACCATATTTACTCAACATTATACTAGAGGCTCTAGTTACCGAGAAAAGGCATGGAAAAGAAAAATGGTAGAGAGCAAAGAAAAGAATTATGTTTTAGTTGCCAATAATGTGATTGTATTAAAAGGAAATCAAAGAGTCTACAAAAAAGCTACTAGAACTAATAAACAAGTTTAGCAAAGTGGTAGAATATGGCATCATCATACAAAAAATCAATTGAATTTTGTATACTAGGAATGAATAAGTGTGCATTGAAATTTAGAAATATCATTTACAATTGCACCAAAAATGTGAAGTATGTAGGGATAAAATTAGCAAAATAAGTATAGAACTCTTAAAATGAAAATAATATAACATTGCTAGCAGAAATTAAACCTCACTGGGCACCATGATGCACGCTTGTAATCCCAGCAGCTCGGGAAGCTGAGACAGGAGGATTGTGAGTTCCAAGCCAGCCTCAGCAAAAAGCGAGGTGCTAAGCAACTCTGTCTCTAAATAAAATATGAAAGAGGGCTGGGGATGTATCTCAGTGGTTGAGAGCCCCTGAGTTCAATCCTTGGTACCCGCCCCCCACCAAAAAAAAAAAAAAAGAAAAGAAATTAAACCTCTAAATTTAAGAGATATACCATGTTCATGAATGAAAAGACAGTATTTTTAAGATTTTTATTTCTCTCTCCTTCCTTCCTTTATTCCTTCATTCCTTCTTTCTTTTGCTGGGGATCAAACCAAGAATCTTGTTCATACTAAGCAGGCACTCTATCACTGAGTTACATCCCCAGCAAAATGTCCATTTTATGCAATGTCATTTATCCAACATATTCTCAACTTTTTTAACTATCCAAACTGATTCTACAATTTTTAGGGTAATGTTAAAGCTTTAAGAATTAAAGAAAATATATAGAATAAAATCTTTGAGATTTTTAGAGTAAGCAAATATTTGTTAGAACATAAAAGTCATGAACCATAAAAGATAAAATTGTAAAGAAAATGTATTCAAAACTTTTGCTCTTTGAAAAATGTAATTGAAAATATGAAAGTTCATATTATTGACTGGAGAAAAATCACAATATGTATAACTCCCAAAGTAGTTGTATCCAAATTGCATAAGAACACTTAAAACTTGATAAGTAGATGAACAACCTAATTTTTTAATTGGGTGAAGTATTTGAGCATTTAACCAAAAAAAAAAAAAAAAGACATATGAACAGCTAACAGTCACACAAAAAGATACTTAACACATTTAGCCATTATGGAAGTGCAAATTTAACCTACATAAGATATCAGTAAAACCCATTCAAATAGCTAAAATCTGAAAGGCAATATCTAGAACATTGGCAACTGGAATGCTCACGTTGCTGGTGGAAATGTGACACTTGCAAAAACAACTTCTTAGGAAATAAAATATACATACAGCATGTAATTCAGCCACTCCATTCCAGATATTGATCCAAGGAAAATTAAAACACATGTCTAGACTGGGGGCATAGATCAGTGGTAGAGCATGTATGAAGCCCTGGGTTCAATCTCTAGCATCAAAACAAAACAAAGCAAAAACAAAAAGCACCTATCTACAAAAAGACTCACACATGGATTTTGATATAATATTTATTCACAATAGCCAAAAAATTAAAAACAACCAGTGTTCATCAAGTAAGGCATGGCAAAATAAATTGTGATCTTTTTGAAGAGTGGATTTACTAGGGTAGGGTGTTAGGTGCTGTGGCTTAAATGTGGCCTTTAAAAATTCATGTGTTAGAAGCTTCATCTCCAAAGTCATATCTTAATGGTATTTAGAAGTGAGGCCTTTGGAAATTAATTTAGATTAGATGAGATCATGAGGGTGGGGTCCCCAATGGCATTAGTGGCTTTGTAAGAAAAGGATAAGAGATCTGAGCTAGCATACTTTCTCTGTCTTGCAATGGGATGGCTTCTTCCATATTATGATGCAGCAAAACACCCTTCACCACATGATGAGAAGATGCTACCACAGTGCTCTTGGACTTTGCCACCTCCAGAACCAAAGGCCAAGTAAACCTCCATTCTTTATAAATTATCTTGTATCAGGTATTTTATCATAGCCCCAGAAAGCAGGCTAAGACATAAGGATTCTCCAGAGAGACAGAACCAATAGGAAATGATAACTATATAGACAATAGATAAATAGATAAAAGAAAATATGAAAATGCAGAAAGCAAAAAGGAAAATTCAAATTCTCATAATTGCATCACCCAGAACATTTGCTAATGTTTTATTTCCTTCCAAATTTGTCTTTCTTTAATGCTTGATATTACAAAACAGTTGTAATGATAATGTTCTCACAAACTTATAGCCTATTTTTTCCATTAATATATAACCTAGCATGTTGATTCATTTATTTGTTCATTCATACAATCACTCACTCAACAAAGATACATCCAGTATGATGAAAACAAGCAGAGACACTTTCTGCCCTCATGTAGCTCTCAGCCTATTATCGTTTAGTAAGAAAATATATTAAGCAAAAAACAAGAAAAATACATAATTACACATTGTTTCTAGAAAGGAATCAAATAGGGTATTGTGAGAGATTAACAGGGGGAAATAGGTTAGATTGGGAAGTCAGGAAAGGCGGGTTCAAAGAAGTTAATCAAAATGGAAAGATGTGGGATATGTTGGATTTGCCAGTTGATGGTGCAGAGAGAAGCATTCCAGGCAGAGGGTATGGCTTGAGGGGAAGATGAGAAGAATGTCAGGTTAATGAGGCTGGAGCCCAGAGCACGATGGGAAGAGTGGCCTAGGAGGAGGCTGGAGCTGTAGGGTAGGGTCTGATAATGCAGGACTCTCGTGACCAGGTTTGCAATGTATTCTAAGAGCAATAGGGAGTCAAAATGGTTAACGCATCATGTTCAATTTATGTTCTTGAAATACTGCTCTGGCTAGAATGGAAGTTAAAATGGAAAGGAGGACATCATTTAGGAGGCCATTGTAGCCATCTAGGTGATGTGGCTGTAGACGAGAAGGAAAGAAACAGATTTGAGAAGTACTGTTCAGGTAGAAATATAAGTTGATTCATATGAAACTGCCATTTTTGTAGTACAAAGTGATCACATATTGACAATTTCACATAAATCTGCACAATAATAATTGCACTGGGTATAGGATGTCAAGGAAAAGGGGACTGAGGGATGATTCCACTTTTTTTTTTTTCCCAAACTTGAGTACCCTCTTGGATACAAGGACACAAGGATCATTGAAATGGGGGGAAATGGAGAACCAGGTGTGGTGACCATGGAGGTCAGTTATTATCATTCATGAATTCCTTTCACTCCATGAAGCAGAAATGTCATTTCAGGAACTGACTCCAGCTCCAGGAGCCACTAGTGATTAATCTAAGCCAGTCTTGGTTTTCCCACTTTCTTTTCAGAGGCTGGTTTAGAATCCCAGGCTTGACTTGTCTGCATATTTCCTCTGGCCCAGTGGTGAGTATGTGCCTAAACTGGTCAGTCAGATTGAAGGGAAGCACTTCTATTCCATTAGTGGGTTCTTTACTGATAAAATTTCTAGAACCTATTTTTCCCATAAAAATACTTCCCAGAAGTTGTAATAGTGAGTCAAAGGGCTTAAACTCTTTAAAGGTTATTTATATTATTAAACTACTTTAGAAAGCAATGGTCTAATTAACTCTTACACAAGTATGTATGAAAATGCCAATTGAACCATGTACTTTTACCACATTGGTTATCCTCATTAAAAACAGTCTCAGCTAATTTGTTTGGCAACAAATGTCACTTCATTTATAATTCTCCTTCTTTCATTAGTAGCATGATTGAACTTTTTCCCATTAGAGTATTTTAAAAATACATAAACAAAAGAACATGTACTCTAAAATATAAAACATTCTTTTCTGGTTACCATCTCAAAGAATGCTTCAGAATATCTTCTGAGGAGCTAATTTATTATATTTTCCCATTTGCCTTACCCCACATACTGATGGTGAATTATAATTAAATACAGATAATTTCTCATGCTTTAATTTCCTAGCATAAAGGATAGTTCATAAAACTATATAAACTAAAAAATAAGTCCAGGTTCTAAAACTGGAATTGAAGTCATAGTTTTTTCTTGATGGAAAATTCAATACTAAATTTATGAGCTGATGCAAACAAGATTTCACATCATTGCTCACCTTTTTTTTTTGTACAACTCAACAATCTTCTACTTGCCTTCTGTTTAACCTATCAAGTGAAGAGTAATTAATTTTAATGTATTAATTTCTCTTTTGGAACAGAGAAGTGAGGTACTTTAACTGGGGTCATTCTATCCTTGATTCTCAAAGTTTTAGTTCGCTTGATTTACTTTTGCTCTTTTTAGAGCAAATTATTAATTCATTAGTTTCAAGAACTAATGAAAAGAAACAATTATTAATTCATTAGTTTAAAGAAACAATTATTAATTCATTAGTTTCAAGAACTTTCATTTTTTTTTTAATAGAGGTCTGTTCTCTGATTTTTCAGTACTGTTTGAGATACTCTTCTTTTGTATCATTAAGAGGATTTTTCTGGAAGAGATATAGAAATCTGTTTTCTGTAATATATCTTGATCCCAACATCAAAAACAGGAGAAGAAACAAGAACTGATTTTCACTCCCCAGATTCCAGCGGCTGGCGATAGAACTTAACATGGAATCAGATAATGATTAATGTTTCTCTTTCTTTTTTGCTTTAAATGATGTGCACATTTGGATACTGTGGCAATCCTACTTCCCCTTTATTTCATCTGTGTGCTTGATTTGATACTATCTTGTAATGTGATTTGATTATACATCTTTTGCTAAATGGTATGTTTTTCATGAGTAGGAACTTGTCTCACTCCTCTTTCTAAACTTCCTAGCATGCCAGGAACAGAATAGGCACTTAAAAAACACATTTAATGTACAGCTGAAATTGAAAAAACCAACAGACATTTCCATGAAGTCTTGATTTGCCTAGAACTGTTTGTACTTTAGTCAGGCAGGGTCTAATCCTAGGTATTTATGATAGAGAATTATAAAAAATGTTAAGATAAATTATTATAATCAAAGAGTTTCAAATAACTAATTCTCAACTTAGGTTTTCTCTAACATCCTAGTGTTGTTGACTATTACTTCAGTCAATAAGTCCTCCCCACCCCCGCTTTTCTAAAAGTTGTTCTGGTAGACAAAGCAAAGTTTTCTGAGAAAAAGCTAGAACTGGGATGCAACTTATCAGGCTTTGAGGTTTACATCACCCTTTGGTGTTTTGCCCAAAAAAATACAGTTTGCTTCAAAGAACGGACACAGCTTCCAGAGAGACTTCTGGTGATTTCTGACAGCTTGACCAGATACGTCCTTTTTTTGCAGACTCTGTGTTGTATTAAGCTTATGGTATTTTTTTCATATGGGAACTTCCTATGTTAGAAAATTCATAAATATGCAAGTCCTGTGCTCTTCCCACCCAAAGGGAAGAAATAGCAGGCAACCCTTCTACCTCAGGCTCTGCTCTTCATATATACTTCATTTCTTTCTGACTTTCAAACAGCTTTTGAAATCCTCCTTAGGAAGAATAAAGGAACAGCTTCTTCCTCCCCTTTGAGTTACATAATATCATATTTTCTGGTTCTTTCCCTGCCTCCCTTTTCTCCTGCTAAGAGATTCACAATCTACACTACCATACTCCTCTAACTTTCCCAGTAAATGTGCGGTTAGTTAAAAACTAAAAAGTCCTTCCATCTAGTTAAAAGCCACCATTTGAAATTTGCCCCTCCTTTCCAGATATATGAATGCATGAGTACACTTAAGTCTGCCTTATTTCTAGTTATGAAGCTACAGGAAGAATGTTCATTATTCAAACCAACCAATATTTTGTTGAATACATGCATCTTTCCCCCATTCAGTCTTTTACTGTGAGTGCTTGCAAATTTAAAAAAGATAAATTCAATTGCATGATTTGCAGTTCATTTTTTTCCTTTCTTTTAAAGTAAGATTTGTCTAAACAGAATTGGCTTTCAGTACTAGACCTGCGTGGAAGAATACTTTGGCATCTTATATCTGAGCCATCTGACCTCTTGTGAAATGAAGGCAAGAATCAGATTCTCATAGAGCTGTACAAGAAAAAAAGGAAGTGGTACCTGTCATATACCTAGCATACCGCCCTAGGCTTTCCATAAATATTAGCTCCATCCTCCTTCTGTTTTCCCCATTTCCCTTTTCTCCATCAATAGCAAAACATCTCAGGTCCAGTTTAAAATATGGATTTTAAAATTTTATCCAGATAAAAATCTGATAAATGATAAATGATAAAAAATTGACTGCAGCTATAGCATTGCTTGGTAGGCATGACTCTCTGCCTCGTGTGCTTTTCACTCAAATTTGCTTTCCCAACATTCCCAATGAGAGGCAAACTCCAGACTGGTCTTGAAAGCCCTTTATTATCCAGACTCACACCATTTATCCAATCCTGCCCTTTCCTTTGCAGCTTGACACCCCACCACAAGTTGGGCAGTCTGAAGCAGAAGGTTGAGCATTGCACAGGACCATTGCCTGTGTTTGCAGATGATGATGGTAGTGCCCCATTCTTCACTGCTCTTTTCTGTCCTTTCAAGTCCCACTCCTCCTTCCAGATCAAATTCAAATCTTGACTCAATGGCATCATTCCTAAACTGTTTTGTCTAGCATTTACTTTACACTTACAGCACATTTCCATTTCAACTGGACACATTAGAAATGCTAAGCTAATAGCCACATGTGGCAAATGGCTATGATATTGGACAGCAGAGATCTAATCTGTCTGATCCTATTTGTCTTTGTGATGCTGTAACTTTCATATGTACTATCTTCAGTGGTATTCACAGCAATTCCTGTAAGACTGCAAGGGATTGCTGTTAACCAATTCAGAGATAAAGAAACAAAGACACAGTTACCAAGATGCCAAGACCTTGAGTAACTTACTGCAAACTATATAAAAAGGGAAAGAATCATTTCTTGAACTTGGGACCTGAGGTCTGAATACCCAATAAGAAACTGCTTCTTTAAGTTGTATTTGCATAGAAATTTAAAGTTAACAAAAACTTTGACACAAATTATCTCACAACAGTTCATCCTCACAAAGCCATCTGAAGGTAGTTGAATTTTATTTAGTTTTGAATTGTTAATGTATGTGAAGTCTACAAAATCTAAAAAGCAATCATACCCAGTTTCTAGAAGTGTTCTTTCCCCCACTTACATTTAGTAAAAGTTACTAAATTTACTAAATTAGTAAAAAGTTAATAAAAAGTACTTTTTACTATAACTCCTGCTTTTTACTATTCCTCTTGCTTCAGACTGCCCAACTTGTGGTGGGGTGTCAAGCTGCAAAGGAAAGGGCAGGATTGGATAAATGGTGTGAGTCTGGATAATAAAGGGCTTTCAAGACCAGTCTGGAGTTTGCCTCTATTGGGAATGTTGGGAAAGCAAATTTGAGTGAAAAGCACACGAGGCAGAGAGTATAACTTTTCACTAAAATTAGTAAAAAGTTTAGTAAAAAGTTACTATATTTACTAAATAAAAAAGGGGAAAATGTATTTCTAGTATTTTTTAAAATATTTTTTACTTGTCAATGGACCTTTATTTTTTATTTATTTATATGTGGTGCTGAGAATCAAACCCAGTGCCTCCTGCAGGCTAGACAAGCGCTCTACCACTGAGCCACACCCCAGCCCCATATTTCTAGTATTTTTATCCCCCCCCATTTTCCCCTTTCCCCTTTCTTTTTACTGTGTGATTGCTCACCATGTGGACTATTCTGCACATTGATATTTTTCACACAACAGTATATTTTGTATACTAAGTATATTAGAAGATCCTTATTAATTTTACACACAAAGGCTTACCTCATCCTTTTTAATTATGGTAGAGTATTCCATTGTCTGGATGTGCCATAACTTATAAACCATTTCCTGCTGGTGAGGATTTGGGGTGTGTTTAGTCTTTTGCTATGATAATATTCCAGCAAAATAAACTTGTACATGATTCATTTAAATGTTGTGGATATGTTTGCAGTAGAAATTCTATATCAACATTTCTGGGTCAAAGTGAATGTGCATTTTAAAATTTGGTAATATTGATAAATTCCCTTTAAAAACAATTTTAGTGATATGTGAATGCCTGTCCCACACCTGTGAAAACTTGGTGTGTTTTGAACTTGCCCTGGTAAGTTTAAACATCTTTTCCCAAGTTCATGTGTCATTTTCATATTCTGAGACCAACTGTTTATATCTGTGTCTCATGGAATTTTTATGCTTTTCTTTTTTATATTAACAGTTTATTTATTAAGTAAATTGTAACATTAAGGTGCAGTATTTTTTCCCCTGGTTTGCCCTTTGACTTCTGTTTTTTAAAGAAGTTTTGGTTTTGGTTAACACCAAAGGAAAAAAAAGAAAAGAAAAGAAAAAAGAAAAAAATCTCAATCAAGAAATGGGCCAAGGAACTGAACAGGGCACTTCACAGAAGAAGAAATATGATTCTTTGACAATAACATGAAAAAATATTCAACATCTCTAGCAATTATAGAAATGCAAATTAAAATCCCACTGAGATTTCATCTCACTCCAGGAAGAATGGCAATCATCAAGAATACAAGTAACAATAAATGTTGGTGAGGATGTAGGGGAACAAGTACACTCATACATTGCTGGTGGGACTGCAATTTGGTGCAAAGATTCTGGAAAGCAGTATGGAGATTCCTCAAAAACTTTGGAATGGAACCACCATTTGATGCAGTTATCCCACTCTTTGGAATATACCCAAAGGACTTAAAATCAGCATACTACAGTGATGTGGCCACATCAGTGTTTATAGCAGCTCAATTCACAAGGCTAAGGTATGAAACCAACCTAAATGCACTTCAACAGATGAATGGATAAAGAAAATGTGGTACATATACACAATGGAATATTTTATGCCTTTTGCTGGTAAATGGATCAATCTGGAGATTATCATGCTAAGTGCAATAAGCAAATCCCCCCCCAAAATGGTCTCTCTGATATGTGGATGTTAACACACAACAAGGTAGAGCAAAGAATAGAAGTTCATTGGATTAAACAAAGGGGGAATGAAGCGAAGGGAGGAGGGATAGTAGAAAGGCAGTAGAATAAATCAGACACAACTTTCTTATCTTCATGTATGAATACACCATAGTGAACTTTGACATCAGGTGCAACCACAAAAATGGGATCCTAATTAGAATAAGATATATTCCATGTATGCATAATATGTCAAAATATACTCTGCTGTAATGTGTACTAAAAAGAACAAGTGAAAATATAAAGTAGTTGGAATAGTAAAAGAAAAAAAAAGTTTTGTTTTTGGATTGTATGGTGTTTACATTTAAATAGACTAATTTATAATTTTTTCATAACTTTTGAGTGTGTCATGCCTAGAATCCTAGTGGTATATTTTTCCAAATTTAATTTTTTCAGATGATTACCCAGTGCATCAGTGTCATTAGAGAATAATCCAAATTTTCTTCCATAAATTTAAAATACAACTCTTATTTCTATCATATTACTTATGTTATTAGATGTTTTCTGAATTTTCTTTTCTCTTTCACTGCTCTATTCTTACATGAATACCATAATATTTTAATATATATAAGGGCTTATCCCTGTAATAATCTCTCTCCTTTTCTGGATTTTCTTATGTGCTTTTTGTTTTATTTTTCTCTCTCATATGAATCAGCTCACCTGGCATACAAGAAAACTTTTGTATTTTATTGGGATTTTGTTTTATTCTTATTCTACATTTTGGAGAAAGGTTAGGGTTCATAAAGTCATCTATATATGGTGTATTTAACCCCCTGCTATTGTTTGGATCTTGATTGTTCCCCAGAGGCCCATGTCTTAGTCTTAATTCTGAGCTTGGTGCTATTGAGAAGTGGTGGAAACCTTTGAGAAATGGAATCTAGTGAGAGGTCCTAGGTCCTTGGGTGCATGCCTTCTAAGGGGACTGTGGAATGCTTGTCTTTTGCTCTTTCTTTCCAGTGGCCAAGAGCGAGCAGCTGCTCCACTGCACACTCTCGCCATGTTATATTGCCTTGCCATAGGCCAAACTGCAACTGGACTAATTGATCATAGACTAAAACCTTCAAAACTGTGACAAAAGAAGAAAATAAACCTTTCTTCTTTTTAAATTTATTTATTTCAGATTTATTTATTTGTTACAGTAATGGAAAGCTGACTTATGTTTTGGATGTGAGGTGTGTCCCCCACTCGTAGGACACAATGCAAGAAAGTTTGGAGGAGAAATGATTGGTGTATAGCCTTAACCTAAACAGTGAATTAATCCCTGATGGGATTAACTGAGTGGTAAGTGGAGGCAGATGGGGTGTGGCTGGAGCAGGTGGGGTGTAGCTTTGGGATATATATTTGTATCTGGCAAGTGGAGACTTGTCTCTCTGCTCTCTGATCAACATGTGAGCTGCTTCCCTCTGCTACACTCTTCTGCCATGATGTTCAGCCTCACCTCGAGCCTGGAAGAATGGGGCCAACCTTCTATGGACTAAGACCTCTGAAACCCTGAGCCCCCCCAATAAACTTTTCCTCTTCTACAATTGTTCTGGTCAGATCCTTTTAGTTACAGCAGTGAAAAAGCTGACTAAAACATGACACACCACTCAATAGTATGTTTTTGCATTAGTTGTCTTCTATTAACGTATTTTAGTGGTGTCTTAACACTTTATTTTCATAACATATTACTCATTTTTCTAGGTAGGGCATGTTTTTGTTGCTATCATAATAGATAGATAGGGTAGATATCTATCACAGTAGATAGGGTAATGAACCTGTTGTACTTACATCCAGCTTCAACTATTTTCAACTTGCAGCCAATTTCATTTCATCCATCTCTTCATTCCTTTACCCAGATTATTATGAAGCAAATCCAATAATTCATATTTCATCTGTAAATATTTAAGTTTACATCTCTAAAAGACACTAGCATAGTAAAAACATAACTATAATGACTTCTTATATCTTAAAATATTACATAATTTATTTTTTAATTGCTTCAAATATCCAGTCAATGCACATACAGTATTTCCTTTATTGTCTCTAAGGTTGTTTTTTTTGTTTGTTGGTTTGTTTTAGCTCATTTGTTTGAATTGTGATAGAAGTAAAATCCACATATTTTTTTTGCTATCTCTTACATCTCTTTTATCTGTGGATTTATTTTTCAGTTCTCATTTTTCCTTGCAAATTTTAATGCAAGAAATTGTGTCATTAATTCATTAGTGATTACCACAATGTGGCTTCTGCAGATTGGCTCTCCATGGGGTTATCACATTGCTTTATTCCTATGTATTTCTTATAATTTGGGAATAGACTTAGGGATGTAATCTAATTTATTTTGGAGGAGAAGATATTAAATAACATGTAATTTTTAGATTTTTTACACTGTTAGTAGCCACTGATAATTTACTTCCTAGATTTATTGATTTGTGTTTGTAAAATGATATTCTAAGTTTATCATTTTTTCACTGATTAGCTGGAATGTTTCTAAACAGAGATACTTCCCTCATCAACTATTTGCATGTATATGAGCTACAGTCACTTGAGGCGCTTTCATATGAGAAAGATAGAATGAATGAATGAATGAATGATTTCCAAAACAAGTTGGTTCTTAACTCCATCAAAACTGACTAGGAGATTTGCTCTGTTTTGTGTGATATACTGTGAATGCATGGATTTTAAACATGTTCTATGTTAGTCCATTGAAATTATTTTTGTTGATGCTCAATTGTTCTTTCATTGGCCAGTGAGATCCTACTGAAATGGATCCTCAGTTCCTTAGATATGAAGAAAGCTACTGATAACTTTTTATTATATGCAAAGATATCCTGGGTTTATATTTATATTGTAGTAGATTTATAAACATAACTTGGAAGCATTTCTTCTACAACTAAGTGTGGAATCATTTAAATAGCATTGAAGTAATCTCTTTCCTATAGCCTTGAAAAATGTTTCTCTGAAACTATCTAGACCTGATGCTTTCTTAGGTGAGAAACTGGGAGGGTAAGCAATTGGGCAAGGGTAAAATTCTCTCACAACTTGCTCTATTCATTCTATGGTGGTTGATCTGCTTAAATCTTCTATTTCTTCTTATGTCAGCTTTTGTAAGTTACATTTTTCTTGAAAAACTTTATTTTTTCCATTTTTAAAAAAAAATGTATTTCCTTGGGCATGGATAGTGTGGTTTCCTTGGATTCTTTTCATTTCTTCTCTTATTTGTGGTTATTTCCATATTTTTAATTTTTGAATTGGTATTTGGGCTTTCTTCCATTTGTCTTAGCTAGGTTAGCTGAGAGATTATCCATTTTATTTATATTTGCCAAGAACCAGAGACTGGATTTAATTATAAGTTTTATCCTTTTTTTGTGCTAATTCTTTAACTTTCATTTTTATTTTCTTGTAATTCTTTCCATTTGTTTTTCTTGTGTGTTGTTTGTTTTCTGTCTTCTTGAATTAAATGCTAAATTTACTAATTTTTATTCTATCTTTACCAATATGAAGATTTAAGTTTTTCCCATAAGTACTATCTTAGATGTAAGGCATTGATTTAAATATGTAGTTTTTTCATTGTTATTTTCTGTATTTCTGGAAAATTCAGGCTTGATTTGAGTTTTGACTTAAAAGTTATTAAAATATTTCTAGGTGGTAGGGTCTTTTTTTGTGGTATTGTTCTAGGATTAGGTTCTAGTTTTATTGCATTGAGATCAGAAATTGTTGTATGGTTTCTATTTGGGGATATTTATAGTAGTTTTCTTTGTGGCTTTATATATGGCTCATTTTTAGTGACATTTCCATGAGGGCTTGAGACAAATATATATTTTCTGTTTTCAGGGTAAAGAGGTCAATGTTACAAATTGACCCAATTTATGAATTTTGTATTTTAGACTTTCTACTTTCTTACTGATGTTACATTTACCTGCATTATCATGGAATGAGAAAAAAATAAAAGTATCACTTAAAAGAAAATGTACTCTTTCTTCTATTTTCTACAATTTTTGCTTTATGAATATTAATTCTAAGTTATTTGTGCATGGGTAATTGTAAATGCTACGTATTCATTGTGAATAGTCCCTTCCATTATATTTATTTACTTATTTATATTTTTTAGTTGTCAATAGACCTTTATTTATTTATGCAGTGCTAAGAATTAAACTCAGTGCCTCACACATGCTAGGCAAGCACTCTATCACTGAGCCCCCACTCCAGCCCCCCTCCATTATATTTAAAAGTGGCTTTCTGTTGTTATTATTGCCTTTTCCCTTTCTGAACTCAGTTTAGTTTGATAGTAAGATTATAACTGTTGTTTATTAATCACAGTAGATCAGCTATACTGCAGTAAAAATTAATGCTCAGTATTAATTTTTATTTAATATATTTTATTTAATATATTTATTTCTTGCTATGCCAAGTCTGGTGTGGGTTGGGTTGGGTTGCCTTGTTCCATCTTGTGGCTATGCTACTGGGAATACATAACAGAGAGAGAGATATACACCCTGTCCTCATCTGCCTCAGCAAATGACAGTAATTTCTATGCATAATCCATTAGCCAGAATTGGTTATAAGGCCTACTCACTCCACAGGGGAGGATGAAAAGAGAGAAATCGGTAAATGTTTGGAGAGTATGATCTGTCTCTGTTGTGTCCTACATTCTGTTAACATTGCTTGGAATATCTTCCTTTGTCTATGCTTGATATGCTTCTGTCTTTTGGTATGTATTTTGATTTCTGCTTTATGATTCATAAGAAAATCACATGAATGTTTCATCCATTTTTATTTACCAGTATAACCAATATATATGGTTTCAGTTTTGTCATATTATTTTTTATAATGCTTTGGTCACATTCTTTCTTTTAGTCTGTGGCCTATCATTTCTTTGATTCTTGATGATAGTTCTGATAAATAGGAATGTGTATTTTGTTCTAGAGCTTATATTTGCAATCAAAATGTTGCACAGTACTCTTAGACTTACACTTTTTCAAATAGTATCTATTAATTCTCTAGCATGAACAATGCCCTTCCCCCTCCTACTCCTACTCTACATTTTATTTTCCTTAGTATTTGCCTTTATTTTGTACCTTTATTATTCATTAACTTTAAACAAATTATTTGAGCCTCCCAACTATAAATTATGAGAAAGTAAGGATACTTAATATTTCCACACTTTCTTCCCTTTCCTTTCCAAACTAATTTACACAATTTCTACTTTGTATAACTGTTGGGATTTATAATATTTGATTGCCATATTTCCTAGACTTGTTTTAATCTTAATCATTTAGTTAAATAGTATTGTACTTATGTGGGAAGTCAGTAATTCAGTTTAGGTCATGTAAGATTGAAGATGCCTTTGTGGCATTAGAATGGAGATATCTAGTAGATGGTGAATATTATAGAATTCATAAGAGAAGTAAAAGTATAAACTTGAGAGATTCTATATGAAACTATAGAAGTGGATGAAATCACCTAGGAAAAGTATATACAAAGAAAATCATATATGAAGAAGATAAGTATATAAGAGAAAATATATAGGGAGAGTCTCAAGCAATATCACCACATAAGTCAAGTAGAGAAGTGAGCACACAAGACCTATGAGGAAACTTAAGATGTGAAGGGAAAACTTCTGAACTAAAAGCTATAAAATGTTGCAGAAGATATTTTTATTGCAATAAAGGGAAGAATATATGGTATTAATGGATTGGAATTCACGATATAATAAAAATAACAATTCCTCTCAAAATAACCTATAGATTCAATAAAATGATAAATTACTTAGCAGGTTAGTTTGGGGGAGGAGTGGGGGGAAACAATTGATATAAAATTAATGTGAAAATGCAAAATCTAAGAATATTCAAAACAGTCTCACAAAATAATGAAGTTGAAGGTCTTCTATGAGCAGATATCAAGACTTATAATAGAGCTGTAGTAGCTAAGACAGTGTAACTTTGGTGAAAGGAGTGACACAGACCCATGGAATAGACATGAGTCAAGAAACAGGCCCACATGTGTATGGTTAGCCAGGGCAGCCCTCAGGTACGTGGGACCCTGGGAAAATAAGTTTTATAGGATTCCTGTCTATAATTTGATTAAAATGTATTCTAAAATGAATAGCCCAAATGAGAATGACTTGCTGATGCAAACTTAGAGTATGGGTAGAGAGAAGATACTTCCCTGTTGTTTTGTTGCTCAATCTGTGCTTGTGAAGATTCTTCAGTGTCCAGGCTCCATCTTTTTTCATTGAGGCCCAAAAACCATCCCAGATCCCTTTGTGATCATTATTGCCAACTCTATTCCCAGCTAATTTCATATTTTCCACCATAAAGAAAAGGTAGCAACTCTGATCATTTTATTTTTTATTTTTTTAACTATTTAAATGAAACTTTTATTTTTTATTTGTTCTAATATGTTATATGTGACAGCAGAATGCTCATTGATTCATTGTACACATGGGGCACAATTTTTCACATCTCTGGTTGTACACATCTGGATGTAGGGTCACACCATTTGTGCAATCATACATGTACCTAGGGTAATGATGTCCATCTCATTCCATCATCTTTCCTCTCCTCATGTCCTCTCCCCCCCCATCCCTCCCCTTTGGCTAATCCAAAGTTTCTCTACTCTTTCCATGACCCCCCTTTATGGATTAGCATCCATTTATTAGAGAAAACATTCAGCCTTTGATTTTTTGGGATTGGCTTACTTCGCTTATCATGATGTCCTCTAACTCCATACATTTACCTGCAAATACCATAATTTTATTCTCTTTTATTGCTGAGTAATATTTCATTGTGTATGTATACCACAGTTTATTTATCCAATCATCTATTGAAGGGCATCTGGGTTGGTTCCATAGTTTAGCTATTGTGAATTGGGCTGCTATGAACATTGATGTGGCTGCATCACTGTAGTAGGCTGTTGGGTATACACCAAGGAGTGGGATAGCTGGGTCAAATGGTGGTTCCATTCCAAGTTTTCTAAGGAATCTCCATACTGCTTTCCAGATTAGCTGCACCAATTTGCAATCCCAACAGCAATGTATGAGTGTGCAACTCTGATCATTTTAATACCAGGGCCTTCAGAACCTGCACTGAAACAATATAGATAGACCCTCTGGCCTCTGCACTTCCTACTAGCATTTATTTGGTGGTGTTGCATCATTACTCATGATGCTGAATCATCAGGCTACTCCTAAGTAGAGGCTTCCTCCAGTGACTCCCAAATGTTGCTATTGTGCTTCATTGAAGATCACCACAAATTCAAGTCTTAGTCAAAATATGGAGACAAATTTGTTCAGACGTGTTAAATTTACCTTCAGGATTTCGTAGCATAAACAAGGAACAAAACGTCTTCTGACCTTGTCTCCTCTGGAACTTCTTAGCCTATAATCACTGCCTTTCTAGAATGTGATCACTTTCAGTATTGGCTACACCCTGCCTTCCATCCCCGCCTCCAGCCAGGTGAGGGACTCAAGGGCAAGAAGGATAATCTGGTTCATGCAAAGAATGTCTGTTTCTCATCTGGGATGGCTTAAGACTAACCTGAGAGAGCGTGACGTCATCATGCTGATCAAAGGGAAGAAAGAACATCAACTCATCAGAAGGACCCATTTGCCGCTAGGAGCAATAATCTTGAACGCTGTGTGTGGAGAGAGTTAAGGCCATCCTCCCTCCAGGGATGCTTGACATGTGGCATATAAAAGTAAGATAGGTTCTCTCATGTGGAGAGAGAGAGAGAAAGGGAGAAAGAGGGAGAGAAATTAGGGTTAGGACCAATGTAAAAAAACTGGAAGATCTGTTAACAGTACATCCACATTTTCATATGGTGTAACAGTCTTAAGTCAAGGATGTGCTGTCTATCAGTCTCCACCAAGCTGGTACAGCTGTCCTGCTCCACCTATTCCTGGTACCTATGTAATCCCTTTAGGCATGTATTATCTTACACCAGTATCAAACCTATCAACAACAGCCATATTTAAGGGTGTAATATTTGAGAGTTTATTCTCAATATTGTTGGGAACAAATCAAAAAATTCCGTCCATGGCATTTACTAGTTAACTTTTCTGAAAGCTGTGGCCAATGGAAGAGACAAGAACAACAAAAATGAGAAAAAGAGAGAAAGAGAGAGGAGAGAACACCACAGAATATAATATTTTCATCTGGCATGATTATATTTCACACCACACTCCAGCCAACTATAAGTTTGTTGTAATGGGAGAACTTAATAAATTGGCTGATTAGAATATAAATATTCTATAATTAGGAACTCTATCCCAGCAATCTCTGATTAAACAATACAATGATAAGAAGATTGTATTCACAATAGAAACAAAATTTTAAAAATATAAGGAATGGGTGAGAACAATATGAAAAAACTACAAAAGTTCATTGTGAGCTATAAAATGATATTGGAGCAAAGGAATATACATATCAAATTTCTGAAAATTTGTCAATTCTTTCCATTTGAATTTATGATTTTAATGTAATTCCAGTAAAAATTCTAAAGAACTTTATCCTAGAATGAGAAAGTTTTAAGTAAAATACATCTGGGAATATAAACAAGCAAGCATAGTGAAAACTTCTGAAAAAGCTGTTAAAAGTGAATGAATCTTAGAGGGTTCATAACTTTTCCTCTAGTAATTATATTTTCAGCAGTGTGTTTTAATAAAATTATAGAAAATATGAAGTTTTACTTTATGTTTATTACTACCTTGCTCATAATATTCAGAAATTAGGTTCATTAAAATATCCCCCACAATAAGGAAATGTTTAAATAAATTATGATTCCTTCCTATGACAGACTATTAGGCATAGACTTACGTCTAATAATTTCTGAAGCATTTTAAATGAAATGGGTTAAAGCTCATGAGGTAATGCTATGTGAAAATAGGAAGATATAAAATAACATTCAGCATGATTCCATTATAAAAATTCTCAGGTGACCTAACAATTATAGGTGACTTTTGTTTCCCATGTTTTATGTATTTCTAAATTTTATAAAATGAGAATATATTTCATAATTAGAAAAGAATAAAGAAGTTTTATCTTTTCAAGAGAAAAATTGTTTGTAACTAAGAAATATCCTTAATAGTGGGGTGATATTTTTGGATAAAGTCACAAATCACATGTCAGTGAAAATTGCCTAAATCTGCTTTTCCATCTCTTTCTGACCTGGCCTGTTGGTAGGTAATCTGTATTTGAACTATTTAAGGAAGACCAATATTAGCGCATATAGGTTCTCACCAAATGGAGCTATTTCCTTGTGAGGTCAAATAAGAAAGTATTGTTTATATATAATGCAAGTCCCTTACCAATACATCTCCATATTCTAGTATGTTAGCCCCAACTTTTATATTTTAATGAAATCTTATCTCCCTTATAGGCTAGCAACTACTGGATCATTTGGAGACCATTCTGTGGTGTTTATGACAGCACAGTTGGTTACCATGGTAAGAACCAAGTTGTCCCCAATTCCATAACAAATATGGGTTCAAAGCAGTTGATCTGGCCAAATTCAGAGCCTCTGTGAACCCTGGGAGTTCTGAGTTTCCAATTTTCTTGAACTGCTGGAAGTTTGTTTGTTTATTGTTAGCAACATGAAACTCTGTTTTCTTTTTCTCTCATTTTTTAAAGAAATGTTTTTAAAGACTCAAAATTCTGCTTATATGCCATGTTATTCTATCAAAATGAGCTTTTGGTGTGTTTTAAAAACCATGTGTAGAACTGGTTTTATATATATATATATATATATATATATATATATATATACATACATATTTTGTCTTATATTTTCATGTAAGTTTTTATAAAAATCAAACATATATGATGTACATTCACATATCTTCCTCTATAAAATGAAAACAGTGCTACTCAGATTCAGGTTCCAAATCCACTGGAAATGACAGTGAAGTCCATATTTTGATAATTTTATGCAAGTGGAAAGGATCATGTATGTAGGACAAACAAATAATTAGTCAAGATTGGACATACATTGAGAGTAGAAGGCACTATTAATAATTAAGCAGAGACTACATATAAACAGATTGTTCTGAGCAATGTGGAATTTGGGGTCATCCTAATTGGAAGATATTAAATATAGAATGTGTTATGGGTTGAACTGTGTCCTCTATTCCTCCATTCCACAATGGACAACATATGACTTCATATGTTGAAGTCCCAACCCCTAGTACCTCAGAATGTGACCTTACTTAAAAAATAGAGCCATTGGAGACCTAGTTGGTTAAGATGAGTCATACTGGAGTAGCGTGGGTCTCTACTCCATTATGATTAGGGTTCTTACAAAAAGGGGAAATTTAGGCACATGTGAAGATGAAGGCAGAAATCAAGGTGATGTAGCACAAGCTAAGGATGCCAAAGATTGCCAGCAAACCATCAGAAGCTAGGACAGAGTGTTCCTCACAGTCAGCAGAAGGAATGACCCTGCTAATACCTTATATGAGATTTCTGATCCCCAGAACTGTGAGACAACACATTTCTGTTGTCTAAGCCACTCAGTTTGTGGCATGCTGTTATGGAAGCCCTAACAAAGGAGAGGCAGGAATTCAAACCCAAGTGCCTGCAGAGGGTCTCATGTAGCAGAGGAGGAACTCACCCACAGAACCCAGGAAACACTAGTGAGTAGAACACCAAGGTCCGCCAAAGGTTGGGGTAGAGGTGCCCAAAATAGGGGATCTACTGAAAGTCCACATGAGGAGCTATAGACATGAAAATTCCTTCTACCAGTTGATACAGCCAGATGAGTGCTCTTTACCCTATGCCTACCTTGCCACCCACAACAGGAGACAAGAAAATTGAAGCAATTGAGTCAGAAAGGCTCTGAATATGAGCTCAGTTGGCACAGACCAAATAGAGATTGGCTGAGCAAAAGGAAGTGAAAATCCACAGGTCAGTCCTCCTTCTCATCCAAGCTCAGAATGCAGCCAGGCCTTAAAATTTACAGGTAAAATACTGGAATACCCTTCTCTGGGCACAGAAAATCATCTGAAGATACAGACGCATAGGAGTACTTGACAAAGGTGCAGGTGACATTCAGTCACTCTGCAGTGAGAAGCTGGTTCCCACAGAGCTTCTAATTAGGTGTTTGGTGCATCATTCTTCAATAGCATTGGACAGCTGACAATGACTGGAATTCAAGGAAAGCCAAGGAGCTTGAAGGAAACAGAGACAGTGTAAGAGGAGAAGAAAACAAATAAAGGCAAAATGTAATTAGTATTCTCAGAAATGTATCCATGAAACAAAGATGATATAAAAAGAATAAGATTTCACATCAATTAAAATGTGATAGCAGGAATAAAATATTATGCTAAAAGTTCTAGAGACAAAGTGAAGAAACTCTTCCAGAAAGTAGAATCAAAATGTAGAGATGGAGCTGGGCGCCAACCTGTAATCTCAGCACTTAGGGAGGCTGAGACAGGAGAATCACGAGTTTAAAGCCAGCCTCAGCAATGGCGAGGCGCTAAGCAACTCAGTGAGACCTTGTCTCTACATAAAACACGAAATAGGACTGGGAATGTGGCTCAGTGGTCGAGTGCCCTGAGTTCAATCTCCAGTACCAAAAAAAAAAGTAGAGATGGAAAATTAAAAAGATGAGAAATCTAAAGCAGAAATCCAATATCTTACTAATAAGCATTAGAGAAAGAAACAATAAAAGTAGGTGCAAATTATCTCTGTATGTCATTTTTCTCTAACTGAGCAATAGGGGCCTTTCTAGTGTCAAACTGGTAAATTAAAAGAAGACTCACACAATGGCATGTCATTGAGAAACCTTGGAATACAGGGGATAAAACTGACATTCTAAACCTTTCCAAAGAAGATAAAAAGACCATTTAAAAAATTTCAGAAATAAGAATAGTAATAAGCATTCTGATATCATCACTGGAAGATGGACAATAATGAGCAATGTTCAGTAAAAATAACATTTTAACAAATTTGATACCAGTGAAACTATCAGTTAGGTATGAAGATTGCATAAAAGTATTTCCAGACATATGAGGTCTCAGAAAAGGTTACCTTTCATGCATTCCTTCACAGAAAACTCTTGAAGGATAGTACACCAAAATAAGAAAGTATTCCAAGAAGGAGAAAGACATGAAATCCTGGAAGAGAAATCCAATAATATAGAGGTGCAAAGGGAAATTGCTGTAGAGGAGACCTACCTAGCGCACAGCCATGCTGACTGGAACAGGTGGCTGAGGGGTGACTCCAGGGGGGAAAAAATGAAACTGATGGGGCAACTTGTAGCTTTGACTACATGGAAAATTGTCTCAAGAGGCATTCTGCAAAGCTATCAAAATATATGGGAAGATCTGGCCTAGCATCAAAGAAAACTAAGTAAATGAGAATATAAGACAAACATTAACTCCAAGAAAAGTAAAGTTTTACAAGAAAATTAAATCAAAGAACACTTCTTTGCTAGAAGATCCTGCAATATAGTAAACAATATGTTCATAGTCATAATAATGAAAACACTGATTATGGAATTGAACAAAAATTGGGAGAGTGGGAAAGGGAAGTAAAAGGGGTATGTAGAGAGCAAACATTTTCTACCATAACAGATAATATCTAAATGGATAAGTCAAGAAAGCTAAGTGCTTTATTTAGCAATACAGAAATAAATATCAGAATATACAGTTGAAAAGTTGAAAGTGGTTGCCTTTGGAGTGTGGGTTATAAATGTGTGAGTGTGTGTGTGTGTGTGTGTGTGTGTGTAGACAGAGAGAGAAAGGGGGATATGGAGTAGCTTTTATTTTTTGTTAAAAGCTTTTTTTAAATATATTTTTTTAGTTGCAGATGGACACAATATCTTTATTTTATTTATTTTTATGTGGTGCTGAGGAGTGAACCCAGTGCCCTACGCACACGAGGCAAGCGCTCTACCACTGAGCCAAAATCTCAGCTCCCTTATTTTTTGTTAAAAGCTTTTTAGCACAATTTCTTTTTTCTTTCTTGTTTTTTGGTACTGAGGATTGATCTCAGGAGCACTTGGCCACTGAGACACATCCTCAGACTTTTTTTGTATTTTATGTAGAGACAGAGTCTTACTGAGTTGCTTAGCACCTCGCTTTTGCTGAGTCTGGCTTTGAACTCATGATCCTCCTGCTTCAGCCTCCTGAGCCACTGGGATTACAGGTGCTCACCACCATGCTCGGCAACAATTTTTTTTAAACAATATGTGTGAATTATAGTGATAATTTTTTTAAAGAAAATAAAACTACATTTGAAGGGGAAAAACAATCTAGAAATGGCATATGTCAGTACGTAGACTTCACTGACCTAAGGTGAATGAATATCAGTCAAGAGGAGGTTCTCATTATTTTTTCTTCTTCCTTTTGGAGACATTTGCTTCCAGGCTTTTAATTTCTGTGTTTTATTTTCACTCATGAATTGAACAGTAACGGATATACCATATTACTCTTAAATTGGATTACCATACTGTTTTAATGGATGGGGCAAGACATTATTAAATCCAAGAAACTCTTAATATCATCATTTTCATGTGAAGGTAAACAGATGTTTTAAACTGCAGGTGTTGTGATATGTTGTGAATTTTTTTATTGTTGTTACAAAGAAAATTTCATGCAAAAGATGATTTCACTCCAATCACTGGTATCTCATTCCTTGTTTCTAAGGGCATTATATTTCATTGGCAGCTATAGCCTGATTATAACTTTGTGTGCAGCAAATGTTTTAATTCTGCTTAAAATTATCAGTAAAGAGGAAAAAGGTCTCTTTGTACGAACAATAAATGAATTCATTATCATAAGTCATAAAGGCTTTTTTTAAAAAGTTCACTTCTTTCCTAGGGAAATTATAAAGCTGGTGATATAGATTCTTTCCAGGAGCATCATAATTACTAAACCTGGGAATTCAGGCACTGGATTGTAATCAGCTGCATGCTGTGTATTCTACAACTCTGAGTTTAATCTGGGTCTACACAGAGTTATAATACTAACTCTCTACACAGAGTTATAATACTAATTCTCTCATTTTCCACATGGGTGACATTCATTGGCCAAGCAGGTCACTGCATGATTTTTAGCCTTCACTTGTATATAAATTGAAGCAGGGAGACCATCATATGACATATGAACAACATATGACAAGTTGTTTCTACAAATGCCAGAAAACAAGAACTACTCAGAGTTCTGTTTATCAAAGAAAACAAAAACTACCCAGAGTTCTGTTTTTTAAAAAGATTTGACAAATAATAACTGTATATGTATGGAGGAGAGTGGGATGTTTTGATACATGTACACATTTTGGAAAGATCCAATCAGGCTAATTAGCATATCACCTCAAATATTTATTATATTCTTGAGTTGAGAATATTCTAGATCCTCTTTTAGCTATTTCAAAATATACAATACAATGTTATTAACTATAGTCACCATGCTGTTCAATAGAACACCAGAATTTATTCCTGTCTAACTGAAACTTTGTACCATTAACCAACGTTTTGCCTTTCTCACTCTCCCACCTCTGGTGTTGACCTTTCTACTCTAGGTCTATGAGTTCTGGAGCTCTATTTTAAGAAAAATGATGTGACTGTATGCCTGAGCTCAGTTTGAAATTGCTAGGATTGATTAGTTATGTCTGCCTTGGACAGAAAAGAGGAAACTGCCTATCTTACTGCATGTATTTGTTAACCCTAGATGAGATTATTTGGAAGATTCATTTCAGGCTGAACATCATCACTCCATTCCAGGCTCTGATTTTATATTCTACTTTGGGTTAGTTCGTAAAACTCTCCATGCTTTCCCTTTCCTCCCCATTTTGTGCGTTTATTAGATTATAGCTCTTTTTTAAAAGTAAAATTTATATAGTGCACTTAAAAGAAAAAAAAATCTGTTAAATAGCATTTTTATGAGTCAAATCAGTTCATTTTTGTAGAGCATTATACATGGAATGTTTGAAATATAGTTAAATTTTCCTCCATCAAATTTAGTAGACTTAATGAATCCTTTTCATAGACATACATCATAAGTATTTGAAGACTCCAAGCCCTTGAAGACTCCACGGGCCAATACTAAGTAAAAATTGCCTGCATCTCTCAATGGGTACATTTCCTTTATCTGAGATAAGCTGTGGACTTTAGATATCATGAATGGAATTTCCTGATAATCTTTTGAATATGGGTTTTCATAAAAGCTGGTTGTTTTCTTTTTTAAGAATTATGGCAACTTTATGATACTTAGAAACCAGTTCATTTGAAGTAATTTTGGAAGAAAAACAATTTTCAGATGAAGTTGGGTTTGAGTTTTTTACTAAGTTACTACCTATAGGGTCTGTTGTGGTGGCACACCTCTGTAATCCCAGCAGCTTGGGAGGCTAAAGCAGGAGGATCATGAGTTCAAAGCCAGCCTCAGCAACTTAGTGAGAATAAAAAAGGGCAGGAGGTATGGCTCGGTGCTTGAGCATCTCTGGGTTCAATTCCTGGTACTAGGAAAAAGAAATTTTAAGTTACTACCTGTGACTGACTTTATTTGCCATCTCCAATAATTCAGAGCCAACCACTCCAGCCCTTTGGGCATTTCTTTCCAGGTAAACATCTGCTTTGCCTAGGAGTGTTTGGTTGAGTATATAGGGGTCAATTACTAAAATGTGAAAATAGAAATAAAGATTTTTAACATATGATCTATATCTTCTGTTTTATTACATAAATATACTTTTAAGAATATTTTAGTTGTCAATGGACCTTTATTTTATTTATTTATATGCAGTGCTGAGAATTGAACCCAGTGCCTCCCACATGCTAGGCAAGTGCTCTACCACTGAGCTACAACCCCAGCCCCATAAATATACTTTAAAAATAAAAATGTACATTACTTAATTTTTACTTTTAAAGTGTACAAGGATTAATGCAAGAACAATATTCCAAACATCTAAGTACAAGGTATGACTTCTTCTTGAACATTTCAGCTGCTATCAATTGTGGTTAGTGGTTTTCCTCCTTAAAGCTCAATCTATTTCTAAAGGAAGAAGTTCTCCAGTGATGCTTGGATCATAAATTCACAGTGGCAGTTCAGGTAGAATCTGAGCACTTGCAAATTCATTCTGCTTTTCCATATCAGATATAAATGGTATTTAAGAAAGGAGTAAAATATCAGAATAAGAAGAACCTAACTTCATCTGAAAATCTAGTGTCATCTAAATAACTGCTTATTCTAATTATTCTAGCTAGAATTTTATCAGTTCCTCCACCTTATTATTCTTAGGAAAAACATAGTTCCTTCACTCCCTAAGTGACTGCTTAGTACCTTCTGAACCCCCTTTTAATGACATGAGAATCATCTTATTGTCCCACCTCCCTCAGGTAGGAAAAAAACCCTTACTTCCCAAGCACCTTGGAGCTAAGCATGGGCTCTGCCCCATGCCCCACCAACTACTCTACTTACATGAGACTTGCATTACAATTTAAGGAAGGGGTTGTATGGAATCCATTTTGCCATTGAGGTGGTGCTCCAGGCATTCAGCCTTCGAGGACATGAGGAGTTGCAGTGTTTGGATCCTGGGCAAGAAGAGGCAAGATAGTGGTTGGGTGCAGTTAAGTCCTGGCAGCTGCAGTACCACCACTTGACATCAGCATAACCTTTGGGGATGTTTTCCTTCCCAGGACAGTTATGGACATTGTTTGGGCATTGTTTCTGGAACACTCAAGCCTGCTTCTCCATACATCCAGCGATTCCATAAGCTACAATAGTATTCCAATAAACTCTTTTTAGGGCTTGATTAATTAAGTTGGTTTTGGTTACTTGAAACAAAGAACCTTGGCTGATACATTGTTCTTCCAGAAAAATACAACTTCTACAAGATTTTTTTCCGGGAAGTTGTGCACCATTCTCTGGAACATTTGATGGAAAGATTAATAAAAACTATGACATGACCTTACTTATCTGTGAAATCTAAAAAAGTTCAATTTATAGAAGTAGAGAGAAGAAAGTTAGTTACAAGGGGTAGGGTAGGGAAATGAAGAGAGGTTGGTTAAAGAACACAAAATTTCCTTTATGTAGGATGAAAACTTCTAGAAATCTAATACAGCATGGTAACAATACTTAATAATACTGTATTGTATACTTGAAATTTGTTATGAGAATAGATCTTAAGTATCCTTCCACATATACACACACATGCATACAAATGTTAACTATGCAAAGAAATGGACATGTTAATTAGTTTGACTATCAGTTCACTATGTAGTAAATAAAATTAATTTTTTTGAGAGGGAGAAAGAAAGAGAAAGTAAAATCATGATAAGGTAGACTGCATTTGATTTTACCTATGTCTGACTTGGAAATTTAGCTTACATTTATTGAGTACCTACCACAGGTAACCCTATGTTGATGTTGGGATGAGACAGGAGGTGGTGGAGAACATGAAGTAAATTCCACAGATTTAATTTAAAATAGTTCTGTATAGAATTATTATTCTTTGATTACTCTAGCAATCCCCCCTTGCAGATGTGCTTTTACTTCTTAAGATTTAAAGACTTCTTTGTGCATTTAAAATTATTTCCCCAACTGAACAGCTGCAGATGAATGGACAAATAAAACAAAATGCCCCCCCACTTTGGAATATTATACAGCCTATAAAAAGAAGTAAATTTTGATACATTCCACAATATGGATGAACCTTGCAAGCCAGACACAAATATTGTATAATTCCACTTAAATGAGATAACTAGAATAGTCAAATTCATACAGATAGAGTGGAATAGTGTTTGCCAGAAGTTAGGGAAAGGAAAAATAGGAAATTGTTTAGTTGATGCAGTCTGAAAACATTTTTAAAGTTCTGGAAATGAATAGTGCCGATGGTTGTACGACAGATGTGAATGTACTTCACACCACAGAACCATACACACAAAATGGTTTAAATGGTAAATTTTATGTTATGTATTTTTTTACCATAATAAAAAATGCTTTAAAATCCAACAGAATACACACTACTAAAAGTAAGGCTAGGAAACTGATTTCCTTATAATCACTAAGAAAATGCTACCTGAGCGGCAACAGTAGTGTGGACAATAGTTGGGGCCTTAGAGTTGGAGAGCGGGGCTCTTGTTTGGGGCCAGTTCTGTGGCTAGCTGGCTCTGTGAACTCTGCTTAACTTTCCCAGACCTTAGTTTTCTTCATCTGTCAAATGGATACAACGGGGGAGGGGCATTTCATTTCTATAAGCTCTAGTTCCCATTTAACCTCAGATTTAGAACCAAGTCATCCTTGATTTCAAACATTCAATTCTCTTGCTGATGAATAAACAGAGCTTCAGGAAGTTATACTTGTCTTCCAGAGAAATGGTTTCTCTCAGTAAATTCTCACAGAGTCAATGCAGGAACCAACAATACAGACTTTCGAGAATGTGGGCTATTTCCTGAACTCACAATCCTTCCCTTCTAGGAACTGTCCATGATGTAGAAATTCAGTTTCCATCCACCTTTAGAAATACAGTTCTTGGGGCTGGGATTGTAGCTCAGCGGTAGAGCGCTTGCCTTGCATGCGTGAGGCCCTGGGTTCGATCCTCAGCACCACATACAAAGCAATAAAATAAAGACATTGTGTCTATCTACAACTAAAAAAATATTAAAAAAAAAAAAGAAATACAGTTCTTCAGTGACTTGATAAAATGGAGAGAGGAACAACGTGTTTTTTTTTTTTTTGAATCTTGTAATACTAATGAAAACCAGATTTTATTTTTAGAGAATTATTTTAGAAAGTTATATTTTCCAATCTACTGCTTGAGTCTTAAAACCTTAAGAAAATGCAAACGCTATAATTTATACCTCTAAATATGCTATCATATCATCTCTAAGGACCTACAGTTAGACTCCTTACACAATAGTCAATCTTGAGACAATATTGGTAAGTCTACAACCTCCCTTGGCAGATTGAATTGCTCAGCACAGGACTGGCATTCAAGCTCAGTGTTACTGGCTAAGTAGTTGGGCACATTCAGTAGGCTTGCAGAAAAAGAACACTTTTAAAACTTGTCTGTATGCAGACACTCCTTGAGAATCAATTGCCTGGGACTATCTCAATTATAGAAGAAGCTAGTCTCAAGGAAATATGCATTGTTCTTGAAAATGACACCAGTAGGAATCATAAACACAGACTCAAAAGAAGCAGGGAACTAGAGACTGAATAAACAGCTCATTGACACCCATTTTCCTAGGAAACGTGTCCAATACTGAAGAGTTCTGGCACAATCTTATTGGTCATCTACCTCTTTAAGATAGGTCAGTCTTGGATGACTTGGATTCACTCTTGTGCCCCACAGGAGGCTGCCAACTATTATCATAGATCATCCACTAGAGGGTGACAACCACATAGGCTTCAGGGTGGATAGATGTTCCCTAGACACAGTGGTACCTAGGCACATTCCAAAGTCCTGAGCAAAGTTTCTTGAAGCACTTCAGTCTAAGTGGTTGGACTTTCACTTCTGAAACCTCCTGTATGGAGGAGAGAGGGGCAGCTATGAGTTTTTTCCACACTTATGGGTTGGATTGTACTTCTTTTTGGGACATAGCAAAGAAAAATTCTATAGACATGCACATATATATTTTAAGCAGAGGGAATGCCTCCTAGCAGTTTAGGGGGTGAGGGCGGAGGAGGGGAGAATCTAACAGGAGAAGAACTTGCTGAGACTGCTTTCCTAATCTGTTATGAATTTGGGGGGTAATTTCAATCAGCAGTTTCAGAGGGCACTTGGTTTTTCCAATTATAAAATGTGAGCTATATGTTAGAGTAAAATTTGTATATTAAATTAGATAGGGAAATATGAAACTTTAATTAGAAGATCTTCCATGTCTCTAGGATAATTAGCACTGGTAGTACTATAACATATCAACTAAAATGCATGAGATAAGTTGGAGAGTCTGAATCTTGGTTGGGAAGTGTGCCCGGAACCTTAGATTACTGACATGAGAAATGATAACTCTTTAAGGAACATTTAGGCTGTAGGCTCAAACCCCAGGCACACACAGCAATAGCTTCAGATAATTTGAAAGTATTCTAATCTGTGTTTCTCCTCAGCTACATTTGTGAGGGGCAGTCATAGGCAGCCCTTCATAGATCTCTGAGTATTTTCCTTAATATTCCACAAAAATGTTTCAACTTTAGGAAGAGAAGTTGGGTGACCAGGAATTTTTCTTGTATGTTCAAACTCTTTGTGTACTATTTATACAAACAATTTGAGTACTGTACTCATTTTCAAAAGGGGACAATGGTTTTTTATGTCAGGCACAAGTATAAACTCCTTTGTCAACTGCTTCTAGAACACTTCCCAGTGCCTCGCTCAGAACTAGGTAGATAGAAGTCCTCCGTGTTTGTGGGATATGTAATCCATAGCTAGTATGCAATTATTATAAGTTAATCAAGAAAGCCTATTGTTGTTTGGTGGCATGTTTATGATTCGTCCTGATGCTTCTTTCAGTTTCAACATAGAAACCAGATTAGGCACTTTGGTTTCATCTATTGGTGACTTTGGCTGATTATCTATGCATGTTTGTGGATGCTCCTCCTCGCTTTTGTGTTTAGCAGTTGTAGCAAGTGATGTTTATAACAGACCAAAGCTTTGGGAGCCAGACAGACCTGGGTTTAATGAATTTTCATTGCTGGCTTTTATAAGGATTAAAGGCAAATGTATGCAAAATGCCAGGCACAAAATAGTAAACAAAATTCTGTCTATTAATTATTGTTACTAGCTATAATATTATTAATAATTATAATAGGTATATTAGAAATCTAGAAGATGCAGAGAGGGGATGGTCAAGTAGGTGTAGCATGCACTTGAACTAGACCAGTCTGGTTATTTGCAAGTTTTTCAAATATTTGTCAAGTATCTTCCATAAACAGCCTTGTTCTACACACTGGAACCAAACAGAAAATCAAAGTCCCTGTCCTTATGGACATCACTTGCTTTCATGAAGAAAGTAACAGTGTACTTAGAAAGAAAAAATTTTAATTGAGTTTATATAAATACTGGCTTGTTTCTCTTTAACATTATGAAAACTTTTTTTTTCAAAATAGCTATATGGAGATAAAATTCACATACCATATAATTTACTCATTCAAAGCATATATGCCAATGCTTTTTAGTATATTTGGTGTTGTGTAACCACCAAGACCGATGCTACCAGTCACTCCCCACTCTCTACATACCCGCTCCACAGCTAATCTATTCCCGTCTCTATAGATTGGCCTATTCTGATCATTTCATATAAATGGAGTCAAATAATAAGTGAAGTTTTTTTGCAATTGGTTTCTGTCACTTAGTGTTTTCAAAGTTTGTCCATGTTGTAGCATGTATTGGGACCTCATTCTTTTTACTCATTTATTTATTTTACAGAAAAATGCATGTTGACATATTGTTCACATATGGAGCACAACTTCTCATTCCTCTGGTTGTACATGGAGCAAAGTTACTCCAGTATTATAATCATACAGGTAACTCATTCTTTTTTATGGTTAAAACTCTTTAAGAGCTGGGCACAGTGACATCTGCCTGTAATCCCAGCGGCTCGGGAGGCTGAGGCAGGAGGACTGAGAGTTCAAAGCCAGCTTCAGCAATTTAGCAAGGTCCTAGGCAGCTCAGCGAGACCCTGTCTCTAAATAAAATACAAAACAGGGCTGGGGATGTTGCTCAGTGGTTGAGTGCCCCTGAGTTCAGTCCCTGGTGTGCGCTGCACCATCATCAAAACAAAAACCAAAAAAATTTAAGAAATCTTACTGGTTATTAAATACTCATACTTTGGTTGATTTGTCCATTTTTTCTTAACTGTGGGTTCATTTCGTGGTTTCTTCCTCACTCTTTCTCTCCCCTTTCCTTGGGCAGGTTTTCTTTCTCTCTTTTCTTTTGAAGGTAACTTACATTCCTGTTGCTGTGACCTATTTCAGTTTTAACTGCAACATGTACTGAAATACAGAGTGTGGTATCAAGTACTCTGCAGTGACAGCATGCCATGTCTCTGTCTTTTCTTTCTTTCCAGTTCTTACATTTTGTATCTGTGTCCCTCCAAATTTCTTTAAAGAACTTTGCAGAACTGGCCTTAGAAGATTCAAATGGTATTTAAAGAACATATGAACAAGCCAAAGAAGAAAGTGGAGCAAATGAGAAAAAAAAATCCAGAATGACAGCCAGACCCTGCTTGTTCCTTACTCTTGTGCCTGACGGATTAAACATTTCCCACAAGGGTTTAGTACTGTCTAGGACCCGAAGAAATGCTGGAGTTTTCCTATTGAACTCCAGACTCTATTTTCTTCTCACTTCCTTTCTTCTCGGTTTGGCCCATGCAAAGCCCACCGATAAGTTATAAATGACTTATCAAGCATTAGCGTTTAGAGAGTAGACGGCTCCATAAATACCTACTTGGCCTCATTAAAAAGCTACAGTGATTAAAGAGAATGATTAGTGTGGTGCCAGAGGGGAAAGAAGAAAATCCAACATCTGACTCAAAAATGGCCAGACCTCTTCTCAGGGAAGACCATTGGTGTCACGGAAGAGGGTCTGGCCCTCACGCTGAAACAGAACATCGGGCGGCCGAGTCTGCACCCTGGGCCTGTCACCGAAAGAATTATGAAAAGTGCACACGTTCTCAGAGACGATTACCCTCTTGCCCTCCACGCCTCCTTCCCAACCTCTCCTTCTACTCCCTGCTGCCCTCCTGAAACTCAGAGCATGATTAAAACAGGCAAACCTATAACCAGTATGAAATGACCCTCAAATGACTGCTTAATTACAACGAAATGAAAGCCGGGGGGCTACAAATAACCAGTAACTGTCCCGGCTGTCACTGAAGAGGAGCCTGCACATGAGTCATGAGTCATGAATTAGCCACTAAGTGTTTCGCTTCCAGCCCCACTTGCCTGCCTCTGCCCTGCCTGGACTGTCCCCTCCTGGCCCCGCATGCCAGGCCCTGTGGAGCCCACCGCCTGGGCAGCGGGCCGGGTCGGAACCAAGCGTTTGTTGTGATTCCCAGGGCTCAGGAACTCAGCGGGCCGGCTCCCCCTGCCGCCCCCGGCCGCTCGGTGGGTCGCGCGGTCGGGGAAGTCTCCCAGGCTGCACAGGAGACAGGCTGACTGAAGGAGCGCAGCCAGCGCGGCTGCAGATAAGTTAATGTACACAGAGAGGATGTAAATTACCACGACCCTCAGCAGCAGGACATTGGCCAGGGCCCTGTCAGGGAGAGGACAAGCGTCGGCAGCCTGTGCGCTCGCTGACATCTAGCCCGAGATGGAGCCGCCAGGCGGCCCGGCCCGGGAGGGACCTTTTGGAGCCAGGCTTGCCTTAAAAACAGCTGCGTGTCCCTGACACCTCCAAACTAATGCATTTTTAATCAGAGGAATTAGCTCTGGGCGTCCCATATTTTTCCAAATCCCCTTCCCTTGCAACCACGTCCTCCTCCCCTCCCCCAGTTTAAAGACTGGCGGTCCCAAGTTCTTTATCTCGACTGCAAAGTACCCCGCTACCCCCGCGCACTCCAGACCAAGCCACCTTTTAAAATCTCCCTCTCCACCCCCACCCTCCCGCCGGCTCTCCTCCTCCACCCCGTCCGCTCCAAAGCTACTTTCGCCCCCACCCTTCCCTCTGTTTATACAGTGACATCACAGCCCCTGGCTCTCCATGGCTCAGAGAAAGCACAGTTCAAAAAGGCAAACAGGAAAGCCCGTCGGTGGTGGGCACCGGGTGAGAGTAGGTGCACCCGCGGCGGCACAGCGTAAAGGCGCGCGTGCGGGCGCACCGTGGTGTGAGCCAAGGGCAAGTCCTCCGCCAAGTGCTGCCCAGAATGACCCGAAAACGGGAGGAGATCTGTGTCAGCCACTTAAAGAACTTAAACAATTTCCAATAGCTTCATTAGAAAAGGTAAGAAGATAAAACAGGTGACATTAATTTTAATAACAGATAGTATTTAATCTGATATATTCAAAATAATATTTCAGCACATAATCAACATGATCAAGATATTTCATATTCTTTCTTTCCATGTTGTCTTCTAGGTATGTATTTTGCCATATGTAGTTTGCACTTAACAGCACACTTCAATACAGATACTAATTTTCCCCCAAATATTTTTTTTAATATTTTTATTAGTTGTTGATAGATCTTTATTATTTATTTATTTATTTATATGTGGTGCTGAGGATCGAACCCAGTGCCTCACACATGCTAGGCCAGCGCTCTATAACTGAGCAACAACCCCAGCTCCTCCCCCAAGTATTTGATCTGTATTTAGTTTTCATAAAACCTAGAGTTGAAAAAGTTGATTCATATACTTACATTGTTCCAAACATACTTAAACGTTTCCACTAGCGAATCCCACATTAGTTCTTAAATTTGATTTGATATTAATTAAAATGAAATAAAATTGAATGAAAATTAAATAAAAAATTAAGTCCCTTCTTTGCACATTTTAAGTAGCCATTGGTGGTATGTGGCTACTGTTTACGTAGTAGACAACACATAGAGTTATGCAACTTCTCCAAGTTTCTACTTGTGTTAGTAAGAAGTGAGCATAATAGTATCTACCTTATGTACGATTGTTGTAAGAATTAGATGACATTGGCAATGTATATAAAAGTCTCACAGGGCCTGGCACATAGTAAGTGCACAATAATGAGGGTCAAAGATATTTTTAACTTAATCCACCAAAACTTGAAGTGATTAGTATCACTAATGTGCCTCTCCTTCTGGGTTCCCCCATTGACCTGATGTCACTACTCAGATACTTGGACCAGAATCTGGAAGTCATTCTGGGTTCTTCTCTATTGGTCCCTGTCTGCCCCCACCCCCAGCCTAAATCTTCTGTCTTCGACAAGTTCTGTCAAGTCTACCTCCTAAATACCTCCAAATTTTAGATGTTTCTCAAGCTCCATGGTCACTACCCTCATCCAGGCCACTGTCATCCTTTTCTTGGCTATTACAACTAGTCTCCTGTCTCTACTTTGGCCCCTTCATTCCATTCTCCATGCTTCAACAATGAATCCAATCATGCAGCAAATTTGTTTAAACACTTAAATGACTTTAAACTGTTCAACAGGGCCTATGAAACCCTTCATGAACTTTCCCGGTGTTCCCTCCTCCTTCCCTTCCTTCCTTCCTCAACAGTCTGTACTACCTCACCCACCCACATGCCTGCCCCAACATTCCAGCCACTCTGAACCCCTTTGATCCTTCTAACACCCCATGCTCCCTGATGGAGGAGCTCCAACACCCGGCCATGCTGGCTAATGCTAGTTGTCTCTGCTCATGTACATTCTAATGTTGCATCTCCACTCTGAGAAGGTATTTTAGATGCACAGCTACATGCCTCTTCCCATTTTGCCATATGGCAACCTGTCTGCTACATTTGACTATATCTGTTTCAGAGGATCCCTTGGCTCTGGGCTACAAGTTAGCAAATGCTACCTCCTTTTCAAAAAACCCATGCATGTTACCCCAAGAAATCCTTAGAGATGTCAGACTTTCAGGTCCTTAAATGTGCACACTGACCGTTACCTATTGTGTCTGGTTTTAGTCCACAACACCAATTTTTATAGTATTTCCTTTCTTTGTTTCCCTTTGACTGCAGAAACTGGCTAAGATGCATTGGCACTAGCACTATCTATTGGTTGTAAAAGTGTTTCTCGAAAGGAGTGTTGATGTTGGAGCTGTGAGAAAAACAAAGATCCTATTTGCAGGATTGAGGGGAAGAATGGAATGTGAAAAGTTAACTGAAACAGTGGGGGTTTGGGTGCCAGGCAGGAGTAGCATAGCAGCAGAACATTTCGGAAACCAGCCCAAGCCTAATGAGGGCTACCAGGTCTCCAGGCAGGCATTACCAGTTGGCTCTTCGCCATGCCTCTTGCCCTCCCGACACACACAGTCCTGGGAGTCAGTGCTGTGTTAATGCTGGAGACAGACGGGCAACATGAGACTGGTAGATGAGGGCAGTGAGGGCTAGGTATTTTCCCAGAGGCCCAAAGAGTGGGATTTGTATGTCTGGTTTCTGCTTCTGACACCTCCAGGCCTAGGGATGGATTCCCAGTGATCTCTTTCCATCAAAGGGCTTGATCCCAGGAAAGGCGAATGAAGATGAAACTTCAGCTCTTCATCTGCTTTCGGGTTAAAGCTATGTGAAACTGTCAAAGCAAATATCACATTTCTTTGGAAAACCATAAATTCCTTTGGCTTTGGGTCTGGGAGGTTTGTCACGTGTTTCAAGGAAAGATGAGTCTGTGGATCACAGGTCATTAGCTATGCAGTTCTGCTGCCTGAGGTCTGGAAGTGCGGGCTGCTTTAATATCAGATCTAATGTTGGGCTTGAGTAGTGCTTAGTGGATGCTCCTTCATGACTGCTGAAGATGAGGACAGTGAAATAACCTGGTGTTTGTTATGTACTTGGCAACGGATGCACATGTCATCAGATTGAATAGAGGTGTTGATAAGCTTTGTCAAGGGGCCTGTAAATATGCCTGAAAATCTTCAGAAGGAAACAGAGAACTATAAAAGATTTATTTATTTATTGGTTGATTGGTTGATTTTTAATGCTGAAGTAGCCTTACCATTAAATTCATGCTATAAAATCAGATTGAAAAGTTAGAAATTGCAGTAAATTGAAATTCTTTTCCACTTTTATAGTTTGATAAGCAAGGGATATAAATAAGGTTTTCCCAAAGCTCCATCTTTCATTATTGTGCATTTTTCAGAAGGCAAGAAAATACTCAAGAAAAGCAATTTTGATCACCCACAGTGCAGCATTAACTAAATCTCACTGGTCTTTTTGTGCTGTATTTAGCCTTCTGAAATGCTAACAATTATTTTACTCACACAATTTAGGAAGCATTTCCCTGTGCTATTGCAAACTCTTGATGAATACAATTCTTAATATCTACAGACTGTATTATCATGTAGATTCACCACACTCACCTAATATTTAATGATTTTATTTTAAATATTTTAAAATAATACTTTTTGAAGGGTTTCTTAACATTGAATGCATGTATGACAATGTTTAATTATAATGTGCATCATGTTGATGAAAATTAAGAGCCAGAAGTTTTATGTTAAACTTTTATGAAAATCAGCATAATGCAAAATGAAATTTATCAGTTTCTCTGAGCTCCTGGTTTCAGAGGAAAAAATGTGGCCTTTTCAGTAAGAAAGTCTGTACTCCCGGATGAGAGAAGCTAGAGAATAAAGTAACCACATGAAAGGGTCTGCTGTGAAAGCAAGAAAAGGAGGTCATCCAGTAAGACCAGAGATGTCCTCTAGAGAAGGTGGCACTTAAACCAGGAACCCCAGGATGAGAAGGGGTTGAAAGCCCTAGCTGTGCTGGCATGCTCAAATATTGTTCTGGAAAGTAGTCTGCTAATGTGTAAAAGGGGCCTTAAATATTCTCTTGTATTTTAGGAATTGTAAATATTCAGAAGAACCCATAAAAAGGTGAAAGAAGTTAATGCACTGAGATATTCATCTTAGCATGATTTGTAATAGGAAAAAAAGGAAACGATGTATATGTCTAAGCTAGGGGACCAACAATGACTGCCTACACTCAAACGTATGTATGCATCACTACAAAGTATGCTTAAAGTAATTTAAAGTTGATGAGATAATTGTTCTAGAAGAAAAGAAACAAATACAAAACATGAAATGGTTTGGGGAAAAAAATAGCAAAAAGTCATTTTGGGAACAATTAGAAAATTTGAATATAAGCTACATGTTGAAATTCAGTAAGAAATAAGCAAGCATTCCTATTCTGTTGTGATAATGGTATCATGATTATAAGGGAGGGTGTCCTTAGTTTTAGGAGATGCATAGTGAAATATTTACAGTTGGAATGTTATGATGAATGTAATTTACTTTCCAATATTTCAATAAAAATATGTATGTATGTGTATAGATATCCCTGGATTTTGTAGCTGAAAGTAGTACCAAGGAGGATCATCACAGATAATATATAAGGATGTGGAAAAGAAGAGGCCATTAATAGTACAGTGTACACACACACATACATACATCCACAGATTGATAAAACCACCATGGCAAAGTGTACATAATTATTGACTCCATGAGGAAAGTTTATGGGCTTCCATTTTTTTAATTTTTCACTTTTTTATATTTGAAAATCTTCACAAAAAGAAATGTATCTTGTAGCACTGTCTGGAAAAACAGAAAATAGGCCATGATTGTTCAGTGATTATATTGGAATAGGCTTATGGATGATTGCTATTTTCTTCTTTATACTTGGATGTGTTTTCTGCAATCAATCAACATATATTCTTTTTATTATCAGCAATTAAATCTATATTCTTTTGAGCACTTATTATGCTCTCTGCTTTCTGTAAATTATTCTGTTTAATTCTTCCCACAACCCTAAAACTCTGGTTCTCTGCTTTCTGTAAATTATTCTGTTTAATTCTTCCCACAACCCTAAAACTCTGGTTCGGTTGCACACTTTTTATAGTTGAGACTGATGTTTAAAGATATCCCATTATTTACCCCGATATGTGGTGACATCAGGATTTGAACCTAGGCATGAATTATACTTTTCTAATTCAACATTAATTTTCAACATGTTTAGTAAAAAAAGAAGAAACTCTACCACTGAAGATTTCTTTAAGTGACATCTGATTTTTTTGTTTTTGCTTTCTTCTATCATTGCAAAAGCTAAGAACGAGAAATTTCCCCTGGTGTCTTGATAATCGCTGACCTGCAGAACCTACCCCTCTCCTCAATGAGCATAGCTATTGGCCTAGGAATGACTCTGGGGAATGGCTTCTATGAAGGACAAGGGTCAAAAGGGACTAGGTGTGTCAAGGTACCAGGCACATTTGTACAGAGTGGGCTTCAATGTCCTGTTTTGCAAATCTGAGCACCATTACTACTCATTTTCAGTGTTTGAATATGGGTTCAGTCAAAACAGTAGAAATTGCAATGGACTATAGCTGGATGGGTGGATGAGTTTGGGAAAGATTTTTTTAATTTAATTTTTTAATTTGTTCTAACTAGTTATACACGACAGCAGAATGCATTTCAACTCATTGCATACAAATGGAAGATTTGGTTTTTGTGTGTATAATTTTCTGTCATGGGTGTGTAACAGTCATGAATTACCACTGTTGTGAAAAGTTCAGCTCAATAATTCAAAGGTACAGGAAATGGGCATAAAAATATTAATTTTCCATTTGAGCAGAATCTTTGAACTTTCTGAGGGTCACCCATCATGGCTGTAAAACTCTACAGATCAAGTTTATTTTGGAAATTCTGCTACGACCTCGAGTATCATATTACTAACCAAATGGCAGTGGAAAACAGAAAAAAAGCGACATGCTATTTCCAAATACACATCTCTATTGTTTTAAAGTTCACAACTTAAAAAAAAACTAATTCAGAAATAAGAAAAGATTAGGGAGGCTGAGACAGGAGAATCGCGAGTTCAAAGCCAGCCTCAGCAATGGCGAGGTGCTAAGCAACTCAGTGAGACCCTGTCTCTACATAAAACACAAAAAAATAGGGCTGGGGATGTGGCTCAGTGGTCGAGTACCCCTGAGTTCAATCCCCAGTACCAAAAAAAAAAAAAAAAAAAAAGAAATAAGAGAAGATCACAAATGCTTCCTTTCGTTCATGTTTAACATTTTGCTTTTCTAAATCTTATTATCAGTGCCTTTACTGAAGATCACAGATATAATAAATGCGAAGCTTGAATGTGAAGAAATGTCAAAAGCTGAAATTCTTTGGCCAGAATTGACCAACCTCAAACTTCTCAGTTTGTTTTTATTTATTTATTTTTACTGATATAAGCAATGATATAAACTTACCCCTCTCCCTTTGGGTAAGAAAAAGGAAGCTAACTTGTAGAGGACATATGGAATCAGATTGTGTGGGGAAAAGCTCTAACCCCATCTCACTGGGACACCCTAAAGTATATGCAATCAAGAAGACAGCTGGCTTCTCTTGCATGCCAATACCACCCAAAACAAAAGTTACACAAGACACTTGGAAGGATAAGGTTATATCCCTGGGGACACCAGAAGCCTGTGATTGGCAATAGTAAATAAATGTTTATGATTTAGTAGTTGAAGTCTTCTGATAAGGAAGGGCACTGAATACCAAAACATCAGAAGAATGTTGGCTCCAATGTATTTTATCCTAAAGCCTGTCAAAATCTGGATTTTGTAAGGCTAATTTGAGTTGTTTCTCTTATCTCCTTGTCTTGAAGATTTAAATTCAATTTATTTTCTTGACTTAACTTGAATTAACAATTCAATTTCTTTATATTTTTTATTCACTCAATAAGTAGACATTAAGTAATAGCTGTAATATTGAATTAAGTATGGTAAGGAACACAAAGAAATAAATTTCATAATATGGTCCTCAAGGAACTTGAGTTGGGTTGATAGGGCCAGAGAAACAAGAAATAATGATTAGTATGTGGTTAGATTAATGGGGAAAAATTACTGAGTGGCAACTGAGGAATCCTATTCATTGATTATTTCACTTATTCACTTCCTGTAAAACACTTCCTGACGTGGCAAATGATTGTGGTAATGAGGAATTTCTATTTTCAGTAGAACCTCACTAATTTAACAGCCTCAGTAATTACGTGAGAGACACCTAATCTACTCTTTGCATTTGGGCAGTTTTTCTTTTTCTCTTTGTTAAAAGTTTTCGTTTCTGTAGACTTAATGATACTTGGGGACCGTGGCTTTTCTTTTCAGAAAATCCAATGCTTCAGATCAGTATTTCCCAAGTTTGGTATTTTATTTTAGTGGTGACCATTAATATTTATTTTCATAGTGAGAAAACCCAAGTCAATTTGGGCACTGGTTCATGGTTACACCATGAAGGCATGCACCTCATCCCTGAACTCATTAACAGACTTGAACTACAATTTACAAGCAGTGGTTCAGCCAAGAGATAAGACAGGGCCAATGTCATGTCATGACCATTCAGACAACTAACCAAACAGATGTCAACCTTTTGATAGTGACCCCATTTCCTTGTTTCTTGACCTGGAATCATATGCAACTTATTTTTCTTTCCTTGATGAAACTATCACCCTGCATGATCAAGGGCATTGGGATTGTCAGGGTCACTAGTGTTCTCCCTTGCTAAATCCGTAGGTAAATCCTCAAGCCTCATCTCAGCTGAATCATCTGAATAGCTGATATAGTTGATCAGCCCTCCCCTTCTCTAAAGCATTTCTCCCTCAATTCTATTTATTTATTTATTTAAAATGGTTTTATTGGTGCAGTATAATTATACATATTGATGGATGGATACATATTCATACATGCGCTCAATATAATTTGGTCAATTTCATTCCCCAGTACCTCCCTTTTCCCACCTCTCCTCCCTCCCATTGGTCCCCTTCTCCTCCTCTACTTGTTTCCCTTCTATTTTCATGAGCCCCATCTCACTTTTTCCCCTTTTTTCTCTGTAGCTTCCATATATGAGAGAAAGCATAGGACCTTTGGCTTTCTGAATTCAGCTCATTTTGCTTAACATAATGTCCTCAGGTTTCATCCATTTTCTTGAAAATGACATAATTTTGTTCTTCTTTATGGCTGAATAAAACTCCATTGTGTCCTCTACCACATTTTCTTTATCTATTCATCTGTTGAGGGCACCTAGACTGGTTCCATAATTTGCTATTGTGAATTGTTGAAGAACTTTCTTGACTTCTAGAGCACAATGCACTCTTCACTCTCTCCTATCTCACCAACTGCTCCTTTTCATTTTTCTTTGTTGGTTCTTCCTTATCTTACCCAACTTTTAACATTTGGAAGCCAAATCAAGCTCAAGACAAGGGACAAAACCTGAATATATCTGCTGTGGGGAAAAATGAAGGATGCCGCAGGAAGAATCTGAACCTTTGGCATCTGCAGCTACAGTAAACATAAAATCAACCCTACCTCTAGCCAGATTAACATAAAGCTTAACACCATTGCCTGATTCATCATGTCAGACTTTCAGTAAAAGTTTATGGGACAAGAAAAAAACACAGTCTCAAAAACACTAAGCAATAATCAGAACCAGAGTGACACAGATTCAAATTATCAGAGAATTAAAAATAACTGTGATTAATATGTTAAGGACTCTCATGGGGAAAATAGGCAACATGAAAGAACAGTTGGTACTGTAAGTAGAGAGAGAAAATTTTAAGAATCAAAAAGAAATGCTAGAAGTTGAAAACACTGGAGTAGAAATGAAGAACACTTTCAGTAGGCTCGTTACTACACTGGACACAGCTTAGGAGAAAAAAACAGTGCACTTAAGGATAGGACCGTAGCAACTCCTGGAACTGAAATATAAAAGGCAATAAATACTACTACTACTAATAATAATAAAAATGAAAAAAATGGTATATCCAAGAACCATGTAACAATTTCAAAAGTTGAAAGATATGCAATTGAGATACTAGAAGGAAAAGAAAGGGGTAATGGAGCAGAGCGAACATTTAAAATATTAGTGGCCAAGAATAGACACCAAACCACAAAGTCAGGAATCTCAGAAAATAAAAACTATGTACAAATAAAAATATGTACTTTGGTGTGTCATATTCAAATTGGGGAAAAAAAAGAAAAACTCCTATCAAAGGTGGGGGAAAAAGACAGAAAATCTTGAAAGATGCCAGAGAAACAAAATACCTTACCTATCATGGAATTAACATAAAAATATCATTGAATTCCTAGTGAGAAACCATGAAAGCAACAAGAGATTAGAAGGAAATATATAGTGTTGAAAGAAAAACCTGCCAGCCTGGAGTTCTATATCCTGTAAAATTATCCTTCAAAAATGAAGGAGATTGCCGGGCAGGGCACCTGTAATCCCAGGGGTTGGGAGGCTGAAGCAGGAGGATTGCAAATTCAAAGCCAGCCTCAGCAATTTAGTGAGACCCTAAGCAACTCAGTGACACCCTTTCTCTAAAATAAAATATAAAAAAGCCTGGGGATGTGGCTCAGTGGTTATGTACCTCTGGGTTCAATTATATTTAAAATAAATAAATAAATAAAAGAAGGAGATTAAGAGAATGAAAACACAAGACACAGACTAAGAGAAAATATTTGTAAACCATTTATCTGGCAAAGGACTTGTATCCAAAATACACAAATAACTCTTAAAATGCAACAAGATTGAAAAGAAAGAACCCAATTAAAAAGTGGGCAAAGGACCTGAACAGACATTCACCAAAGATAAAAAAAAAAAAAAAGGATATAAAAAGATGTTCCTTAGAGAATTGAAAATTTTAAAAAACAATAAAATATGACCACATGCTACAGAATGAAATCTAAAATACTGACAATAGCAAATACTGGAGAGGGTGGGAAGCAATGGAAACCCTCATTTTTTGCTAGCGGGAATGCAAAATGGTAGAACTGCTTGGAAAGACACTTCAGTACTTTCTTAGAATATTAAATATAGTCTACCATTCCATCCAGTGATCATGCTTGTAAGTGCTTACCAAAATGAGTCAAAAAATTTATTTACACACAAAGAATCTTCACATAAATGTTTGTTACAGCAGCTTTATTATCATTGCCAAAACTTGGAAGCAACCAACATGTACTTCATTAGGTGAATGAATAAACAAACTATGGTACAAACAATGGAATATCATTCAGTGTTAAAAAGAAATGAGCTCTCAAGCCATAAAAAGACATGGAAAAAACATGAATGAATATTATAAGTGAAAAAAACTAATCTGAAGAGGCTACATACTGTATGATTCCAACTGCATGACATATTGAAAAAGGAAACATATTGGAACAGGAAAAACTATAGAGCCAGTAAAAATATCAGTGGTTGCAAGAGGATTGAGATGACGGGCAGGGGCTGAATAAATAAATAAAACACATGAGATTTTTAGGGAAGTAAAACTATTCTGTGTCATACTATAATGGCAGATATATGCCATTGTGCATTTGTCAAAGTCCAAAAATTTACACAACACAGAGTCCTAAGGTAAACTAAAGACTTCAGTTAATAATATCACATTAATATTGGTGTAAAAATTGTAACAAAGGCATTGCATAATTCAAGGTGTTAATAGCAGGGAGAAACACCATGTGTGGGGGAGTGGTATATGAGAACTCTGCACTTCTTGCTCAATTTTTCTGTAAACCTAAAACTACTCCAAAAAATGAAATCTATAATTTTTTAAAGGGGAAACAAAGACCTTCTCAGACAAATAAAAACTGAGGGAATTCACCTACATCAATTCGGTCCCGCAAGAAATGTTGAAAGAGTTCTTCAACGAGAAGAAAAATGATATAGGTCAAAAACTCAAATCTACATAAAGTAAAGCATTGGAGAAAGTCTAACAAAGGTGAACTTTTTACGATTCTCATGCCACTTGTATAAAACTTCATTACTATCTACTTTTTATTGTTTTCAGCTTCTTCCCCTCTTATCATGCACCCTAAATTACATCTGAATTGTCCAAGTCTACCTTCTCAGCAGAGATAGAAGATAGAAGAACCGAAGCCCACATCTGATTCTTCTAAAGGGTAATTTGTTGCATTTTAACCCAGAATATAGTATATAAGTGCAAGGAATATTTCTTTCATAAACTACTTATATGTAATAAAGTGAACATTAAGAAATTATTTAGCAAATGTGAAAAACACAGAGAAGAAAGCTAGAAAAATGAACTCAAATGTAGAAGTAAGGGACAAGGGAAAGGAATTGAAACATTTCAGGGTTTCAGTCCTTAAACTGATTCTCATTTAAATCTAGTGGGAATGGGTATCTCTGTTGATTGGAATATATCTATAAATTATGGGTTCAATTAACCTGAAAACTGGCTAATAAACACTATTCTATGACAGATGCCTGAGATTATCACCTTATAAAGATAAAGATAATCAACTTATTTAAGCTAACAGATTTAGAGGTTCCATGACTGGAGGGACATGTTGCTTTTAAGCCTCTGTTGGGGAGGAGGGGCAACACATCCTTGCAGGAATGTGTGGTAGAGCAAAACCGCTCCTCTCCTGGCCAGGAAACCAAAGAAAGAAGGGGCTAGGGTCCCACTGTGTCCTTCAAGGGCATACTCCCAATGACGTAAAGACCTGCCATCTCCTAATATCTCTACCACCTCTACTAGCACCAGGCTGGGGACTAAGTCTTTCACACTTTGGAGGCATTTCAGATCCAAACTGTAGGGTACTTGCTGTCTCTTAAATTGGAAAGTAGGAGTTGGCTTACCACCCTAGACTAGTCTATTACCTGCTATAGTCTAGTAATAGCAACTTTTTCCTTATCTACTATGTATTACTATTGTATGTTGAATCTTTTAATACTTTTTCCTTTAGTGCTTTTTTCCTATGTCTTCTACTTTATTTTGCTTTTGAAGTATGGCAATTCATAATAAAATGTTATGCTTTTTCTTGATGGCTATGTTAGTTTTTCATCACTGACCAAAATGCTCTATAAGAACAGTTTAGAAGAGGAAAAGTTTATTTGGGGCACACAGTTTCAGGAGACTTAGTCCATACATGGTCAAGTCCATTGCTCTGGGCCCAAGGTGAGGGAGCACATTATGGTCTAAGGGCAGGGCAGAGGAAAGCAGCTTACTTCAAGGTGGTTAGGAAGTGGGGTTGGGGGGCAGGGCTGCAGGGAAGAACAACCCTTTTAGGGCACACCCCCAGTGACCCACCTTTTCCAGCCTGACCCACTTGCCTACATTTACTACACAGTCAGTCCATTCAAACTAGGATGAACTGATTAGGTTACAGATCTCATAATTCAATTATTTTATCCCTGAATATTCTTGCATTAACACAAGCTCTTCTGGGCAATACTACATATCCAAACCATAACATTCCACCCCTTGCCCCACAAAACTTATGGCCATCTTACAATTCAAAATGCATTTAGTTCATCTCCAAGAGTCTCATAATCTTAACAGTTTCAGCATTGCCCAAAAGTCCAAGTCCAAAGCCTCTTCTGAGATGGCAAAATATTGGCTATGAGCCCTTGTAAAAGTCAAAAGTAATTCATATATATCTGATATATGGTAGCACAGAATTAACATTCCCATTTCACAAAGGAGGAAAAAGGGCACAGAAAGAAGATATGGAACCAAAACAAGACCAAAATCCAGCCTGGCAAATAGGTCCTGTATCTCTGTATACAGAATCTAGGACACATGACTGCAAGATATACTCTTTGAAGGACTTGGGCAGTCCCATCCCTTTGGCCTTGCCAGTTGTCACATGGACTTTCTTTCAGTCTGGCTCTCTCTATAGCCAGCAGCTTTTCTCAGAAGACACTCCATGTTACCAGCATCTCTTAATTCCTGGGAGCTCCATTCCAGATTTGGATTCACCTTTACAACTTCATGCATTGCCCTCTCAGGCAACCTTCAGGGACTCTAACCTTGATAAAATTTGCTTGACTTCCTTTGAAATCTTGGTGGAAGCTTCCATGACCCCTTAACTCCAGCCTCCTGCATTCTTTTTCTTTTAAATATTTTTTTAGTTGTTGATGGACCTTTATTTTATTTATTTATATGTGGTGCTGAGAATCAAATCAGTGCCTCAAGTTTATATGTGGCTCATGCTAGACAAGCACTCTACCAGTGAGCTACAACTCCAGCCCCACATCCAGCATTCTTATAGAACCAGCACCACATGGCTGATACCAAAGTCTTCTACCACCTGGAACAATAGCTGAGTCCCTGGAATGATGGTTACAGGGGCTTTTAAGTGTTTTTATTACTATGCATGGTAAAACAACTTTCTAGACTCCCCTATGCTAACAGGGTGCTCCCAGAATCTTTTATCAAAAAATGTTTCCTTTTGTACCCCTGAGCCTTCAGTGGGTGTGGTCTTACAAATTCTTGAGATGACCTCTAGGCATCTTTCCTATTGTCTCTTTGTAAAGTATTTCACATCACTTTAGTGGTTGTAATCTCCTTAATGAGCACATCTTCTTTAGCTCCAGTATCATGCATTTTTCTGGTGAATCTGCAAGTTTTAAAACTTTTTCAGCTTGGCTTTCTGCTCCTGATTCTCATGTTACAAGCTGGCTAATGTAATGTTACATTACATTAATGTTACAGCCATATCCATGCCATGACTGAATTCTGTGCGAGCTTGAAATTTCTACCACCAGATTAATTAGTCTATTGCCTTTAAATTTAGCCTCACAAAAAAGTCTCAGGACATAAGCAAAATGTAGCAAAGTTCTTTGCCATAATATAACATGAGTGGCCTTGAGTCTAATCCCAATAGAGTCTATATTTCCCTCTGAAGTCTCATGAGTACAGTCCTCAGTCCTATCAGCATTCTGGTCTTTTAAGCACCCACCAGAATTTCCCATTAAGCTGAGCTTACAAAAGTCTAAGGCTTTTCCAGCCCGTGTCTCCAAACTTTTCTGAATTCCTCCTGCAAACCATCTGCAAAGGTTTCTGAACCATGTGGTCAGGTTAGTTACAGCAACAACCCTCACTCCTGGTACCAAATCCTATGTTTAAAAGCTTTTCATCACTGTGACCAAAATACCCAATAAAAACAACTTAGAGGAGGAAAAGTTTATATGTGGCTCATAGTTTCCAATGTCTCAGTCCATAGATGACTGATTCCGTTACTCTGGGCCCAAGGTGAGGCAACACATTAAGGTCCAAGGGCAGGGCAGAGGAGAGAGATTACCTCATGGTGGCCAAGAAAAGGAATGGGGGGAAGGGGCAGCAGGGAAGAACAACTCTCTCAGAGTATGTCCCAAGTGACCCACCTACTCTAGCTATGCCCCCACCTGCTTACAGTTACCACTCAGTAGTGCACTTAAACTAGGATGGACTTATTAGGTTTCTCTCCTAATCTAATTATTTACCTCTGAATATTTCTGCAGTAACACAGGTGATTTTGGGGACACCATACATCCAAACCATGTTATAACAATAACTCAACCATAACTCATTATGAGAAGTAGCTGCTCTTCATTTTTATTTCTTCCCACAATCCCTGTTACCAGCAGCTGTCTGTATTCTGAGAACCTAAAAATACAACAGCAGAAACACTGCCAAATTGGCTTAAAAACTCTCTCTTCCACCATTTCTCTCTGTTATTCTGATTAGGAAAGAAAAGGAAGAAAGAGAAAAAGAAGAAGAAAAGCACGATGGTACTTGCCACCAAATGATATAATGAATATAGCTCCCAATTGTTGTCCTCAAGGAGTTTGCAATCTAGTATGGAAGACTGGCAGGTCCAGTGGGCAAGCCCAGGGGAGTGACATCTAAATTGTACCTGAAGGATGAACAGTGATTAGTCAGATGGAGGATGGGAGACATTGCATAGGGAAGCTGATTCCAAGGCAGAGAGAACAACTTCTGTGAATAACTGGAGATAAGAGAATGTCAACATGAAAAGCTTAGAAAGCAGGGATAAGAAATATCTCAAGGGCTGGATGCTGTGACACATGCCCCCTAATCCCAGTGGCTTGGGAGGCTGAAACAGGAGAATTGCAAGTTCAAAGCCAGCCTCATAACTTAGCGAGGCTCTGAGCAACTTAGAGAGACCCTGTCAAAATAAAAAATAAAAAGGGCTAGGAGTGTGGTTCAATGGGTTCAATTCCTGGGTTCAATTCTCTGGTACCAAAAAAAATAAAATCTCAAGGGCGTTGGGAAGCCATCTGACTGGGGAGTGAACCAAACAGACTTCCTCTTTCCAAGGATTTCTCTAGATAGAGTGTGGAGAAGGGTCAGGAGATGAGCCAAGATTAGAGAAAAGGAGACTCTTGCAATGATCTAGGCATGAAACAGTGCCTGAACTGAGTGGAGATAGCAATGAAGGTATGAAAGAGTTGTTATCAAAAAGGTTTGGGGATTTATTTGGTGTAAGAGTGAGGATGGAGAGAAAGTTCAGGAGACATCTATGTTTTATGGTGGCCCATGATTGCACTTTTAACCGGGTAGAAAACAGGTCTGTGAATATGACTTCCACTTTGGACATATGGTTCTGAAGAGCCTGCAGGATGTGTAGAAAATGTATGAATTTGGAACTCAGAAGAAAAATTGGGCTGGAGAGAAAAGACCTGAAAGTTCTTGACATAAAAATAATGATGAAAGCGTGGAATTTGTTTTTATGCCAGCCCTTAAGGCTGATATTACTATCCTGTTTTTTGAGGATAACACTAAGGGTCAGAGAGCATCCGTAAACTCATTCCTCAAACTCAGCTGGAGAGTTGTGGAGCCAGGAGTAATAGTAGTAGTTGTTGTTGTTTTGGGTACCAGGGTTTGAACCCAGGGATGCTTAACCACTGAGCAATATCTCCAGCCCTTTTTAAAAATACATATATTTTATTTTGAGGCTGGGGGTCTTGCAAAGTTGCTGAGGCTGACTTTGAATTTGCGATCCTCCTGCCTCAGTCTTCTGAGTTGCTGGTATTACAGGTGTGTGCCACCACGCCCACCGGGAGTTTTAACCTGGGTATTTCCACCCCACCATTACTGTTTCTGGATCTGACTATATTGCTTCTATGGAGTGTTTTTTTCTCCCCCATTTTGAAGAATTTTTAAAAATTCCTATTTTCACAAGAACTCATCACTGTTTACTGCTCAAAAGTTCCTTTTTAGATACTAAGATAAAACAATTTTATTTTTTTTTTAGTACTGAGGGTGTTGAACTCAGGGCCTTGCACATGCTACACATCACCTTTTAAATGAGAATTTCTTTTTATCTGAACAGACTAATTCTTGGTCCCTGAAAGCACCACGACTGTCCTAAGCCAGACCTCAAGTGGGGACAGCAGACCTGGACGTTATGTTGATAAAGCGCCTCCTCACACGCTCCTGTCACGTCAGCATGGGCAAAAGCAGACACTCATTTCACTCTCTGATACTAGGCTGGCTCCAGGGCTACTGGCTCCAAGTTCAGCCACCCTTCCCTGTGGGACACCCACTGATGTCACTCGTCCCCTCTTTATGGGGATTCCCACACTTCACCCCACCTGACCCACAAATTCCATCTCCTTTCTTAGTCCAGATAGCACTGTTGCAGTTGAAGGCTTGTCTAATTTCCCACTTGGAGGGAAGCTGGATGTTCCCTGTGATGACCTCATTCCTCTTGGCTTCTTCCTCCCACCCACTACCCCCAGGCTTTGTCATTTTCATCTGCATGGCCTCTGGGGTCTTCCACTGTGGAGGGACCTGCTCCAGAGCTGACACCGAGGCTCAAACCCTAACCTCTCACACTTTCTCATATAACAGCTCTTCTGCTTGTGGAATACATTTGTTTGTGATTACAGGCTGCATACAATACCACTGCACAGGGCCTATGTGGTGGCCCAGCTCCATGAGAAAACACATTAGTAATTTTTATGACCTTAGTACAACTATGCAGGATTTCCCTAAAACAGAAAACATGAAGGGATTTTATTGTTTTGCACTATTAGACACCCCTTATGGATGATGCATGTGTGCTAGGACTAACAGAACACAGGGCTTTCTGGACACTGGGGGTTGAGAAGTTTCTGACACTAGTTAGTGAACACCCCTTGTTATCTGCTCTGGGGGACATAAAATGTACAAGCAAATTGCAAACAAAAGTCAACAAGGTCTTAAATGTTTCTCTTGGTATAACTAACTTCTGTGCTTAAAATGAGAGACTCTTAGTAAGTCACTTCTGAGAGTAAATGTGAGATTATAAAAATTGGAAGAGACCAAGAGAATTCCCAGGAATTCTCATGACTTCTTTTGGAAAACTTCCCATTAGATCAGAACAAGATCGGGTTCTACTATGGGTTCGATCTCTCACCATCCAATCGAGATGTCTAACAAGAAGATAGACCTTCACTGGGTCTCCTCGTTTGGTCTTAAGAATAAGTCTATATAATTTCTATAAGAAATCATTCCATTTTGGACACTCTTTCTGGTGTTCAATGTCTACCCAGGAGCTTTTGAGAAGTGTAGGGAACAACTTAAGTGGTTCTAGCCCTTTCAGAGAAACCCACTAAGGAATGTTGTGCTGCTTTTATGTGACGGACATTTACCCTGAGTCTGGCTGCACATGGAGGATGCATGACCCAGCTGTGAGTGTTCCCCAGTGTCCAGGGAGTGAAGATAGCCACCAAGAGTATGGAAAGACCACAGATGCCACACCAGTGGTTAACAAACTTACAAAAGGTACTTAGGAAAAATAGTGTTGCTTTTTGAATATAGAACTAATAGTTGGTATGATGATGCCAACTATTTAAATTCCATCTAAGGATGATACATTGGCTACCTTTCCAAACTATATATCAGCCTCCAAAAATATGCATTCCGTTGAGTGACAAAGGAAGAGAACCCGCCTGAGCACTTCTGTTGTGGGAGACACAGAGAAAACACAGTAGATAGAGCAGAATAATAAAGGATGGTGATATTTGAGTTTCACTATGACTGCTCTGATTATAGTGACAAATCTGCTATGGATCAAGCATATGTAAACTCCTCAAAAACAAATGTGTTTGTGAGATACTCTTGGGGGAATGGCTTCTCATGACATCTGCTACAGTTTATATTTAAAATGTCCCTTGAAGGCCAATGTATTAAAGACTTAGTCCCTAGCTTGGTCATATTGGGAGGTGGTACAACTTTTTTTTTTTTTGGTACCAGAGATTGAACCCAGGAGTGCTCAATCCCTGAGCCATCCCCAGCCCTTTTTAGTTTTTATCTTGAGAGAGGGTCTCACCAGCTTTCTTAGGGCTTTATGTTGCTGATACTGGCTTTGAACCTGTGATCCTCCTGCCTCAGCCTTCTGAGCTACTGAGATTATAAGCATGTGCCACTGTGCCTGGCAGGTAGTACAACCTATATGAGTTATAGTCTAGGTGGAGGTCTTCCAGTCATTGAGGACCTGCTCTTCAAGAGGATATTAGAACCCCAACCTCTTCTTTTTTGTCTCTCCCATACCAGCCATGAGGTGGCTAGTTTTGCTCTGCTATGCTCTTCTGCCATGATGCACTGCCTTGCCACAGGTCAATCAATCAAGGACTGAAACTTCTGAAACTGTGAGCCCAAATAAACCTTTTGTCTTTATAAATTGATTATCTCAGGTATTTGTTACAGTCACAGAAAGCTGACTAACATAGCACCTCACTCCCAACAAAATGGAAAAGACTTTTTTTATTCTGCTACCTCACCTATATCCTTCTTGGAGGTTAGGTGTTATTATCTGTTACTCATGGCTCCAAGACAGTATAGAATGGGCTCACCCTCAAATGCAGAATGATATTGATATGCAATATTGAATGTATCCTTGAAGTATAAAACTGATTTCTATATTGCCTTTTAAATATTTGGTCTCATATATATTGCCATTTCTAATTAATTATATTGGAGGCTATGTTCTAAGTGCTATTAGGTAAACATGGAGAGATTTTTATTTGGCCAACCAAACACTGGAAAGGAACTCCAGCTCAGCCAACCCTTCCAAGTCATAGAGAGATGCTGGGATCAGTATCAGAAGGAACTGGGATTATCTCAGGAGATAACCTGGAGGTTAGGCTTCAGACCATTCATGAATTTGCATCTCTTTTTTCCTTGGAGAAAGAATTGTTCACCGTGGTGATGGTTGAAGTGAATATCTAACATCCAAGTGCACACCCAGAAACTATAATCAATCCCTTTGTTAAGAGAAACGTCTATATATCTCAGAGATTGATTGTGTGACATACATAGATGCAATTTGTGAAGAGGGAGAGAATATTGTGACAACATAATCTTTACCACACTTAATGAATAAAATGCGTTCAGAGCTTACTGAGTTCGGGGAGGCCTCTGAGAAGCATCACCATAAACTTATGACTGGAAGTACATTTTCATCATGTTTGGCTCCTTTTACTTAGTTTTAGATCATGTAATCTTTGAATAGCATCTGTTGGTTTGCTTTTTTTTTTTTCACCAAGTTCATTTCTAGTTTATAAGATACAGAGGAAAGAAACTCTGCTCCCAGCTATTACCTAAGATTTAGGGGACTTTGCTCCATTTGCAAATGTTCTATCAGTGGTTGACTTTGCTCACCTCACCACCCCAAGTTTGGCTATTCTTAGAACAGAAATTAAATCACTGAAATCTTCTCAGGTTTCCCTTCCCCCAGGGAGGGTAGTTTTAGAGTGTTCATAAGAAAGTCAACTCCTTCCTAATCAGCTGGTCCAAAGAGACCCAAAGGGCTCCCTTTCTTCCTTTTACAATCTTTCCAATAAAGCCTCTTTGCTTTTTTTTTCCTTCATCCTTATGTGGGAGCCCTCTCAGAGAGTTCACACAGTGAGTGTGGTTTGTGCATTCAATATTAAGATCTAATCATTGCCTCTTGAGGGCTGAAAAATGAAAACACTGGATAAGAGCCCACCTCCTGGCTTCATGCTTGTCGAGACCGGGATCTATTAGCCTTTAAAAGAAATACTGATAATAAAAAGCAGACAAAGATAGCTATGTGAATTGGCATCTAATCAATAATTTTCTGAGTATTTTTCCCCCTTAAATTACTCAGAGGCATGTGAGCAAATAAGATTTTACCGTTCCAAAGCCTCTTGCCTTCCACAGACCATAGAACATAGACAAGCCTCTGCATTACAGTGAACCCCATTCTCTTCTGAGATTTTAAAAATAATTTTCATGGAAAAGGTCATATTTTTTTTAATTGAAGAGAAAATAAGTCAGAAATCCCCCTGCCCATATTCCCCAAGCTTGAAGAATTATAAGTTCTGAGCTTCCCTCTGCTGGCTGGGCAGGACACCAGGGTGTGGGGACCCACTGTTGGGATGCATGGCCTGTGGGGCCCGGATGCTGTTTTCTTTTCCCACATTAGTTCCTCATCTTATTTGACCTAGAAATTTTGGACGTGGACTGCACCACATATTTGGAATGATGCTTTTTTCTCATTAAACCTTTTGCCCCATAGTTGATTTATTTCTCCTGGGCTAAAATTTGACTCATCTGAACATCCGTGTTTGGCACGGGAGAAACTTCAGCATTTGGAGGATCTCCTCTTCACAAGTGGCTTCATGGAATGTTCTGGCTTGTCCTTTCCTTCCCTTCTCTGCCATCTCACCTACCCCCACCTTCTTTCCTGCTCTTTCCATACAGGACCCTTTGATTTCCACCAAATATATCTTGGAAAAAAGGTTGCATCTGTGACTTCCCCTGAGTGTGGGCCAAGTCCTTATTTAGCGTGGGCATACCTGGTTTCTTTAGGTGCATACCAGGCAGCTGAACAGTGTTGGTTTTGATCTGTCATCTGCAGTCCCCACCCATAGGGTGTTCTGAAGCACCCTCTACCCGAGGTCACCTTGGTTAAGCCTTTAGATGAGCTGTAATGCCAAAAGACCACACCTACCACAAGGAAGAAGCAACGGGTGGGAAAAGGGTAGTTTAGAAGGACTTCTATTTTTCTATTAATTAAAAAAAAAACACGTGTTTTCTAAACTTGAATCTGAGATAGGAGTGGTCATTCTCTGCTGCAAAATACCTTTTGAGACAAACAATAGGAGATTTTTTAAAACACCCAGTTCCTCTTACTAAGTTCAGATTATTTCAAAATTAAACTAAGAAAAATTCATTTCTTCATGTAGAGCGTCTTCCAGAATAAGCTTAAATGCACAAATTTCTAGGCCTCATGTGGAATCTTGTTGGATAATTCCAGCCAGGCCTTGACCCTGGGGTTGTGAGGACCAGGAGCAGTGTTACTAGCTATTGTCTCTTTTTTAGAAGCTAGAGTTGAACTTGGGAACATGATTAATGCTAGCTCATTTTTCCCTTCCCTCAAGCCAACCACTCAAGTCACAGGATAAACATGTCTGCTAGTCTGTTCCCAGGAGTCCTCTTATGGTTTCCATGTGATACTTTAATCTGCCCCTTTCTCAGACCTTCCCCTGGCCCACTGGCATGTAACCCCTCCCCTCTTTACCTGTTGGAAGTTCACGGATCCTTCTAGGAGTCTATTCACATCTATCAAAGTTCAGTCAAGGTCCCCCTAAACCAGAATTGAGTTTGCTATTCCTATGCTCATTTTCGGTTTAGTCTTGGTTCTTAATTGTTATTCCTGTGGAAGAAAGCAATTTTTAATATTTTCATTAACTATTTAAGGAATTTGAATAAATACCCACATTTAAAATGCCTAATGCTTCCCCTTTCTCCAACTACTCCACTGTCAACAGACATTTATGGAGAACTTAGGAGGTAACTGCTCTGTTGGGCCCTCACCTGTACCATTTTATTTATTCGTCAACACCAGCCTTCAGCACAGTATTCCACGTATGGCAGGCTCTTGATAAGTTTCTCTGTCTGTATGGGTAATCTTGTGGCATGGAGTTATTAGCCTAACTTCAAAGCTGAAAAAACTTAATTACTAAGGTAATTAAGTTTGACTGGCTTTTCCCTCTGTCCATCCCAGTTGTGCCCATGACCGTTAAAGCCACTGTCCAGCTAGTACCATAACCAGGATTGCCTAATCCTGTCTCATTGCTTCAGAAATACATGGTGCTATTTATGGAGAGAACATGGGTGACTGACCAGTGTGTTTTTTGCCTCTTGGCCTTTGGAACGTAATCTACAGAGTTTGCTCCAGAAAACCTCACACAGATTTGTGTTTGTGGAAAGGGGTCCAAAAACTTAATTATTTTTTGGGAGCTCTAGTATTTGTCCTTTGCTAACCAGGCCATTCTTCAGACAGAAAAAAATGCTGTGTATGACCCAGCCAATGCTGCTGCTCAATGGAGTTGACAGGCAGCCAGCAAGTCAAGGCACTACCCGCAGGCCGGAGCATAGCCAGAAAGTGAGAAGCCACAGGACAACTCTGTGTGTGCACTCCTGCACACAGCTCTCTCCCCTAAGCTTTTGTTTAAGCCTGCAGGAATGGCCAAAAGCAATGCCCATCTGACCCTTCCTGATGGTGGTTGCACTGAGTCAAATGAGGAAAAGGCAGCCTGTCTCTTTAAACAGAAATAAGCAAAGCAGATCCAGCCTGCATCGCCATGGCCTGAAGGTTTATATGACTTGCAGCATCTCAAATGTGTGTTTCTCTCACTATCAGTGACAGCTGCCACATCTGTCTCTCCAGGGAACCATACATGGAATTGCCAGGAAGTAAAAACTTTGGAATTTCAACATTTGGTCACTGTTTTTCCAACAATTATTTTATAGATACGTTCACTTAATTAAGATTTTTATTTAAATCCCCAAGCACTTGAGAGTATATTACAAAGAGAGGAAGTGGTAGTGCAGTGCATTCTGGGGGTGGGTGGGTGTCTCTTCATTGTCCAGAAGAAGAGGCACAGACAGCCGCTTGAAAGAGAGTAACCTGGATCTGGTGGGGAAGATGTATCCTTCATTAAATATCTTTCATATCTGTCTTCACAGTGTGCAGAGCAGCATGCTAGGTGGAGAAGAATGCACGGCAAGATCTCCAGGTCAGTCGACTTCAAGTCAAGGAACCTCGATCTCTAAAATATGCTCCAGGCCCAAAAGTGGATTCAGCATTCTCTAGTCGACTTTGATATCATTTATTTGTCCTTAAGTGTCAGCAAAACTACATTTTGAGTAACAATAGTTATTTGAGATGATGAATCCTCTCAGAATATCAACACCAATTTTATCCTTTCTTGTGTGTTAGAAATTTATAATATGTTCTCCTTTAAAAGAAAGAAGAAAAGAAAGAAAGAAAGAAAGAAAGAAAGAAAGAAAGAAAGAAAGAAAGAAAGAAAGAAAGAAAGAAAGAAAGAAAGAAAGAGGAAGGAAGGAAGGAAGGAAGAAAGAAAGGAAAGAAAGAAAAAAGAAAAAAAAGAAAGAAAATCTTCATCTTATTTTGAGACCATAATGCAGTCACCCATCTATGGAGTCATTCTAATAGCTCACAGGAGAGAATGTATTTGAAGGGTTTTCATATATTTGTGCTCAATAAATGTTAGCAATTGTCATTACCCTGATAACATCATCCTATTTTGATGGGATTATTCTACAATTGAGTATCTTGGTTAAACAGCCTAGATAATTCTCTCAAAGAGTCTGTATACATGCTCAATGTTTTCTTGACACTAAACCTTGGGAGTGGGGAGGAAAAGAAAAACAGCATTTATTAAAAATGTACTGTGTTCTAGGCACTTCACACAGAATAAGGCTGAATTGTGTTTCTCCTCCTAACTTCATATGTTGAAGTTCTAACCCCCAGTACCTCAGAATGTGACTGTATTTGCAGGGAAGGTCTTGAAAGAGGCGATTGAGTGAGCAGGTGTTTCCTTCCTGTTTTACATGAAGCACCTAATTGGATCAACTTCAAATTGATAACAATTATGAAATTATATGAGTGAGTCTTAATCCAGTACAGCTGGTGGTCTTATAATAAGAAGAGTTTAAGACACAATCACAGAAGGAAGGCCATATAAAAACACAGGGAGAACAGCCATCTACAAACCAAGGAGAGAGGCCTGGCAATACCTTGATCTTGGACTTCTAGTCTCCAGAACCATGAGAAAATAAAATTCTGTTTTTTTTAAGCCACCCAGTCTGTGGTATTTTTTTATAGAAGCCCTAGAAAACCAACAAGTCATATATTATCTCAATGAATCATCTGCATAAATCAATTGTCTCTATCACCAATTTGTAGATAAGAAAACTAGTGATTTGAGAAATAATTAACTTGCCCATGGTGGTCAAATAACTTGGCTAGGCTTCAAACCTAGTTCTATTTGAGAATACCAGACATGGCAATATTTTAATAAATATTACATTCATTATTTATTATTGCTATTGACTTCAAAAAATATAATATCTGATTCAGGTAAGTACTCCACCAAGATGATTAAATATATGCAGATCTCTGTAGGCACTTCACATAAAACAGGAGGGAAACATATTGACTTCTTTACAGGAAAAGTGGGAGCCCAAGTCCCATAAATATTGCTTGAACTCAGCATAAAGTTGAATTTACTTGCTTGTAAGCTATGTAGTCCTAGAAGGCTACAAAAAAAATGGAGCTATAGATGTCAAATGCACATTGATTAAAGGCAACAGAAGAGGCATTTCTGTGGACATAAATTCTATAAGGCTAATGTTAGAATACATGAATACATTTATACCAATTCTAACCCCCCATAAAAGCCTTTCCAAATAAGATCTTAAAATTCTTTGCCCCAGTTAGTCTAAGACAGCCGTTATAGCATAGCCAAAGATTAAAGTTTATGTTCACAGTTGTTTTAAACCAAGATATTACTCTCTGGCTTTTCAATCATATTTTTATTTCTTTTGTGCATCTCATCAAAGCATTACAATTAGAACAAGTCACTGACAGAGCAGAAGCCAAAATAAATACTTGAGTTTAAATTACTACAGGGAAGGGACTGCAGTTTCAGTTAGTCTCGAGTTATAGGGATATTTACTGTTTACTAGTTTCTAGTATTTATGGAATTGGCTTGTACATCAACTTTTTTTTCCTGATTTACTTCTGATTTCTAAATTCACCCATGAATTTTAATCCCAGTCTATCTTGTCAGACTTTTCCTGATGTGCTTCTCAGTGGTGTCAGCCAGTTGGTGGTTTACTTTTCCCTGGAACTCAGGAACTCCTATCCCTTAGGCCAAGCCAAGCCAGCAGCCTGGCCACATCACCAATGTTAGCTCCATGAGAACCAGAGGCTTCCATCTCTGCTTCTGGAATGGACCAGGAGGGACACAGTCAAATGGAAATAAAGCTGGGGTACAAATCCACTTGCAGGTGTTAAGTTAACTGATGTCTTTCTGGACTGGTCAGGAGACACTGTAGAGGAGGGATTAGGTGCACACATTTTGGAGGTAAAGAGTTGGTTTACATCCCACCTGCCGCCTCTGAGTCATGTAACTTTGGATACCTTACCAGATCAATCTGGGGCTCAGTTTCTACATTTATGAAGTGGAGGTAACACCTGCCTGGCGAGTGTGTGGTAAAGAGTAAGTGAAATAAGTAAGTGCAGCATGTAGGATGGTGTTTGGCATATGGTAGGTGCTTAATTAATGAAGACCACAACCAGAATTTTGATTACTTCACCTACTATAACTTCCATGCTTTCTGTGTGGTTCAGATTTCATTTTCAATAGGACAAAGGCCGCCTGCAGAGGAGAAAGACATGGCAGCCTGATTTAAGATTGGGACTTAACCTCATACAAGACCCAAGAGTCCCCACAGAGGGCATTCTCCATGTGTTTCAAACTTGGTGCATCATCCACCAAGCATGTTCCCTCCGGAAAAGCAGGAGACCGCCCAAGGTTTGGACAAGTTCAGGGAAGCATCTGAACTTTTTGGGAGCTGTCCCATCAAAACTGGAGTTGTCTGGGTTTTGACCGCTGGGGCCAATATTCTTTTCTGTCTGGACTTTTAAAAAAGATCAGAACATTGGATTAGTATTCCCAGTTCTTTATGTCATTAGAAGCTCTTTAGCATGAAAATTCCACTAATTTCAACCAGAATTTGCAGATAGAAGAGATGAGTAACATGAGAAAATGAATGAGGGAATTGGGCACTTGCTGGGGGAAGTTAGGAACTCCAAGGACAAAAATAAAAGCTATCTTCACATAGGGGGTTTTATTATATGTGAGTCTTCTCAGCACTCTGTTTTGAATCTCCTACACTGCATCAGAGTCAGAAATCAGAGTCAGAAAGATTTGGATTTGGATTCTATTTCCAACTTTTCTCGGGTGAGGTGACTTCATACAACCTCCTGAAACCTCAATTTCCTCACTAGTACAATGGAAATATTAACAAATACTGTGTAAGATTGGGACTTGGCTAATTCATTCATTCAATAGTATTTGTAAAGTACTTGGTCTGGCACATAACAAATATTTAATAAATAGAGGATCCAGAAACTTTCTGTGGAATCATTATAATCCACATACCTAGATTTCAAGGAGAATTTCACATTTAGATCTCAATATTTTTCAATTTTCTCAGGAATATGTTCTCACCTTCATAAAAAAATGCATTGGACATTCTAGAGACCACATGGACATTTTAAATGTGTCCTTCTAAAATCAAACCAATATTATTATTAACCCTCAATAAAATGTAAAGCTCAACCTGTTGTGTTTCTCCATTCACTTGATTTAACACTTGAAAAATATAATAGCATATTTTATTTATTTATTTATTTTTGGCACCAAGGATTGAACCCAGGGCCACTTTACCACCAAGTCACATTCTAAGCCCCCCATTTTGATATTTATTTTATTTTTAAAAATTTATTTATTCTCATTATGTATACAGGACAACAGAATGTATTTTGATTCATTGTACACAAATGGAGCACAACTTTTCATTTCTATGGTTGTATACAATGTAAAGGTATACCATATGTGCAGTCATACATGTACCTAGGGCATTATTGTCCATCTCATTCCACCATCTTTCCTGCCCTCATGTCTCATCTCTTTCCCTCCCTCCCCTTTGACCAAAGTTTCTCCATTCTTTCCAGGCCTTTTCTCCATTATGGATCAGCATCCACTTATCAGAGAAAACATTTGGCCTTTATTTTTTTGGGATTGGCTTATTTTGCTTAGCATGATATTCTCCAACTTCATCCATTTACCTGCAAAAGCCATAATTTTATTCTCTTTTAATGCTGAATAATATTCCATTGTGTATCTATACTACAGTTTCTTTATCCATTCATCTATTGAAGGGCATCTAGGTTGATTCCACAGCTTAGCTATTATGAATTGACCCAGCCCTTTTTTATATTTTATTAGAGACAAGGTCTTGGTGAGTTGCTTAGGGCCTTGCTAAATTGCTGAGGTTGTGTTTGAACTCTCAATCCTCCTGCCTTCCAAGTCACTGGGATTACAGGTATGGGCCACTATGTCCAGTACAACAGCATATTTAGTTAAACATGTATCAACTCCTACTATGCCATTAAGTAGTCCAACATTCGGTCACCATGGGGACTGGCTGCTGAGAAATCCAGTACACTTCCCCACCTCAACTCCACAAGGGTTCCCAGAAACTTCTGCACACCTTAAAGTGTCCTCCAGTGCCATGAAGGCAAACAGAGTGTATGCAGACATTTTTCCTTCACAGAGTCTGCCTTTGCGGGGTTTTTAATACTCCCCTAACTAGTATCATCTGTCTCACAAACTTAAACAACCTTTTTGGAGTAGCATCCTTTTGTTTCTCCCCCTTTTCTTCTAGAGTCTTGGGTACTCTCCTGATTTATCCCTTACTGAATCTTGCATGACTCTGAAGGAAACTATGATTTGAGTGAATTCCACACATTGCTTTCATTAATATGTCACATTAAATTTAAAATCTCAAATCCAAATCAAAAGTTGGATCTCTTAACATTGTTCATTCTTAAGAAGTCTGAAGGCTGGGAATAATTTTTCTCATGGACCAAACACACACACACACACACACACACACACACACACACACACACACTGCAGACTCTAATGGTTTCCAATATTTTTTTAAGATCTCCTTACCACCATGTATGTGACATAGTTCCATCAGTGGTATTTCTCCTCAAGGGTAGTGATTCTTGGGTAGATGAGTGGGACGTGTAGTTTGAAAAGAGACCTCCTCTCACCCCACAGTGTTAAGAGTCACATTTTTAATTACATCAAGAGAACAGGATTTCTCTGCTTGCTCTGATAACTTTATAGAGAAAAACTTGACCATAACTGTCAAGACTTGAAGGAAATAAAATCAATATCTTAATTTCTTTTGGAGATAAAGGACCTATCTTAGTTTATTGTAACAAAAATACTAGAAACTGGACAATGTATAAAGAAAAGAAGTTTATTTATCACACAGCTTTAGAGGCTGGAAGTCCAACATTAGGTCAGCCCATCTATTCTAGTGAGGGCCTTCTGGATGCATAACAACATGGCGGACAGCATCATGGCAGGAGTGCACACGCATGCACACACAAGAAGAAGAAGGAGGAGAAGGAGGGGGAGGAAAGTCTCACATGGTGAAACAGGAAGGAAGTGAGAAGGGAGGAGCCAGGCTGGCTCTTTAACAACTCCATCTTGCAGGTACTAATCCATTCTTATGAGACCTGACCCACTCCTAGCAGAGAGCATTAATCCATTTGTCAGGGTGAAACTCCCATGACCTAATCACACATTAGGCTCCATCTCTTAAAGTTTCCACCCCAATACCACCACACTAAGGACCCAATTTCTAACACATGAACCATTCGGGGGACAAACCACATGCAAATCCTAGCAAGACCCTAATGGAATTTCTTCTCAAGGGCTTGCCCACATAGTTACCCTTGGCACCTCCATTCCACAGCCCTTCTTTACTTGTCATACACTTGCCATAGTGACTTCTTGCCAGGGCAGAGATGCCTTCAGATGGCACCAGGAAGCCTTCTCCTTGACCCCTACTTATACAGGAACAGAAAGAAGGTTCACTATTATGAAAATACAGTGACCAACTATGATGTTTTGTAGCAGGCCCAGAATAAAAACAAACAAACAAGAGAAAGCAAAACAAATAAGACATTTTTTTCCTCATGCATAATATTAACAGTTCAAATTTACCAACACCAAAATAAGTCAAGAAGGGTTGTAGAAGAAAACAAGAAGTGCCACAGGAACTATTCTGAAAATGGTTCACTTCCGAGACTCATGTGAACCGTAACCTACAAACATTCATACAATGAGGGCACCATTCTGGCTCCCCGCCTCGTTCCTCTATTTTTCCAAACCTGATGTTAAATAATAAAAAAGATATTGGTACCATTTCCCATGTCAGGAAAGAGGGTAAAAGAGCAGGTTTTTCACTTTTTTTTTTAGAAAGAAAGAGATTAACCGACATAACATGCAGGGCCCTTAACCAAAACCTCATTGTCCTGGAAGGGGAAGTTTTGCCCACCCTATGTGTGGGATCTGGGGACTCAAGGCTGCCAACTTGTGGGACTTGCAGCAGCTTTGCAAAACCTGCTTTTGAGTCAGTGATGCTTTCCTGCCAGTAGACTTTGTTAAGCTAATTATGCTTGTTTGTTTTTAAGTTAAAGGAAAAGGGAAGCTTTCTACCAAGAAGATGATTTTGACTGACCTTGTGGAGCTGCTCTCCTCTGTTCTGAACCAACCCTTCCTGTCTCTGGAAGGTATTTCCTCTCAGGTACAATAGCATACATGGGACACAGGTTATTATAATAAAAATCACATGTTACATAATCATATGCCATTTTCTATGAACCAATGTTATTAATAAGATGATAAAAACCAGTTTTATCCCAATATTGAATTTATTTGTTAGCCTGCACAGGTAGGAAGAGTTGCCACGGACACCCACAGACCTAGTCTCTTATAGCTAGATTCCATTTTAATAGTATAGGTTTGAAATTGTGGTTAAAATTCCATTAAAGTAGAAATTGGTGATTGAGTCTAAGAAAATCTACAAGAGCTAGAAGATTGTCAAGGATGCTTAAATTTCTACCATGGAGCTGTATCTTTTCTCAGAGAAAAAGGATGTCATAGAGTGTGGAGTGGGGGAAGGCAAGCAGAGTAGCAATAGGCTCAGAGATAGAAACTGTAGTAAGTTTCTTAGCATCCTGCTAGATTCATATTTTGAGGAGAGAAGACTACTAATTTAGCAATATTGCTAATCCAAAATTTAACTACTATTCAGTGGACTTGCATGTGCCTAAAGAAAAGTTAATCCGCTACAGGGTCTCATAAGAGCTGTTCCCAATTGCAGGAATTGGGCTGATTTGAAGCAGATGGAGGCCCACAGTTACTTGTCTTATGTTAACATAATGCTCTGTTAAGTGTAAAATTAGTATATTGTATTTCTCCAAGAGCAGCCTGTGTTTTGCAGACTTCATCTATCTGATTCTCACAGCATCCCTGGGAAGCAGAACATGAATGGGAAACGGTTTCATGAATGGGAAACAGTTGCGTTCATATGTGTCTGGCAAAGTTCATAAATTTTTAATAGGATAATGTGAATTTCCTTGAAAAAATAACTCCATACTATACAGGTAGGGGAATTTTTAAGGGCATTAGCAGATACTAAAAGGAGGTGGGCTCACTGAAAATGATATGAAATTCAAATCTAAAGAAAAAAGGTTGGAGGAGAAGCTATTTAATAAAGGGCCTTATTATGGGTGAAGCAGAAATCTTGCTTGATCTGTTGTCAAGACAAAGATACAGCAAGGGCGATTGACTCTTTATGATAATTCATATACAGTTAAGTATTACTTACATAGAAAAGGTACCATCCCTTGAGACTTAAGACTCATATTAAATCCTGTTTTAAATGGAAACATCTTACTATTTATTAATAACAATAGCTACCTGAGAGTGGGTGCTCATGAAGTTCCAGAAGGATCTATAGTCATGTGGCCCTTTCAACAACTTGCTGACATTGCATTCTTTTTTTTGTCTTAATGAGGAGGTAACAAAGGTAGTCAAGGTCAGGGCCAGGGGTCAAGCCCACTCCTACCTGCTAGCAAAGCCCCTGCTCATACCCACTGTAACATGCTGTTTCCTCTCAGGGAAAATGGAGTTAGCAAGAGGAAACCATGGTCATACTTGCAGGAGCTGAACAAGGCAAAAACCTCAGATCTGAAGTTTAGATTCTAAACTTTCAAATCAAGTCTAGGCATTGAGGAAATGAGGTGAAGAAGAGAGGAAAAAAATCCATCATACATTCTGTAACTCATTCCCCCCTCAATTGCAAGAGCTTGGTGTGCAGTTACACCTGTTAATGGAAGCCAAACAGTCTCCCTTCCCAGGCAGTGTCTACCTGTGGGCCTTTCTTTGGATGCCCTCCAGGCATCCACAGCCTGGTCTTGACTGTTGTCTCAGTCAGCCACAATGCTTCCTCTTCCGAAAGATGTGTCCCAAACTGTCAGAGATATAGAATGAAACTGGAATGTGTGCATTCCAGTGTGACATCCCAAACCCCCTTTTCTCCTGATGTCCTGTTTAGGTTTCTTCCATCAGAAGGAGCTCCTCTCCTGAGGGTTGCTTTTGTCAGCAGCTTGTGGGGTATCCCCAACCTCAGAGTCCAGGACCTACTATGAGAATTGATCCTGAGGTTCCCTCCATTGTCTGTCTGTAGGCACCCTTTAGGTCTTTATGCAAACCTGAGCTCCCAGCCAGCCTGCAGGCCTTAGTTTCAGGTGTGAGTCCCATGCTAATACTTAATAGCTACAAGATTTGGGAGAAGTCCACTTTAAAAAAAAACACAAAACACCTTTATTTCTTTATCTGTTATATAAGGGTACCCACAGCTAACTGAAAAACAATGTTAATGGAAAACTTCAATTCAGTTTTTCCCAGCACCCCATTTGTAAGAAAAAGAGATAAATAACAAGCAGTCATCCCCCATCTGGGTGTTTCTTTTATAACCTAACTTTTAGAACTCTTCATTCCCACCTCTACCTGTTCAGCCTGATCTCACACGTTCCCTAACTTCTTGCAGTTTCAGAGTGTTTTAGACTAATGTAAAAACTTCCACAGAAGGCATTTGAAATCTTCACACTATCCTATGAAGTAGATAGGTTTGTATATTATTACCACTTGCAGAAAAGGAAACTGAGACTTAGAAATTTTTATTTTTCTAAGTAACTTACCCTGAATCTCCAGCTCCCAAATAGAGGCAGTCCTAAAACCCACATCTTTTGGCTGTAATCCTCAGTCTTTGTCCCAGGGTCCACAGCACTGAGGTCACTGATGACCCAAATGATAATCAAAACGATGACTTCGAGGCTGGAAAGGATTCCAAATCTTCAAAGAGAGATTGTATTTGATCCTTCTATCACATTGGCAATGTGGGTTGGGAATCTGTAAGTTTTTTTTTTTCCTTCCTTTCAGTAATAGCACATGAAACAACGCTGGATACAGAATGTTCCATTTCCTGAACATTCCCCTTGTAAGTCTATGCCTCAGGCATTAACATGGCCCTACATAGATTTGCCATTTGAAGGAAGGAGTAGAAGACCTGTCACAGAAATTTAAAGCAGCGCATAGCAGGAAATGAGCAAACCATCATATGTTGTAATCCTGTTTCTGTCTCCAAGGAGCAAACTTGAAAACAGATGCCTATGGCTTTAAGAAAAACAGTCATATTGGGAGAGTGTTACAGGTGTAAAGGAAGAGAGTAGTTTTCATGCCCTGGTTCAGGGGATCCCAAGGGCCTGGGTCTGTTTCCAACAGCCCACAGTCTTCCATGCATGTGCTATCTGGTATGTATTTATATTGGGTATGTATGATTTGGGGAGGAAACCACGGGTCCCTTCCAGGGAATCTTTGCATCCTTTAACATCACCATCACTTCATCTTGGGAAGGGGTGGGTATGGATTCAGTCATTGCAAAGAGCCCGCTCTACCTCAATCCTCTTCTCTTCCTCTCTGGTCTATTCATTTGTTCCTAATTAAGCAGCATCCCTGTAAACATTCTTCTTGTCCATCAGAAGAAAGACAGGAGCATGAGAGGGTTCTGGTCCAACCTATCCTTGGTCCAGCAAATTCTAGTGGTACAAACAGTGGACAGGCTGAGTCAGCTCCTCTAAGGAGCCTCAGTTCTATGGCATTTCACCTGGACCTCCATCTTGCTAACTTACCTTTTGCAAGACATCAGGCAAATTAACCTAGAATCAGGAGCCTCCAGAGTTCATCTCACATCAATCATTCTCAGTACAGCCAGATGGGTGGGCTGGTTCTCTGTAGTCATGCTTACCATTAACCATCTTCTCTTGAAGATTAGCAGTTATATCTTAAGTGCCATATCCAGTTTCCTCTATCAATTTTTCACCTTCTTTGATGTCTTATGATAGAAGACCCTGTTGGGAAGACCTTGTCCAATCAGGGTCATCCTCCTTCCTCTTGATAGGAGTTTTTAACCTCCCTGACGGTTCCTCCCTCTTTCCTCTGATCACTAGTGTGACTCTAAGTTTTATTCTGGGTACTCTTGTTGCCTCTCTCCACACATTAACTTAGTAAATTTGCCAACCACACTGCTTTAAATCTCAACTCTCGAGGAATGACTCTTGAATCTGTATCTCATGGTTTTCCATGGCAACAACATCCAAGCCCATTAGTATACAAAGGAAAAAGTGAGAGTTGGGGAAAAATTAGAGATAGATTATGTCAGATTCAGAATTTTATAGATAAACCAACTGAGGATTATAGATATGCTTGAGGTCACATAATTTCACTGTGGTGATCTTAACAATTTTCTCTAACGTATCTTCCCTTTTCTTCCATCTCTTCATATTTTTACCAGCCAAACTGGGCTGCTGTAACCTGTTCCCTCCTCCTGACCTGGTGCCAATGATTGCTTATCTTGTTTCTTTCCAAAAATACACACCTTATTGCTACCTCCCCTTGCCTTTCTCTACCAAAACCCTACCCTTAATTAAGAACACATGAAATACTAGTATCTCACCACCATTTCCTTAAGATAAAGTAGAGGGAAGCCTGAATAATCAAAGAAGTGCCAGGATGGCCAGAAGAATGGAACTCTAATGAATCAGCATCCTCACATGTCCCCATGGGACTCACCCATAGATTTAAGGGGACAAAGGCAAGAAACATTCCCCCTACCCACCATGCTTTCCTTCTACTATCTACATCTCCATTGCCACTATTTAGTAAAATCCACAATATCTTTAGCTGACCACATATCAAAAAGCTCAGTGTTCTGTGGGAAGAAATTCAATGAAAGCTTTAAACCATTTTTTAAAAAAAATCCCACTCCAAAACAAGTCCAAAATATCTGTTGGAAATTTCAGAGGCATGGCGAAGGTTTGGACTCTGTTCAAATTCCTTGGACAATGACTTCTTTTAGTCATTATTGAAAACTTTTGATTTGAAGGACAACTATTTTTTATCAACAACAGGAGTCCTCTGCTGTCTCTTGTCCCTCATTCTGCCCTCTTTCTACCTTGCCCATTTGTATGATTGGAATATTCACATGGCTTCACAGTTCTCTTCTGTTCTGGTCAAATTTTAATTGGAATTTAATGTTAAATATAAGTGGTGCCAGAAATATTTTTATATGGTTATATTTTTCTGTTATTAAAATATCTTGAAAGAAAAAATGGAAAACTGGGAAAATCATGGTGGTACATATAATTGCATGGATTATAATAAACATTCCACAAATGAATGTCTCCTTCTAATTTATTATTAATCATCAGGGACACTGGACAAAGAATCCAGTGGCACAAGGTATTTTATTTTCGGGCCTCTTAAAATTAAATTTTGCTAGGTCTATCAGGCTGATTGTGTTAGTTGTCCAGGAAAATTCATATGTAGTGGAGATTTGAGTACAGATGGTCCTCAACTTACAATGGTTTGACTTAAAATTTTTTGACTTTACAATGGTGGAAGAGTGATATGTGTGCAGTAGAGATCATACTTTGAACTTTGAATTTTGCTCTTTTCTTTGGCTGGTCATAGGCAGTACAATCCTCTTCTGTGATGCTGGGCAGCAGCAGGGAGCCACACTCTCAGCCCCATGATCATGGTGATAACCATTGTTCCCCTACAATGTGCTGTGCTGCTAAATTAGGATGTTTGGTAGCTGAAGGGTATTAAATACATTTTTTATTTACAATGCAGTCACATCCCAATAAACCCAAAGTAAATTAAAAATGATTTAAGTTAAGGAGTATCTATACTTACATTTAACTTTTTACACAATAGCTTTTAAAATTATCATGACATTAGTAAAATTACATAGTTCCCCAAAATCAAGTCACCATGGTCCAATGTCTGGCCATGAAACTTGAAGCCATGCTCCTGAGCTTAATACTGAGGCAAATCAGTTAGACTCTCCTCCACTTGCATCAGGCACAGGAGTAGTGGGGCAGGGAGCTGGGACACTCAGGCCATTATTCTATGCCCCATGACCCTGTGTTGGTCTATGGCACTTGCCATACATCTAGCTGGCAGACCTTGTATGAGCTTGTTATGGTTTCAATCTGGAATGTCTCCCAGAAGCTCATGTGTTAGTCAATGCAGCAGAGTTCAGGGGTAAAAAGATTGGAACAAGAAGGCTATAACCTCATCAGTGTATTAATCCATTTGATGGATGGGTAATTTTAATGAACTACTTGGTAATAACTATACACAGGTGGGGCATGGCTGGAGGAAGTAGGTCACTGGGTACATGACACTGGGGACTATATTTGTTCCTGGCCCCTTTCTCTCTCTCTCCTTCCTGGCTGCCATAAACTGAGGAGCTTTCCTCCACTATGCTCCTCTGCCATGGACTGAATCCTCTGAAAGTATGAGCCACAATAAATCTTTCTTTTTCCAATTTGTTGTTGTTAGGTATTTTGGTTAATAGACTGAGCCTCCATATCATATTTTGGTTAATAGACTGAGCCTCCATATCATGTAATTGTGGAATTGTTTCACTAATAATGAGAATACTTTGGGGCTCTGTGTTAATGAGCCCCAAAGTATTCTCATTACCACAATTACATGATATGGAGGCTCAGTCTATTACATCTTGCACATAAATGGGTTATTATGACAATTCAATAAGGCATGAGCAAACTATCTTGAGTCTCATACTTTGCTTGCAAATGGAAATATGTTTGTATCCAAACCTTAAGTACAGTCCCCTTCCCCAGACTCTAATCTCTGGATCATCAACCTTTCAAAAGTGAGTGTCAAGTGTCTAAATTCTATTTTAGTTGAGATAAGACATGGGAAGTACCTGGTCGTGTATATCATTGAGACCTCCAAAATGGCAACATTTATTCCTATTATGAATCCTAAGGGATCCTATTAATTTTTTTGAGTTTCTGAGGATAGGTGTTATGCAAGGTCTTATGCCACCAAAAACTGACCAACTCATCTTCCTTTGCACTTTGTACTTCATTAACTCATCCTACTTTTAAGACTATCTCTGATTCTTGGGACATCCTGGTGTAAGCACATCTGGAAAATCACAGCTTGGGCCTACTCTGTTGAAGACATCTCCTTCACTAAACTCTAAACTCCATTCATGGAAGGGCCTGTGTCAGTCTTGTTGACCCACTTGTTCCCTAGGACCTAGGACAGTCCTGGCACATAGTAGGTTATCAGCATTAGCACACAGTGTGCTGGATTTCTGTCCAGCTATGTCCCAGTCCTCAGATTTCTGCTATAAACACAAGCTGTTCTCATGGACTTACACTACTTGACTCATTCTCTCCCAGGTCATGTAAGGCACTTTGCTGTGGGACAGTGACTTGGCTGAAACTGAGTCTCCCTCCCACACAGTACCTCATGGGAGACACTGAGGGCCTTTCTCTTTTTTGTTCTCAAAAAAGAAAATAAAGGAAAAAATCACATCCTTTGCACATACAAGGCAGTCAAGCTGCTTTGGTGGTCACAGAATTTTCTAGAATGTCAAAGTTCTACAAATGACCATTTCATTTCACAAAGTACAATCAATATCTTGAAAGTAATAATGTTCTTCCAGTGCATTCCATAGTCTGAAATTATGTTCACCATTTTAAAGTAATGAATTTCTGAGATAATCTTTATTGACTTTTTCTACTTTTTGTCTGTGCCTAAGGACAGACAAAAGGGAGCCAACTGTTCCTTTATGAAACTTTGTTGCCAAATACCATTGAGTCTTTTTGATTGTGCAGTGTATGCCCATTGTTAATTAAGCTGATGGTTATCCATAATGGAGTTAACAAGTGATAAGTAAAACTTTGGCTCTGAAGCTTGGGAAATCCCTATTTTCAGGATAGACAGGAAATCATAGACTGGGCTTTAATTGACCTTGAGTTCATTTTTACCTTCCTGGTCCTCTCCTTCACCTTCTATTCCTCCACATTCAAACACAAACTGTACTTGAGTGTAGGTGAGAGAAGAAGAAGAGCTTTATTAAATGTAGGAAGCTATTTTCTCCATAACCCTTTGGAAATCATAGAATTTGGAAGAGAGGAAGAGTTGGGGAGTGATATTGGCCAAATTCTATTTTTATATTGTGTGCATGTGCAAGTATGTAACAACAAATCCTATCATTAAGTACAACTATAATGCACCAATAAAAAAATGTGAAAATAAAAGAATTTAGAAGGGAGCTATAGTCTAGAGTTCCATTATCTCATTCAATTCCATCATTTTACAAGTAAAAAATGTATAGCCCAGGGTGTGCAGTACTAGGACTGGAATCCTGAAGGACCAGTTGGAATTCTCCAGCAAAGTCTGATCAGAGTCCAGGTGCAGCTCTGGATTCTACTGCATAATGCTCAGCTCAGGTGGAGCAGAATCTACAGTGAGAAAGCAATTCATGGTAATTTTGTAAGTTTCCCAATCCCCCAAAAAGGGATTTTAAAAGTAGAAATAGACAAAAGGATGATGATTTCTTAATTTAGATGTTGGATATAAGTTCCTGGTCATAATAGAATTCCTCTTGACTTTAATCAGTTAAATAATTACCAAATTATCTTTGGGCTGATTTTTATGAAGGGTTGAATGACTTAATGAGCTAGGCTTTTTATAGTAGCCGGAAGAGGTTCCTTCTGACTCCTTGTGTTTTGATAAAGTGCAAACACTGTTACAGATCAAAGGAGAGATAACGTGAAGTTGGGATGTGTTAAGGGTGCTACTCGGAGAGCCTCTTATGGGTAATTGAGGAACTGTTTCAAGCTGGACTCTTGACCCCAGAGGCCATAACATCAAGGACAACACTAACCACAGTCTGGGGTGTCTGGATCCTGACACAGCCCTGGTAGGAGAAATGGAACCTTGGCCAAGCATTGGTGAGTATGTGATCATTCTGCCAACAATTCAGAGTACCGACCAATTGTTGTGTCCTTCAGAAAGCAGCCTTCATGTATTCATTCCAAACTGTAAGAAGTTTTCCAAGGTCTCAGAGTTCTTTAAAATTAACATTCTCCTTCTCCTTTGTTATTATTCATATTTCTATTGACCACATTAGAGTTATCAATGCCAAAACTGGTAATCCTGCTAGCATTACAGTAAGCCACATACTCTCATTAAATCAATATTAGTTACAAATAATGCCTCATCTAAATGTTATGTATGCTTGTATTTTGAACAGAAGACCTTGGTTAAAATATCAGCTGTGGGTCCTAGGGAATAATACTTAGGTTTTCAGGGTTGCATTGCAAAATAAAAGTAATGACACACCTATTTCATAAGACCTGTGCTGCTGCTGCTTCTTCTTCTTCTTCTTTTTTTTTTTGGTACCAGGGATTGAACCCAGGGGTGCTTAACCACTGAACCACATGTCCATCCCCCCTTTTTAAAAATATATTTTATTTTGTGACAAGGCCTTGCTAAGTTGCTGAGGCTGGCTTTGAACTTGCGATCCTTTCACCTCAGCCTCCTGAGCCACTGGATTTACAGGCATGTGCCACCTGGTTATGCTGCTTCCTCTTTTTTTTTAATTGGCACATAATTATAATACAAATTTGTAAGATATAAGTGTGATATTTCGATACATGTATATAAAATGTGTAATGATCAAATCAGAGTAACTATCATATTCATCACTTCAAACATTTGTCATTTCTTTGTATTGTAAACTTTAAAAATCCTTTCTTCTAGCTATTTTGAAATATATAATAAATTATTGTTTTCTAGAGGCACCCTGTTGTGGTATAGAAAGCTAGGACTCAATCTAGTCCAACTAGATTTTTGCTTCTTGATTCCAGGATGGGATGTTCATTGTATGAAATGTTCAAAATGTGCCCTTCAATAGATGAATGGATAAAGAAACTGGTATATATACACAACGGAATATTACTCAGCATTAAAAGAGAATAAAATTGTGGTATTTGCAGGCAAATGGATGGAGTTGGAGAACATCATGCTAAGCGAAGTAAGCCAATCCCAAAAAACCAAAGGCCAAACATTCTCTCTGATAAGTGGATGCTGATCCATAATGGGGTAGGGGGCATGGGAAGAATGGAGGAACTTTGGTCAAAGGGGAAGGAAGGGAGGAGATGTGACATGGGAACAGGAAAGATGGTGGAATGTGATGGACAGCAATGCCCTATGTTCATTTATGACTGCACATATGGTGCAACTCTATATTGTATACAACCAGAGAAGTGAAAAGTCATGCTCCATTTGTGTACAATGAATCAAAATGCATTCTGCTGTCATTGTAAACCTAATTAGAATAAATAAATTTTTAAAAATCATTAAAAAAAGAAATGTTTAAAATGTTTTTATTAGTTCATAATAATTATAGTGGGGTTCATGTTGACATACTCATACATGCGTGGAATATAATTTGCTCCATTTCTGTCCCCAGTACTTCCTCTTTTCCCTCCCACTTCCATATCCCTGTTCCTCCTTTCTTCTATTTATTGTTTTTTAAAATCGGTGCTTTATCAATAAACATAAAAATGGAATTCACTGTGATATATTTATATATGTACATAATATAATTTTGTCTATTTGTATGAATTAATTTTTCTAGAGCAATGTACATTTCAAAGAAATGTATATAGCATCTTTAGTAGGTGCTATGACAATTATATTTATAAATTATTTCAAATTTTAAATTACAATTAAACATTTAAGAAAATTGTACCTTGCCCATGTATTAAATTATGTTGTAGTCATAAAAATTTTTTTTTCTTTTGAAAAATCTCAACTTTCAAAGGAGTTTTAAAAGTCTGATCAGATCCATAAGCCTTTTGAGGTAATCAAATGAAGAAATGTACTTAATATTTAGGAGACTACATAGACATTTATGTATAAAATTTCAAATAATCATAATCTTGTGAATTCTAAATTCTTAGGATATTTTACTTTTCCTCTTTCATTAAACTTTGCAAAGATTTTGTTATAAATCATTATCAAGATTCCTTTCCAGGGGGACCTGAGATCCTGTAAATATCTCACAGTGACATTTAGATCTTACATGAATGAATCAAATAAAAAGCTGAGGACAAAATCATTTTTTCTCAACATATTTCCAGTGGGAACATCTATAAAGAAAAACAAATTAGTAAGTGCTAGAAGAGAATATATCCTCAGACCTTTTCTATATGAGTCTGAAAAACTTGAGGAATGGTAAAAAAAAAATTCAGATCTGTTCAGACCTGTTGTGATTCAAAGATTCTATATGAAAATGATAAATTTGTCATTTCTACAGCACTTAAGTTTTACCTTAAAACAGGATCAAACAGATCTGTTACAGAGACTCATGAGGCAATGTACAAATCTTTGAACATATGTGTTTAATGGAGAAGGTACCAGACCATTCATGGGTGTGCAGTGATGCTACTAGTAAATCAATGGATTTTACAAAGTAGGCACAGGGCCCTTTCTGGCTTCAACCTGTGGCTATCAGGGTCTCCACTGTAACTCTGACTGAGAACCTGATATACTAGGAGAATTTTTCACAGCTTGCTTCCGTATGGCTGCCTGGTTTCCCTGGAATCCTCTACTGCCTGGGCCACAGGCTGTGTACAGATAGCACAGCTAAGAGGCTCAGATGAAGTTCCACTTGGGGCCTTACAGAGATTTTGGCCTTTCTTGAGGGAGAAGGAAGAATATTGGTCAATTTGTTCAGAAATTTCTTGCCCGATTTGAAGAACAAAGGGAGATTTTCCTTTCTAACAGAATATCTATCAATTACAGAATATATCAGGAGTATATATTAGTTCTCCAAGCCTGCTGGTCAATTTTTAACTTCCTACCTTTAAAAAAGATAAAAATGTAATAGAGAAGAAAGAGGAGCAATGACCCTACTGTCAAGGAAGTATAAAGAAACTCCAAAATCACAGTGTGGTTTCTTTTGAGAATTAGCATGCATAATACACTATACAAAGGAACCTCACATATACTTACTGGATTTCCTAATCTTTAGCGAGAATTCTATTTTGCAATAGGAGGAACTCAAGTACTGAGATACGAACATGTTCAAGGTCATACAGTACTAATGCATGACGTAAGATGCAAGGATGGCATTTCAACGATAGTGATATTTCCAGTTATTTCAAGCCTCAGTACCATGGGAGGTAAATAACAACACATTAAATAGGATTGCCAGGCAAACAACAGGACATTCAGTTAGACTGAAATTTCAGATAAATAATGAGTAACTTTTTAATATTAGTATGTCCCATGTAATAATTGCTTAAAAATTTATTTTATGCTAAAAATAAAAATTCCGCTCATTTATCTGAAATTCAAATCCAACTGAATGCCCTATATTTTTATCTGCTAAATCTAGTAAACCTAAATTAGCAATAAATAATTGTATTTATTTTATCACCTGTTACTGACTAATCCCTAATGTCTCAGAAAACTTTCATGCCCATGTCCACATAAACATAGCCTTCTTAGCTACTATGTAGCATCCTCCCAGTTCTTCTCTCCTGTTTTGGCTTCTGCTTCCTGAGGCCATGAACTGGTGAATCTTTTGATACATGGGAGGTTTCATTCATGTGCCTCTGTGGTGCATCTCTGACTACATTGTTTTCCTCTGAAGTTGCTCAAGTTGCAATGAGTCATTGCTATACTGGGAAGATAGACACTGGTGGCTTTGGATCATCAAAGGGCTCCCTTCAATATGTGACAGCAATTGACAGCAAGAACTTTGGTGTGGGAGATACGGAAAATCTAGACCTGATTCCATCGCCTCCTAGATGTCTGACCTTTTTTATCTCAATAAGCTTCAGTTTCTCACTGTAAAATGGGATAACATCTACTTCTATACCTACTTCAAACGATTATGATTACTTGAGAACTGAATCAGATAAAGCATGAAAAATACCATAACATCTACCACTGAGAAAATGTTAAGTACTAAAAATAAATTAACTTGAAGAAATAAAACAACTTAAAATAAAGCAAACCTAGGTATAAGATTAATTTAAAAATAATAGCACACCTACACAGAGTTAAAGAAGAATTAAAGTGGAGTCAGAAGTTTTGAAAAACTCTCTCTGATAGAGAATTATTTCTAGGATATATTGGTAAATTGAAAAAAAAGTGTAATAAAGGTCATGTATTTTTAATACATTTTGCATTAGAAATAATGGGAAATAAGAGGCAGAAGTTTGAGATGGTAGACGAAGGACCTCTGAAATACTAAGAAGCAACAAGGAAAATTGTCAAAATAAAATTTTTTTTCATTGCTTTGGGAATTAACCAAAGCCTTGCAACAATCAGTTTATTCAAGAAAAATAGCTGAATCTTAGTAAGAACAGCAAGATTTGTGGCATTTTAACCCATTAAGTCCCAAGTTTTCAGTTCTGTGAATATTTTAACAAAAGTGACACAGATGCATTAAAATTGGTTAGACATAACTAGAGCTTTATACATACTTCCATATGTAAATATATTTTCCCAAAACTCTAATACTTCGCTTATTATTTTTCTCAAATGATTAGAATTTTAAAATTATAATATTTATTTCAAAAGTTACCATAAGTGGTATATATTTCACTCAACTTAAGTTGTTATAGGTGTCCCACATCTGTGTCCCACATCAGGACTTAATGGATTAACTTTCCCTATTCCCACTTCCGTCTCCTCAGCTTTGCAGTAGCCTTGAAAACCAGGAGCTTCATAGTCATTGTATCTATGAAAACCAGTAACCTAATAGCCAGTGGAAGGATCAAATGGGCGTGAAGCACTCTAAAAAGCACCCGCTCCTGGGAATTGTCAACATTTGACCATTATGGAAGCTTTCTGAATGAACCTCATTCATAGATCTTGTCAATATTTGACCTGACTTACAGCTTGATCAGTATGAGAAGCTCTATCCCTTGGATATATATTGAAAGTAATCAGTAAAATTATCTGAATTTGTAGCTGCCTGTGAAGTGATACCAGTGGGGTAAAGAAGAGAGGGGTGGCGGGGAACTGAGTAAAGAAAAAAGGAAAAAAAAGTCAAAAGAAAATCTGGGGAATAAGACGTTTAAGGCATCAATATATTCCTAGGGTCCAGAAGGCCAGATATATATACAAGCCTGTGTATATGCCTAAGACAGACCCAAGATAGCCCTAATATCTCATCTCCAGATGACTTTGAGTTCCAGCATAAGCAAGAAATTGAAACTAAGGCAGTTACAAATTACCACAGCATTGAAGATATGTCACATCACACAGAAAGTCCTTTGGTAAATTGTAGAAGATTTATTAGTTCTAGGCATTTAAGGAAATTTCTGTCAAATCAATACTTGTCCATTAAGATAATAAGTAGTCTTCACTTACCCACAGAAAAGAATTTGGACTTTCTCGAATAGGTCCAGAAAAGTCACCAAACAGTAACAATAACAAAGAAAGAAGAAAGTATGGCCTTTGCATACAGGAAAAAAAAGAGTAGTCAATAGAAATGACCTTTGAGAAAGCCTAGATACTGGATTTACTATACAAATCTTTAAGGCAGCTAACATAAATTTTGCTATGCCATGAAAGTGTTCCTTACAGGCTCATTTGTTCAAGGCCAAGCCCCTAGCCTATGGCATTATTGGGAGGTAGTGATACCTTTAAGAGGTGTGGGGGGGGAGGGAGTGAAGAGTAAGACCTAGTGGAAAAAAGTGAGGTTATTGGGGAACCTATGTTTTAATGGGATTTTGGGACCCCAGGCCCATTTCTTTCTCACTCTGCTCTGCTCTCCAGCCACCATAAGTAAGCAACTTTGCTCTGCTATGCACTCTCCACCACTGCTTTACCAAGGCCCCCAAGCAACAGCCAACCAATAACAGACTGAAACCTGAAACTGTAAGCCAAAATAAATCTTTACTCTGTTATGTCAGGTATCTTGTCACAGCAATAAAGAGCTTATTAACACAAGTAAGTTTAAAGAACTAAAATAAATCATATCTAAAATATGAAAGCATAAGAACAATGTATAACCAAGAAGAAGTATCGATAAAATACATTAGAAGTTCTGAAGTTGAAAAGTCAATAACTAAAGTGAAAAAAATTTGTAGAGAAGCTTAATAACAGCACAAAGTTGACAACAAGAATTAGCAAGTTTAAAGATAGGTCATTTGGGGATTATCTAGTTTGAGGAAAAGAAAGAAAAAAATTGAAGAAAAACGAGTAGATTGTGAAACAAATATTTTATATCGTTAACTATATCAACATATGCATAATAGGAGTTTCAGAAGAAGAAGGAAAGAAAAGGAAAAGAATATTTGAAAACTAAGGGCTGAAAACTTACTAAATTTGATGAAATATAATAATATACACATACAAAAAGCACCACAAATTCTAAGTAGGATAAAGTCAAAGATATCCATACCTATACACATCATGGTTAAATTGCCAAAAACCAAAGACTGACTAAATAAATAAGTCAATAAATAAATAAATAGAATCTTGAGAAACAATGACTCATCACTTACATGAGATTCTCAGTAAGATTAATAGTTGACTTCTTATCATAAACCGTGGCAGCAATAAGGAAGTAGGATGACATTAAAATGATGAGCATGGATGGGTGGAACTCCATTATTCATCAAGAATTTTATATCTACCAAAAGTATCCTTCAAAAACGGAGGATATATTAAGACATTCCATATAAACAGAAACAGAATCTGTTACTAGAGAACATTCTTTATATGGAATACTGAAAATTCTTTCAGACTGAAATGGAAGGACACTAGATGCTAGTATAAATCCACATGAAATAATATGAGCATCAGTAAAGATAACTTCATAGGTAAATATAAAAAGTAGTATAAATGTCTTTTGAGGAAACTCTTTGCTTTTTGTATCTCATTTAAATAAGACTAGGAAGACAACTCACAAAATCTTAACATAATCGAATTGAAATGGTATATTAGAACATATTATTTAACACACAAAAGGATGCAGTAATGGAAGAAAAAAGAAAAGACAAAAAAGCATAAGACATATAGAAAATATGTAACAAAATGGCAGCTGTAAGTCCTACATTCTCAGTAACTATATTAAATGCAAATGTATTAACTTCTCTAATAAAGGGCAAAAATTTTCAGAATGGCTTTTAAAAACAAACAAACATGTTCCAACTATAAACTACATACAAGAGAAACAGTTTAGATTCAAGAACATGACTAGATTGAAAGTAAGGGGTTCGAAAAAGACACACACAAAAATGAATAGAGAGTTCAATTGACTATACTAAAGATAAAATAGACTTTGAGACAAAAAATTTTCCTTGAGACAGAGAAAAACATTTTTATAATAATAAAAATGTAAATGCACCAGAAAACTAACAATCATAAGCATATGTGCATCTAACAACAGAGCACCAATTACATGAAGAAAAAAACTGACAAAATTAAAGGGAAAAGTAAGTCATTCAATAATAATGGTTTCAATACTCCATGTTCAACACTGATAGAATAAATAAGCAGAAGATTAATAAGAAATTGAAAACTTGAACACTATCACTTAAATAATAGGCTAAATAAGAGACATCTGTAGATTATTCTATTCAACAACATCAGAATATACTTACTTCCCAATAACTCATGGAACTTTCTCCAGGATAGTCCATATTCTAGGGCCATAAAATAAATATCAAAAAATTTAAAGGATGAAAGTCATATCAACAATGTTTTCCATGGAATATAATATAAAATCAGTAACAAAAGGCAAATTGATGACTCCATAAACATGAAGAAATTAAAGGACACACTCCTAAATAATGAATGGGTCAGAGAAGAAATTACAAGAAAACTAGGGAAAAAAAACTTTGGAAAGACAAAACCTATCAAAACTTATGGGAATAAATAATAAAAATAAAAAAAGGAAAACATGTAAGAAGATTTGGAAATTACTTAAATATAAGTAAATAAAAGCAGAATACCCCAACAATTATTCACCAAATGTGAAATTTTGGTATATTTCTTTTATGTACTCTTCCTATAAATATCTTTCTTCAATTTTTTCAGAAACAAATGCATAAGCATTTAAAATAAATTCATTTTTATATAACATTATTTCATAATTGCTCTCCTATGGTCTTTCTTAGCATCACTTATCAAGCTTGTACAATATTCCAAAAATGGAGACATATCTACCTAGCTTACTTAACCTTCCCTCTGTAGACAGACATTTAACCAGTTCATAGTTTTTACTATTATGGATAATGAATATTTTTATATAGGCATTTTATTTAAATTTGAATGATCTACTCAAGTGACACTGAATATAAATAAGGTATTCAATTTATTTTGCCAAACGGATTTCTTTCTTTATCATCATTATGATTATATGATTATTATTATTATTTTTTGTTTTGTTTTGATACTGGGGATTGAACTCAGGGGCACTCAACCACTGAGGTACATCCCCAGCCCTTTTTTGTATTTTACTTAGAGACAGTGTCTTACTGAGTTGCTTAGCACCTCGCTTTTTGCTGAGGCTGGCTTTGAACTCATGATGCTTCTGCCTCAGCCTCCCGAGCTGCTGGGATTACAAGCGTGCACCACCTCGCCCAGCACCAAATGGATTTCTAAAGGGTTGTATCAGTTTAAAATATTTTATTCATCTCCCCACATGCAATTATAAAGTTCTCTGCTCCTCATTGTGTCTGGGTCTGGTAATGTAAGATGAATGAGACCCTAACTCTGAGTTTTAGGAGTTTACAGCTTTCTTAGAGATTGAAATGTAAGTAAACAAGTACCCTAAGGCATTATAGGAGTTCTATAGACCTGTGAACAGGATACAGTGGGTTGCTTGGGGCAGAGAATTGAGTCTTGTTCCTCACCTAAACAAGGCATCTAATGTACAATGATCACTTAATAAATAAACAGTTGTTGAAAGAAGATAGTTGAATCCATCCATTTAGTGACTAGTTCAGAACAAGGTTCTCAGAAGAACCTGTGATTTGTAATTGGCTTGTCATTGAATCCTTCATACATTGGCAGTGGTCCAGGGACTGTGCTAAGTGCTAAGGACATAGTTGCTACTGTGAAATTTGCTGCCTTGCAAGAGGGACAGATAATAAACAAGTGATTAAAATAATGGAGGACATGGGATAATATAGGACTGTACAATAGCTGCAAGTCACTTAGCATAAGGCTCAGTGGAGACTTCCCATAGGGAGTGACAGTTAAGGCATAACTTGAAAGATAAATAGTTAGTTAGAAAAATGGGAAAGAAGAAGAAAGTGAAAAATGATTCCAGGCAGAGGCAATCATATCATTCATCTATATGCAAATGAGTGCTTATTTCATGTTTGAGGTGTCTTAAAGAAAGTTTATTTGCTTAGGTATTTTCACATACTCCCAGCCAACAATGTAGTTTATATAATTCTTGGCTTTCTAAACCTTTTCCTTTATGAATAGCATGAAGGTAAAACTCCCCATAGATCCTATCAGTATTCAAATTTAATGGGGTCTAATCTAAAGGGTTCTTTTATGTTGCTCTTAAATCCACCCCATTTGATAAGAAATGTTGTGTGCTATAACAATTATAGTCAAACAAACTGAGCCAGAAGCCATGATATGCTGATCCTGGGGTAGACCTGAGTTGGGACTGAGGCCCTGCCTCTTCCTGGCTGAAGGACCTGGAGAAAACCATTCCAGTTCTCTACCAGCTAACCCTGAAGCATTAGCCTAAGAAGAAAAGACCTACAAGCAGAGGGCATTGGGAAAAGTTTGTTGGCCATGGAACTGTGTAATCCACTCCTAGAGAGTTCTGGGCTGACAGGTGGTCTTTTAAGCAGCCTTACATGCCAGAGCCACTCATCACAATAGGGGGCAATGGCCCACTCATGCCCAGCCCCAGTCCCCTGTGAGTCACGCTATCTTCTGCCTTTGGGGGGAGGTTGTAGCACATGTCTCCACAACATTACATCATCCACTGAAGACAAGGGTCCATAGTGAGTTTCTGCTGGCTAAGTCCTCAGGGCAGGATGTGGTGTTCTTGATAAAGAACATCTGTCTTGGGAGACACAGTTAGGAAGGAATGAAGGCTTTATCTGGGAGCTTGACTGGCTCACTGAGGGAAGGCCAGGAGGTATTTGGTGAAGTAGCGGGAAGGCTGTGATCCATAAACAAGATGGGAGTGGGCTCCTCAGGAGTATATGCCCGTCTGTGGAAATGAGCCTCTTTTCTGCTCAGGCATGGGAGGGAGAAGGAGCCTTGGAAGATGTGCATGTTTATTTGTTTGACTCTATGGATAGACAGATATGGGTACATGTAGACATGTAGATATATAGATAGATACACAAGCATGCTTAGTTTGTATTATGCTTTACTTTATTGCACTTTGTAGATATTATGTTCTTTACACATGGAAGATTTTTGCAGTCCAATTTGCATTCCCACCAGCAATGTATGAGTGTGCCTTTTCCCCCACATCTCATCAACACTTATTATTGCTTGTATTCTTGATAACTGCCATTCTGACTGGAGTGAGCTGAAATCTTAGAGTAAATCTTTGATTTACATCTCTCTAATTACTAGAAATGTTGAACATTTTTTGATATATTTGTTGATCAATTTTATTTCTTCTGAGAAGTGTCTATTCAGCTCCTTAGCCCATTTATTGATTGGATTGTTTGGGTTTTTTTGGTGTAAAGTTTGAGTTCTTTATATGTCCTGGAAATCAGTGCTCTATCTGATGTGCATGTGGCAAAAATTTGCTCCCCAAATGCAGGCTCTCTCATCACATCATTGATTGTTTCTTTTGCTGAAAAGAAGATTTTTAGTTTGAATCCATCCCATTTATTGATTCTTGATTTTATTTCTTGCACTTTAGGAGTCTTGGTAAGGAATTCAGGGCCTAATCCAATGTGATGAAGATTTTGGCCTACTTTTTCTTCTATTAGGCACAGGGTCTCTGGTCTAATTCCTAGGTCCTTGATCCACTTTGAGTTGAGTTTTGTGCATGGTGAGAGATAAGAGTTTAGTTTCATTTTGCTGAATATGGATTTTCAGTATTTCCAGAACCATTTGTTGAAGAGGCTATCTTTTCTCCAGTGTATGTTTTGGCATCTCTGTCTAGTATACTATATTTATGTGGGTTTGCCTCTGTGTTTTCTATTCTATACCATTGGTCTACATGTCTATTTTGGTGCCAATACCATGCCATTTTTGTTACTATAGTTTTGTAGTATAGTTTAAGTTCTGGTATTGTGATGCTTCCTACTTTACTCTTCTTGCTAAGGATTGCTTTGGCTATTCTGGGGCTCTTATTCTTCCAAATGAAGTTCATGATTGCTTTTTCTATTTCTATAAGGAATAATGTTGGGATTTTAATTGGAATCTCATTGAGTCTGTGTAGCACTTTGTGCAGTATGGCCATTTTGACAATATTGATTGTGCCTATCCAAGAGCATGGGAGATCTTTCCATCTTCTAAGATCTTCTTCAATTTCTTTCTTTAGTGTCCTGTAGTTTTTATTGTAGAGGTCTTTCACTTCTCTTGTTAGATTGATTCCCAAGTATTTTATTTTATTTTTTTGAGGCTATGTGAATAGGGTAGTTTTCCTAATTTCTCTTTCAGAGGATTCATCACTGATGTATAGAAGTGCATTGATTTATGGGTATTCATTTTATATCCTGCTACTTTCCTAAATTCATTTATTAATTCCAGAAGTTTTCTGGTGGACTTTTATGAATCCTTCTAAGTATCATGTTGTTGGCAAGTAATGATAGTTTGAGTTCTTCTTTTACTATTCATATCCCTTTAATTTCTTTTGTTTAATTGCTCTGGCTACAGTCTCAAGGACTATGTTGAATAGAAGTGGTATAAGAGGGCATCCCTGTCTTGTTCCTCTTTTTAGAGGGAATGCTTTCAATTTTTCTCCATTTAGGATGATGTTGGCCTTGGGTTTAGCATAGATAGATTTTACAACACTGAAATATGTTCCCACTATCCCTAGTTTTTCTAGTGTTTTGAACATAAAAGGGTGCTGTATTTTGTCAAATGCTTTCTCTGAATCAATTGATAAAATTATAAGATTTTTATCTTTAAGTCTATTGATGTGATGGATTACATTTATTGGTTTCTGTATGTTGAACTGACCTTGCATCCCTGGAATGAACTCCACTTGATCATGATGCACTATTTTTAAAGTATGTCTTTGTATGTGATTTGCCAAAATTTTATTGAGAATATTTGCATCTATGTTCATCAGAGATATTGGTCTGAAGTTTTCTTTCCTTGATGTGTCTTTCTCTGGTTTTGGTATCAGGGTGATATTAGCCTCATAGAATAAGTTTGGTCAGGTTCTCTCCTTTTCTATTTCATGGAATAATTTGAAGAGTATTGATATTAATTCTTCTTTGTACATCTTGTAGAACTCAGCTGAGATCCATCTGGTCCTGGGATTTTCTTGGTTGATAGGCTTTTGATGGTGTCATCTATTTCCTTGCTTGAAATTGATTTTTTTTTAAATATTTTTTCAATTGTAGATGGACACAATATCTTTATTTTATTTATTTTTATGTGGTGCTGAGGATCGAACCCAGTGCCCCACTCATGCAAGGCAAGCGCTCTACCACTGAGCCACAATCCCAGCCCTTGAAATTGATCTTTTAAGTTGTGTGTGTCCTCCTGGTTCAGTTTGGGTAGGTCATGTGCCTCTAGAAATTTGTTGATGTCTTCAAAGTTTTCTATTTTACTGCAGTATAAATTTTCAAAATAGTTTCTAATTATCTTATTTCAATAGTGTCTGTCATGATATTTCCTTTTTCACCACAAATTTTAGTAATTTGAGTTCTCTCTCCTTCTTTTCTTTAGGGTGGCTAAGGGTTTGTCAATTTTTTGGTACTGGGGATTGAACTCAGAGGCACTTGACTACTGAGCCCCAGCCCCAGCCCTATTTTGTGTTTTATGTAGAAACAGGGTCTCACTGAGTTGCTTAGCGCCTTGCGTTGCTGAGGCTGTCTGTGAACTCACGATTCTCCTGTCTCAGCCTCTGTAAGTGTGGGGATTAGAGGCTTGTGCCACTGCACCCAGCTAGGGTTTGTCAATTTTATTTATTTTTTCAAAGAACCAACTTTTTGTTTGTTAATTTTTTGAAATGTGTCTTTTGTTTCAATTTCATTGATTTCAGCTCTAATTTTAATTATTTCCTGTCTTCTGTTTCTTTTGGTGTTGGTTTGTTCCTCTTTTTCTGGGGCTTTCAGTTGTAATATCAGGTCATTTATTTGTTGATTTTTTATTCTTTTAATGAATGAGCTTAATGCAAATAATTTTTCTCTTAGTACTCCCTTCATAGTGTCCCAGAGATTTCAATATGTTGTATCAGAGTTCTCATTTACCTCTAAGAATTTTTTTTATCTCTTCTCTGATGTCTTCTTTATCCATGCATCATTCAATAGCATAGTATTGAGTCTCCAGGTGTTGGAGTAGCTTCTTTTTTTTAAAGCTACCATTAATTTCTAATTTCATTCCATTATGTCAGATAGAATGCAAGGTTTTTGTAATTGCTAAGACTTGCTTTGTGGCATAACACATGATCTATTTTGGAGAAGGCTCCATGTGCTGCTGAGAAAAAAAGTATATTTGCTTGTTGATGGATGGAATATTCTATAAATGTCTGTGAAGTCTAAATTATTGATTGTTTTATTGAGATCTATAGTTTCTCTGTTTCATTTTTGTTTGGAAGATCTCTCCAGTGGTGAGAGAGGTATGTTAAAGTCACCCAGTATTATTGTGTTGTGGGCTATTTGATTCTTGAAGTTGAGAAGGGTTTGTTTGATATACATCGATGCCCCATTGTTGGGGACATAGATATTTAAGATTGTTATGTCTTGTTGATGTGTGATTCCCTTAAGCAGTGTGAAATGACCTTCTTTATCCTTTTTCACTAACTTTGGTTTGAAGTCTACTTTATCTAATATGAGGATGGAAACCCCTGCTTGTTTACATGGTCCATGTGAGTATATGTTTTTTCCCATCTTTTCACCTTCAGTCTGTGCATGTCTTTTCCTGTGAGATGAGTCTCTTGAAGGCAGCATATTATTAAGTCTTTTTAAAAAATCCAATCTTCCAGTCTATGTCTCTTAATTGATGAGTTTAAGCCATCGACATTCAGGGTTATTATTGAGAATGGTTTGTATTCCTGGTCATTTGGTTTATTTTTGGTTTTTAGCTTGACTTGATTCTCATTTTGTTGGCTTTTCCTTTAGTGTAGTTCCTCTCTTTGCAGATTTTCATTGTTGTTTTCATTTCCTTCTCACAGAATATTTTGCCAAGAATGTTCTATAGTGCAGGCTTCTTTGCTATAAATTCTTTTAACTTTTGTTTATCTTGGGAGGTTTTTATTTCATCATCAAATCTAAAGCTTATTTTGCTGGATATAAGTTTCTTGGTTGGCATCCATTGTCTTTCAGAGCTTTGTATATGTCATGCCAGGGTCTTCTAGCTTTGAGGATCTGGTTTGAGAAATCTTCTGGTATCCAAATTGGTCTCATCCTGTATGTAATCTGATTCCTCTCCCTGGTGGACTTTAAAATTCAATCCTTATTCTGTATGTTAGGCATTTTCATTATAATGTGACTTTCTGTAGATCTGTTTTGATTTTGTACATTTGGTGTCCTGTAAGCCTCTTTATTTGATTTCCCAATTCATTCTTCATGTTTGGAAAATTTTCTGATATTATTTCATTGAATAAATTGTTCATTCCTTTAGTTTATAACTCTATGCGTTCCTCTAGACCAATAATTCTTAAATTTGGTCTATTCATGTTATCCCATAATTCTTGGATGTTCTGCTTATGGTTTCTTACCATCTTCACTGTGTGGTCAAATCTATTTTCAAGATTATATATTTTGTCTTCATTGTCTGTGGTTCTGTCTTCCAATTGATCTAATCTGTTGGTGATGATTTCTATTGAGTTTTTAATTTTGTTTATTGTTTCTTTCATTTCAAGGATTTCTGTTTGTTTGTTTTTCAGAATCTCTATCTCCTTATTGAGGTAAACCTTTGTTTCCTGTATTTGCCTATGTAGCTCTTTATCAAAATGATCTTTTGCTGCCTGCATTTGCTCTCTTATACCATCCTTTAATTTACAGAACATTTTAATTATGTACATCCTGAACTCCTCTGACATTTCCTCTGCTGTGCTGGCTATGGAATCTAATAATGTAATGTCTTGGTTTGTTTGGAGGCACTTTCTTCCCTGATTTTTTCATGTTGTCCATGTGTCTTCCCTGCTAGCACTGCAGATCCGAGGTGTTACAATTTTTATCCTATAGGTTATAGTTTCCCTGCAGGGTTCCAATACCTTTCCTTTAAGGGGGAGATCAACATTAACAGATCCCAATACAAACTATATACAGCCTTAAACCAAATTACTCCTAATAAGACGTTTACAGTTTTATTACAATATACAGAAATGGTGAGTTCAATTATTATCTACAATATAAACAGTGGGTTTGCAAAGGGGTCTACAATTTCTGATGGTGGACAATGAGAGAACTGGACTTGGGGTATAGGATGAGATGTTAAGGAGGTAGGAAGTGAGGATATAACATTATTAGATCTTAGAAAGCATGAAAGAGGAATCGAAAGAAGTTGGCTAGTAGAAGGAGAAAAGAGAGAAAGAGATTTTGGGGAGACAAGTAAGTGGGAAGAAAATAGAAAGAGTACAACAAACAAATAAACATAATTAAGAAAAATAAAAATGTAAAAATAGAAGATAAAAGAATATACAACACAACTGTAATATACTATTCAGACATCTCAGTCCTCAATAGCCTAGTGCATGAAAAATACTTGGTTTCACAATGTTGGGGATCTGAGGGCAGGAAAAGAGGGAGAGAGAAAAGAAGGGAAAAAAAGATAATAGGAAAAACTCAAGGTAAATTAAAGGATTATTTCTGTTGGAGTTCAGTATCTTTTCTGTTTCCCTTCTCATCCAGTGGGTGGGGTTGTCTTGTCTGTTGCTTGCTGGTAACTCCACCCTCAGGATGGTGAAGGTTATTAGGGTAGGAGGGTTGGTCTTGGAGGTGGAACTCTTGGAGGTGAGGTATAGCACTAGCCAATCCCAGTTGGAAGATTGCACCCTAAGGATTTCCTTTGGGGTCTGCCCATGTGATGTGAGCACCTGGTCTTGTCTCCTTATATTGCCTGTAGACTTCACAATTCCTGGTATCTAACTTAGTTTCTAAACTGTATCTCATTCACTCCCTCCTTTTCTATTTCCCAGTTAGGAACCTCTCTCTCTGGAGGTCTTGTGGGTTGTGCTCTGGGGTGTGCACACCTGTCATGGAGAGCTGTTCTGCATCAGATAGATCAGGACCAGGCTTTGCAAGCTATGGACTGGCCAGGTAGCTGTAAGCACTGTGTTGGGTTAATGGCTGCAGGAGAGAGAGGGGAGTTGGGGTAACTTGATATTGCTTTTAGGCTCCAGCCGGTGTCCCAAGCGGGGAGTTGCCCCAACTAAAGATGGTGATGGTGATGGTGGTAGCCAGGATAATCCAAGATGGTGACAAAAGTGCCCCAAGATGGAGGCGGTTGCTTTCAGAGATGAGCGTCGGGGCAGGCCGGGCAGTGGCTTTGGGGGATGTGTTTGGAGATGCAGCTCTGTGGCATGCAGTGTTGCAGTGTGCAGCTGTCTTCAGACCCTGCCTGCTGTCCCCAGGCGCAGGCTATAGCATAAAAGGGATTAGGGCAGCGGTTGTAGTGTCCCAAGATGGAGGCAACTGGGGGTGCCCCACATTGGTAGATGGGGGTCTACACTGGTGAGGTAGCCAGGGGTCCTGTGTAGGTGGGTTGCCAGGGGTCCTGTATGATGTATGGGCACTGATCCTGGGGGTCCTGTGTGGGAGTGGGTCCTGTAAGAGCAGGCAGCCAGAGTCCCGTGCAAATGCTGAGGCTGGGGACCCATGCAGGCACATGGCCTGGATTCCTATGTGGGAGCAGCTCTTGAGAGTCTTCTAATAACTCGCAGAGAAACAGTATTCCCACTGCTTGAATCCCAGGTCACGGAGCAACAAGGAATGCAGCCTCCCTCTGGGCCACCATCTTGGATCCCCCTTCTCTCATTTACTTTTTTTTTCTTTTAGTTGTAAATGGACACAATACCTTTATTTTGCTTATTTAGTTTTTTTATGTGGTGCTGGGAATTAAGCCCAATGCCTCATGCATGCTAGGCAAGCACTTTATCTCTAAGGCACAACCCCAGCCGCCCCCCCACCGTTTACTTTTAATTTTTGCTGTCCTAGCGGGTGTGAGTACTATATTGTGGTTTTAAATGGCATATCTCTGATGACTAATGATGTTGGGTATCTCTCTATTGCTCATTGGTCTTTTGTATAACTTCTTTTAGGAAGTGTCTATTTGAATCTTTGGTTCATTTTTAAAACCATGTGTCTTCCTCCTGAGAAAAGTCTTTTATATATTATGAATACCTATCTTTGCCAAATGTTTTGCAAATATTTTCTCCTAATCTATGACTTGCCATTTCATTTTCTTAAGATAATCTTTTGAAGAGAAAGTTTTTAGCTTTTAAAATTGTTTATCAATATTTTCTTTGACAGGTTGTGCTTTTTGTGTCCTAAGAAATTGTTGCCTAATTCAAGGTTGCAAAGATTTTTTTCCCCTATGTTTTACTATAGAAGTTTTATAATTCTAGCCTTATTTTAGATTTATAATCCATTTTGAGGTTATTTCTGTATATTATGTTGGGTGAGGATTGGAGTGCACTTCTCACTAATTGCTATCCAATTTTTCTAATACTATTTGTTAAAAATACTCCTTTTTTCCATTGAATTTTGTAGGCAGTTTTCAAGTCAGTGGATCATATTTGTGTGGATCTACTTCTGGATTTGTTATTATGTTTCCCATTAAACTATGTATCTATTTTTACACTAATGGTGCATTTTCTTTATTACAATTATTTCATAGTAAGACTAGAAGTCAATCCTCAAATATTGTTACTTTTCAAATTTGGTTACTCTGTTTCTTTGCATTTTTCTATGCATTTTAGGACCAGCTTGTATTATTATTGAGGTTCCATTGAAATTATGAATCAGTTTAAGAAGAAGCGATATCTTAACAATATTATGTTTTCCTACCCATGAACATGATATATTTTTCCATTTATTTAGGCCTTCTTATTTTCTCTGGGCAGTATTTTGTATTTTTCATATTAAATTCTCTCCTATGTTCCATTAGATTTATTCTCAAGCATTTTGCTTTTCTTGTTACTATAATAAGTGAAATTAACTTTTTAAAAATAATATTTTTATTTTGAGATCATTATAAACTCAAATGCAACTATAAGAAATAAAACAGAGAGATCCAAGGATCCTTTAATCTAAGTTTCTCCTAACGATAACATCTTGCAAAACCGCAGCATAGTGTCACACCAAGATGTTGATGGCGATAGAGTCACGATGTAGAACATCTCCATAATGTTTTCCTTTTATAGCTATACCATCTGTCCCCACCTGCTTCTCAATCTGTTCTCCATTTCCATAATTTTGTGATTTTAAAAAATGAGATATGTAAAATACATATACAATTTTGGGATTGGTTTTTCACTCAGTATAGTTCTTTAGACATTCACCCAGGTTGCAGTATGTACAAATAGTTTGTTCTTTTCATTGAGAGGTTTTCATGATTTGGATATACCACAATTTGTTTAATCATTTACCCATTGAACAATATCTGAGTTGCTTCCAGGTTTTGGCTATTATATATGAAGATACTATAAACATTAATATACAGATTTTTGTGGGGTTATGTTTATTTTTCTGGAGTAAACACTCAGGAATGCAACTGATGAGTTACATGTTTAGTTTTTCAAACTATTTTCTGGAGAGTCTGTATCATTTTATATTCCCACCACCAATGCATGAGTGATCCTCATACTCTACATTCTCACTAGCATTAGATTTTCACTATTTAAAAATTCTAGCTATTTTGATAAATGAACAGTGATATGTCACTATAGTTTATTTTTTATTTTTATTTTTATTATTATTTTATTAGAGCTTTATAGTTATACATACCAGTTGGGTTCATCCCAAAAAACTCATACATGCATAGAATTCAATTTCAGCTCATGATCCCCCCTTTCCCCTCCCCCATTCTCCTTCCTCTACTCTACTAGACTTCCTTTTGCTCATCTATTTATATTTATATTTACTTATAAATATAAGTTCTTTTTTTTTAAACTTGATTTCTTTTTATTTTTTAGTTTAGTTTTTTTTAATTTGTTTTATTTAGGCTTACATGATAACAGTGCAAATTGATTCATTGTACATAGAGGATAACATAGCAATTCTCTAGTTGTAAGTTGTATAGAATCACAACATATATGCAGTCATACATAAAGTTAGAGTTATTATGACCTTCATATTCCACCACCTTTGCTGTCCCCATGCCCCCTCCCCCCTTACACCCCTGTGAACAGAGAACCACCATTGTTCTCAAGTCCTTCCCCACATTATGGATCAGCATCCACTTATCAACAAGTACATTCGGCATTTGGTTTTCTGAGATTGGCTAACTTCACTTAGCATGATATTCTCCAACTCCATCCATTTACCTGCAAATGCCATAATTTTATTCTCTCTTATTGCTGAGTAATATTCCGTTGTATATATACCACAGTTTCTTTATCCAGTCATCTATTGAAGGGCATCTAGGTTGGTTCCATAGTTTAGCTATTGTGAATTGAGCTGCTATAAACATTGAAGTAGCTGCAGCACTGTAGTACGCTGTTTTTACATCTTCTGGGTATAGACCTAGGAGTGGAATAGCAGGCTCAAATGGTGGTTACATTCCAAGTTTTCTAAGGAATCTCCATACTGCTTTCCAGATTGGTTGCACCAATTTGCAGTTTCACCAGCAATGTATGAGTGTGCCTTTTTCCCCACATCCTCGCCAACACTTATTGTTGTTTATATTCTTGATAATTGCCATTCTGACTGGCTTGAGTTTGCATTTCTCTAACACCTAATAATATTGAACACTTTTTCATGTGCTTATTTACTATCTGTATATACTCTAGTGAAATGTTATCTTCATATCTTTTGCCCATTCTAATTGGATTATTTGATTTTAACTGTTACTTTGAGAATCTTTAATATTTTCCAGATATTTGCCCTGTCAGATATATGGTTTGCAAATACTTTCACCCAGTTTATAGCTTGTCTTTTCAGCCTCTAAATAGGGTCCTTTGCAGGGGCTTACTTTTGATGAAACCTAACCTATCCATTTTTCCTTCTTTGGATCATATTTTTGGCATCCAGTATAAAGATGCTTTTCTTGGACTTAAATCCCCAAGATTTTCTCTTGTGTTTTTGTCTGAATTTTATAAATTTATGTTTTGATAAATGTTTGTTATCTATTGTGTTAGAAATTTCTGTATAACTTGAAGATGTATTAATTTACTTGTTGCCTATGGATAGCTATAGCACCATTTACTGAAAATGTACCTTTCCTCTATTGAATTGTTTTTGCACTTTTGTCAAAAATTATATGGCCACATTTGGGAATGAGTATTTCAGAATTCTCTGTTTCCTTCCATTGATCTATGTGTCTATTCCTCCACCAATAGCATATAGCCTTGATTACTGTGACTATGTAACAAACCTTTAAGTTGAATAGACAGAATCCTTCCACTTTATCCTTCTTTTTCAAAATTATTTTAGCTCTCCCAGCTCCCTTGCCATTCCATAGATATTTTCCAATGCTATTTTTTCTATATCTATACAAAGTTTTCCTAGTATTTCAATAAGAAGTGCATTAATCAAGGACTAATATCTTCATTATGCTGAATCTTCCAACCCATGAATGAGGACTGTACATCCATTGATGTAGATGTTTGATTTTTTAAATCAGCACTGTGTATTTTCAGCATACAAGTCCTACACATTTTGTCAGATTTACATCTTTTATTTTGGAAGAAATCTTAAATGGCATTGTATTTTTAATTTTATACCCATTTGTTCATGTTCATTGATAGTATATAAAAATACAATTGAGTTTTGTATTTTTATCTTGTGTCTTGTGAGTTTGCTGAGCATACTTGTTGAGTCCAAGAGATCTTTTTGTTAATTTCTTGGAATTTTCTACTAGACAAACAGAGATACTTTATTTATTTATTTACACTCTATATGCCTTGTATTTTCTCTTCTTGCCTTATTGCCCTGGCTAAACTTCCAACAATATGTAGAATGAGAGTGATGAAATATACTTGCTTTTTCCTTAATCTTAGGAGAAAAGTCTTCAGCCTTTCACCCTAAGTATAATATTAACTGTAGATTTTTAGTAAAAACTCTTTATAAGATTAAGGAAATGTCTATTACTATTCTAAGAGTTCTTAAGTAATGGATGTTGAATTTTGTCAAATGCTTTTTCTGCATGAATTGATATGATTATTTTTTCTTTAACCTGTTAACATGTCCTCAATACAATAGATTTTTGCATCCATAGTCAAGAAGAATATTGGTCTATAGTTTTCTTTCTTCTTTCTTTTTTTGTATTATTTTATCTTTTTATTATTAATAAAGGTAGTAGTAGTTTCATAGAATCAGAGAATCTTCCCTTTACATCTACTTTCTAAAAACATTGTGTAGAATTGATATTAATTCTATCTTAGAATATTTAGTAAAAATTTCCAATGAAACTATTTGAGTCTGGAGATGAACTTCTGGCCATCATTTAGAAATTATGAACTTAATTTATCAATAAATGTTGTTTTATTCAAATGATGTACTTCATATTGGGTGAGAATGATGGTTTGTGCTTTTTGAGATAATTCATTTTGTCTAAGTTTCAAATTCATATGTGTGGGTTTTTTGTATTATTTCTTTATTATCCTTTTGATTTTTGTAGGGTTAATTGTAACCCTGTTTCACTCTTGATATTGGCAAATTTTTTAGATGGAAACTTAGATTACTTATTTGATAGCTTTTTCTATTTTCTAATGTATGTTTGGTGAGATAAAGTTTCATTCATCATTGCTATTGCTGTATCCCACAAAGTTTATCATGTGTTATTTTCATTTTCATTCATCTGAATGTGTATGTTTCCTAACACTTCTTCTCTGACCCACTGGTTATTTAGGTCTTGGTTGTCTGGTTCCCAAGTTTGAAGATTTGACTGTTTTGTTTCTACTATTCATTTTCTAATTTGATTTTATTGTGGTCAGAGGACATGCTCTTAATGATTTACACTCTTAATTTTTTTGTTTTTCTTTATTCCCATTTTTATGGTTTATCTTGATGTTATTGTGTAGAGACTTAAAAAGAATGTGAATTTTGTTGCTTTTGGATTATAGTCTATAAATGTCAATGAGATCCTGTTGGTTGATGGAGTTTTCTTTTTATATCCTTACTGATTTTCTGTCTAGTTGTTCTATAAGTGTTGAGAGATGTATTGAAGTCTCAAGTATGTTTGTGGATTTGCCTATTTCTCTTTTCTATTTTATTGGGTCTTGCTTCATATATTTTGTTGTTTGGTAATACTAACTTAAGATTTTTATGTCTTCTTTGTGTATTGACCTTTTCATCATTACATAAAGTCCCTCTCTATTCTGATAGTTTTCTAGTCTCCTTTATCTGATATTACTATGGAAATTGTTTTCCTTTGATTAATAGTTATGTGATATATCTTATTCTATTCTTTTACTTTCAACATATCTGTTATATTTGAAGTAAGTTTACTGCAGAAAGCATAGAGCTGGGTCACATTTTAAATTTTGTTACACAGTGATAGACAGCTAACACAATTGACATAATGTCTATGTCTCTACCTTCCAACATAACATAAAACTACATGGAATAATTAGGTGACCTTGGATCATATTATCAGTGAATTTACTTCCCTATAGTACATATATCAAAACTTTCCAGGTTCCTCTCTTGATAAAAAAAATATTTTTCCAGGGAAGCTCTGAGATCCACTTAAAATATCTCCGGTGTAACCTATTCATCATAATGTCGATGGTCCAAGAGACACACACCTAGAATTTTAAGGAAGTGCTCAATAGTGCAGGAAACTAAAGGTCCCAGGAAACCCAGCTCTAAGATAGTCACAGGCCTGTGTCTATAGCTCTCTAGCAGTCATTAAAATTGTTTCTGCTTATTTAGCAAGGCACATTTACCAGTGATTAGGAGAACTCATAAGATATTGCATTCTATTCAAAGTCTTCTTCAGATAAACTCTCTAAAGCTTTGAGCTATATACTTGCTAAGGATTTTTCATTACCCCTTTTCCCCTTGGCACAGTACCTCTGTGTGTTTGTATATGTGTGTGCACGTGTACACAAGCACTTTTTTTTTTATCTTGATAGAGCTAAAGATCTACCAATATCACACATGGAGATGGAACATATTTTTATCAGGGTATACATTGGTTCAAGATATTCCATAATTCCATCTATAGTTTCAAGAGAGTGGTGTAATGGAAAGGCCACAGGTCTGACCTCAAGCCACTCCCCTTTCCAGGCCCAGGCCTTAGACTCCTTTTGAATAAAGTTAAGGGGAAAGGGAGAAAGTCTCTTACTTCCCTTTGACTCTAGCTGACTTGATTTGCAGCTGAAAACTAGATGCAATGCAGCACTTATCTAACTCCCAGAGCCTTCAGAGAGGACATAGAATTATTTTTCCAGCATGATCCATGGATCTTTACCAGTCTTTTTTTTTTTTTTTTTTTTTTGCTTTTGCTCTTTGAAGAAAGTGTGTGTTGGTTGGTGGGGTTGCAGTGGGGTGGGAGTATTGAGCTCAGAAGTTTATGCAACATGAACTCAAAGCACTATTTCTTAGAACAGAGAATGTCTTTGGAAGTCAAATAAACCTTCGCTTTTGAACTCTTTATAAGCAGAAGAACCCTTTCTTCAGTGAAATTTTTATGCACATTCTGATCATACATAAGACAAAAAAGTAGATCCTTGAGCTCCATCTGTTTCTCTGTCCTTCTTTCTTCCTAACTGCCTCCCACCTGGGCCTCAAAGACTCCCAACAGAACTCATACTTCTCAGCACTTGGATGGATCATCCACAACAGAACAAAAGGAGGCTCAGAAAGGCAGGGACTTGCTCAGGACCATACACTCAAGTGTGGAAAAGCTTGAGGTTTTGAATGCCTGTCCTGGGATCTTTGAACACATCATGGTATAATTCTTTTTAATCATCATTGATTCACTGATGATAAAGGGAGTTTTGAAAGTGAACAATAGTCCTCATAGCATCTGTGTTAAGATTCAGAAAGCCACAGGCATATGTCCTTTAACTCACTACATGGGGTTTCCTTTTTCACTCTACTCTAAAGTGCTTTATGAGTTGAGATATACATAAAAGGTGGGGGGGGGGTCTTATTTAAAAGTTTATTTTGCCTCATACCCATTAAGATGGCTGTTACCTAAAAGCCAAAAGATGCTTATTGGTGAGAATGTATAATGCTTTTTGGTGAGAATGTATAATGGTGCAGCCATTATGGAGAACAGTATGGAGGTGTCTAAAGAAATTAAAAATATGATTACCATATGATCCAGCAATGCCTCTTCTGGGCATATACCCAAAGGAAATGAAGTCACCACCTTATAGATATCTGCACTTCCATGCTCATTGCAGTTTTATTTACATAGCCAAGATATGGAAACAGCCTACGTCCATGGACAAATATATATCACCTTTGGAAAACATCAGAGAGTATGTGTGTGTGTGTGATATTATATCACATCATATTATGTATGATATGATATAAATCCCAATGATATAAATCTCAATCTTATAAAAGGAGAAGGATAAATCTGCCATTTGTCACAACTCAGAGCACGTTATACTAACTGAAATAAGATGAATACAGAAAGAAAAATATTATTTGGCTTCTCTTATATATGACATCTGAATAAAAACAAAGACAAGACTGGGCACGGTGGTGCACGCCTGTAATCCCAGCAGCTAGAAAGGCTGAGACAGGAGGATTGAGAGTTCAAATCCAGACTCAGCAATGGTGAGGTGCTAAGCAACTCAGTGAGACCCTGTCTCTCAATAAAATACAAAATGGGACTGAGGATATGGCTTAGTGGTTAAGTGCCCCTGAGTTCAATCCCTGGGACCAAAAGCATAAAAAAGAGAAAAGTCAAGTGTATGTATATATATATATATATATATATATATATATATATATATATACACACACACACACACACACACACACACACACACATATATATATATATAAAGAGAGAGAGAGAGAGAGAATAAAACAGTGTTGATCAGAGGCAGAGGTAGGTTTGTGAAGAGGAAAGGAGAAGATGTAGGTCTGATAACTGATATGCAGGAAGAACAAACCTAGAGACCTAATGCACACCATGAGGACTGTAAGAAAATTGCACTGCATATGAGATCATTGCTAATGAGAGATTTAAACTATTCTTGCTGCAAAAACAAAAAAATATATAATTATTGTGAGATGATGGACATGTTAATTTGCTTCACTATGGTAAGCATTTTATTATCTATATGTAACTTATAATATCATATTACGTACATTAAAATATACACAATAAGATTTATTTTCAAAAGATAAATGAATGTGATTATGTTTCTTTTAAAAAATAAAAATAGACACTGGGCATTGTATCTGTTTTTATTTTTTTTTAAGAAACATAATGCCTATAATCTCAGCAACTCAAGAGTCTGAAGCAGGAGGATCACAAGTTCAAGGCCAGCCTTAGAAATTTAGGGAGGCCCTAAGCAACTGAGCAAGATTCTGTCTCAAAATTTAAAAAAAAAATTAAAAGGGCTGGTGATGTGGCTCAGTGGTTAAGCACCCCTTGTTTCAATCCCTGGCACCAAAAATAAATAAATAAATACATACATAAGTAAATATAAAAATGGAAGTTCAATTCATATGTAACTTTTAAAAGAAAAAGATTCAGGAAGAGATAAAATGAAAACCTTTGCCCTTGCTCATTTGTGAAAATGTTTATGGAGATTCAGCACCACTAGCAGAGGTAGCTCACAAGAGTGTCCAGAAATATGTGGGTTCTTTGGTATGATCCTGGTGCACAGAGTATTTCTGATAAATCCTCTATCAGTAATCATGGTTATATAGCTTCAGGGTCCAATGCTGGATTGCAAAAGATTTCCCTTTTGGACTTCAACTCAACAATAATTCAACAGTGTGACAACTCAGTAGGAAATGGACCTTGAACAAGAGTGATAGGTATCTTTAACTTGGCCAGAGCTGCCCAGGAAACTCAGTGACAGATTAAGTAATCGTATCCTATGGCCTTCTTCTCACATAAAAGAAACCCTCGCATTGTGCAACCCAAGCATATTTTATACAAAACCTTATTCCCACTTTTCCTCTAAATGATTTTTAGTAGTTTTTACCAGGTCCTAAAGTTTTATTCTAGTTACAAATAAACCTTCCATGTCCACTTTATGGGCACACTGAATTTCTGAGTATTAGAGCTGAAATTGACGTCAAAAAATATTTAATTACCTTAATAAAGTTGCTTAGAAAATTAAAAAAAAAAAGATCATTAGATGCAACTCTAACATTTCATAACAAAGGAGTCAGAAGTAGAAAGAAGGGAAATGTCTTGTCCACAGTCCCACAGCAAGTTAAGAGCAGAGCTTAGGAGCAGAACTTCTGTTTTGATATCAAGTGGTTTTCTGTGATTCTATGCCACTTATTTTTATTTTTATTTTATTTTATTTTGGAGCTGGAGATTGAACCCAGGACTTGCACATGCTAAACACATGAGCTGACACTCAGCTACATTCCCAGTCCCACTTCATTACATTAGCTACAAACACGATGAGATGAGGTACTTTCTATATTATTGACTGGTGTAGAATTTGAAGGCTGATCACAGAGACTGATTGAGCACCTACAACGTGCAAGGGAAACCCTTCAATAGGCTTGCAGTCTGGAAGGGAAGACAGATGTTAAACAAGTAATCCTAAATGATTAGGTACACAACTGCAAGTGTGCAAACAGCTCAATGAAGAAGAGTCAGCTGCTATGGGAGTGTTATCTCTAGGGCTGATAGAAGCTGTTTACATCAGAGGTCAAATCTGATTGGTCAATCCCGTGACTGAGCAGTTAAATATGTTGACTCTCACCCTTGGTTATCTCCCAAAGATGTTTATATAATGTGTGCATTATTGAACCATCTGATTCTGCTCCTTTTTGCTTCTTCTCCCGGCTGATTCTACTTCCAGGAAGATAGGTATTTCGAAAGAACTAAAATTCCATGCAAACACTCCTATTCTTTCTCATAACAGCTTTCACAACTGGAGGAATGAAGAGGACATTTGAATCATCTGTCAGTCCATGTGCATCTTTTCCCAAGGATACAGCATGTTGGATATTGGAACCTGATATCCTAGTTCTTAAACTCCTTACCTTTATATTGAAACTAAAGCAGTGACTTCAAAATTGAACACAATTTTGAATATTAATCCATCCTCCTCTCTAACCCCCTCTTCAACCCCCACCAGCATTTCAGCAGGCCATTCCTGTTACAGCTACTCCTGCAAACGCAGTCTCTGCAGAGGGATAAGTCCCACCATGAATCTTTCTGGAAAAGAAGCCCTCATACGCAAATTCCTTGCTTCTAATTCTAGGAATGTGTAAAGAAGAAACAGGAAATTTCTACACATTGAGCTTCCCAATGAAATATGAATCACAGGACATTTTTCTACATGATGAAATTTTGAATTTGGGATCCGGAACCTACCTGGAGGAGCTCAGAACTTGATCCAAGCTACTCTGAGTCTCTTCCCAGTTCACTGTCCCTCCCTCTTGTTCTCCCCAGAACCCCGTCCTTTTCTTTCCCTTCATCCCCAAGTTTATTCAGATTGTTCTCTTCATCCATGACGATTCCCTGCCGGCATCTCCTGGCTTCCCCTAAGCCCTGCATCTTCATGGGTGGGCCTATTGCCTCTCCTGCTTGCCAGCCTTCTCCCCGCTTCTTCCTCCTAACGCCAGTCATGAGAGCTGTACTCACAAAGCTGAAACTGTGCAGGAGAGGAGAAAAAGCAAAGTTCCAGCATTTCCTGTTCTTGGCCAGCAAGTATCTCCAGGAGAGGGTGCTGGCTTGCCTGGCAGAAAGCAACAAGTCCAGAGCAAGTTGGCCTTGACTCAGCATTCAGCCTGGGTCAGTGTTTTCTCTCTGTTGAGAAACTGGGCCAAGTTTGGCCAAAAGCCCATTCAAAGTTCAGTTCTGGAGTATGTGTCTATTCCTCATCTCTGCCTCCTTTCCCCAGAGAGTCCAGGAGACCAGACAAGCTGTTCCCACACCGGGCTCTCATCAGGGTGACTTGACATCACTTTTCCTCTTCAGGAAAAGAACTAGAGTTGAACTTTCCTTTAACCAAATCTAATACAGATTTAGAATTAGAGAATAGCTCCTCTTTTGACAGAATGTTTTACCATGAAGTATTTCCAGTAGAACATGCCTCTGTTACATCAAAAACATGATTCGATCTACAAATGCTTCTTAGCTACTTGCAGAAATAGATTCACTGTGTAAAGAAAGTAAGGCATGCTGTGCAAGCAAGTCATCCTCCTGCCAGGGAGAAGATGCCTCTTCACCTTGCTCTCATCCTGACCTTCTGTCTCACACTGTCTCCAACTCTTCCTGTTGTCTTTTCCTGATCTTCCCACATATCTAAAGCGTGGCTACCAAATTTAACCAACACACTGGGATATAGCAAGGTAGGCCTTCAATATATACTATTAAAACAACCTGATTTGAATTACACATTCAAATAAGCATGGCCCTGTGAAGTAGTCATACAGAAATGTATTACAACGATGCTAATATTACTTAAAACCCCATTTTGAAATTTATCTCCTTGAATTACTTTGGAATTACATCCAGATCCAGTTTATGTGCCAGACAAAAAATGAGACACTCATCTAAAGGCCTTAAAAATCATTGGGTGCATATGAAGAAACTCAGCCCATGGAATTTGTGTATTTGTATTTTTTCTCCTCCAGCATCTACTAGTTGTTATTTCATTCTCTTGTAGAATAAACAAACAAACAAAAAAAAGAATGACAGTTGTTTGATTAATAGACTCAAATGTCTTTATTAAGCCCTTAGACGTTACAACATTGGAGCTATCGTTTATTACACATATACTTAAGTACCAACACCTGTGCAAGTCACTTATCGCAATAAGAAACCCACACCAGTGGTATCTTAATGTCCAATTCATGGCGGAGGTCACTGAAGCTTTAAAATGAAAAGTGGAGGGGCTGGGATTATGGCGCAGTGGTAGCGTGCTCGCCTAGCACGCATAAGGCACTGGGTTCGATCCTCAGCACCACATAAAAATAAAATAAAGATATTCTGTCACCTAAAACTAAAAAATAAACACTTAAAAAAAAAAATAAAATAAAATAAAATGAAAAGTGGATGCCCAGAAGCACATGGTGACATGGGGGTGGAAGAACCTGGGCCCGGGGCGCTCTGCTTTCGAAGCCTAGGCACTATCCACACTCGCTGTGCACGAAGCAGAGCCATGAAGCTGTTTGTTTTCAGAATGTTAGGAATTGCCAGACATTGTCATTATGGTGCCAAGTAAAAGAGCTTTCAGCTTTAACCAAAGCATTGTCCCCAAATCACACACATGCTGAAACTCACACGCTTGACATACAAGAGGTCATAGAAGGTTAGAGGTAGAAGGAAAATGAAATATAATTTAGTCTAAATTCTTATTTTAATTAAAGAGATAAATCTAGCTAGAGAGGTCTCCAGCCTTGTCCCAAACTCCATCAGGAGTGAGCGGTGGGGCAGGACTGATGTCTTCTGTTTCATGACTGGACTGTTCTCCTTTGAGCCAGGTTAAGCCTGCCCTTGTACTTCAGTGTAACAACCTGAAGGTGTGGAGACTTCAGGACACCACCCAACCCAGGCTCATCTCAGGCCTTTCTCAATTAATCATTCTTATGCTTTGGGAAAAATCTCTCCAGGGCCACACACCTAAACATTGCCTGATTGCGTTTTTACATCTAAACCTTCCCATTGACAAGACAACTCCCTCTAAGTAACTGTCATTCTGGAAAACTCCAATAAAGACATCAAAACATAAAATCACACAAAAGAAATCAGAAGGATGCAGGATCCTGAAATCTCACCCCTCTGGCTACTTTCTTTTATGACTTAAGGCCCTGAGCAAGGAGTAGTTTATGGCTTACTCAACTCAGAGCAGCTAGCTAAAGGCTGATCCTGAAGATAACTCTGAAGGTCATTCTTTCAGACTCACAGTTCAGGGTTTCCTGCAATACCCTCGAGTGGTTTCTAGAGCTTTATCCATCTGAGTAAAAAGAATCTTTGCCTGCCATGACTGCAATGCCTCCTGGCCAGTGTTAAGCATCAAGTCCATTCTACAAGAGCAAAAGATTGCTCTGTCAGAGCTGCTCAAGATGCGTCACGTCCTTGAGGGTGTAAGCACAGCAGAACAGGCGTGGCATGGCCATGCAGACGAAAACCACATTTTGGGGACTGGCATTATCACAATACACCTTCTATATAAGAAGAGAATTTTGGTGGCTCAGTGGAAGGTCAGATTTCAGCCTGTTGATATGCACATAGTTGGCTCTATGTGCAGCCTGAGCAAAGCACTATGAGAAACTTCAGAGAAGAAAACAGACCTGTGTCTCTTCAAAGGACATAGAGTGGCTTGTTCATATTGTGTTGTCTCTTCTTCCAGTGTACAGTTAGTTCTTTAAAGGCCAGGACCATGTGACTCATCCATGTGCCCACCACCTGTCATATGATGCAGATGGTTTGCACTGACTAGCGTCTGCATGAATAAGTAGATGCATTTAGTAGACAAAACAAATGAAAATTTAAAATGGAACCATCATTTGTCCCAGCTATCCCACTCCTTGGTTTATACCCAAAGGACTTAGAATCAGCATACTACAATGACGCAGCCACATCAATGTTTATAGCAGTTCACTTCACAATAGCTAAACTATGGAACCAACCTAGGTGTACTTCAACCTAGGATAAAGAAAATGTGATATATACACACAATGGAATATTACTCAGCCTTAAAGAAGAATGAAATGATGGCATTTGCTGGTAAATGAATGGAGCTGGAGAATATCATGCTAAGCAAAATAAGCCAATCCCCCAAAAAACCATAGGCCAAATGTTTTTCTCTGATATGTGGATGCTAATTCACAATAAGAGGTTGGAGCTGGGAAAGAATATAGTTACTCTGAGTTAAGCAGAGGGGATGAGGGGAAGGGAGGAGGAATGGGGATAGGAAGGATAGTAGAATGAATTGGATATTATTACTCTATGTTCATATATGACTACACTACTGGTGTGATCCTATACCATGTACAACAAGAAGAATTAGAAGTTATACTCCATTTATGTATGATGTGTCATAGTGCACTCTACTGCCATGTATAACTAATTAGAACAAATAAAAAAACAAATGAAGTGGCAACATAAGGTGCTTCAAGACTTGCTCTAAAGATAATGCTGTTAACAAGTGCCAGTAGAGGTCAGGCAAAAGAAACAGGTAATGAGGCCTCTCTTGGAAGCATAGGAACTCAATAAACACCAGAAGGATGGCTTGAGTGTGTTCACTAGAAGAAGTTAAGGTGGCTGAATTTCAAGCAGAGAAAAATCATGGGAGGGGCTGGGGTTGTAGCTCAGTGGTAGAGTGCTTGTCTCACACTTACGAGGCCCTGGATTGTATCCTCAGCACCACATAAAAATAAATAAATAAAATAAAGGTATCGTGTCCATCCACAACTAAAAAATATTTTTTTTAAAAAATCAGTATTCTTTAAAAAAGAAAAAGTCATGGGCATGAATAAATATAAATGCAAACTAATGACATGACCAGCAGCAAAGCTTGGACATCTCCATCTGGCTGTCCAAGACAGTTTCCTTCAAACCAATATGCCCAAAAATGAATGTTTCATATTTCCTCCCAAATGACTTCCTGTCCCAATTGGACTGTCTAAACCAAAAACCTAGAGGTCAAATCTCTTTCCATCTCAACAAAGCTGGCATTAAGGTGAGATGCATCTGTCTTATAAATATTTCTTAGCTCCATTTCCTTCTGCCCATGAGCACATGCATGCTCCAGCTCCAGCTGGCATGGCCTTTTACATTGGCACAGTTTCTAAGTGGTCACCTGCCTCCAAATTGGCTCTACCCAAATCATCCGCACAACAATGTGCTCATTTAAATCTTTCTTCATTCCAAAAATGTTATATATAAAAGTTACTATGCCATGTAAGAAGGTATTATAGAAATAGATGTTTGTACATTATTTTACATACACCTGTGGATAAAAATGCATATGTGCATATATATGTATATGTAACTATGATAGAATTGCTTAATGATTTTTTTTTTGGTATAAGGGATTGAACCCAGGGGTGCTTAACCACTGAGCCACATCCTCAGCCCTTTTTTATATTTTATTTAGAGGCAAGATCTCACTGTGTGGCTTAGGGCCTCACTAAGTTGCTGAGGCTGGCTTTGAACTCACGATTCTCCTGCCTCAGCCTGCTTAATGATCTTAATTGCTTAAATTATGTATGTGCAAATATATAACATATATAACACTTTATATAGGTGTACAAACACATATATACATATCAATACATATATACAGTAGTCTTCCCTAATTTATGACTATGTTTTCTACAGTTTTACTTATGGTCAACTGCAGTCTGAAAACACGAAATGGAAAATTCCAGAAGTAAATAATAGATAAATTTTAAATTGCACACCATTCTGAATACTGTGATGAAATTGCACACCATCTCACTCCACTCCATCTGTGATGTGAGTCATCCCTTTGTCCAGTACATCCACACACTAGTCACTTAGTAGGCTTAGTAGCCATCTTGGTTAACAGATCAACTATTGAGGTATCCAGGGCTTGTTTTCAAGTGACCTTACTTTACTTATTACTGGCCCTAAAGCATAAGAGTAGTGATTCAAAGGAGTCACCTGGGCAGAAAGAATGAAAAGCCAAACTAACTCTGGTACCATGTGGGCAGGGTGCATGGTGATAAAACATAGGGTATGTAGAGTCCGGTACTATCTGTGCTTTCAGGCATCTGTTGAGGGTCTTGGAAAGGAAAAGAAGTGTACTGTGTACACACATAACACACACACACACACACACACACACACACACACACACACACACGGGTGAATCTATATACCAGAAAGTTAGGGAGAAGAGAAAACTAAGAATAGAATAAGATAAGCCCAAATAAAAATCTAGAGTACAAATATGTATGCTGTTAAGTTCTACTTGGTGGCTAAAAGGAACCTGTAACTTCAACTCTAAGTTCCTAGTATTCAATAAAAAGAATAAAGTTTGCATTGCTAATAAGGCTTTTAAAAAAATGATGCTCTCTACAAGGGGAAGCAAAACATTTTTTAGCAATAAAATATGAGAAGAATGTTTCTCTTGAGACTTCTTCAAGAGGGCATTGCTTGACGTTATGGATGAAAATTCAATAACATCCTTAGAGCAAAGACAACAACAACTATTATATTTAAAATGCTATGTCTTTATACAAGCTTAACACATAATAACAAAATTCTGTCCAAAATACAATTGTAAAAAGTGAATTTAAGCAATTCAGACTAATTCTGTTGTTCTCTGGTGGTCTCTCTCCACCTGGGATGGGAGTCACTGGATTATTTGCATGACTATGACTAACATATGCTTTATAAAGTACTTTATCAGGTTTGTTTATATAATTGACTTCCTGATAAAAGTTGGATGCTATAGTTTGGTTCTTAAATATTGCCCCAAAGGCTGGTGAGTTAAATAAAGGTTTAGTCCCCAGCTTGGCATTATTGGGAGGTGGGGCCTAGTCTTTGATCAGTGGGGGGCATGTCCTGGGAGGGGATTGTGGGATCTTGGCCTCTTTTCTCTTGCATCCAACCATGAGGTGAACAGCTTTGTTGTGTTATGTGTTTTCCCCACAACCCCAAGCTAGGAGGCCAACTGACCAGGGACTGAAACCTCTGAAGCTATGAGACATAATGAATGTGTCCTCTTTGTAAGTTGATTATCTTGGGTTATTTGTTACAGCAATAGAAAGCAGAGTAACACATTGGGGCTTATGCTAAAGGAAAATGAAAAAAATATACTCTATTCGTTCTAACATAAGATATTTAAAATATTCACAGGAAAAAAAACTAGAAACAAAATACATCAAAATGTGGGATTCTGGGTGATGAGTATGCATGTAACTCCCCACCATCACCTTTATTTTTGTACCAGGGATTAAACCCAGGAGTGCTTTACCACTGGGCCACATACCCAGCCCTTTTTTTGGGGGGTACTGGGGATTGAATTCAGGGATACTTAACCACCGAGCTACATCTCCAGCCCTATTTTATTTAGAGACAGAGTCTCACTGAGTTGATTAGTGCCTTGCTTTTGCTGAGGCTGGCTATCCTCAGCAAATCACAATGGCTGAATTCATGGTCCTCCTGTTTCAGCCTCCTTAGCCACTGGATTACAAACATGCACCACCAAGCCCAGCATTCTCAGCCCTTTTAAAAAAATATTTTATTATAAGACAATGTCTCTTAAGTTGCTTAGGGCCTCACTAAGTTGCTGAGACTATCCTTGAGCTTGTGATCCTCCTGCCTCGGCCTACGGAGCCACTGAGATTACAGGCATGCACTACTGCTCCTGGCATAACTTTTTTCTTTTTGTTATTTATAGTTTTCTGTACATTTTAACAGAATTATTTTGGCTTCTGTGTTGAGAACAGACCAAGACTGGGGAGGGCAGAAGGATGTGACCAGGCAGGAAGCTTCTTATTGGCTTCATTTTCAGAGAAATGGGAACTAGGCATAGTATTTATTTAACTAAAATAAATTTTATTTTAATAAACTTTAGCATTAGCAAAATTTTAAGTAAAAGTTTTTTAAAGCATTATATACCATGCAATCTCAGCTATTTTAAAATATGGTTACCCAAAAGACCAGAAAAATGTCTCCCAACATGTTAGCAATTACCTCTGCATGATGAGTTTATGTGTAATTTTGTTATTATACTTTTGCATGTTAGTTTTATAGATTAAAAAAGTGAAAAAGTTAGTTTTCTCAAAAGATACTTCTAACATAAAAAGGGGAAAGTGATTCGCCCAGAACTTAACATGTTACTCCTAAAAATTAATCCACTGGGTGACTCCTTATTGCCTATGGAATAAAATGCAGGTCCCTAGTGGGAGTCAGGAGGCCCTGAGGATCTTTGTCTGCTTTTCCAGCTCCTCAGCTTCAATTCCCAGCCTGTCAGTGCTTCCAGACTTTAGCTGAATGCAGTCACTCATGCATAATGTGGTTACCCTGCAGCCCACTGTCCCCTTCCCTGGAAGCCTCTCTGGACCCCTCCTCTCTGCACACCCACCTCCAGTCAGTAACCCTTATCAAATTGATTTTAAATTCTGGTAACTATCTGTATTCCTTCAATTAAGCCCCCTGTGTCATTCATCCTTGCTTATCCTGGCATGAGTATTGATGTACACTAGGGGGTTTTCCACAATTTTTTCCACATAGTAGATTATAAGAGCATCAGAGGCACCATATTCCCACGTTCTTCCTAATATGGCTCTGGCTGCACCATGTGAACACAGACAATATCTGACTCAGGATGGAAATCTTTTGTGTGGAGATATGGTTGGTAGTCACCTGAGGGGTCTCCTGGTCCTCTGTTTGCCTCTCTGCTCTCAGGTGCTGTATGTAAACAAACAGTCCAACTACTTCATTTGCTTGATGAGGCAGTAAGTGTCCAGAAGATATGTCTTACCTAGGAACCCAGAGCTGGTAGGTGTCTCTTGTGTCCTTCAATCCTGGCATATTTTCTACCACATCAGGGCTAGGCGAGTGATTCCATATAACACCACAAGCAATGAAGTTCTTATTTGCTCTGAATATGACATTCCAATATTAGCTTTGCTCTTACTAGCATCAAGTCTCTGTCACCACAGAGGGGCCAATTTCCAATTTAATCCAAGGTTTCCCCGGTGGGAAAGAGCACTTTGTGTTCACCAGAACCCATTCCCTCCTCTTGCTTGGCTTACAGCTAGATCTGCTATTATATGACCCAGCCTTCCTAGCAGTTAGCTGTGGCTATGTGACAGTTCTGGTCAGTGACATGGGAGTAGAAGTGATCAGTATCACTTTTAGGGCTGGCCCGTAAAAATCTCCCATAGATGACTTGCCAGCCTCTCTCCTTTATTTCCTAGCGAGCTACTGACATCCAGGATGAAGTGGGAAGCTCAGCACAGAAGAGCCACCCTCAGCCCAGGTCCCTGAATGACTGTGAGGAGCAGAGCCCCTTACTCCCATCAGCCAATTACTGTCTGGACAAGAAACAAATTTCTCTTGTGTAAAACCTCAGAGATTTTAGATTCATTAACAGCTTTAAGAATTATCTTCACTGGCTCTGGAGGCTGAGGCAGGAGAATCCAAGTTCAAAGCCAATCTGGGCGACTTAGCAAAGCCCTATAATTTAGTGAGACCCTGTCTCAAAATACAAAATAAAAAGAGCTGGAGACTTAGCTCAGTGGTTAAGCACTCCTGTGTTCAATCCCTGGTACCAAAAAGTAAAAAAGAAGAATTCTCTTCACTTTTATTTCAGTCCACACATTTGCCATACTCTGAGCAGTGAAGAGCATATAGTATGGGATGCTTAACTTGACCTCTTTGAACATGATCATCCATAGGGTCAAGTTTCCTCCAAGGGAGAAAGATCACAAGTCCTCCTTGTTGGCACTTTGATCATACAAACCTGGAACAAAAAGTCATTGTTATTGGCTAGTTTATACACCTAGTCATGGCTGTACATAGACTTTCTTTCAGTCCAAGTGTGCACTTGGCAAAAGTTTTTTTTTTTTTTTTTTTTGGTAAAAGGCCAAATAGTACATATTTTAGATTTTGGGATCCATGTATAATCTCTTCTTTGTTAGATTGTCATTAACAATCCTTTACAAATACAGATAGAAACCATTCTTAGCTCATAAGTCTTATAAAAACAGGCTGCCAGCTAGATTCAGCCTGGTTTGTTGTTCATAGGCTGCAGGCCAGATTTGGCCCACAGGACCCCTGTCCTAAGAAGGCCAGCAACCCCATACTCCCACACCCTTGCCAGCCCCTTCTAAAGCAAGCGTTCTCCTTAATGTATTGCACATGGAGCTTCTCAGGTATAGCTCCTCCATTATCCTAGCACTTCCTCAAACACAGGTGTTCACCTCTGTCCCCAAGGCCATAGAAGCCTACATAAAGAATTCTCTTGAGAAATTTTGCTGAGTAAATAGATACACAAATATGTATTCTAGAAAGTATTTTTAGTCCCTCATAATTTGTGTATGACAAAGGTGGCTGTTAGGAGAAGCATAAAGGATCTACTGAACTTCTCTCTCCAGCCAGTCCTCAGAGATCGGTCGGATCCTACATATTGACATCAGAGAGTGTTATGCTTTAGATGTTAAATGTCCCCCATAGGCCATGTTTTGAGGTCTTGGTCACCAACCTGTGGCACCTTCATGGAACCTTTAAGAATAAGCCCTAGTGGAAGGAAGTTAGGTCACTGGAGTGCCTCGGAAGGAACCCTTGGTGCCTTCCTCTTTGCTAGGAGGTAAGCCACTTGGCTCTACCGCATGCTCCCTGCCTTGATGTTCTGCCTTACCACAGGCCCAAATTGATGGGCCAAGCAACCATGAATCAAATTAAACTTTTCTCCTTTAAGCTGATTGGTCCTGGGTACTTTGTCACAGTGATAGAAATCTGGCTGACCACAGGGAGAAAAGAAGGAATACATGACAGAGAACAGACTTTGTAATTCAAAAACAATTTTAAAAGACCTAAGTCTGAATCCTGGCCCTACCGTTTGTTAGGCGTAGGACATTGGAATGCCTTGGCAGGGATATTTCTTTATCTGAGTAAAGGGGATATTTTAATCCATTCAATGGCTCCATCTCAAGGGACTAAAACAGTATTTTCCATTTAACAGGTGTTCAAAAGATAGTGAGGATAATAAAGGTATTAACCCTGGGGACTACTGCCTCCTGATCAATGTGGCCCCCAGAGATCCTGAAAAGGCAGCATTTGGATAACAATGTTACTGATCTTCACCAGGCTTGTTCTAGAGCAGTGGGTCTCATCCAGGGGTAATTCTACACCCCATGGGACATGTGGCAATATCTGGAGATATTTTTGATCACCATGACTGGAGGGATGTTATCTAGTGGGTAGAGGTCAGGAATACTGCTAAGCCTCCTACAATGCACAGGACAGCCCAGTAGAGCAAAGAGAAATCCTTTCCAAAATATCAGCAATGCACAAGTGGAAAAACCCCTGGGGTACAGCATGGGTTCTTTCCAATGCTCATGAGAAGAGACTCTAGGCACCTCTGATGGGGATCAGCAGGGTTGCCTGGCCATGATGCAGCCTGGGGAGGTCTTATATTAAACAACCCCAATTATTGCCTAGTCTCTAGGAAATCCAGCTTGGGCACCCTCCAAGAAAGGGATGGGTTCTGGATGCCAACAAGGTGGCATGCATCACAGGGAAGATGGAGGCAAAGTTACCCTGGTGTCATCAAATCACCTATGACAGGATAGACATCTTTTACCATGGAAAGCCATCTCTAAGCTCAAATCATGGAGACTGGAAGAAGAAAGCTTGTCAGAAATGGTGCCTTGCGTTTGCTATGCCGTTGACTTTTACCTTACCTTTGAAAAATGATAAATAAAAAAGTGCCCTCCACCTTCCTCTTTGCAAAAATGGAAACATACATTTAATGAGCTACTACTTTCAGGGATGGTTTTCAGACTGAGTATCTGAGCTTGCCACTTCCTTGAGCCTTAGACTCCTCCTGAGGAGTTTTTTTTTCTCCATAGGAAAAAAAAAACCTGATGCTGGAACATCACTGCAAGGAGCTAGAACCTGGCTCAACACAGCTGCTCCAAGATCTTGGAAACTCAATCAGCAAAGCTTCAACTTTGGGAGTTTCTTTTGGTAAATACTAGATCTTTAAACTTTTGGCAGAGTTTATTGTGGAATAATTCCATGGCATCTTGCATTCATTCCCTAGAGATTAATTAAACACCTATCAGTGGTCAAAAACGTTAGTTCTGCCACGTGTGATGGCACACACCTGTAATTCCAGTGGCTCAGGAGGCCAAGGCAGGAGGATCACGAGTTCAAAGCTAGCCTCAGCAACTTAGCGAGGCCCTAAGCAACTCAGTGAGACCCTGTCTCTAAATAAAATTACAAAATAGGGCTGGGGTTGTGGCTTGGTGGTAGAGCTCCCCTGATTCAATCCCCAGTCCAAAAAAATAAGTTAGTTCTGGGAATGCAGAAATTAAATGAGTGAAAGAATGCCTTGGTTTGTACAATTCAGTATGAGGGGTGGTGGGGTCCGTAGGGTACCCTCCATGTGCTAGTGGAGCCACCCACAGAACAGGCTGTAAAGAAGGTAGTGGGAAGAGAAGTTTGGAGACATTTCCAGAGGAAATAAAGGCTCAGCGGGACCCTATTTTTTTCTCTCCCCTTTTCTTATTTTTATTGTTGCCATTTTCCCCTAGACTTCTCCACATCTGTTCCATTCATTGGGCAAATTTGTACATCTCTCTCTAACTTCTTTCAAAGGAGTTCCTTATTTAATGAAAGAAGGAAGGAAAGAGGGAAAGAATGAAGGAGGGAGAAAAGGGTGGAAGGGGGAAGGACACGTGTGGCAGGTTCCTGGCAGCTGCCCACTAGGGCCTCGCTCACTGGCAGCCCTCACCACAGCATCTGAGATCTCCACCTTGAGACCTTTTCTGGTTCAGAGGATCTGCTGAGTCTGCATGCAGGACAAGGCTGGTAGTGCCCGGGGGTTGATGTCCCTGGAGTAACCTGCAGTCGATAGCCAAGAGAAATCGGTGGATCAATATCCTAGTTTCCTTGCTCTTAGGGAAGGAGAACTCTGGATGTGTGCTCTGTTGTCTCCCAGATGTCCCAGCTGCACACAGCAGTAACCTGTTCCTTAACACACTCCACATTGGCTTTTCCCTGCTTCTGGCTATGGCTCCCTGGGTCACCTGTTCTTCCTGCTACTTTTACTCCAGTCCCAGTCTCAGGGTCTGCTTCTGCAAAACCCAGACAAAGATAAAGCAAGTGCCAGTAACTCACACTTGCCTGGTTCCTGGGGTTCCACCAGCGTGTGCACCTTTGATAAGATTGTTCTCATGTCGTCATACGAAGTAGATGTCTACTCCTCAAGAAAGCCCAAGCGGTTGCAAATGTCCTGAAAAGTTAGGGGTCTATACTGAAACAAGGTCACTTGACATGCTTATGTGCAAGGAGTCTCCTCCGGGGACCGATGTGCTGGTTAAGGGGACCGATGTGCTGCTCCCACTGAGGACGACTTCTTGGAGACCTGTGGATGTGGCATAGGCAGAAAGCATCCCAGAGACTTTATCCACACATTGGGCATCTGGGCTGGTACTTCTTAATACAACTGCACCATATACAGTTCAGATACAACTGCCAAGGATAGGTACAATCAATACTTCCTGATGTCCCCACTGGCAGTCCAGAAGTCATTATAGCTGGTTCAGAATCTGTGATATATCTGTGAGCGTGTATGTGCAGACTGTGCACGTCTGTGCACAGGGAGGCATCTTGATGACCTAATCATGCTTTAATTAGGCTGCTATTCAAATTAGCTCGAATTCTCAGAGCTGGTGAAGATGCAGTGGATGGAGTAGCTGATGATGGGGAGAGACAGTCCATGATTAAAATGTCACATGGGATAAATGCCAAAGCAAAGGTCCCACCCTGGGAGACTTATGAATTGACTGCGCCCTTCTCATCTCCACCCCCTCAATCACTGCTGATGGGCAGAGGGAAACCATTTTCTGCCATCTGGTTTTTGCAAAAGTCAGGCAGTAAGCTCCTGGGGACAAGGATCTTATCTTGTGTAGTTAAGAATGAGCACATGACTGTGTACACTCAACAAGCCCTATTAGTACTGAATGCAATCATAAAAATAGCCCAAACTGGATATATGATAACGTCAGCTCAAACCTTAGTCATCGTGTCTGAAGGGCACCAGCTTCCCCAGGCTGGTGCCTGATGTCTCGCGAAGGAGCCCATGGGCTGCTAAGGCAGCCTGGCTATTGTGAAAATCACACAGTAGTTCCCAGGATCCTAGAAAAACAGCAGTGAAATCACAAATTTTTTTTCCTTGGGGTTTGACTTTGGCACTGAGTTCTTTTCAAATGAGAACTATGCCAAACATCTTGTGTGAACCCTTCTGCTCTGCGAGCATGCGGATGACCTCTCTGAGGCCTGCCAGGAGGAGGACGAGGAGAGGGAAGGAAGAGTGTGGGTGGAATCACGCTGGGTAGAAACCCTTTCTCTGCAGGCAGGAGCCAACTCGGAGTGGTATGTGTCAGCAGGACATGGACCAAACAACTCGTAGTGCCCAGCTAGGTGTCCTGGCCCTTATGGCCCACTGGCTCCAGCCCCAAGGCCAGGCCTCTTCAGCATTGGTAGCAGGGGAGTTTTCTCCTCGAGTGAAAACACAGACTATGCCTTTTTATTTGGGGATCTGGAACTGAATTCTCCTTTAGGACTAGCTACGAGATCACTAGAACCCAATAGGAAAAATTTCGAGGATTGTGAGTGGATTTGTATAGAAGCACATGCTGGTGGAGCGTTAGGATGATGTGGAATAGGTATGTCCAGGGGCCAACCTGGCACCAGGATTTCCTAGGAAGAAGTCCCCTAGTGAGGAAATCCCTTTTATTTTTTCTAGGAGCAGCAAACAGTGACTGCCACACGGCCTTCCTGGGATAATGAGCAAGGGCCCGAGGCGGCGGGAAACCAAGCTCTGCTGAGAAGGCATGACAGTGTGAGGACAGAGAGGAACAGTCCTCACAGGAAAAGCGCTCCCTAGGACAAGCCCTGCCCAGTTCCCAACCGGCTCTCTGGCTTCCAACTCTCAGCGCCAATGCTGTCCGTCTCCGACTGCAGGGAAATCATCCTCTCTAATTCCCAGAGCAAATTGTTCCTAGGAAAGAGCAGAATCTTGGGAGGAAATCACATCATCCACAAGGGGAGAGCCAGTTCCTTTGTACTATTTTTCAGGGCTGCCTTTGGAGCCAATAATCTGTCATTCCTTGAATAAACAAGCACCTTATCGTATCACAAACATTTATTTAACCCTTTTCTCCTGCAATTTTACCAGCAGGGAGAAAGCAAGCGGTTAGCGGGGCAGCCAGAGCCCTGTGGCAGAAATGCCAAATTCCCTGAACGTTACACCCAATCTGTAAAGTGTCAGGCAGCCTTTCACTCTGCTGTCCATAAAACGCCAGAGCCGGTCACCCAGCCTCAAGCACCACCTTCCCGCCTCCATCTCTACTCCCTGTCCACCATCTCCATTAATACCCCCCTCTTTTGCAGACAGCCCCTTAATTCCATCCAAATGGAGTCTGGACTAATTTGTTAGGTTCTTTAGGGGCTGATGAGGGAAATGGAAGGGGGTGGTGGGGGGACAGACAAGCTAGTGTTTACATTTCTCCCTTTAATGACAATCCACTTGACAGACAGAGCTGGTGAGTCCCAGTATTTTTTTTTTTAAGTGTGTGTGTGTGTGTGATTTTTTTTTTCCAAAGGCATATTCTTTGACTCTGACATCACCAGAAAAAATGGAACAAGCAAACTGTAAATTCCTCCAAGCTCCCACAATCTCCATTTTTCTGTCCGTGGATGGATTTTGTTTTTCTTTTCTGGTGTTGCTCCCACACAATGGGGCCAAATCTTGTTCAAGACAAAAACATATAAATAGAACATGCATGTGGTATGCAAGGGAACTGGTAGAAACCAGAGAGACTGTTTGGACAGGCGTCTGAGGGCTGCTGAGGGACCTTGGGGTCTTAGCCTGAAGGGTTCAGTGTCTGCAGGTCCCCCAGGTTACAAGTCAGAAATGTTGAAACTGTTTTCATTCTTGGGGACACACCAAGAAACACTGGGATGGGTATAAATTTAAAATAAAAATGTAAAATACTGTGTGTGAGTGTGAGCAATAGTGTATGTGTTGGATGTGGGATTCCTGCAATCTGGATTAAGAGGAAGAATGTGTTGTCAAGAGCTAGTGGAGTTGGGTTCCTTTTTATCCCCCATAAATGATGCTAAGATATAGGTAGCATCTCACATTCTGCATCCATCTCATTGGCTACCATGAATCGGCTGAAACTTTCGTCCAGCCTGTTTTCCTGTACGATGCATTCGTGATTGTTTCCTTCTCAATCATCCTCCAACACAATCCTCCCCTCTCACAACCGCACACTACGGCTCCAGTCAAAAAGTCTTTTATCAGTGCAAGTTTGCACACAGTAATGCATGTAGACCCTGAATGGTTATTTTTGTTTCCAAGTCTGGACAGAGAATCACTTGTTCAATTTCCTGCTGGGTTATATCAAGGGGTTTTAACATGTAAATCTCTGATAAGGAAACTGACTAATTTATGGGGGTTGCCATCTGAATTGCTGTTGGGATTGCCTGAATATGTATATATTTTTGTCCCCTTTACCCTTTTCTCTTTCTCTGTCACCATCGTCATTCCCATACTGGTACTATGGAATGCTTCCTTATTCATCACATGTTGAGACTATGTTTTTATGCTAAAACGGTTGATTTTAAACAAAAACAAACAAAAGTCCCCCTCATCCCTGAAGTTTGTGTGGGAGTTCTGTTTGTTTGGATGTCTGTGTTGTACAACCTGGATTCAAAACAAACATGCCCCCCTGGGCTTTTTTTTTATGTCATCTTCAACAATCACAAGACTTAACAATGAAAATGATCTAAACTGCTTCTATTTTATTGATACACTTTAGCCAGCCTCACCCTATTCAGGTGGTGGAGTTTTGCTCTCAGATTGAAATCCTATCAGCTGTTTGAGCATGTAAGTCAATCTCTGTGTGGTTTTCCATTCAGCAACTTGACCAAAGAAGCAGATATTTTCAAATAATTGTTCATTCTATGCCTGAATATATACATGGGGGCATATTTACTTAATGTGAACCTGTAATCAAATATCTTGTTCTGTTTTCACAGCCAGCAGGTAAGCCCAGGCAGAGCAGAGCGCAGAGCAGCCCACAGGCTTGTGAGCTTGGGCTCCAGTTCTGGAAAGGTCTTTAGTGAGTCAAAGTCAAAGCTTGTCATTCCATTGGCTTGAAATAAAAATAGAATCTGTCTATTCTGGGACGTGGAGCACAAGCCAGGTGGGGTATGCGCCCCCATCTTATCTCTCTTGGGGTGTGGGGACTGGGGACCCTGGATGTGGCTGCCCTTGCTGTTTCTCCCGAGCACAGAGCCTCTTCTTGCTATTCCTATAACTGCCCTGACCTCTCAGAAGTCTTTCACTTTAGAGAGTTGTTTTTTTTCCCTTAAGACAGCAATGTGAGACTAAGTGCAAACTGACTTCAAAATGACCATTTTTGTATCCACTGTGATTCCTTAAAGCTCCCTCCCCTCCCTTCTTCTTCTCTCACAGTGAACTTTAAATCCTTTCATCCATGGGGACTGAAGGCAAAGTATCTGGATTTTCTTTCCCAGCCAGCCCACTTGCCAGTCTGGCTTTTCTCCTCTTTGTTTGGATGCTCTTCTTTATGGCGCTTTGCCAAGGGACAGATGTAAATGATTGTCTGATTATTAAGAGAAAAAAACCAAAACACACAAGAGCACACACACCATCTAGCATTCGCAACTGTAGAGTTGTCTGCAGAAGGTAAAGTCTGTGGTCCTGAGCAGACCACAAGCCCTCAGCTTTTGCCGCTCCAGAATTGGGCATTTCTCCGAGTTTTATTAAAAATAAATTTAGGCAAATACAGTAGTCTTAGAAAGGAGTCCATCTGTGCTCCGGGGGGCCTTGCTGGGCAGTCCCCAGTGGCAAGCTATCTTTGCACCTCCTCCCATCTAAGTGAGTATCATTTGGGTAGGATTCTCCTGATGCCATCTTCCCCAGCCTAGTGGCAGTGACCTCAGTTTGGTCATTCCGGCCCTCAACCACACCATTCCAGCCATACTGAGTCATATTAAGAGCTGGTTGGAGTGGAGAGAGCACTGGGAAAGGAGTCACACTGGCCTGCCTCCCACTCTGCTTCCTGGTTGCATGGCCCAGCCCAGGACAAATTTCTGCTCCCAGCTCAGTTTCCTTGTCTGCAAATGAAGAAAGCTGAGCTAGAGACATTCCTTCCATTTTTCCTTAAGCAAATATTTATATAGCTCCTACTCTGTGCTAGACACCGAGGATAGAACTAAAACCAGGACAAACAAAGTCCTTGCCCCCATGGAGTACATAAAAGGAAGATAAAAGAAAGTAAAAGAAAATCCGAGTATCCTTGTTTTTCCAACAATCTTTGCACATATCTTGACAGTAGCCTGTGTTGTCCTTCTGATTTATTGGGAACCAAAGTCTTTAACTAAAGATGTAGAACTCTAATATGGAATTTTAAGCATTAGCTTCAGGAATCAGTGACAAGAAGGCCTTCATGACCTGGAAATGTCCTTCTGTATACACCTGCTGTATCCTTGCTAAGGGCCAGGTGTCTGCAACCTCACGCTACTTGCTGCTTTAACAGGGGAATATGTAGAAACAGCAGCTAAGTATGACACAACACCAACCTCCAGCTCCACCCTTCAGTGGAACTGTTATTTTTAGGTCTCTCCTCTCTTTCCGTAACCATCTATGTCCCTCCCTCCATGATTCATGCTTGTTGATAGCATCAGCTACAAGTGGTTTTCCGAACATGGGGCTGCCTTGCTTTGACAAATCCGCTCTCCATTCCATCTCTATCTGCAACTCCCAAGGGACTCTACTGTGTGAAGAGTCCTGTCAGTGTACCCCGCCCCACATTACACAGCATGACAGGGAAGTTAGAGCCAAGTGGTCCCTAAGTTGAGTTATCCATTCATAAAACTGAGTCTTCAGTTCCCCTACACTCCTGTTCGTGTCATGCAACTTGACTTCAAAGTTTCGGGCACAGTGAAAGTCTTTCTTCAGTTTGGGACCATGCTCCCCAGGCACCAGGCATTAAAGTCATGTCCTGAAAAAGCGTAACTTACATGGCCGTTAGTCATTTGTATGAGATGTTGAGCTTGAAATAGAACTCATAGTGAAATCGGAGTTATTTCTGGAAAGTGTTGAGAATGAATCTATTTCTACTGAAATTCCTGGCTCCCTTGCCCCGCTTTTCGTTATAGGAGGGAAAATACTATTTCAGGTGATAAGTCTCTATTTCAGGTGATAAGACCAAAAGGGAAAAAGCATCGCCACATGGACACTCCAGGTTAGTGTTCTGTCTGGGTGGCCCAGGGAGTATGCGGAGGAGCAATATGACGAATCCCCTTCAGATGAAGCAGGTAACATCTCATATATTAATTCAGTGATGTCATCTCACACCATCTCCTCTCGCCTCGAGACCCACTGGCTTGTTAATAATGATTTGTTTGTTTTGTTATTTTAATCTCTATCTCAGTCTCTCTTATCACAGAGCATCCTTCCATGCCATTCCCTCCACCTGAAATACATGTCTTGTCCTTCACCTGGCAAACTTGCTCTGGTCTTTGTCTAAAGCTCTTTTCTGTGGAGGAACTGTCTCCATCCCTCTAATGCGGGTGGAGTTCCCATTCTTGTTCAGCATCCTGTACTTTTCCTTTATAGCACTCATGGTAACAATCTCTAAGCAACTGTCTTCTCCATCAGGGTTTGTACGTCATTGAGGCAAACCTTGTTCCTTCACTACTGATGCTTCAACAACCAGCACGATGCCTTGCACATAAATATTTTTCTCAAAGCCTGTGTGGATTTGATAAGTATCCTTGCCCTTCAAATTCAGACTAGAGGAGGCAGCTGAAAACCAGGAAGGTGGGTACAATCACTGTTACAGAGACATGTCCATTGTGCTATAGAAAGCAGCAGGGGAATCACATGAGGGAGACTCAACAGAAGGGTAACATTTGAGCCTTGAAGTGAAGATAGGAGTGGGGTGAAAGAGTTAGAAAAAGGAATCTTGACAAAAGGGCTTGGTGCCAAAAAAGACAAGAGATGTATGAAAGAATAGAATGAATTTCAGGGAAAGCACAGAGTTCCTCGTGTTGGAATAGAACAGCATTATAGAGGAATGCAGGAAACTAATCTAGGGGGAAAAGCCTCCGCAGTGGAAGATTTGCATTTTGTATAGAGAACTTGTGTTTTACGCCAACTGGAATAGAACTTGAAAAACATGAAAATGAAATCATCAGTTTGTATTTTAGCAAGGTCCAGGTGAGACACAGAAAGATCCCATCTCTGGCTGGGTGGCTGGAACAGTACCAAGGGAGGGCGGATGGACACGGCTTGAGAGAGACGGGAAGAGCGAGGGCGAGGCGTGGGCCAGCGAGGTTGAGGACTTCGCATGGGCGCTGGGGAACTGACCATTGGTTGTGACAAGAACATGGGACGCCATGGGTTGGGGGATAAGTAGCACAGGGGAAGGGGGAGGTCTTTTGATTTTGTACAAACGCTTAGGTGAGTCTCCACATCCCAGTGGAAACATTGGGATCAATGTTTCTTAGCTTTTATTATCTTCCCTCAAGAAGCCTTTTTTGATAACTTTCTTCCTAATTGCCCTGCCCCCATGAAATGGACCGTCCACATACTGCATGTAGATCCGTGCTTTGTGTGCTAAAAGAGTAGGATTTCTTTGTCTTCACTTCCCTGGCAAGGACCCATTCCCTGGCACCCCTGACAATATTGTTCCATTGAGAAGGCACTGGGAGCAGAGGGTGGGAAGCCACTGACATGGTTCCCCTGCAGGGAGGGAGGAAGATTCCAGAGCATAAGGACACCTCATGTGAAGGAGCAGCAATGGGCTCTGGAGACAGGAGTGAAAAACAATTATTTTTTAATTGAGGCACAACTCACAGGGAATGAATGGTACGGATTTACATTCAGGAACCATTAAAATGACAAGTGAAGTCACAGGAGAAGATGAGGGTAGGGGAAGAGAGAGCTAGGGGAAGAGAGAGGACATCAGAGCCCAGTGGCCTGTAGCACACACCTGTAATCCCAGTGGCTCGGGAGGCTGAGCCAAGAGGATTGAGAGTTCAAAGCCAGCCTCAGCAACAGCGAGGCACTAAGCAACTCAGTGAGACCCTGTATCTACATAAAGGGCTGGGGATGTGGTTTAGTGGTTAAGCGCCCCTGGGTTCAATACTGGGTACTTTAAAAAAGGGATGAGATGCAGCAGGGGGGAGGGGGGAGGAAGGAAAGGGAAATGGGAATAGTAATGATGATTGATCGAATGGGTCATTACTACCCCTGGTGCATGTATGAAGACACAAATAGTGTGACTCTTTATGATTTACAACCAGAGAAATGGAAAAACTGAGCTCTGTTTATGTACTATGACTTGAAATGCATTTAAATAAAAAAAAAAAAAAAGGGGATGGGAGCGGGGAATCAGAGCCGTGGAGGCCACTGGAAGTCATCTCAGCAATGGGGGAGAAGGGGCCTGAGGCTGCAGCTCCTAGACTGAGGAGAGAACCAGGCAGGTGGCAGTAGAGGCTCCAAGGAGGTGTTTGGCAGATGGAAGCACATGAGTGATCTTGTGGGCACTTGGAGCAGAGCCAAGGGGGCAGAGCAGGAGTAGAAGAGCACCTGCGGGTGCGTGCAAAACGCTGCCAGCGACTTACAGGAAGACAGGGAGGGGGTTGTTGAATACTGTGCAGCGCTACCGACTGGTGGGCCGTTTGTCCATTTGTTTTAGCTCTGGTGTCTTTGGTACTTTCTCTCCCTTTCGGTTATCAGTTGAACAGCTCAGGATAGTAGGCATTTCTGCCTCTGACAGCTCCTCTTTACTCTCCTAGCTTCCTATGAACTTGAAAACCTGGAGCTGTTTGGAACCTTCAGGGGTGATGTAAGTGTGCTTTGAGATGCAGGCATGAGATGGTAAGAGAAAAATGAAAAACAAACACTTGGCAGGAGGCTCATAAGACCCCTAAAGGCAGAATTAAGCCATTTCCAGGTTTTAGCCTTTATGATGCTGTAAATGGATATCTATCCTTCCTTCCTTCCTTCCTTCCTTCCTTCCTTCCTTCCTTCCTTCCTTCCCTCCTTCCTTCCTTCCATTCTTTTTTGGTACTGAAGATTGAACCCAGGGATGCTTTACCACTGAGCCACATCCCCAGCCCTTATTAATATTTTATTTAGAGACAGGGTTTTGCTGAGTTGCTAAGTGCCTCCCTAAGTTGCTTAGGCTAGCTTTGAACTCGTGATTCTCCTGCCTCAGCCTCTGAGCCACTACCTTGCCCAGCTGTAAATGGATATTCTTGCAGATTCCATTTCACATATTTTAAAAATATGTCTGTAAGACAAATTCCCAGAAATGAAATTGCTGTGTCAAAGGGCACATGATCTAAACTCTGGATCCAAGAGGATAATACTGATTTATATTCTCACCAGTGATGTATAAGAGAACCTATCTCCTCACACCCATCAACACAATGTCCTGTCAGACATTTCCATCTCTCCAGTCTGACGAATGAAGGGTAGCATTATATTTTAGTTTAAATTTGCATCTCCCTTCCTCTGAATGGATCTGAACATCTTTTTATATGATTAGAAGTTAGGTTTTTTTTTTAACTGCTTTGATGAAATGCTTTAGAACTTTGGTCCATTTTATATTTAATTATTATTTGCACACTAATTTGTACACATTCTTTACTCATTAAGGAAGATTTATCTTTAATCAATGATAATAAGCTGCACATGATTTCCCAGTTCATTATTTTCATTCATTTATGATATTATTGTATGAGACACAAACAATTTTTGTGAAGTTATCAACGTATTATTTTTATGGTTTCTCAGGTTTTTTGTTATACATAGCAAAGTCTATACTACTCTGACTTTCTTTGTTAAATACATTCTATTTTTTCTTCAAGTACTTTTCTGAGTTTTTTTTTTTTCCTTCCCATTGGGGCTACTCCTTCACATGAGGTGTCCCTATGCTCTGGAATATTCCTCCCTCCCTGCAGGCTCTGCCACCTCCCTGCCACCTGAGGATGTGGCTCAGTGGTCCTCAGTGCAAGGAGCTGCAGCCTCAGGTCTACCTAGAATTTAGTTGGAATCTGTGTGATTTTGAAATCCAAGTACATAGTTTTTCCAGAGGCCTATACATTTCAGTGTCATTACTTGAATAAGCTTTTTCCTACTGATTTGAGCAGCCAAATTTTGTCATATCCTAAATTCCTATATATCACTGATGTATTTTTGGATTTCTTATTCTCTTAAGTAGATCTATTATCCATATACCAATACTATTAATTTTTTTTTTTGTTCTAGGGATTGAACTCAGGGGCACTCGACCACTGAGCCACATCCTCAGCCCTATTTTGTGTTTTATTTAGAGATAGGGTCTCACTGAGTTGCTTAGCGCCTCGCCATTGCTGAGGCTGGCTTTGAATTCGTGATTCTCCTGTCTCAGCCTCCCAAAGTGCAGGGATTACAGCAAAGTGCTTTATTTCCTTCTACTATCTTAATATAAATATTAAGCCTTTAAAATTTCCCCAGAATTCTGGTTTAACTCTATCCCTTAGGTTCTGGTATATAGTAGCTTAATGATTTTCATTTTAAAAATATTATTCAAATTTTTTCCTAATGAGAGAATTGCACAGGAAAGAGCATTTTAATAGTTCCTTATGGCAGAATTTTTTCTGCTAGTATTATTATCCATTTCTAAATGAATGACTTTGTGATCAGAGAAACATATCTGTACTCATCCTCTAAGAGAATTTTTAGTGATGTTTTCTTTGTGGCTTTGTATATTGGTCAACTTTTGTGATTATTGCAAGGATACTTGGCCAACTGTATTCTCTGTTTTCAGTGTACAGAATTCAATATATATCAATTAAATTTGTTTTATTAGTTCCATTATTTTGTGCCTATTTGCACTAAAACACATATTGAATAGGGAACTAAAGTCTTACATAAGAGACTTAAAATTTTCTGCCTCTGTGTATTCAAAATTTTCGTCTTCTGATTTTTGACTTGACAGTAGTTTGAGTATAAAATTATTTGGTCATGTACTATAGACATTATTCAAATCTTTTTTACCCTTGAAGAGTATTACTATGGCAAAATCTAAGACCCATCTGGTTGTTTTTTGTTTGTTTAGTTTTTTGTTTTGTTTTTGCAAAGTAATTCGATCTTGCTACCAAAGTCAAAAATATTTTTAAATATCTTTAAAGTCCAATAACTTTTCTAGGATATGTCTTAATATTGATCCCTCTTATGAATTTTTCCTGCAACAGAGAAGCTCCTTTCATTCTCAGTAGTCCTGATTTTAATATACGGAAACTTTTAAATTTTTATTTATTAAAGTAGTATTCTTATTTTCACATTTTCAATTTTTTCAGGTATATTTTTCCCACTGTTGATCTACTAATTTTTTATAAACCTTTGTTCATTTCCATGTAATTTTAATAATTTTCCTCAATCCCATCCTGTGGCTATGTGACTTGATTTCAGCAGAATTTGTCTCTCTGTGCTGCTCCATTGGGATCTCTATTTCCAGGTTGCCATCTCTGCTAAGTTCTGCCAGTTTTTTCACCTCTGAATATTCCTCCTATTGTCTTGCTATGTATTTTCTGAACTATTATATATCTGCTTTTTGGTGATTGTCTTTGTTGTTTTAAATTGAGCTCCTTTTTTTAAAAAAAGTGATTAATTTATTAAGTTTCTTTTTTCTTTTTAAATTCATGATCATTGTGTAGGGTCACAAATTTCATATTTCATGAGAATCTTCTTTTTCTTTTTTCTTTTTTTAAATATTTATTTTTTAGTTGTAGGTGGACACAATAGCTTTATCTTATTTTTATGTGGTGCTGAGGGTCGAACCCAGTGCCTCCCGCATGCTAGGCGAGCACGCTACCACTGCGCCATAACCCCAGCCCCGAGAATCTTTTTCTAGTGAACTTTTTCCAGCTCTAATTTTTTTCTTTTATCTTGTTTCATTCAACCTTTTTTCATATACAGGTAGTGTGTTTGTTCCTTTTTGATTGCCACTATCTTGAAGTGAGGCACAGTCTTTCTGAATCAGTTATCTGCAAAATGCTGGCATGCAGCTAAGGCTGTGTTCTAAGGTAGCAGGAAATCTCTGTAAACCGTAGGTTATATGGGTGAGTTTTGTTTCTCCTCCTGTAGAGACTGGCAACTGCAGGGCTGTACACAGGATATATTTTTCTTCCCTTGCCTTACAATACACTAAATAAAGAACTTTTTGTTACTGAGTGCTATAGTTTCGAGCTGGAATGTTCCCCAAGGGCCCATGTGTTGAATGCTTGGTTCCCAGCTTGGAGGTATTGGGAGGCAATGGAACCTTTAAGAGGTGAGGCCTAGTGAGAGGTGTTAGGCCATTGGGGGTGTTACCCTTTACGGATTGTGGGACTCTGGCCACAAGGTGAGTGGTTTTACTCTACCCTGTGCTCTTGGCCATGAAGTGCTGCTTCACCACAGGTCCAAAGCAATGGGACCAGTGGGTCATAGACTGAAATTTCTGAAACTGTGAGCCAAAATAAAACTTTTCTAAGTTGATTGTCTCACACACTTTTCTTGGGGCAGGGAGAGGGGGTATTAACTATCACAAATCGCTCGATTTGAGTCATCAAATCACTGTTTTCCAGGACTGTGGTCCTGGAACACTTCCCTTCAGAAAAGTGGTACTCCATAACAAAAGACCACATTTAATCTGCATGTGCCACCATCACCATGATGTCATTGGATTCTGTAGCTTTAACCTCCTCTTTTAATTCAGGAAGGCTTGAAAACTCAAAAAGGGTGAAGAAACTTCTAGAATGGGATAAGTTCTGTGAAAGGCAGGATCTTGATGGCCATCAACACACGTGAAAGTATACATTTTCTATTTGAGACAAGGAGCCCTTATATTGTCTTTTTTTGGGGGAGAACCTTATCATGTTTTGAGTATGAAAAGATGAGACAGACCATCCCCATCTCTGCTAAAACTGGGGTCCTTGGGAATAAAAGCAGAGTCACAGACCAGATCTATCTCAACAAGGCAGTCAGAAGAATAAACCAGAGTGTGACTGAAGAACTGTGAAAGATTTATTAAGCTTTCTGATGTCATTGGGCTATATGTTGAAGTATTTGTGATATTATGTATTTATTTTTATTATTGTAGACAAATGTGTCTTCTATTTATTTTCATCAAAGACATTCAGAGGAAAGCTCTTCAAATGAAAAGCTTATTTTCTGACACATCAAAGAAGTTCCTGGAGAGACAAGAGGAGCTACCACTAGCAATCATCACATGTATACAATATGACATCTACTTCACTCTTAATAACAACTCTGCATAACATGAATGACTACCCAACATTTTTTACATATGGTACTTAAGGCTCAGAGAGGCTTAGACATTTACCAGAGTCACTAGGCAATCAAGGACTAAAAGTTCAGATTCAAACACAGGTCACAAAGTCTCTACTATGCCACATTCCCTTCCCAGAAACCAGCTTGAGCTGGCACTACTGCAAGCACTGGAGAATAAGAAGAATCCTAGGATTCCTGTAGTAAAGCAGGCCTGGTTCTGACAAGGGCTCCAGGTCTCTGAAGGTGACTTGCCCAGGGAATGCTGGGTGCCTGGAGCCTGTACCTCCCTCCTCCAGCAAGCACTTTGCATTGGCTACCAGACAGCTGCTTAAGATACTGCAGCTCCAATCCCCATGACCCTCTTGGAATTCCTCCACCATCCCCAAAGCCTCACAGTCCCTATATGTGAAATTCTGCTTTAGAGGGATGCTATGAATATTAAGAAACAAGTGATTATAAATCTTTTGGCAAATATAGTGTCCTATAGAAATGCTAAATAATTGTATATTCCTTTTAATGTCAATTGTAACATGTGGACACTAACACATTTTGCCTCTTGTTTAGGACTTAGCCATTAAGAATTTGCAAAGAATTCATTAGGCACCTCTTAGATAAGGCATAAAGGAAGTTCTCCTCTCTGTGCCTTCTGCTTCAGAGGATTTGTTTTGTTTTTTCTTTGAATATCATGTTTCTGGAGGCACTTACAGGTCATTAAAAATCTAAGTTCTCTACAGTTAGCTTTTATCTTGGATAATAAGTTTGACACAATTCTTCTCCATGTGTTTCCTTTTTTTTTCCCCTCCAACAATATTTCCTGCCCCCAAACCAGTGTATATGTCTTCAGAATCCAATTACCCACATTAAGGACCTTCTATCTGGATAAGTGACTTCCACACGCTTTCCAAGAAACTTTAACCTCAACAACTTCATCATCATGAATAGTTCTAAATTAATCTAGAAAGCCTTTCACTAGAGTTGCCAAGAAGGAATACAATGTCACTAGGCTGAGAGCCTCCGCTCAGTCCTCATCCTACTTTCCATGGAATTTCTCAAGAACAGAGACTCACAGGAAAGGTGGACAGCCAGAGTCAAGAAGGAAATGAAATGAAATGAGGTCACTGATTCGCAAGCTGGATAATGGCCCCTACTCCCCTGAGCTTGAGTCTCTTTCTCTGTGTGCCTAAAAATGGAGGCACTTTCTCTCTCTCTTCAATGGAGTGCTAATGACTGTCCTGCCTGGTGAGGGTTTGTACAGGCCATAATTAGACCAGCCTCTTTCATGGCTTTGCATCCTCTTGGCTGACAGAGTCCCCAAAGGCTCTCTCCATCAGGGCTCAGTCCCATTTATAAGCTGACTTCTATCCCCCAACCTCCAAATAAAAATGTTTCTGGGGATTTGAGGCTCTGAAATAACCTCACCAGACCATATTGCATCTTTAGTAAACGAATTTGGTTCTAAGATGTTTTAAAGCAATCAAGTCTTCATTTACACCCTTTAAATGTTTGTAGACAGTTATCATAGTCCTCAGTCAATCAACGCGATAACCCAGTTTTGCCCTCTCTCAGAAAAACCTCAGGAGCTGTATTAAGGCTTTCACAAAAGATCCTTGGGGACGCTGAATAGACTCTGACTTCCTTGTTATCAGAAACAGAAAGTAAAGTTGTCTCTACTTTATACAATGAGATGATTTTCCTGTTCTTCACAGGAATTCACAGTGCAATGTACAAATGACATGGATATCATCTGCTGACCGCCACCATGGAATCATATCTTATTTAACAGCCTTTTATACTTGTAAGTTGGCTTCCTCTCCTCTTGTCTCCAAAGCCATTTTCCCCTTCACCTACTTATTTTTGCTCTTATTTTCTGGTAAAATGAATGAATCTACACTTTGTAGAAACTTCACTACAGCAAATTTGGAACATATTCCATTTAAATTCATCAAGAACATGACTATAGTCATTATTCTTGTGTGTGTGAGAGAGAAATGAGTAAATGAATAAACAAAGGAATAAATGAACAAAAATGCAAAAACAATAAAACTGGAGAAGATAAAATCTTCGACAAACAGGAGCTAGTATAATTTTAAAAGAAGGAGGAAAACCAGGGTTCCATTTTCACTATCACTGTTGATACTATATTATGACTAAAATATTCAATCCTAAAAAAGTGTGATGACTGAGAAGGGGACAGAAGTTTACTGGCTTTGGAAGCGATCCTAGATCTGAATCCTGGTTCCACCATTGCTGGCCTCCTTAACTTCTCTGAGCCTCAACTTGCTCAGCCATATTATTCAACTTATATGACCGATAGGAAAATAATGTTATACAGTGCTCATCACTACACCTGGCTCAACAAGGTGCTTAACAAATGTAATTATCTCTGGATGAGATTTGGGGAATTGTTAAAGTGAAGAAATTTCTTCTCTGTGATAGCTATGTGATCTGTGCTTCATGGATCTGTTCTGTTACATCTCCTAATTCTTCTCTCCTGTTTTTCAATCCTTCATGTTTATTTTACTGAAGTAACTCAGAACTCTTTTTAGAATTCAGCTTTCCATATTCCCCAGAGATGACAAAGTCCATATTAAGTAATCATTTGCTATGTCTTGACCAGACTTTGGAGGACAGCTTCAAAGACCCAGATGGTACAGAGGTCCTGACCCCAGCCATACTCTGAATCCTCTTACATAGCAGCCTTCCCTCATTTTTGATGATGCAACTTCTCTACAAGCATAAAATAAAGGAGAGTGCTCTAACAGCCAAAGAAACCTCTCTCAGTACAAAGGAGTACATAAATAAGAAGTAGGGAAAACACAAATAAGCATTTTCCAAATTTTAAAGTGTATTCATCCAATAGCCTATCTTCCAGAATTCCTTATCTGAAGTTGAAAGAAAGATTCCTAGAAACTTTTCTTTCAATGAAACTTTAATGTGTCAAAAGAACCCCAAAAGGCAAGCATTATAGACAGGCTACCATCATGTTGCCTGTAAACACAGTTTACATCCCAACCTGTTGATCCTCCCAAAGCAGAAATCACACAGTTGGGACTATCATTGTAGTATTGAATCCAAGTCCTTGTCCTGGCCAGCATGGTCCCCACCAAGAGGCAGTTATGGAGTGGGGGTGCTGGAGCACAGGGTGACTGTAGGCCATAACCCTGCACAGCCCCCCATGCTATCACAGGCCTGAGGCCCTGTGGGCCAGGGCCAAGGTAAGTCAGGGTGTGACAATGTGTCACCCCATGGTGGCCTGGCCTGACCTTACTAGAGACAAGAAAATGCAAATGTGTCCAGACCTAAAACAAAGAGGAAAATTCAGATTCATGAGTTAACCAATAGTTTGATACTTTTGCAAAACCTTATTAGCATAAATTTAGAACAATAACATTGACCCAATAGCTATATAAACCCCTAGTCTAGCAGCAAGGAGCTATCAGGTCTTCTCTTTCACAGCAAGAGTTGTGTTTCTTTTCTTCACACTTGAAATAAGTCCTACTCCTTTCACTCTTTCCTTCTATTGTTCATGAATTTCATTCTTCAGATCTGCAAGATAAGAACCTGGAAAAAATTTGGCAATGAGCTGCTAGGGTCAGCTGCAACCCTTGGAGATGACTTTACAGGCATCCTCTGCTGTAATTAGCTGCTAACACTAAAATGGGCTTTCTCAGTTGCAGAGGCCTATGGTTTGTGCAGACCCCATCTGCCAGTAGAAGCAGAGAATAGTTTCATCTCAAACTCTGATTTCACTATCATACTGACCATTGAATCAAGAATAGAAAAAGGAGCCAGGAGCAAGTTTGCTGTGAATGGGAGAGTAGGAAGAGGCAGAGCTTCTTAGCTGAGAGATCTGGGGACTGAGGTTTTAGATGATTAAGAAACCAACGAAATCTCCAAATTAGCAGCTCTTGGCCAGGAAGACTTCAGCATAAAATGCTTTTTTAAAATTTAAGGCCCAATTATCTGAGCTGATATTGGGAATGTCTGCACATGACAAGCTGCTTGGCTTGTTTGGAAGCCCTAGAACTGTCCAATCAGAAGGCACTGACCCACATATGTAGTGGACTTCTACATATGTAGAAGTCATGATAAGCCAGTTCCCATCATCAGCTTTACAGGAACTGTCTCATCTGACCCTCACAAAATTCCAGGAGTAGGGTGCTATGGCTCTCATCCCATTTTAAAAAAGGAAAACTGAATTTAGAGATAGTTAGTAACTTGACCAGGGTGATACAGGGTTGCAATTCACACTCCCAGCAAAAGGACTCCAGGGGCCACACTCCGAACTGCTGTGGTAGCCTGCCTCTTGCAGGTAGACTTTGGCAATTCTGAGTGAGGGCCCTGCATTGTGTCAGAAAAAAGCTTGGACAAGGGTTATCTGAGCCCTGTCCAGGCGCAAGATACACCAGGGTTGGTAAGAAAACATTTCCTGCTTCAGCATGGCTGGAGTAAACACGGGTATTACAGTAGATTCCTGGGAAAGGGGAGGGAGACTTCATGAGAGATGGACTATGGAGCAGTTAACGTGTGTGTATGCCACACACAGACACCCCGTCGCCTGTCTGCGTGAAGTCCCAGACAAGCTGGAAGGGATGGTTCTGCCTCTTACGCACACTCCTTCCTCCCCACCAGTCCCACCCCTGTGTGGTTCCACACTGTCACCTCCCTCTTGCCATTCCCATCTGGCTCACCTTCCAAAATCCTGACTCCCCAGTCAGACCCTATTCCAGCCTTGTACCTGTGCACTCAGATTTCCAGCTGTAACTTGATCTAAATTTCTCCTTCTTCTCTGAAAGCTGCTGACCCAGGGGCTTGCCGTTTACTTAATTTCCTTATGCTCAAATCCTGCCTTCAAATCACCAAAGCTAATTTTTCTTCAGCTAGAACTGAAGTTAAAACACAGCAGAAGCAAAGAACTTAATGTTTGATCAAAGCAGCACCTTTTTGTTAAACCTCTATATTGAACAAAAGTTTCGGTTCAACTTTTGTCTGACTTTTGGAAACTTCTGGTGAAACTCATGTTTTCTGAACTCGGCATTATTTTGTCATTGTGGCCACTTTACATTTTTATCTCTTCCAACTGGATTTCTGCAACACAGAGATCAAGATTATTGCATAAGAACATTAACAGTTAATAAATTAGCCTCCTTGTTGCCTTGTTCCTGAGCAGGACTGGCAGAGCCAAAGCCCTATAGAAATAGGGGGGAAATTTTGTGAAGATGATTCTCTGTGAGGTATAAGGTCAGGATTCCATGCAAAAGCTGTGTTGCTCCTAATGAAGAGAGTATATCTGAGATTCACCATGGTACAGATCCATGACCTCTTTTCTGATACCCTTTGAATAGTGATTCAGAAGTTTCTAGATTTCAGAGAAGGAATGTGCATATACTATATACTACATAACATGTCCTATTGAGGCCTGGAGTGTCATCCCTAAATCAAACACATTCATATTTCTGCATCTAAATATATGAATATTTACACTAAGTATAAAATATAAATAGTCCAGTATTAGTTCAGGTCAGCTTTGATGGTCAAAGGAATTTAGATTAGACAAGTCCTTATTTTCAAGTAAGTTTCTTAATCCCTTTCAGTTTTTTGGGTTTGGCTTTTTATGGGGAAGAAGTTTATAAGCCTGTAAATGCAATTATGTGCCTTCTGTTGAGATAGCCATGCTCTTGTGTAGTCCCAACAAAAGCCTGCACAGGAAGGTAGTTCTTAGCTCCATGTTACACGTGAGAAAATTTGCGCATAGATCCTAGAATTGCCTAGCTCACACAGCTAGTAAAAGAGCCCAGATCTGATGCAGCCATGCCAAAGTAAGGCCTGAGCTCTTGCCACCATAATGTCTCTCCCTCCCCAAGAAAAGAACCAGCTTGATAAATGGTCCCTATGAGGATTTGGGGATCCCATCTGCCAAGAGGGTTATTTTGCTTTCCCAGCTGTCCCTATTTAGCGTTAACTCTGCTATCAGGTAGAGGCAGAGCTCCTGCTCTTTACATAGGGCCTCTCTAGTTCTTTTGCTAAAGGTATTTGTAAAACAGTTTAGTGCCCCAGACATTCTTGAAGCAGTCATTTCCTTCCCTTCTCATTTCTTAATGGGCTCATTTCTTTCTCCTCCCTAGTGTTGCTCTGAGGCCCTCGTGAAAGGCCTGTTTATTGCCTTTGGCTGACTCTACCTTTCTCCTTCTCCACCCCCAGCCTTATCTTCTCCCTGCCAGGGGACTAACCTTTGTGCCTTTCCTCCTGCATTCTCACGGGGGAGCCTTCCACCCCGAGGATTCTGCTTACTGGCTGCTCAGTCTGTTAAATTACATGTGTTCCTGGCCACGACTGTGGGGAAATCACACTCTGGATGGAACGTGTTCAAGCTCTGTGTGAAAGACTCGATCATCTTAAATTTTCTTCTGCACTTGATCTTTTGCAGGGTGCAGGGATGGAATGCATGCCCTTAGCAGTCAGGGGCTGGGGTTGGGGCTCTTTTTACTGGTGATATAGTACAGGGTCGTGTACCAATAAGCAGCATCAATTGACACTAAAGAAACTCATGGTTCACTGGGCTTCTCCCCAAACCTTCTCCAAACAAGCCCCCAGTTTTCATCTTGGCCATCAGGAGACATCTGCTAAGAGTGGACCTACCTAGTCTGACAAATGGTTCACCCTTGAGGGGGACCTCCCAAGCGTGATTGTACTTACTCTTTTCCTTTCCTGTCCTCACCTATAAAATGGGAGTCATAAGAACGCTAGTTGACCCATCAAATTGTGGCAAGGAGGGGGCCGATTAACAGAGTGGGTAGAGCATCCTGCACATGACTGCTGTCCTCTCCCGACACAGAGGCCCCTGACTCTTTGGTGTTATAATACAAGGCCCTAGCACTATTGAGGCTACAAATGCCAGTGTGAGACTGTCCCCACCTTCGCTGTGGCTCCACAGACTTCTGAGAGTCATTTGTTTCAGACCCAACAGGAGCATCGGTTTTCCATTGATGGGTCTCATTTTACAGACGAGGAAAGAGGATTCCCAAAACTTGCCCAGAGCAGGACAAATGTACTGGTGGGGCTAGAACTCGAACCCAAGGAGGGGGTGGGGGTTCCAGCTGGTGCTCTGTGCTAGGGTAACCAGCCATCCTGGTTTGTTCGGGACCTTTACATCCCTCTTCCCAGAAAACCTCAGTCACTGGTAAACTGAGGCAGTTGGTCCCTTGCAGCCTTTGGTATTTGTGAGCTGTGTTATTTTATTAATCAGAAAAGTGTGTTTACTGTCCTCACAGCTTTTTACAGTGGAGGGGGACAAAGCCCACAGATTTCAAATCTCCATGCAGGCAATATTGTGAAGCCACTGAAACCTAAAAATTCATAAAATAAGCATTTTCAGTTGGCAACGTTTCTTTTTTATACTTACCTCCCATGTCACCTTGCATTGGGTTATTCCAAATCTAAAGAATCATCTGTTGCTGGCTGCTCAGAAGAACGAAATGCACTTTCAAATTGATCGAGAATGAATTTCAACGCTGTTAAAGAAGAAGTTCTACAAAGTTCTAACTAATTTTTAGGAGCAGCTCACAATCCATCAGACTTAATGGTCTATGTTTGAAATTTTGGGGCCTTCTGGAAAACATTATAAGGAGCTTTTGTTGTAGCGCATACCAATGGAGTGGAAGTGCTATACAAACTAAAACATCAGATGATGTTATTAATCCAAATTCTCTTACTGCAGTGGCTGTTTCTTTTGGAAGAGAGTGGATAAATCCAAGACCTCAGTTGGTCTGCAATATGCAGGTACTCAAGAAAAGTGATTATTGCTCCCTCTGGTTCAATCTATAACAAAGGTTCATTGCATGCTTAATATATGCTTTTCATGGGGTTAGCTATTGAAGTAAATTACGTCGAATGAGACAAAAGAGGGCTGCTATGCTCCTGGAGCTCCAGTCTAGTGGAAAAGAAAATTATATAATTAAGTGAGAGTGGGATTATAATTGTGATAAATGCTCTGAAACAGAGGACTGGGTGGTCTGGGAATCCTTGACAGAGCACCAAATCTAATCTGAGGAAGTGACATTTAAGCAAAAAATTGGTAGGATAAAATCACCAGATTCAGACTTTGGATAATAAAATTTAGGGAGCAGGGGTGGAATGGGGGCACTAGGACAAGCAGAGGCTCTAAGGTGAGGAAAGGGTTCAACATGTATTAAGATGCTTAAAGAAGTCCATTGGGCCATGACTTACTCGATAGAAATACAGGGCAAGTATTTCTATTCCCACAACTGAAGATAATGGTACTTTTGCAAACTCCACAGGCAATCAGAACCTCTTAGCGGCTCCATCATATTCACAAGCTTGCATTAGACCTTCCAGTCTGTGCCAGTGACGTCATAGCATTGTCATTCCTGAAGGAGACCTTGACATCAAAACCTTCCTCGAGCTGAGACTGGAGCTCAGAATGTGGACAAGATTTGCCAGGGTGCACATGGTCAGTAGAGGCAGAGTGGGAATTACAAGCAAGGTCCCTCCATCCTAAATTCCAAAGCCTTCCCACAGCTCCCTAATTGTCCCTGTCTTAAGACAAAACTTTCTTCTGAAGTCTTCCACTCTCAGAGCCCTTTTATCTTTGCCAATGAAAAGAGTGCCTTCTTCCCTGCCCCCTGGATGTAGCAATCCGTCCCAGCCTTTCCTACCCTGATTGAGATGTTGTCCTCCCCTGTGTCAGCAGCATCCCAGCACCTGCAAGGGAGTTCCCATTGGTGGGGGAGTCTCAGGAATTTCTTGCACAATCACTATTTTTTGGTTCTGCTTCCTAACTAGTATTTGAAAGCCACCATTCATTTCATCAACAGTAACCAAAATGGAGAATAAACTGTTTGACCTGAAAATTGCTAACCCCTTCATCATCTTCTGGGGCTCTACTTCTCATTAGAGTCCAGTCTCCATGTTCATCTTCATCCAGTTACCATGAGTGACACAATGCACTATGTTAGGGTAGACTCCTGTCATTCAGGATATGCAGCAGGAAAACCCCACAGGCCCTAGGTCACTGGGAAAATTTTGAGTATCAGGTTTTTTTTTTAATGAACACAAGAAAAGAACAGGAACAATCTTGCCTTTATCTCAGTGTACTTCAAGGAAATGCTCGCACATGTTGTCCCTCTGAGAGAGACAGGTGGGAGCCAATGCACTCTCTAGTTAGAAAAGGCTGCCTGCCAGTCTTTCTTAGAAATATGTGTCACTTTGTGGTATCTTTATTTCCCTTTCCAATAAAATCATAATTTGGAAGGGTTTGAGATGAAGAGAGTAAATCAATCCCAGATGGTAAAAGTTGTAAAAATCTTCCACCAATTCATCAAACAGTATCTAAGGGATTGAGAGCTTCCCAGGGAAAGAAACACCCCTGTACTTGGAGGAAGCAGTGAGCATCCATCCCAACATGCTATATAGTAGCAAGACTTGTGTTTAATCTTCAAGGTGGTTATGCAGATGTTATAGAAGACGAGAATGATTCTGCAAGACTATGCTTTTGAAAATGCTTTTTCAGCAATTATTCAGTGCTGCCACGCTGGGTCTGGAAAGACAGAGTCTAGGGAGATCTTTAATATAAACCCTGGGAACAGAGATATGGGTGAATAGGATACCACCACTAACACATTCTTAATCCACTCTTTAGATTAGGATCACATTGTCTGTGCTAATATAAATAAGTGTTGAATGCCTCTTTTCAGAGCTAGTTTTAATTTCTAGGGTGGTGCAGAACTATGAACATGAACACCTGCTATTATGAAATAAAGCATATCCCAATGTTGAGGAAATTTGGCATAATCCTTGTAGAAGGATTAAATGAATTTCATCTTTAATGACAAGAAACCTCAGGAGGTTAATTAAGTAATTGTAAGCCATTTTGAAGGAAAAGCAGCAAAACTCTGCTACTGGAAAGAAAATAGAAGAAGCTATTTCTACACAGGTCTGTGAGTGACCACACACAGAAACCTGCCTGGAGAACAGACTGCATCTCAGACTCTGGGATGTCTAGCATGATGGCACCTCCACCCAGAAATGTTCCATAGGGTCCAATGATGGGAGTCTGGAAGAAGGAGTTCCTGTAGTTATTCTCATTTGTTTTCTCCATTCTCATTTTCTCTCTTTCCTCATATTTCTTTCTGTCTTTTTTTTTTTGGTACTGGAGATTGAACTCAGGGAACTCTGAGCCACATCTCCAGCCCTATTTTGTGTTTTATGTAGAAACAGGGTCTCACTGAGTTGCTTAGTGCCTCGCTGTTGCTGAGGCTGGCTTTGAACTCGCAATTCTCCTGTCTCAGCTTCCCTAAGTGCTGGGATTACAGACTTGTGCCACCGTGCCCGGCTTCATATTTCTTACCCTCAGAAAAGTTTTAGAAGTTGCAGGGTTTTATTTTTTGTAATCAATGACTACAAATATAAAATTGTTCTCTGAAATAATATGACACAAAGGAAATATTAAAAGACTGTGAGCATGCTTCTTTCATAAATGACATTTGTTCTTTGAGTTCTCCTATAGCGTCTTAACACTGTCTTGAAATAAAATGACCCACCAAGTAGTATAGCCTGAAAGTTTTCCATTCTTGGAAAGTAATAACCGAGGCATCAGGTACTCTAAAGTTTGAACCAACACAACTCAGGGGTTGTCTAGTCTGCCCCACAGCCTTTGGGCTCAACATATCCCTTCAAACTAGGAGATTTTTTTCATGATTTTGTAATAATTTTACAAAATCAAACCCCAAAACTTCTCTCGTGATGGGGATTTCCTGGGAAATTGTCAATTTTGATAGATTTATTTTTTAAATTTTCACTGCTGTGGGTAGTTTTTCACTGTATTTTGGTATGTTGCTTTGCTTTTTGCAAGGCGTGGGGGCCAAGCCCTGGAAACCAATAAGCTGCCTCCAGAAAATAATAAAATACACTATGGAACATTTCCTCCATATCTTTTGCGATGGTTCAAATGTGGTTAGTCTCCACCAAACTCATGCCAAGGTTTGGTTTTCAATAGAGCAGTGTTGAGAGGTACTGGGCCTTTAAGAGGAATCGATGCTTTTTTTCTCAGGAGTAAGTTCTCACCCTCAAGGAACTGGATGGGCTCCCTCAAGAGTGGGTTCTTATAAAAGCGAACCTGGCACCTCCCCTCAGCTCTTCCACACATGCCTGCTTGTCACTCTCATACATCTCCTGCCCTGTGAGGCCATCCACCATGCTATGATGTAGCATGAGAACTGCACTAGGTGCAGCTACCTGCCTTCAGAACTGTGAGTTAAATAAACCTCTTTTCTGGTTTTCTTTCTTTATTCTTTTTTTTTTTTTTTTTTTTGGTACCAGAGATTGAACTCAGGGGCATTTGACCACTGAGCCACATCTCCAGCCCTATTTTGTATTTTACTTAGAGACAGGGTCTCACTGAGTTGCTTATGCCTTGCCATTCCTGAGGCTGGCTTTGAACTCGTGATTCTCCTTTGAACTCGGATCCTCTGATTAAATTTCTTCCTTGCCAAATGGTTAGCCAAATGTCCCAACAAAATTTATTGAATAAACTCTTCCTTCCCCAGTGATTTATGATGCCAACTTCATTATACACTAAATATACATGAGTGTGTGTATATTTTAAACTCTATTTGGTAATATTATTTTATTATACTTCATAATTCTTTTTAATGTTTAGCATTATTGTTCTTCTAGATTAACTCTAAAATTACTTTCAGAGTTACTGGGATTACAGGTGTGCACCACCACACCTGGCTTAAACCTCTTTTCTTTACAGTGTCCCTAGACTCAGGTATTTTGTCTTAGCAATGCCAAGTGGACTAAAACATTGGCTTTACTCATGTAGTTCCCTCTGCCTAGAAGACAGTTCCTACCTGTATCTTAAACTTGCTGACCTTTCTATTCACTAGGTCTTGTTAGCCATTTCCTCCTTCTCATTCTCAACAATTGAAAAGAATTTATCTGTTGACATTACTTGAATTTGCATTTTTATAACTGCTGATGAAATCAAACATTTTCATTGCCATTTAAAATTTTTGTTCTGTGGTTTTTGTTCATATACTTTACACTTATATCCTTATTACTGAGACATATATAAAATTTCTTTACATACAGTATTAAAGGTATCAATCCTTCCCCTTTGAATTTTGTGGTTATCCTTGAGATTTTCTTCTTGTTGGCTTTTCTCTTTTGTTTACAGTGGTTTGCAAAAGCATTCATTTTTCTGTTGTCATTATTTAAGTGTACAACTTCTGCTTTTGATGGTAATCCTACTCACTTGTATTTTCTTCTAGAATTTGTTTCATTCACTTTTTTACATTTAAACATAAACTCATCTGGAGTTTATTTTGCTATATGATTTTGGGAAGAGATTAAATTTCTTCCTTGCCAAATGGTTAGCCAAATGTCCCAACAAAATTTATTGAATAAACTCTTCCTTCCCCAGTGATTTATGATGCCAACTTCATTACACACTAAATATACATGAGTGTGTGTATATTTTAAACTCTATTTGGTAATATTATTTTATTATACTTCATAATTCTTTTTAATGTTCAGCATTATTGCATACTCGTTCTTCTAGATTAACTCTAAAATTACTTTTTGGAGTCCCTCCTCCAATTTCATGAAATTTCAATCTGCTTTTATTGGTACTAAGTTAAATATATGTATTACTGCATCTACTTTATCATCTATTATCTGTTTATTAATCTATCTGCATGGGCCTTTTTACATTCATAATATTTCTTATTTATTCACAGTGTTATGGACCTGGGATAGTCCCCCAAAGCTCATGTGTTGAAGACTTGGTAGGGCTTTTGGGAAGTGATTGGATCATGAGGGCTTTGCTCTCATTAGCCCATTGATAGATGAATGGGCTACTGGGAGGTGGTGATAAATGTAGGCATTTTTGGAGGAGATGGGTCACCGGAGGCCTGCCTTTGGGAACTGTATCTTGTCTATGGCCCCTTCCTCTCTTTCCCTCTCTCTCTTTGCTTCGTGGCTGCCCTGAGCTGAGCAGCTGTCCTCCACTATTCCCCTCCACCATAGCGTTCTGCCTCACCTCAGGCCCAGAGCTATGAGGTCAGCCAACCTTGGACTGAGATCTCTGAAACCATGAGCCCAAAATAAACTTTCCCACCTCTAAGTTGTTCTTGTCAGGTATTTGGTCACAGAGATGAAAAAGCTGAGTAACACAGTGGGCAAATGAATATTTTTATTATATTTTGTAGAGGAATTAACTGAATCTCAGGAAGTTGCAATTACATCTTACCTAAGATCACACAGTATTTTTAGGGCAGTGAAACTACTCTGTATGATACAGTAATGCTGGATACCTGCAAAAAATTTATAAAATGTACAACACCAAAAGTGAACCTTAATGTAAGCTATGGACTTTGGGTATCGTTGATGTGTCAGTGTAGTTTCATTGATTATATATAGCAAGTGTAATGCTCTAGTGGAAGATGCTGATATGTGAGGAAGTTGTGAATGTGTAGAGATGTTTGGACAGAATTTTGAGTCTTCTTCACCATGAGCATTTATTTATTTTGTTATTCTTTGATTTCTTTTATCTCCCTATTTATTTTGTTATTCTTTGATTTTGTAATCAGAATTTTATAATTTTCCTCTTATAAACATTAAATATATTTTGTTAGATTTGTGCCAAAGTATTTTGTTTATTTTCTTCAGTAAGATATGGTAGTTTAATATAAAATATAGATATATTTTAAGCTTATTCTTAGGTATATTATACATTTTGGTTATCATACTTTCACTTGGAAAATGTTTAATAATCTACTTGGTGATAAGCCTTCTGCTAGGTATCAGTGATACAATGGGGAAAAAACAGACTTGGTGTCTGCCCTGATGGAAACTAATACAGGAGGACTGTATAGGAGAATATATGCATTAAGAAATATATAATGTAAAATTTAACTGTGACATAATCTGTAAAGGAGAAATGCATAGTTTATGAGATTTTGTAACTTGGGAAGGTCAAGGATGATTTCTCAGAGGAAGTGACAACTGACAGCTAAAGGACCAGGCTGCAAAGAAAAGAGGGGAAAGTTTTGTGCAAAATTGAAATAGGAAAAAGTGGGGTTTCTGGAGGGAAGAAAAAAGATCAGAAGCTGGAATAAAGAGAATGAGAAGGGTGTGCTACAACTTGACTGTAGGGAAGGCCTAACCATGTAGGTTCTGGTAGTACACTCAAGGATGTGGGTCTTTAACTTAGGAATGGTAAGAAGTCATTGAAGGATTTTAAGAATGGCTTATGCAGTGAGATTTTGCCTTTAAGAAGAGTTTTCTCTGGTGTAGGGTGAAGAAAAACCAGATGCGGCATGAATAGATATGATGAGACCCTGATGAAGCTGTAGTGATGAAAGCTTGAACATCAGCTAGCTGCTGGGAGGAAGGTGACATGTGTAGCAAATGGGTTGACCATCAAGATGTGGTGTTTGAAGGTATCAAGGATGACTCTCGAGCGTCTACCTTCTAATCTACAAGTGGGTATTAGTCACCAGCTAGGGAAAAGACCAACTCCTCTGGGAGAAGATCCCAAATTTGGTTTGGGATACACTAAGTTTAAAGTAACTTTGAGGAGATATTAATGAAGAGGAAGGAAATCGGGGAGGATTGGAGTGTAAGGGTGGATAATAATAAAAATATATTCATATACAGTCATGACACAAGAAAACTCTCAATTCTGTATAGTTAATATGCATTAATGTTAAGATATTCAAGAGGAAACTTCAGGTAAACAATTTGAGTTTTCATGAATGTAATTTAAAATAAATATATGTTAATATGCTGATGTATAATTACTATGATCATCCACACTATGTATAAATAAAATCTACCTTCAATAAACTCTGAACATATTTGAAAACACTAGAAAAGTGCATGTGAGGCATGAAATGCCTAGTGAATAACTAAACGGAAAACTTTGACCTTTCATTTGACACACAGGCCTCATTTGCCATCATTTTGCTGCCTATTTAAGTCACCCACCTATGTTACACACATTTATGTGTATTATTATTTAAGCATTATTGCTTATGAAATGCCTGGTTACTATTGTTGTTTTTTGTTGCTCTTCTGGAGACCACACATAGCAATGGTGGTTTGGCTGGACAAATTATTTTTTATGTCCCTCTGCTTCCTCATTCATGGTTAATGATGGTGTCTACCATAAAGAAGCACTGTACATTATGTTTGCAAACATCTATCACAGTGTTTGACACTTAGTGATGAATAAACATCTCCTATTATTCTTTGCATAGAGTTCAAGAGGAACCAAAGAAAGAAGCCAATTTTTAAGGATAGCAGTCAAACCATCTTCATGAAACCGGCCAAGTCAAAATACTTCAAAGATAAGGTTATCTAATCATTCTGCTGTTACCGAACGCACAAATGAAACTGTCTAAATAGAAATAATACTCAACTTGAACAAATAAACATTAACTAATAAAAAGTACAAGGAAAGTTATTTGGCTGTTGGATTTCCTTCCATTGTAAATAGACATACTCTAGATGCTCTGATATATGATGTATGACAAAATATTCTCTCATATCTCCATTAGATCTCACTAAACTTTATAGGATTTTGGAAAATAATTGCTATGAATCATATTCTTCTTTATACTACTAATCTATTCTTGTGACTTGCCTTTCCCCATTCCTAGCTTAAATTACAAGTATGTCCATCATTTATCTAGTCATTTGCAGATAGTGAAAGTTCATTCCAGTACAATACTTGTACATCTCTAACATATTATCTAATTAAAAGTGTGTTCCTTTCTTCTGTGACTAGAAAGCCTATAGCAGGAATAGGAGCTCTGGCCAACTTCTTTTCCCATATCAAACTCCACTACAACTTGCAAGTTCCACTACTTGTAAGCTGTTAATCTAAACCTCCCAGTGTTGGGCATGGGCTAGGAGTTTGGGGAAAGATAGGAGAAGAAAGAACAGCCAAGGGATAGAAAGGTCTTATCTGGCTGCTATAAATGTAACCTGGAGTAGATGCCTTTGCATATTGTAGACTTATTATGAAAATGAATTCTTTCTTGGTGTGGTCTTCAGCATTCTCTTCTCTTCAATACCCTATGACAATTGATAGCATTTTTCACCTACAACTCCCTTCACGTAGATAAGCCTCTCCCTCTGGTTGGCACCTCGATTTCTAATGGTTTATTTCTCCATTGGGGTCACCTTTAGTAGAGCTCCTCTCAAATGGTACAATCCAAATCCATTCCATGAACCCCATAATTGGCCCTTGGGGAACTCATACCTTGTTTGCCCTGCTTGACTCAATAAGTCAGGGTTTTTTTCTAATCAACTTCTGCCATTGGTTTTCCTATCTTGGAGCTCCTCACCAGTCACAGATTCTTGCCCTTTAGACTTTCCTGGGGTCAGACTAATACTAGCTCCTATTGCTCTCTATCCAGAGGACCAACCTCAAGCTTTTTATTTTTTTATTTTTTTTTAAATATAATTTTTTTTTTAGTTGTAGATGGACACAATATCTTTTATTTTATTGCTTTGTATGTGGTGCTGAGGATTGAACCCAGGGTCTCACGCATGCGAGGCAAGCACTCTACCGCTGAGCTACAATCCCAGCCCCAACCTCAAGCTTTTTAAATGACAACTTTCAAAACCTTACCTCTTGACTTGAAGACGCTTCTCTTTTATATAGGAAATATATGGATTTCTAGCTGTTCTAAAAAAATAGTCAGCACAGGCCTCTTTCCATTACAGTAAATTCTTTGCATTTTCTTTTTCGGTCTAGAGAGGAGTGATAAACTAATGCTGGTGGAATGTTTTACAATTTCTTAACCTGTACTATACAGACAGTCTACCATGACTCAAGAGGTGCAGGCTGTAGAGAGAGTCAACTACTGTATTTATTCTCAGATTTGGGGTCCTCAGATAAAACTCTGAGTCAACAGGAAAAGTTCTATATTAACACTGTATTTGTGTGTGTGTGTGTGAGAGAGAGAGAGTGAGAGAGATGAGCTCCTACTGGTAGTTCTTCGATACATTATAATTTAAATCATGTTCCTTGATGAAATGCATTTGGAAAATTGTGCCCTATTGTTTTGCTCTTAAGTATGATGTAAGCTGCTAGTTTGAGATCATTTTTTATCCATGTTGGGGGAATCTTCTCTATGTAATTTGCTTAACTTTTATCAGAAATGGATATTGAATTTTCTTTAATGTCTTTTGACATTTATTAAGATGTGTATGAAGTTTGTTTCTTTTGGTCTTGATACAATCAATGATATTTTAATACTTCCTAATATTAGATCATTTGTGGTTTCCTAGATCATTATTCTTTTAATACAATATTAGATTAGATTTGCTAGTGTCTTATTTAAGCATTTTGTATCTGTAGTCATAAATGGTCAAAAATATTTTGTTCTATTTTTGGCAGGATTTAGTAATGCTAGCTTTTAAAAGAAAGTAAAATATAAAGCATTCTTTATTCTATTTGTTCAATAAAAATGTTTAAGTTGAAGTATAATATATGTACAAAAAAGTACACATATCAGTGAAATTTCACAAAGTAAACACACACAAGTAAACAGCATCCAGATAAAGAAACGTCCCAGTATGTTTCCTCACTCTCCCATCTATGAACTATCCATCCAAGGATAACTATTATCTGGACTTTCGACAACATAGACTTATTTCATCTGTTTTTGTACCTTACGCAAATGGACTCTCGGGTATCTCCACTTTTGTGTGCATCTTCAATCAATATTTGTGAGATTTAGCCATATTACTTTATGTAATTATATATAATTTATTTTCATTGAAATAGAGTATTCATATATGTATATGAGGGTGTGTGTATGTATACATGTATACCCCAAATTACTTATCCATTCTACTATTAATGAGCATTTGGGTTATTTTCACTTTGAGACTATTAAAAACACTGCATCTATCAACAGTATAGCACATGTTATTTCTTTAAATATATGCATGTCTCTGCTGCATCATAAAAGTGGAATTGGTATTGCTTCTATTGTATGTTCACATGGTATATTCATCATTATCTTATTGTTTTATAAGAGTCTTTTATTATATAGTCAGGGTGAAAAGAGATATGTAAAAAGTAACTATGAGAAAGTTGGAGTGACTATATTTAGACAAAATAGACTTTATAACATCAGACAAAACAAACTTGAAAACAAAATTTGTTACCAGAGATAAAGAAGAACATTTTATAATGATAAAAGGATCAATCCTTCAAGAAGTTGTAACAATGATAAACATATATGCTCCCAATAACAGAGCCCCAAATACACATAGAATTGAAGGGATAAACAGACAACTCAAAATTAATGGTTGGAGACTTATATGCCACACTTTCAATAATAGAGAAACTGGAAAGAAAATCAACAAGGAATACAAGATTTTAATATAATGGTAAATTGTTATGGCTTGAGATTAGGCAGTCTTTTTATACATGACACCAAAGGGACAAGTTGCAAAAAAGGTAAACAAACAAAAATCTTAGGCTAACTAGACTTCATCAAAATTATTATTATTTTGTTTTAAGGGAGACACCAATGAGGAAGTAAAAAGACAATCAGAAAATGGGAGAAAATATTTGTAAATCATAGATGGGATAAAAATAAACTTGTATCTGGAGTACATAGACAATGCTAACAACTCAACAAATAAAAAGAAAAATGACTCAGTTTAAAAATGACTAATGGATATAAATAGACATTTCTTCAAAGAAGATATATAACTGGCCAATAAACCCGTAAAAATATGCTCAGTATTAGTCATAAGGGAAATGCAAATCAAAACCACAGTGAGACAATATTTCATACCCATGAGGATGGCTATAATCAAAACTACAGATTATAAAAAATATTGACAAGGATGTAGAGAAATTACAACCTTTGTAGATTGCAATTGATACTAAAAAATGGTCCCAGGCACTTTAGAAAGCAGTCTTGCATTTCCTCAAAATTTTATACTTAGAATTACCATATGACCAGCAATTCCACTCCTAAAATATACTCAAGAGAAGTAAAAACATATGTGCATAAAAACTTTCACACAAATGTTCACAAAATTATTCATAATAGTCAAAACATTCACGTGACCCAAATGTCCATCAATTGGTGGACAAAAAATGTAGTATAGTCATACAATGGAATGCTATTCAGCATGATAATAATAGTAATAGTAACAGCAACAACAACAACAATAATAATGAAGTACTGATAAATGTTGCATCATGGGTGAAACTTGAAAACATTATGACCAGTGTAAGAAGCCAGTCACAAAGATTGCCTATCATATGTGTGACTCCATTTAGATGAAATGTCCAGATTCAGTAAATCTATAGAGACAGTAGGTAAATTAGCAATGGCCTCTGGTGGGGAGATTTGAAGACGAGGAAATAGGGAGTAATTGCTAATTGGTACAAGGTTTCTCTTACAAGTGATAAAATACTCTAAAATTGATTGTGGTGATGATTCTACAATTCTGAATACACTAAAGATTATTAAATGGAGGAACTCTATCATATGTGGATTATATCTTGGGAAACCAGTTTATGGCTCAATCTTGATGTTGCACTCCTTAAAATACTGTCATTCATTTTTACTTCCCATAGTACTCAGGATGCATTGCTAAGTGTTAATAAATGCTAATCAACTAAGTCAAACCTTTAGTCAAATAAAACTAACTGATTGGACAGGATATTTTAAGACCTGTCCTGCACACACAGACTCAGAGTGGTGTGTGAGATTTTTATCTGATGAAGAACAGAACCCTTTCCTGGATTAGATGTGAAGGGGTCGCACCCCAAACAACAAGACAAGCAAGTTAGATGCAGCGTGCTCCTATCTGCAGTGCTGATAAGGACCATCTGATGCCTCCTGTTACTCAGTGAGGCCATTCTCTCCACAAAGTCACAATATTTATTCTAACACCAGTGACTATTGAGTGTGTGTATATATCTTTATAGTGATAAAACATTGCTCTAATATGTATACAGGGTCTGAACCAGATCAATTCATCAAGACAATCACACAGGCCCACAAAAGAGGGAGGTTGTTTATACAGTGGGTTGATAGAGTTCTGTGATACAGACCACGAGGAAGCACTGTCTAATGCTCATAACGCATGATATATATTTCACAATATGGGCATTGTATAAATAATTAATCACGTGGGCTAAAGATAGCACTAACAGAATAAAAAGAGAGAAAGAATATGCAAAAAAGGTCAGCCCAGATACTCTCCTGTTAACAAGTGGGCTAGAAATGAGCAAGGTGGCCACATACAGCACATGAGTGAGGGATATGCTTTCCCAAGCATTGCCTGGTGGGATGGCTGATTTTTTTACTCAATGGCTGCCATTTCCACAGGCCCAATTTTGTAGCATTTTATGTATAGGTAAAAAAAAAAAAGAAATTGTTCCCATTGTCTATTTGTATGAAAGTCAATGTAGAAAGAAATTGTCCCATGAAATGACACAATAAGATACAATTGTTTGAACTACTTAGATGCCAGTATTTTTCTCAGAAATGTTCTGTTCAGGAATAGAGTGAGCTTAATTGGCAAGATATTGACTAGCCTATATGTAATTTATCTTTCAACCATTACTCAATGCTTCCCCAAGTACCCTGTTGTCTACCTAGAGAGGAGAACTGTACTGATATTTAGCTCATGTCCCCAAGGACCTCTCCTTTCCCTAATACATATGTATTAATTTCCATTAACCTCATTAGAGCAAGGAATAATGTGGGTATGAAGAGGAGGCCAGACAGCCAGATGGCAGTGAGCGTCTGTTACGGTACATGAGTAACTCTTCCCATTATCATTCAGCCTTGATTCACTGAATGAATTCACATTGTGACTAACTCATCCGTGAGGCCTGGTGCTTTTCCTCCAGAACTACTACTGGCGATGGTGCGCAAACATGCTCACGCTATTTTCTAGAGCTAGAAGTTACAACAGCTATACAAGACATGGGAGGAAAGCAGCTCTCTAGGTGAATGCAGACATTTGCAGGAGGAGCACTTAGGAAAGCACAGTGGCTAGCAGCACCCGGTGAGTTTCACTTACTGACAGGCCAGGCCTATGAATCATGGCTGTTCTCTGTCAGTCCACACCCTGGAGCCTGGGCAGTCCATCATCCCACCCCCACACATTTAGACCATGGCGTGAACAGATATTTAATAATCTGTTCTTGAAATCCTATGTTTCAGTAGGAGAATTCATGCACTTCTCTCCTCAACTCTCAACCCTTGAACAGTAATAAAGAGGCACCAACTGATGGTCGACCCTGAGACAGATACAAAGGGTGACAGGAACTGCTAATATCATCCCTTTGAGTTTCCTTAGGTTCTCAGGAACCACAGGTGTAAGGCTGTAGAATCTGCAGGGACAATTTATAGGTCTTCTGGACAGTGACAGGATTGGAGGGGCTCTGTCCAAAACTGGAAGGCACTTCTACTTTCTGAATGGTTTACACTTCAGTAAAATTATTGTGCCCTGCATCTGTGGAAAGTATTATCACATTCCTTTGAACAGGAATAAAAAATTGGAGTTTTAGTGTCAGTAGTGAAGCCAAGAACTTGAACATATATTCTATAGCGGTATTAAGCCCAGAAAAGGGGACTACTCAACAGAATCACACGGTGCTTAGAGCACAAGAAAAACAAGAGTGGGAATGTGTGAGGTTTCTGAACCCATTTGTGCAGATGATTTCTCATATCCATGAATTGGCAGAATTATGAATAATGAATAATGTCCCAATGGGTCCATGTTAGGTTGGGGGTTTTTCAGTACAATGGAGAGAAAGAGATTTGAGAGTGAAAGTCACATCATACAAATCAAGCCAGGAAAGAAAGAATGTGAATATATGGTGGCTTGAGGGATATGAGACTGTCAGGGAATTAGTGAGTTGGCCATCCATAGGTACATTTAATCCACAAGAATACCACAAAGTAATTGAGGATTAAAGAGATTAACTAGCCTAACAGATACAATATTTAAACATGCTTTGTCTAACTCCAAATCTAATACATTAGCCACCACTGTACACTGTCCATAGATGCTGTAAGTAACTTCCATTCTGCTTCTGATTAAACTGCTAACTCCAAACAACTGCTATTGGAGCCAGATGAGGAGAGTCCCAATTCTGGACCATGGAAGAACTATTCCAGTTAAGGGATAGATGTGCCTTTGGGGTATCCTGATCCTGTTGTAAGATATGATCCTGTTCCTCTCTGCTAGAGCATATTACAAAATGTCAAGTAACAGGATGGTTTAGAAGATACACATTTTATATCAAGTTCTATTTTAATCGTTCAGCTCCATGTTCATTCAATAATTTTAATTATATTTTTTAGATCCTAAAAACAATACATAGCCAGACATGGTGGTACATGCCTGTAATCCCATCAGTTTGGGAGGCTGAGGGAGGAGGATCATGAGTTCAAAGCCAGCCTCAGCAAAAAGCAAGGCACTAAGCAACAAAGGGAGACCCTGTCTCTAAATCAAATACAAAATAGGGCTGGGGATGTGGCTCAGTGATTGAGTGGCCCTGAGTTCAATCCCTAGTACTCAAAAAACAACAACAAAATACATATATATGCTTTGGGTTTATAACCACATACTCAAAGTCTCACAATATATTCCAGATTTTTAAAACAAAGCATAAAAAAGACTTGAAGTCACTTTCAATCTGTTTTGTTTTGTTTCATAAAAATCTCCCACTTGTTTGATGAATGATTGCTAGCCAAGGGGTTATTCCACACCTTCATCCATGTTTGTTCCTTCCAGTTAACAATAATACAGCAGCTTAGCTGTTACCAATCTTAATAGCAATTACTCTTTCACTCTTGCTTTGAATATTTAAAATAAGATTTGCAAGTTGATTTTATATTGCTTTGGGTTTTGCAGTTGCATACTTTTAGTCTTTTAGATGCCCTTTAGGGACAAAGAGGTACAAGAAAATCCTACTTCTCCATATAATGATAACTCACAGGCTTATAGCATCTCAAACTTGGAAACAATGGGAAACCTGGTCGGTGTTCCTCGGGGTGTAGGTAGCCTCCTGTAGAGTCCCTTCCCAGCCACTCTGGCAAAGACCTCTAGGAGCTCAGAACATCTGCTGGCTGCTGTGTTTACAGCTCCTGGCAACAAGACAAGCCTCCTGGATGAGGAACCTGTGGTGTCCCTAAACCTAAGTGACCTCATTACAGGTCAACTTCAGGAGACAACTGAACCCTCATCATTAACTAAAAATCTAACATTTTTTTTCTCTAGTCCCAGCTGCCCTCCAGAGAAAGCTCTTGAATGGAAATCAATACCAAGAGAGCCTACGGGCATCACCTGGCTGTGGCTGGGCCCAGCTAGCAGGTGCACTCAGCCCTTCGTTGTTCTTTATCTGGCTTACTGCATATTTTTCTGCCATGGACTTTTTATTATTCTAAATTGTGGGTGAGATAATAGTTGGCTTCTCAAAGTGCAAAGGCTAAACCTACTGATAAACTGCAGACACTACCAGGAGATCGACACCACCCAAACTGCCAAAGCAAGCATGATGTCACTTCCTGCATGGCATCCAGCTGGGAGGTCATCAGGGCCAAAGGCAGGAGGGATGGGCAAGTCCCCAGAGCAGCTCCTCAGCCTGTTCTTCTGAGGAAGAAACACAGGGAGAGTTCTCTTCCTCCATCTCAGACCTCACTGCTTGTTTCTCAGGAGATTTGCAGTCAATCAAGCTTTTCAAAGACATGAGTTTGATACCTACTGTTCCTACCAGGAAAACTTACTTGTGGGCTTTGTTATAATGGTAGAACTAAACCCAGAACAACTTAGACATCCATTTCCTCCCGAACTAAAAGTTTTCTCAGGTAAGGTGTAAAAACCTCTATTTGTAGCACAGATTGGCCAGAAAGCATGCATTCAATTCATAATATGAGTTAGAGTTTTGTAAGGTAAGAAAGCACCGCCCTGTGAGCTTTTGAAGGTCTTGAAAGGAACAATCACTTTGTGTGGTTTTGAAGTTTTAAAGGTCCTGAAACAGATAAAACAGTAGTTTTCTATTCCTGAAGGTGACCAAATATTGTCAAAAGAGTCACCATGTAGACCTGGGGTTTGGCTCAATGGTGGTACATGTGCTTAACAGTACTGAGGTTCTAGGGTCAATTCCCATTATCTGTCCCCCAAATGGAGCATCTGATTCTTGGAAAGCCCAGCTAAAAACCACCGAGGCTAGCCTAGACCAGGGAAAGGGGCTCCGTGAGGGCTTTTCATGGTGGGAACTCTCACTGGACAAGTAGGAATTAATGTATTAGGCTATTAGATGAAGGAATAAAAGGAAAATAGTAATAGTAATTGTCATCAGAAGATCTTTGTTTAAGTTCTGATTCTTGTTAGGGACAGAATATTTTTACCTTCCCCCAACCCCACTCCAAAAATTCATATGCTAGATCCCTAACCTCCTAGGTGATATTTTCACATGGGGCCTTTGGGAGTAATTAGAGTTAGATTAGGTCATGAGTATGGGGACTCATGATTCGATTGTAAACTTATAAGAAGAAAAAGATCTCCATACCACACCCCTGTACACACACCCACTTTTCCCCTCCATACACACACCAGCGAAAGACCAGGTGAAGATGCAGCAAGAAGGCAGATATTTGCAAACAAGCCAGGAAACAGCCCTCACCAGACACCAGGTCTGTTGGTGCCTTCCTCTTGGACTTCCAGTAGCCAGACTGTAAAAAGATAAATGTCTGTTGTTTAAGCTACCCATTCTATAATATTTTGTGCCTCTCCAGGAAAACTAATATAATATAGTTCTGTCCCTTACTGCCTGTGTCAACTTCATGGACAATTAGCTTTCCCCTATGGAAACAGATCTGCTTCCACTTTTGCCATTTTCACAATACAAATAGTTCTCCCAATCACCCTGAACATCGAATGTGCCAGTGTTTACGTTCATTGGAAAATCTGGTATCAAACATCGTTGCCTTTTCTACGGATGGGTCTTAGAATCAGGGGACTATCTGATACAGTAGCTTACTTTACCTGGAGCAAATTGGCAAAAAGACACAAGGGTTGTGACAAGAGAGGAGGCTGCAGAAGTAAGCAGGCATCCTAACACAGGGGCAAGGCTAGTTTGGAAAAGAGTGAAGACAGGACACGGTCCATGTGTGGAGAACAGGACAGGCTGGAGGAGATGACAAAGTCTTTGCAACCTTCATCTCCTGAACTGCCAGCATGGATGGAAGGACCACTGTTTACCAAGTTATCCAAGCTGGGGTCCTGGGATGCACAAATTCTCTTTCCTTCCCTCTCTGTCCAACCACTAAGGCCATTCACAGCAGAAGAAGAGCCTATGCAAAGCTCCAGTCGTGAGACTAGGCCATGCGGCCTGGGGGAATCTTGGCTCTTCCTTTTCTAGCTTCATCAAGATAGAGACCCAAGCACTAGGCTTCATTTTCCTTGCTTGTAAGAGTGGATGATATTAGTATCTGCCTCAGAGAGCTCCTGTGGTGAATTATGACATCAGACCCACATAGCACAGTGTCCAGCACATGAGGAGGGCTCAATAACAATGGTGTAACCATGCCAGTTGTCAATGTGATGGTGTTGGTGGTGTTTTAGAATGCTGTACCAAACAGAGAAAAACTCAGAATCATTCTAATGTGACAGAGGAAGAATACATATCTGGGGCAAGAATCATGTATTGAGAGAAGAGCAGATGATAAAAGTATATCATAAACAATGAGGAAACTGAGGACTAGGTAGCCAGAAGGGAGCTTAGAAAAATTCCCTACAGGTGGGAACTGACACTGTTCAGGATGAGAAAGAAACCTGGAAGGTGGGAAGTGGAAAGGAAGTATCTGCAGCAGGATTGAATGCATGTGCCCTCGAGGGAGCCTGTCCAGGAAGGTTCAGGAGCAGAGGGGGCTGGCACATCCCTACCACCTAAGTCCAGCCTGAGCAGGCAAAGAGTCTGGAGTAGAGATGGAGCCAAGCTACTCTTCCAGGCTGCCCCCAAGAGCAGCTCAGGTTGAGGAGTCCTGGGAAAGCTGGGACTTTCAACACCAAAACCAGTGTCCAAGACACATCACAGTCACCAGAGAGATGAGTGGGTTCTGCAGATGAGGTTGCCAGGGAGTTCTCAGTATCTACAAAGACATGAGGTATTTCAATATCTCAAATGTCCTCAGCTCCATATTATACAATTCTCCACATATTATTTTTCTGAAAATAGAATGCATCTTGTTGTAGTTTTCTTTTCCCTAAAAATGTGTGTACAAAATCCATGGTGCTACCCCCAGTGGCAGCTTAGACTTGAGGAAACACAAAACATATTGTAATAGTGTAACTTAAAGAAATGAAATACACTAGTTAATCTTCTTACATAACTCTGTGCCATTTGACCTGAAAGTCACCTATTCTGAGGAATGCTAGGAAAAGTAAATGCTCTGACTGGAGATACATAATGCAGCTAATTACCTAGGGAAATTCATGTTCAAATAAATTGATTGGAAGGTCACACATAGTCAGGAAACTGGCTCATTGGAGGTGACAATAACTAAGACCCTCGCTGCCTGGCCAGCTAGAGTGGATGTCTTCATGCTCTAGCCCAGAGCTGCCTTTCCAGTAAGCCCTTCTGAATATCTGCAAGTTTAATGCACAAAAGCTTTGCTCATTCATCCTGAAGCTTTGATAAATGTGCCTTTGCTTACTGGGGCTTCCAAAAGAAAAGGTTAAATGAAATCTGAATGGAATACAAATAGTTCTTCCTTTCAGGGGCTTCACTGTCTGAGAGCTCATGCCAGAAAATGAACTTCCTTCATGACCACTAGGGACCCCCCACGGGTGTTTGGTCTTCTAATGGCTGGAGACGTCCCCCAGGTTCCCTCTATCAATTCATGTGATTGCATATATATTTAATCAGTTTCCTCCATGTTCCTGGAAAGGCATTTAACTGACTGCCAACAGACTCCTCCTCCTGTTCCCTATATCCATGAAGTCAGTTGGCAGAACCCTTGATCAGTCACAGGGACTCCATAATGTTCTCCCAGCACCACAACAGGCAAAACTAGCTTCTCATCATGGCTTAGCTCCTTGTTCTGAGAGGACTTGCCATCTTCCAAAGCTTACCTACATGAAGTCACCTATCCCCTTTACCTGTCTAGGCCAACCATGCCTGATATTGAAATAGAAAAAAACAAGCATAAAGGGAAAAGAAGACCCTAGGTAGACATGAATTAAAGCACAATGAATCCTGGCTGACTCTGCAGATAGTATTATAGTGCCGCAGAGAGACACAGCCCTACAGAGAAGGAAAATCAATTTTCATTAATGATTTTGAGTGTGCCATTGGCCTTGGGTTAATTATTTATTTGCATGAGGGTTTAGATTTATCTCTTGGATATGCCAGATTATTTGAAAGGGCTTTAGTGCTTTTGACCTATGCTCAACAAATCTTCTTGACCCATATTTCATTTCACATTCAAAAACACTAAGCAGTGATTGGTCCTTTTTTTCTAGCTATTATTTCAATCATCTAATAATGAGGCTGACTGTGTGCTGGATACTATTTGAGATTCTAGGAATAAAACTATGAGAAGAACAATGTCCCCTGTAGCTTAACATTCTAACAGTGAGAGAGACAGAGGACCAACTAACAAATTAAAAAGAAACATGAACCCTAGATAGAATGTGATAAAGACATATTTTACTCCTCTGCCCTATCTCCCAAAAACTCATGCTTTCCGTTTGGTCATGAGAAAAACTCAGACAAATTCCAATAAAGAGCATCCCACAAAATACTTGTCCAGTACTCAAAATTGTCAAGGTCATCAAAAACAAAGTCCAAGCCATGGACGTAGCTAAGAGGAGCCTAGGGAAGCATCACAAATAAATGTGATGTCTCCTAGATGGGATCCTGGAAGAGAAAGGAACACTAGGCAAAAGTGAATGAGAATGAAACAAGAGCTAATGAAGATATTGAATGTGAGCATCATACTTTCAGATAGTGATAAAAATGATAGGTAAAAAGGGAAAATTGAAAGTCATGATGCTGAAGACTTGATTGAGGCAGGGAGGGCTTCTGTGGTGTGGGAAGCCTAGGAGACAGATGAGGTGCCACTTGAGTGCTGAGAAGGCACCAATCTGCAAAGCAGAAAAGAGCATCTGAGGAATAGGGACAAGTAAGGGAAAATGCCCTGTAGGTAGCATTTGCTGTGTGGTCAAAGAACACATAGGAAGCTTGCATGGCCAGAACCTTGCAAGCAAGTGGAAGAAGGGCACAAGATGAAACTGGAAAGGTCAGCAGGGACCAAATCATGATTGGTCCAGGTCCCGTGAAGAAATTGGCATGTTATTCAAAGTCATCAGAAAGTTTTAAGCAGTGAAGAGTTTCTCTCTGAAAGATCATTGCAGCTGCTGTATTAGTGGATGCCAGGGGCAGGGGTGGAGGATGAGGAAATGGGGAGTAGTAAACTGTATGGATTTTCTTTTAAGGGGTGATGATCATATTCTAGCAGTGGCTGATGGTTTGGCAACACTGGCAATATTCTGAACCCCATTGTATATCTTACAATGTTTAATATGGTGAGTTTTATGTTATATGAGTTTTATCTCAATTTTTTAAAAAAAACAAGTGATTGTGGGAGTGAGAACACATAGTAAGCAGGTAGTTTGGCTTTGAGGCTATGGCTGGTATACAAGAGAGAATGATGGCAGCTCGAGTTCGGGGGACAGCAGTAGAGATGAGAAGTGTTTTGGACTCAGACATGTTTTGCAAGCAGAGCTGGTAAAATTAGAGTTGATGTGACAGAGTGGGTTATGGTGGGAAGGAAGCTAGGATGACATTAGGATCATAAGAGAGACACTTTGGACTTCTAGTTTATTTTAAGCCCTTTTAATGTGGATTTTACATTTTGTATGTTACTACATTTCTGACTACAAAATAATATAAAACCTGGACTTCAGTGGGCTTAAATAGCTGGAAATTTATTATCAAACATAAGAATAAATCCAGTGGTAAAAGAGCTCTATGCTGGCACAACCAGTGGCTCAGCTTGTTATCAAGGACTCAGGTTGATAACATCCTCCAACTAGGTGACCCTCACTGTGTCAGCCTTGTCCTTACAGGAGCTATCTTGACAGGTTCAAGGCAGCAACAGCAGTTCTAGGGGTCATGAAGAAGAAAGACAATAAAAAATTGAAGAAATGGCACGTATCTTTCTTAGGACTGAAAAAACGTAGAAGATCCCCAATACATGTCTATTCTTAAACCAGTAATCAACTCGAAGATGGGATTGCTGTGGTTGATTTAAACTACCCTAGATCCATCCCCTGTAGCTGAGGAGGAGGTTTGGTTTCCCCTGAAGGACATGGCCATAGAAGGATGCTCAGAGGGTCCCTTAAGAAGGGTATTGGAGAATGCATGTTAGGTGAGCAACTCCAGTATCTACTCCAGAGTCGGGGAACTGAATATTTCTTTAGTTCAAAATTTATTCATTGTAAGTAAGGAAAAGTGCAGAAAACATAAAGTACATTATTATTTCACCAGGTCTATGTCTGATGAACTTTATCATATTTATATATTTATTAGACCTGCAGAAAAATGCATTTTTGAATTGCACCAAACATTTCACAAGAAATTGAAGACTCAAGAATGTGAAGCTCCTAGAAAAATGAACTAGAACAAGGAAAAAAATAGGAAATCAAAGAACAATGTTTCATAATAATGTCTACAGTCAGTGGGCATTTCCTGTGTATAACACTTTCCTACTTAACATAAATTGTATCATTTAATCCCCAATGCACCTTATAATGAGGTCTTATTACTACATTTTTACTTTACTAGGGAGGAATGAAGATTGAGAAAGTTTAAGGCAACTTGCCAATGTCACACATAGAGCCAGGATTTGAACCCAGACAGTGGGGCTCCAAAGCCTACATGCCTAATCTCTAAGCTTCCTACACACCAAGTGCTCAATCTAGACTTGAAAGGCTAAACTTCAGAGCAATATTTCTCAAATCAGCATCCTCTTTTTGAAAAAAAAAAAGCCTTCTATCCTCAACTAGATTTTGATTTTGAGAAATCAATGTATGAAATAATTAATTGGTGTATGATGAACTTTACTATCTATATATTCATCAGAACTGCAAAAAAGGTGCAGTTTTGAATTGCACTTACAAAATCAACAGCCATTTTTTTTCCTTCTTCCTACATATTTCACATAATGAAACTGACTTGAATTTTCAAACTTTCCCCGCTTCTCGGAGATTCCAATTTGTCTAGACCCCCGAAAGGCAATCTAATTGAATCTGTCGATCTTTGGTGAATCACCCTTCTAGAGCATTTGCCAAGGAAAAGAGTCTAGTGAATTCTGGATGGAATGCTGGTCCCAATGACCTGTGCTGGCTTGTTTGTTACTATATTACCTAAGTAAGCTAGATTGTTGCTCAACCTTCCATGTAACTTCAGCTGAATAGGTCTAGTCTTCGGGTCAAAGACTTCGTAAAGCTGACTTCCTATTGTGTAAGGGAGGTCGAGCCACTAAGCCTCTCATTTGTCAAGTGGAGAAAACACATAATACTTAACATCTCCAAAGAATAAATGGGACCTACCTATGGGTCAACTATTTGGGAAGAGAGTTGTTTTTTCTCAGAGGATCACCCCCAAGGCATAGAAAATACGTTCCCATTTCCTCCAGGAAGAGAGGTGCGATTGAAAGAGTGCTTTTGCTTGTTCCTTCTCTCTTTTTGCATAATTATTTTTTCAGGGCAAGGGGCAGATTGCTAATAGTCAGCTCTTGTACGGAGTTGAATCATAAATACCCTAGATAAGACTTGTAATTCCCCGCTCAGTCAGTAGAAGCACCACACGTACCCACAGTACTGACCCCTGCCTCCAGCTCAGCAATTTATCTATATCCCAGTTAAAGATCATTCAGAATTGCCATCCAGGCTACAAATGTTAAATGGGGCAATAAATATTAATATCACGGCTGTTCGTCAACCTACACCTACAGGGACTTAGCACCAGGCAGAGTATATTATTGCAGCCACACATCAGAAACCTGGTGTCACCATTTCTCCCAGACACTCAGCCCCCAGATAGCTGCAGATGACTGTCAGCTGTGTAGTGCTTTGAGGACAGACTTGAAGTTAATAAGAGAACTTGACCAATGTTTTAAAATTATACCAGTGTTTGGAGATGGAATTCTTGCTTCCGGCAGTACTGGAACACATGTGATATTATTGGTTCACTTTGTCACTTTAAGTGTCTTTTAGTGTTATCTGTGAAGTTAGTACCACAGAGAATTCAATAAGTTTATGGAACTGCTCGGTACAAACAGGTGGTGTGGAAGTCTTGGTAGTTGTTGTTGCTGCTGCTCTGGGTGCCGTTGTTGTGGGATTAAGAACCTGAACAGTGATTCAGATCTTTCCCTCCAACGCCCCTGACTGGAGCCTGTCAATGGAGGCTCTTCCCACCTTCTTTGGTGCTCCTTCAGGAGGTACCCACCATTTCCTTCAGCTCTCTCCTGAGGTAAGCAGTAGGGAAGGAGTAATTTAGAATATTTATCAAGCTGTAGCATTCATTCCCTTGTTCCCTTCTAAGGAAGGGCAGTCTGACCGCTGACCTCCTTGGTCAGTCTGTCTCCTTGGCAGGGAATCATGGGAATTTCCACAGTTTGCTTTGACAACTTCTATGTTTGTCAAACTCTCCGCACAGAACGAAGACTGATAGACTGTATTAGAGCAGAAGTAGGAGTTTTGAAGGCATTTCACCTGTATATAAATCCACACTCCACTCTTGCCAAATTTGAAACCTTGGGCAAAATTGCTCAAACTCTTCTGTCCTCACTTTTACCTTCAAAAGCTTTTCTGTGTAAAATCAAAGGTACAGGAATTTGTAGGAGTGTGGTGAAATATAGGAACAATGTCTGTAACACACATAAGACACATACCTGGCAAATAGGAGGTGCTCAATAAATGGAAAGTATTGTTAGAATATCTTTTTCTTTTCAGTGTTTATACCATTAAATAAACTTATTTTAAGTTTCTATAAATATTGCATTCAAAATTATACACACACCAGGCATGGTGGCATGTGCCAGTAATCCTATCTACTCTGGAGATTGAGGCAGAATGATCCCTTGAGCCCAGGAGTTCAAGGCTAGCCTTAGCAACAAGCAAGACACTGTTTCTTGAAGAAAAAAAAAAAAAGGTATAACATACACACAAACACACAAGTTAAAATATGCCAAGGAAAATATCAATATATTAATAGTCATTGTTTTTGGAAGTACTACTTGAACATCAAAAACTAAACTTTAAAAAAATAATGGCAGGAACATATTAATTTTTAATCACTCAAGTGTTACCTGATGAATATATTTACCTTATAGTCTCTTCTTTTCCTTGCCAGATATGAACATGGTTAGAATTTTGTGGAAAGTATTTATACCTTTTATTTTAATATCTTTATATTCATATATATTTACTTGAAAAGAACATCATTGCCTTATGTTTTTGCTTTTATCATTTGTTTTTGGTATTATCTTATATGTGTTGTTCTATAATTCACTTTTTTCATGCAACATCATGCTTTTGAAATTTCATTATGCTACTAAAATGGATCAAATTTATTCCTTTGAACTGCTATGTTTTTATATGAATACACCATGATTTACTTAATGATGCCAGTTTGGATGGACATTTAAGCAGTCAGAATTTTTTCACTCTTACAAGCAGCATTGCAGTGAGATTCCTTGTATATCTCTTTCCTGTGAACATAGAGTTTTCTTTGATGGAACCCCCAGAATTTCTTAAAAGACTGTGGTCACGTTTAGTTCTGATAGACACTTATCAACTGCCCATCAAAATGGTTATCGCTCTTCTCTTTGCCAAAACTTAATTGTATCAAATTTTAAATAACTTTCCAATCAGATGCATAAAAATCATATCCTATTGTGGTTTTTTTTTTTGCTTTGCTTTTTCATTTTGAATAATTATTGATTCAAAAGAAGTTAGAAGGATAGTATAGAGAAGTCCCCAGTCCCCTTCACCCAGTTTCTCCCAATGGTTACATCTTATACCATAAAACTATATAGTACAGTGTCAGAACTGGAAAACTCACATTGGTATGAAGTATGTATAGTTCTATGTCATTTTTTCATATGTAGATTCATATAACCATAATCAAGATATAAACTATTTCATTACCTCAATAATCTTTATGCTACCCTTTTATGGTCCTCCCTACCCCCCTCTACCATTCCTAACCCCTAACACTTATAGTCATCCCTCCTTATCTGAGGGGAATTAGTGCCAGGACCTTTCTACAGATGCCAAAATCTGGGATGCATAAGTCTCTTATATAAAATGACAGTATTTGCCTGTAACCTACATTCTTCCAATACATTAATTCATCTCTAGATTACTTATAATATCTAATACAAGGTCCATGTTATATAAGTAGTTGTTATACTATATTGCTTAGGGAATAATGACAAGAATAAAAGTCTGTACATGTACAGCAGAGATGCAATTTTTAAAAAATATTTTACACACAAGTTTGATTGAATCCAAGGGTATGGAACCAGTGGATATGAAGGGCCAGCTACACTTCTCTGTCTTCCATCTTTATAATTGTATCATTTTGAAAATGTTATACAAATGCATTCATGACATTGTGACCTTTTGAGACTGGCTTTTTTCACTCAGCATAATGCCCTTGAGATCCATGCAAGTTGTTGCATTTATCGATAATTTGTTCTTTTTTATTGCTGAGTAGTAATTCATGATATGAATTACAGTAGTTTGTTTAATTATTCACCTACCATAGGACATTTCGTTTGCTTCTAGTCTAGGGAATATCACAAAGCTGCTATGAGCACTATGTACAGGTCTTTATGTATGAAACTTTTCATTTCTCTGGGATAAATGGTGTGGGTGTGATTGCTAGATCATATGTATGGTAAACATAAATTTAGTTTTTTCAGAAACTGCCAAACTGTTTTCCAGAGTGGTTGTACCATCTGAGCAATGCATGAGAGATTCAGTTTCTCCACATTCTTGCCACCATTCGATGCTGTCACTGGGTTTTATTTTAGCTATTCTAATTAGTATGTAATGATATTGTTTCATGGTCTTCATTTGCATTTCCCTAAGGCTAGTGATGTTGAACAATTTTTTGAGTGCTTATTTGCCATATGAATACCCACTTTCATGAAATCTTTTCATGTCTTTGCACATTTTCAAATTGGATTGTCTGATATTTTATGGCTGAGACTTGAACGTCCTTCATATATTTATTTATCCTAGATATGAGCCTTTATATGGGAGTAGAAGTTCAGGCTCCCCAAGAGGCCCCAATGTGGACAAGAGTGGATCATTAGTACTAGGCACGGATGAAAGTCCAGACTTCTCACTTGGCCTTCTCTGACACCACGCCAACATGGGGAGAGGCTGTGGGGCCCACAGGGATGCTCATTAGAGCTTGTGAAGAGTGGAATTTTAATCTTCCCTCTTGGACTTTGCTGGCTGAACCACAGGTTCTTTTGGTATGTCTAGCTGGGGCAGACAAACTATTGCCTAAGAGTTTTCTGTTTTGCTGGGCTGCCCTTCTGACTGAAGAAAGCAGGCTTCTTTCGGTTCATGATTGTTAGCATTTTTTGGTTGCCCACTTCTCTAATACGTAGTCTGGAACATGAGGCCAAAAGAAAACCAAGGGAATTTACTGCACTGTTTCTTCTCAGGTTCCAAGGTCTTTAACTGGTCTTCCTTCTTCTCTCCATCTTTCTGGGTCTCCTTATGTTATTTTATATTTAATGTCCAGAGGTTTTAGCTGTACTTATCAGGAGGAATAGGAAGAAATACTTCTACTTCATCTTTCCAGAAATAGAATGCATACTTCATTTTTTAAAAACTTGCTTCTTTAAGTGAATTAGATTACAATTTTACAAGTTCATTGGACACTTGATTTTCCTCTTCTAGAATTTCCTGCCTCTTCAAGTATACTCTTCCTCTGTTTTTCTATTAGATCGAATATATTTTTCTTTATGATTTGTAGGGATTCTTTATATATTCTGAATATTATTCCTTTGTTGGTTTACATAGGTTGCATACATTTGCCAAGTCTATTGCTTATTTTTGTCTTTGTTTACAATGTTTCTGTCTTTCTGAGGCTTTTACATCTTAAAGCAGTCATCATATCATCTTTTAATAACAAAACTATAGGAACTACATCAATATGCATCAATGGGTAGATAAAATCCTGTGTATTAAAAAGATATTTTGCCCTAAATCAAGAAAGACCTAAATCTATGTTAGACCTCTTGTGACAGAGATTTCATATGCTCTTTCAGTACTTTGAGAGGGTAAAGCATTTGTAGCAGAAAGTTTTCCTCTTCCCTCTGTTTTCAAGAATCATTTCTTTATCTTCTCTTCAAAGCTATGATGATTCCTTTCTTTGCTTGTTGTCTTATCATTGCATGATTGTGGTATCATTGCATGATTGTGGTGTCATTTCTCTTCTCTTATTCTTATTGGATGAGGACAGCTCTATCCAGACCAGCTCTATCCAAATATTATTTAGAGAAATATTTCCTGACTCCTCTCCCTATCTTTTCCTCTGTTGTTCTTCTCTCTGCTTTCTCTTGCTGGGACAAGGAGAAGGAATAAATCTGCGATTATGTTTAACTGAGTTGGTGAATGTGACCTCTAAATCAACTCTCTTCTCTAGAATTCTGTTAAAAGGTCTAGAATGTCTTTTTCACCTGAGAGATGCTCTCAAATATTGGATTATTCCTCCATTTCAAACTGAGCCACCAAGCCATTGCTTATGTTGAGGACAACCTGTCCTAACTTTTTAAAAAATCATTCTGGCTCCCATGCCTCTTCCCAGTTGCTAATACACATCAGTTACAGCAAGAGTAGAATAAAATAAGGTAAAATTAGGAGTTTGAGATACTATGTCCCCTTATTGCACATGGGAGTTTTCTGTACATCTTCCCTTTCTTGTACATCTTCCTTAGTGACTGGTTATTTCTCTTATCTTCCTGTTTTGTTAAAGCCCTCTTTGCCAATGGATAAAAAAAAATCCTAGTGATTTTTCCATACCAGGTCTCCTGCCTTCCTTTTAGTTAGGGAAAAACAAAATAGTGAGACCTAGTGGCATGCTTTCACTATTGATTCTATTCACTATTGAATCTATTTAGCATGCCCTACTCCCCAAATGGAAGTTAGATGAAGGTGGTTGAGATTAAGGGAATTTTTCTGCTTTTTATCAGAACTCTTTCTAGAAATATTTTACACTGGGTGAGGCATCCATTTCTACAGTCTTGGATTTCTAGATACTTCCCAAAGTTAGAACACTGGATATCATTGGTTGGTTTACTTATTTATAGTTCATTCCATTTCATTAGTTTCATGTTTTGGTTTGAATGTTTGTGTCTTTTCCAAAGTTCATGTTAAAACTTAACCCCCAATGCCATGATATTAATAGGAAGGGTCTATAGGAGATGATTAGGCCAGAAAGGATCCACATTTGTGGATGGGATTAATCCCTTACATAAGGATTCAAGATAACCAATTCAGTCTTTCTATTTCTTCTTTCTTGTGAAGACCCAGCATCTGTCCCTTTTTGCCCTTCTGCCTTCCGCCATGTGAGGGCAGATAAAAAAAAACACCATCTTGGAAGAAAAGACCAGGCCTTCATCAGATACTGAATCTGCCAGTGCCTTTTTTGGGGGGTGTGTGGGGCTTCCCAGCCTCCAGAACTGTGAGCACTAAGTTTATGTTGTTTACAAATTACCTGGCCTGAAGTGTTTTGTTACAGCAACAGGAACACACTAAAGTAGTTGAAGATAAGAGAGAGGTTGTAACTGTGTTGTGTCTGTTTTGCTGTTTTTCCCCAGAACTGGCCTGAATCACACTGGAATTGTGATTCCAGTGTGATATTGCTTGGCTCCAAGTAGGAGAAATTATGCTTGCTTTTGTTAAATGGCTACTGAATGAATTCCATGAACTGTGGCCCAATAAACTAAAAAGAGTTATAATAATGAAAATTAAACAAGTATGAAAATCTACATTGTGTCAATTTCCATTTGCTCCATTCAGAAAGTTTTCCTTCAAGCTCTTACCAAATTGATTATTCACATTACATTTGAACTGGGTTGACAATTTTTCATGTTTTCTTCCTTCCTTCGTTCTTTCCTTCCTTCCTTCCTTCCTTCCTTCCTTTCCTTCCTTCCTTCCTTCCTTTCCCCCTCCTTCCTTCCTTCCTTTCCCCCTCCTTCCTTCCTTCCTTCCCTTCTCCCCTCCTTCTCTCCTTCCTTCCCTTCTCCCCTCCTTCCTTCCTTCCTTCCTTCCTTCCTTCCCTTCTCCCTTCCTTCCTTCCTTCCTTCCTTCCTTCCTTCCTTCCTTCCTTCTCCCCTCCTTCCTTCCTTTCCTTCTCCCTTCCTTCCTTCTTTCCATCTTTCCATCTCCTCTCCCTCACTTACTACTTCTCTTCCTTTCCTTCTTTCCTTCCTCCCTCTCCTCCTTCCTCCATCCCTTCTTCCCTTCCTTCCTTTATTCCTTCATTGCTTTTTTCCTTCTTACAAGATAACTCTGCAAGGAGACCTCACTTCTAAAGTTGTGGTGGGATGACAGGGTGTCTCTCCCCAAGAAAAATTGGCTTAAACCAACTGAACTGCTTGGTCTTACTAATGTCCCATGTTCATTTTCCCCACTGAAATTTTAAAATAACAGCTCCTGTGCCCAGCATGTCCTTACTAAGTCCCATTTCATTCCTTGAATGTCTTCTACTAGTCCTTTAGCTATCAGCTTAGATATCATTTGATATGATTCCTCTTACTACTCAAGACTAGACTAGGTGACCCCATGTGAGTCTTTTTCCACAAAATACTGTGCTTGCCCTTATTTGCACCCTGCAGGGCGATTGCTTGTGTCTTTTTATTTTCCGTTAGACAGTTAGCTCAGAAGGAAAGGGACGGAGCACCCAGATCAGTGCTTTGCATATAATGGCCCCTCCATGAATATGTGCTTTATAACTAATTTTTTAAAATTTTTAATAACATTTCAAAAGTTTTTAAAGTGCTCTGAAGTTCAAAAACAGTGTGTAGTTGCCAAATTGGTTATCGTTCTACCCTCTGTGGGTTTTTTTGAAAGGGGTACATAAATACATTTAATTCACAAAACACAACCAAGTTGTCCAAACTTTCAACGGAGTTTGGTCAAACACCAGGGCTGGGTTACGTTCTGAGCCAGCTAAGAAGCCACAGGTTTCATCACACTATTATTAATGGCTTTATTTTACCATTACTATTTCACCATTCCACACTTTGCAGAAACCATCAAAGGCATAATCTCTGCCCCCAAGGCTTTGGATTTTGTCATTCCACTGCCTGAAATCATCCATCTGATAAGCAAAGGGAAATACACACCTATCTCATAAGGGTGTTGAACATTAATTAGGCAATGATCAGCTATCTTCGATAGGAAAGCACCTGTAGGTTGAACATGTGCCGTGTCTGTTCTAATTACATGCCAGGTGTAAGCAAGGTGGCCAAGACCCCAGAGCTTTGTAAGTGCCAAACCTGTTGTCTCTAAATACAAAGTATCAATAGAAGGCATTAAAATGTCAGCACCTTTTCAGGGATTTTGCTCATTAAAACAGCTGCAAGCCAGGCTCAGTGGCGCAAGCCTGTAATCCCAGCACTTAGGGAGGCTGAGACAGGAGAATCGCGAGTTCAAAGCCAGCCTCAGCAAAGGTGAGGCACTAAACAACTCAGCGAGACCCTGTCTCTACAGAAAACACAAAATAGAGCTGAGGATGTGGCTCAGTGGTCAAGTGCCCTTGAGTTCAACCTCTAGTACCAATAAAAAAAAAAAAAAAAAGCCAGCTGCAAAAGAGTGCTCTGAATAAGTAACTGTAGACCAAACTACAGTCTAAGCGTTAGAGCAAATAGGAGCCTCTGGAGAGTTCCCGAGAGTTCCAGGAGTGCAAGGAGCAAGGGTTTTAAATGGTGGGTGATGTGGTGAGCGGGGGCTCAGGGAGAATCTGAATTGGCCCGGCACTCCCACCCCACAACACAGCAGTAGATCAACTTGACACTTCCCGGCTCTAATTTACTTCCTCCTTGTTTTTATTTCACGGCATTCCCAATTATGCAGCTGCCAGGAAAGGAAGAAATGGAATTTCAATATAGAAAATACCAGGCCACTTTTTTGTGGACTGCACATTTCTGCTCAAAGAGCCAATGGGTCACATCTTCTCCCGGTTCAGTGATGCTTCCAGAACAACCAAGCAAGGCCGAGCAACAAGCACCAGCTTCTTCGGCTTTGCTCTTTCCTCCATGGCCACACATTCTCAGCTGCCTGGGGGACCATCCATAGCAGGCCATTTTATTTGGTAAATGTTTCCCTACTTACTGAAGAGTGTTCATTATTAATGACCAGAAAGGGAACTCCTGCCTCCCGTGGCAGAAGTTGATACATTTGCTTTGTATAATTGCCTTGTATAGTTACCATGCGGTCGTTCGGCTAAAATAAATTGCCTTCTTCCCATAAGAGTCTCCCCTGGTGTCACGGGAAAGCTAGAGGGAAGTTGGCCACAGAGAGTAATCTCTTCACTAACGCCATAGAAACATTCGTCCAGAAGCAGCCGGCAGATGGCAAGTTGGAGATGGATAGCATTTTTTAATGGCTTCAAAATAGCTCTGTCTGAAAATGCTTCACTGAACGGCCGCATGTAGTGCGATTTAATTTATCTATTGCTGCCATCATTAGATCTTCTGAGAACTTTCCCCAGTTCCTCTATCGGGACAAAAACTGATGTCACTTCAAAGGAGCGAAATTTGGTTTAAAAAGCAAGTAGGATGGGAGGGTAAGAAGCAATCAGGCCTACAAATAAATGACAGGTATCCTTCAGAGGCAGCAGGCTCCTGTCATCTGGCATTTAAAGAAAGTAACTCCATGCTGAGATTTAGTGGCAGACGTTGAACTCTGAACTCTGAAATGAAATAGGCCCGAAGTCTAGGAGGAAAGGTCATGATAAAGACAGCGTACCTTGGTCTGTCTCTAATTAGTAAGAATTCACATTCCACTGATGAGGTTAACCCCTCGTCATCCATGTGAGTGATTTGGGAAATGCTACTTCTGATGGGGGTTCTCTATGTGTGATCAGGAAAATGTGCATGTAGAAGGTAACCCGTGTTGAAACTGAGTGAAGAAATAACTTTGAAGGTACCTCTAAATTCAACTTCTAGAAATGTCTAGAAAAAGTCATATTTCCCATAAAAAGCAGGTTTAAAGGAGCATGCTAGAGTGTGAGCAGAAATTATGGTACTAGCAGTTCTTAAAAATTAGCTAAGCATGAAATTAAAGAATGAGAATAAAACAGAAGAGAAGTTTGAGGGAGCCAAAAATGTTATGGCAAAAGAAAATGGTCACAGACCATTCACAGAAAACGTTAGACCATGGTCAGAATTTTTCTGTTCTGATGTTTGAAATGAAATGATGCAGAAAGCCATTCTTTCCTATTCTGTAGCGCATCGTTCTTTCAAAACATACACAGGTGCTAGTAATTAGTCACCACTTGAAATTTATGTTTGTTGCTTAAATAGAGCATTATTTTTGGATTTAGATAACATTCTCCCTCCCCCTCTCTCTCAAATCTGAAATAAGCCTGACTTGTCCATATTTTTTGATTTGATTTCACAGATACTTACTGATTGCCTGCAGTATGCAAAGCATTTGTATACACTGACTACAATTCAAAAGCCCCAAATGGGGTTAAAGGTACTTATTTGTACAGTGGGCTGAAATATTTGAAATTGAGAATTTCTCCAAAATTCAAATTAGAAGTTTGGTTCCAGCAGCTAAAAGGATAAGGTTCCTCAGAGTTGGCCTACAAGGAAGCAAAATAAACACAAAAACAACTACAGAAGAAGGCAGAGGAAGACTGTGCTCCAAAGAGACACAGACAAAGCTGTGTGGTCTTGTGTTCAGAGTCACAGGTCCACCACTCACCTAGTGTGTGACTCTGGGCAGGTCCCCAGACCTCCAGGAAGCCTGGTTTTCATGATAAAGTGGAGAGAGTACTATTCAGTTAACAGGTGTGCTGTGGAGATATAGTGAGACCTTGGAATTGTATCTGTCACATAGGGCTATTTAAGAAATGTCTTAGAAATTTACTGTGAATTCAAGGGAAGAAGTTACACTAGCTGGAAAAAGATGGACAAGGAAAGGATAGATGTTTTTTAAAGGTGGTATTTGAGAGGTTTGAGGGATGTTGCTCACAGGTGAAGGCTATGCTGGAAAGAAAGGGTCTGTGTCTGCCTAGCGCAGGGGAAGAGTGGGGCTGGGGATATAGCTCACTGATAAGAGTATGTGCAAGGCCCTGGGTTCAATCCCAGCACCACATTTGGGGGGAAGGGTACAGGGGATTGAACTCAGTCAGGGGCACTCAACCACTGAGCCACATCCCCAGCCCTGTTTTGTATTATGTTTAGAGACAGGGTCTCCTGAGTTGCTTAGCACCTCGCTTTTGCTGAGGCTGGCTTTGAACTCACGATCCTCCTGCCTCAGCTTCCTGAGCCAATGGGATTACAGGCATGTACCACTGTGCCTGGCAATCCCAGCACCATTTTTTTTAATAATTTTTTAATTGTTGATGGATCTTTATTTTATTCATTTATTGCTTGTATGTGGTGCTGAGGATTGAACCCAGTGCTTCATGCATGCTAGGCAGGTGCTCTACCACTGAGCTACAGCTCCAGCCCCCCCAGCACAATTTTTTAAAAGGGGCAGGGGAAAGTCAATAATATTTCCCATGTTCTGACACCATCAGGGCATTCTGGGGCAAGCACTTACACAGCTGAGGAAAGTACTTGAGAAAATAAAGAAAAAGAGGGCCAAGAACAAAAGCTTAATATTGGCCAAATTATATTGTTATCTTGTATGCATGTACAAATATGAAACAACAAATCCCATTATCATACAACTATGATTCATCAATAAAAAATATGGAGAAAACAACAACAAAATCTTAGCAATTAAAACAGAGAAAGTGGTCTGAGAATTTAGGAAAGACAACCAAAAAGAACAGTGTCAAAGAAACCAAAGTAGGAAAGAATATCAAAAAGGACCCATGGTTCAGCGCAAGGGTAGAAAATGGAAACCAAGAGGAGCCAACGGATTCAGTGACACAGTGGTCAGTGATAGCCTACGACAGTAATCCTGCAACAAAATGACACCTGTGTTACTATTTTTGAGTCTCTTACAGAAGAGGTGGATTTATTGTGCTGTATTCTGATGGACTTGACCCATTCAAGCCATGTCTCTCAGAAATGGAGTGGACATTTGGAGGTCAGGAGAGCTGGGTCTTCAGTGAGGGCCCTGGAACTCAGAAGGCAAATTCAGGAGAGATCTTTCTGGGGTTCATGTTCTTTTTTGGGGGTATACTAGAGATAAAACTCAGGAGTTGCATAACCCCTGAGCCACATTTCCAGGTGCCTTATTCATTTATTTTTATTTATTTATTTTTTAAGACAAGGCCTCCCTAAGTTGCTGAGGCTGACTTTGAAGTTGTGATTCTTTTGCCTCAGCCTCCGGAGCCACTGGGATTACAGGTATGTGCCACTGCACTCTGCTAAGATGCTCATGTTCTTAAATCTGGACTTTGAGAACAGTTAAAAAAAGACTTGGGAAAATGTTCTGTACCACAGGGAACTAGTCAGGAAGGCATTCTCTATACAGTTCTAGAAGAAATCTCTACTTTGATGGACAGATAATTGGTTTGAGGCTGTTACCTTCATTTCCTGAGCCCAAATCTTCAGCCCTACCTTGTTTAAAGGTTTCTAACTGGTCTTAGTTGTACGGGGAGGGATTATAAAATGCATTGTTTGAACTCATCAGAACTAGGGTGTTGAAGAGAGCACAGCACTCCTTGAGACTCTTGTGGGGTGATGCCCTATAAGAGAGCAACCCCAGCTGGAAGCCAGGGTCCAAGGGCATCTGGAAGGGGATATGAGGTGACAGGACAATGAGTTTAGACAGAGATGAGAGACAATAGCAGCTTCCTTCTCTCCTCCCTAATTGGTATTCATGCATGCTTGGGGTGAGGGTGATTAGGAGTGAGAAGAAAGACCACTGCGTAAGACACTGTGTCCTCAAGGACCTTAATGAAATTGGCTGAGGGAATAACTTCAGATGCATGGAGATTTGGTATGTTTGTAAACAGTGGGGGAATCCATAGGTGAGCAGATCAAACAGGCAAGACAGGGAAGGGATGCAGTGAGAGCTGGGAAGTGGGGTCCAGGGCTCAAGTGGGGTGGGGAGTCACCTGTGCAGATTCCTCTTCTGCAACACAAAGAAAGACAGACAGAGGGAGAAAGAAAAGAAAAGAAAAGAAGACCCACAGTGAACATCAGCAGTGGACCTGGGCCCTCCTTGCAATGTAGAAAGTTAAGGTCCATAGAAGGCAGGGCCAGGGTGAAGGGCTGTGAGTGCTCTCTGGAAAAAGTAGGGAAGACAGGGATGCCATGCAGCTGAAGGCTGTGTGTCTAGGAGCACAGCAGTCATGACCCAGTGACAACTGCCAGAGCTGCACATGCCTAGCCTTCGAGGGGAGATATCAGTGGCCTCTGGCACATCCTCTGGCTGAGCGTGATGGGCAGCTGTCTTCAGGTTGTAGTCTTGGGAGCAAATGGTTAGAGACAGGAGAAAATAAGCACAGCACGCCAAGCACACCAAGCACAGCACACCCAGACCTGCCTGCACTGCCTCTCGGACGTCTCACAAACTCCTATTCAACCACAAAGTGCTCAGTTTAGAAACCTCAGCTGCATGGTCAAGGACACTTTCCTGAACCTCCCAGGCAGAGATAGTTTTCCTTTTCTGCTCCATCTACATCTTGTTCTTACTGCCATTTTTTGTTTGTTTGTTTTTCTTTTTCTTTTTCCCAACATTAATTTGCTGTGTTCCGCACCAGACTGTGAGTACGCTCCCTGAGGAGAGAGACTGCCTTTTCTCTCTTGTGCACAGGCTTTGGTGCAGTTCAGATCTGCAGTCCAGGCTTCCAACCCACACATCATAGTCAGGAGCTCCAGCCCACCATGAAGGCTGCCCTAAGATACTCACTTTCCACTGGGTGCAGTGGTGCATACCTGTAATCCCAGCACTTTGGGAGGCTGAGACAAGAGAATTGCGAGTTCAAAGCCAGCCTCAGCAAAGGCGATGTGCTAAGCAACTCGGTGAGACTCTGTCTCTACACAAAACACAAAATAGGGTTGGGGATGTGGCTCAGTGGTCGGGTGCCCCTGAGTTCAATCCCCGGTGCCAAAAAAAAAAAACCTCACTTTCCTTCAAGTTCACCTTCATTCCCATTTAAACTATCTCAGCAATTTGTTGTTCTCAGCCTCAGTACAGTGAAGCAGATTGTTTTTCAGATGCTGATGCTGATTCAATATGTCATTCACAATTTTTTGATGACTTTTTAGTTTTTAATTGATACATTTTAGTTACACATAAAAGTGAAATTCACTGTGACATATTCATACAAGCACATGGCATACTTTGCTTTTTGTAACCACATGTCAATATCATTAACACACCTAACAAAATTCCAGTAACCTTACCATCATCTTATTCCCAGTATTCAATTTCCCTAGTTGTCTCAAAAAAAATTGTGTTTTTAATGTGTGAATTGTTTGAATCAGGATCCTAAAATATCTACATATTACAAGTGATTGGCATATCCTTTAAGATATGTTTTCCTGTTTTCCTTTCATTTATTTTTCAAATGCAATTTATTCAGGGAAAAAAACTGAGTAATCTTTGTTACCAGATGCTCTTTGTTATGTTTTGGTTAATTGTATCCTCACAGTGTCATTTAGCATGTTCCTCTCTCCTCCATATTTCCTTAACCTGGTTGGCAGGGTCTTGATTAGAATCAGGCTTGAATTTGGCATGTTGTGCCACACACTTGATGGTTGGTGCTCTGCACTTTGTATCACAAGCCATTTGGATGCATATACTGGGTACTTGTCCCACTTTGAGGGGATTTAAGATTAACCAATGGGTTTCCTTCACATTTCACCTAATGATATCAGTGGCCCTTGAGGATTGTTACCTAGAACCATGGTTTCCCCAGAACTAACAAATGATTTGCTAATTCTTCATTCCTTACACACTTACTAGCTATCATATAAAAACTGACTTTCCCTCTTGAAGTATTTGCTTACTCTGAAATACTTTAAAGGAAAAACAATAAGAGTTCTTGATTCTTTCCCATTATTTACCAATTTTCAGAATGAGTAGGTGCTTTCTCAAGATCCAGCTGAGGAAAACGTTAATTACAGCCCCATTTCACAGACAGAAACTAGCAGCAGAAGGTTACATGGCATCCCCAAAATTACATAGCTACTGGAGATCAGAGCAGGGCTCCAAAATTTGATTGGACTGACTCAAGTCTCTTCAGAAACCTTTTTTGAGTTTCTTAATATTTGTAAATATGTTAATAAGTTAATATGATAGATACATAAGATACTTTGCTCCTTAAGAAAATGAAATGATCTCCATGTCTGTCAATGGATAATGGGATTAAAAAATGTAATGTATATGTATATGCAAATATGTGTGTATTCACCTTTAAAATAAATAAGAGGAATTTATAATAAGTGATAACATGGAGGAATTGTGAGGACATGATGCTAAGTGAAATAATGAGTCACAGAAAGATGATCCCTTTTACATGAAATATCCTAAGTAGTCAAACTTATAGAATCAAAGAATAGAATGGTGTTTGCAGGGGCTGTGAGGAGAGGAAGACTGAGATTTGCTAATCAGCGGATATGAAATTTCAGTTATGCTAGACGAGTAAGTTCTAGAGATCTACTGTACAACATGGTGCCTATACATTGAAATACTGTATGGTACTCTTAAAAATCTGTTAAAGAGGATAGATCTTGTGTCAAGTGTTTTTGCCACAATAAAAATTTTAAAAGAGAAATAAAAGACTCCTGTTGGGTGAAGGGAAACCTGAGTGGAAGACTAAATATAAAGAACCATTCTCTTCTCCACCAAGCTTTGGAAAAGTATCAAGTGCATTGTTGCTAATATTAATGAAACATCTGTGCTAATGAATCAGGAGAAGGTATCACTATTACCACTGTAAGCTGATGGCTTTTTCAGGTGATACCTAATTAACTGGTATGACATTAACAAAACCTCTCATAACAAAGATTTGTCTGGGGAAGTTGCTAACCAGAAGAAGTATGAGGGTTATCACTGTAACACAGATATTTGGCAGATGAGCTAAAGTCAGAAAGTGGTATACACCCTCTTACACAAACACAAACTCCTGGAGTGACCTTGGATAGTAAATTAGAAAAGAGTTTGCCTCAGGTCTCGAGAAGGTGAGCCAAAACTACTGTAAGATGCTTGTGAAAAGGTCCTGTGTCACTGACCTGGAGATCATTGGCAGCCATTTATAATTTTGAGGAGTTTACCTGGTACGCTTCAGTATTTCCACAGACAACTAGTAACAAGAAAGATGATGAAGTTGGAGGGAAACTAAGGTCAACAGAGACAATAAAGGTAACTAAAAGTGCTAATGATGCTTTGTGTGACTGGAGACACAAAGGACAGAGGCTTTGAGAAAACAGTTTGGATATCTGAAGGTTATAAAATCCATGAAATAGAAGAAACCGTGTTACTTTAGAATGCAAAAGTACTTCTAGAATACACAAAGTGCAAAAATGCTTAGACAACTTGGTTCCCATCTGGTCTATCTCCTGGTCCTCCCTTTAGGAATGCTGCTGTTTGCCTTGGGAAATCCTGCTTGCATAGGAGAGTAAGCTCTGTGGGCCCACTTGTGGTAGGCATTGTTTGCTACTGTAGCCCAGCACTGAGATCAGTGTCTAGCACATACTATGAGGATAAATGTACTTGGCTAAATAAACTTATAGTTTTCTCCACTTGTTTCAAGGTAAAAGTTAACTCAGTCCTCCTTCTGCAAGCAATTTAATTCCTCCATCCAATAATATGATCTTTATAGTTTTATTATAGTTTGCACCATGCTTTCATTTTTCTTTTTAATACATGGATTTCTTTGGCACTAGATCATTAGTTTCTGGTGATTTTTATTAATATATAATCCAAAGATTTCTTGCATTGATTTTACCAGTGGTATCGTCATTTAGAATGTTGCATGCCAGCCTCTGCCCTAGACCTAAGAAATCAGAATCTTTGAAGTTGGAGTTTGGCACTGAACACATTTTACCAGTTGCCCAGATGATTCACGTGCACACGGAGATCTGAAAAGCCACGAAGGAGATTTATCCACCTTCATATCTTCCATTGTGCTTTGAGTTTCCAATAAATGTTTACTGTGCTAAATGGAATGGAATCGAACTAAGTGGTGACCATAGTGTTGATGCTATGAGTTGGCTTGTTAATTTTGAAATGCAGCCACCTTCAAAGAGGAAACACAAATGTAAAGACAAACAAAAAATCCCATGAAAAAATATGCATGTCAGTCTATGTTTCTAATGTAGATTTCATTGTTTTAAGTATGCATAGGGAAAACTGCAAAATGTTAAGTATACATCTGAATGAATTTTTCAAAATGAACACAACTATGTAATCAGTACCTGACCAAAATAATCACAAACAAAAAAACAAACCAGAGCATAAAATCATCAAGAAGCTTCTTCTGCCCTTTCTTGTCACTACCCACCTTTGAGGGGAGCTGCTAGCCTGATTTCTAACACCATAGGTTGTATACATCTTTTCACTCGTATATATCTTTACCTATCTGTTTGTCTGTCTGTTTAACCCTCCATCCATCTGCGTGTTATTGTAGCTCATTCATGCTCACTGCTATATAATATTCCATCATACAAATACAGCAGTTTGTTTATCCATACCAATAAAAACAGATATTTTGATAGTTTTCAGCTTTAGCTTATTATGAATAGTGCTGTGAATACCCTTGCATATGTCTCTTGGTGAACATATGTCCACCTTTTCTGTTGGACACTCAAGAATGAAATTGCTAGGTCATATGGCTTGCATATTTCTGTCCAATTTGAGTAAATACTGACCCAATTTTTCACACATTCATGCTTTTGTAATGCCCTCCCAAGTGGATGCTAGATTTGGTCACGTTACTTGCTTTGGCCAATGGGGCATTAAAAAAACTGATGTTAGGCAAAACTCATATAAGCACTTGCTGGTCTCTCCTTTCTCTCTCTCTCCTCTTTGAGAACATATCCAGACCAGCCTGCTACACTGCTACAGGACGTGAGAGATGTGAGAATGGAGTCACCTTGGATGAGACCTTTTTCCTAGCCAGCCCTCAGCCATCCTGACAGCTGTCCACAGTTCCATGAACAAGCCCAGGTGGGATTAACTAACTAAATCAGATTAGCAGAGCTGCCGGCCTCACCCACGGGCTTGTATGAAATAAGAAATTATTTCTTTTAAGTCACAAATGTTGATATACTTTGTTACACAGCCAGAGCTAACTACCACATTGTCAAACAGATTTCTAAAGGGTTATGTGATGCTCCACCAATAGTGTCCAAAATTATGTAGTTTCGCATTCTCATCAATACTTGGTATAGATTAAGCTGTATGAAAAAATAGTTTTCACTCTTGTTTTCATTTTGATCATCCTTGGGGGATGTATAATGGTATCAAATTGTGGATTTAATTTGCATTTTCCTAATAACTAATGATGTTGAACACCCTTTCATATGTTTCTTAACTAATAGTTTATCCTCTTTTGTGAAGTACCTGTTTAATATTTTTGTCTGTTTTTCTATTGTATTAATTGCTTTTAGCCACTGATTTTTGGAAATAAACACACACACAGAGACATCCTGGACAGGAATGCTTTGTAGACACAGGTATACAAATAACTTCTCCTGCTCTGTGAATGTCCTTTTCATTTTCTTCAAGGTACCTCTTGATGAATAAATATCCTTAATTTTAGTTTTATTCAATTCACACATTTTATTCTTTATGGTTGGCAATACCTTTTTATTTACCCCAAGATCACAAAGCTATTCTCATGTTTTCTTCTCAAAGCTTTGTTGTTTTGTCTTCCATAGTTAGATCAATGTTCCACCTGGAATGGATTATGTAAATATGGTATGCTACAAGGGTCAAGATTCATCTTGGTCCCATGTGGGTGTACAATTCATCTGGGTATTCTGGAAAAGGCAGTGAGTTGTACAAGTAGGTTGTGCAGCCCTCACTGGGAGGTAGTACTGGGTCACAGGAAGAGTTCCCAGCTGGGTTCTAGTCCCATCTCTGCTACAAGCTCACTGGCTCTGTGGCCTTGGGCAGGTCACTAGAACTTTCTGTTTGCCTACACATAAAATGAAGAGGTGAGATCAGATTATCTCCATTGTTCCTTCCAGAAGCATGAGATCAGGAAGAAGTGACATCAGACTTCAACTATGGCATTATTAGTTCTGGGACCTCAGGGAAAGTATTTAATTCTGGAGTCCCAATTTCCTTACATATAACATGGGAACATTCTTACCCATAAATAGGGCTGTTGTAAGAAGAAGAAAAATGTATGGGAAGTTCTATGCTTGGCACATTATATTGTTCAACAAAAAGTAGTGTCTGCAGTTGTTAATAGTCATGCTATCAGAGAGAATTTGCCTTTATTTAATTTCAGCCAAAATATAATTGGTACCTTTAAATTTAATTAGTAATACAAGTTTGCCTGGTGATACAGTAAACTAGCCCTGTAATGAGAATCTTGATTTTGACTCATTCTTTCCACTCCTAAGAGATGTTATTTTGTTAAGAAAGCTAGAAGTTCAATAACTATTGAATCAACTTTCTTGTTTCTTGATATTGTTATCTATTATCCTTGATTTCAAAAGTTTATCCTAAACATATGAATGTTACAGTGATAGTCATGGTGATACTCATCCATGATGAATTAGGAAGTCTTGAGTCATTAAATTTCCATGAAGAGACTAACTCAGGTCTTCCCTGATTTCCTGACCACTCCATCTGAAGTAGTTTCCCTCCATCATTCTCAACTCTATTTTCTTCACAGCAGTTACAACTACCTGACATTTCTCTTCCTTTGTGTCAATCATCTGTCTCCCTTTACTAGGATATAATCTTCATGGGAGCAAAAGCTTTAATTTACTGTATCTCTTCAGCACCTAGAAGTATGTCAAGTTCATAGTAGATATTAAGGAAATATCATCAAATAAAGGAAGGAAGGTAAAATAAGAACCACATAAAATATGTATCAAAAGTAATAACAACAATTAGTCCATATATTTAATATGACATAGAAATCAATAGTGTTCTCAGACTGCAATACCTCTGTCAATCCAAACTCCACTTATTGTGGATGTTCTGTAATAACATTGCCACAAAAAAAATTAGCCCTGTTAATAATCAACACATTTTTCTTAAGTGTACCTTTGGGAACCAAGAGAAGGAAATTGATATTTCCCACATACATATGCTGTAATTGTTTTTTTTTTTTTCAAAGAGAACTGTTTAATAAACAGTTACTGAAGGAGAAAATTATCCGGAAAGCTGTTGTTCTTTTCTTTAAATAAAAAGCAGACATGGGAATCATGTTTTTACTATAAACAAATACCAAGCTTTACACATTGCCTATTAGAAAGTTGTTCAGTTTTTCCTTTACCAAAATAAATTATTAATTAAGATAGACAAAAGCCAGGAAACATGGAAGTTAGTCATTTAATTTCCTCACTTATTCAGAGCTGCCTGGAGTCATTTCCTGCAGGAATTCCACGTCTTCCCATTGAAGTGTTTTAGCAGCTGGTAACGAAATCATCAGCTCAGGCTGTGGGTGATACTCCAGGCTCCAATTACAAATCAGATTTTTCTTTCCTTAATGCTTATTATGGAGCAGATCAACTTTTAAAATAAATCTGAATACCTTCTAGAATGCTGTTTCTGCATTGCTCTAGGAGGCAAATTGGTCCTAGTGGGAGGAACTGCAGACAGGGAAACCTGACTTCTGGGTTTGGCTCAACCACTTCAACCACTGATTAGTTGTGTGACCTCAGATTTCACCTCCTATGCCCTAGTAGCCTTGTCTACGTGAGGGTAGTAACACTCAAATTTTCTAGCCAAGCTGTTTTTAAGATGGAAGGAACCACCAAATTCAGAATGCAGCTATGGTTATAGAGGTGCACGACTCCAGGACATACTGACAGGCTTGTAGCAGCCTTGAGAATGGAGACCTTGTCCTGTAGTCTTAAGGATAGTGACCTTCATTGAGTCCAACCTTGGTCAAACAATGTGCTGGGTATGAAGGAGGCGACTGATCAAAGAAATCAGTATGTTCCGCAGCAATATAAAAATTTTGAAAATTGTTTATGGGTCTAAAATATATAGGCTTTTCCCTCATTCTCAAATTGCCCTATTCTTCTTGCAAAATAGAAACTAGTTAGTTAATTCACTTTTTTTTCTTGAAGAATAACAAAGGATTTGACCAAACATGCATAGTATAGCTGAATTTGGAGGTGGGGGGGAGTGTAAAAGATTGGAACTAAAGTGGTATAGACTGAATGTCATATCCCCAAAAATTTATATGTTGAAATCCTGACCCTCAGTGTGACAGTTTTAGGAGGCGAGGTCTTTGGGAAGTGATTGGGTCATAAGAAAGTGGCCTTATAGGGAGATTCTGAAGAGCTCTCTTGCCTCTTCCACCACAATGAGAAGACAACACCCATAAAGCAGGACTGTGGGCTCTCACTAGAAGCAAAAATCTTCCAGTGCTTTCATCATGGACTTTCCAGCCCCCAGAACTGTGAGAAATAAATTTGTTGTTTATCAATTTCTGTTGCTCATGCTATTTTTGTTATAGCATCTCAAATGTACTCTGTCAAAAATTTTCCCGTCCAAATGTTTTCCTGACTGGACCAGTGAACTAGATGATGAAGAACACTACTAATAATTGTTAAGCTGACAGAAGTTTGACCTAAACCTGTCTCTGTTTGGGGGTAGTAAAGTTTGGCCCAAAGTGACCTCCCTGCCTGATGAACTATAACCTAGATGTATGAAGGTTAACCTTACCTGAGAATATACCCTTGGAATCCAGCAAATGAGGCCCAGCCAATCATAGAAACTGAACTTCCAGCCAATTGGAGGCTGAAAACTACCAAAGCATGACCATATAAGGCAAATGCCAACTGATTGCATTTGTTGTTTCTGTATGTCATCTCCTTTTTCTGGGTGTTATAGTTTGGATCTTAAATGTCCCCCAAAGGCCTATATGCTAAAGGTTTGGTCTCCAGGCTGTGGAACTATTGGGAGGTGGTGGAACCTTTAGGAGGTGGGTCCTAGAGGAAGGAAGTGAGGTCATTGGAGGTGTGCCTTTTGGGGGAGGGTTGGACATCTCCCTTCTCCTCCCCTCCATTGCTTCTCAGCCACCATGAAGTAAGTAGCTTTGTTCCTCCACATGCATCCCACCATGATGTTCTGCCTTAACATGGGCTCAAAGCAATGGAACCAGCTGGTCGTAGACTGAAAGTTCTGAAACTATGAACCAAAATAAATCTCTATTCCTTTTAAGTTGATTTGCTCAGGTGTTTTGTTGAAGTGACGGAACCACTGACTAACGGTTGGTATAAATATAAGCTGCACTTGGTGGTGGGTTGGGGCATTCTGAACCATCTTTGGTCTGGGAAATTTTTTCTTACTCAAGTAAATGTAGTTAAATTTAACTGTTCTCAATTTTTTCTTTTAACATAGGTCTTATTTAAGAGTTTATTTTGTCTGGTTTGGCAATCAGAAGGAATAAAGCAGTCTGCATATTTCCTGAATTGAGTGAGGACATACTGAATTTTAGAGAACTTGAATCTGAAAAAGCTGAGAAAAAGTCAGACTCCAATTGCCAAAGAACTTGGTTTCTACAGATTAAAGTATAGATCTTCTGCCTCAAAGACCATCTCCACTCTACAGTTTCCAGTATCTTCTCCTGAAGGTAGTTATTGGTAAAGTCAATGAACTTTTGAGTGAAGACACTATTGAGACAGTATCACAAAGGAGAGTATAAAACTTGTGTTGTTCTTCTCTTTTGAATACAATATATTTATTGAGAACTATAATTAAGCTATTATTTTTATCAGTAAAGCACATCATGGATGTCAGATACACACACAGACACACACACACAGAGAGTTTTAGGTGACTCAAAAGAAGTGGCAAATGTCCACCCACTTGTCTAGTCAGAAGTTCATGTTTTGTTTTCACAGAAGCAAAGAGTAGAATCTATGTGATCTGTCACTCTTGAAAACTTCCAAACAGCCTGTGATCATGGAAATTTCCTCATTTTAGTTAGTGAACATTGCTCCAAGTTAGCATTGAAATGATTTAACTGATCTTTGCAATGGGTTCTCAAATGCTAGTGTTTTATAAATTATGTAGATGTGTTTTTCCCCTGATAAGGAATTAGGGATTCTTTATCTCAGATTAATGTAGAAATGGGTAAGATTGTATGTTTAATGTACCTCTCCACATTTTTCTTACACTTATGGTGACCTCTGTCCTTTATCTACCAGCAAATTCCAACAGAAAAGGAGTAATTACTTAGCAAACTAATATTAATAGAAACTCATAAAGAGCCAATCACACTTAATTGATGTGTGTGTTTGCATGCCCATGTTAATGATTTCATAGTATGGTTGTATTCCTTGTAATCATTTTTTCTATTGTTTTAGAACCAAACATGCCACAATTCTGTGGAGTTTTGCAATGAGTTCTCTATAAAGAGTATCATGATTTCCAGAAGCTTCTCTACTAAAATTTGGAGAAGCAGTCTAAGAGATAACCTACCTCAACTTTAAATAGAATGATAAATAGGTGAATTTAAATGTAATGTCATATATGTGTTCACCATGTCAAAACATTTTGTAACATAAATCATGCCCTTATGTCAGTTAACAGAAAATGAGCCGGCAAAGTAGATCATGGTAGCAGAGAAGGTCTGTCCAACTAAGGAGAACGTCAGCTAATGGAGACAGCTGTCTTATAACAACAAAACATGTTTTATAAGCAAAAGGTGACATATACTTAAAATCTAACCAGAGTCTGCATTTCTGTAGTTGTAACAGACACTACGTAAACGCAGTGCTGACCCCATCTCTTTGAAGTCTGTTCCACACAGTCCCTCGGCAGGTCCCAGGATTGTGTCCACTTGCCCCCAGAGACACGTTTATTGGCTTTCCTCTTTTTCCTGGCTCATCTCTCACTGTATTTCCTGAGACCAGCTTCCAAAAAAACACTGCACACAAATTCTTGTCTCAGACTCTGCTTTTGAGAAATTCAAAGCAAGATATTAGCATACCTAACAAATAGGCCATTGATCCCTAGAGTAGTTCAAGGAAAAAATAATAATAATGAACATGCATCAATTAGAAGAATCATAGGCATGTTTACTGAGTGCTTGTATATGTCAGGCATCATATGAAATGTCTACGTACACTACTTAACTTCCACGAAATCATAGGAATTAGGTAATATTATTCCCACTTTACAGATAAAACTAAAGCATAAGGAAGATATATCGCTTGGTCAAGGAGACTAGTTAGTGACAGGGCTAGGATTCAAGTCTAAAGACTTTGTGTGTATATTTTAAAAAATAAACACGTGCAAAGGTGTGATTTAGTCATTCATACCTGAATTTCAATTATAATAATAATTTAAATAAAACATAAATTATCAACCCACAAAAACTTTTTAATAAGGGTAAGAAAGAATCCTGTAAGACTACTTCCATTTTCCAGAAAAACTGTTCTCAACCTGTGTGTTTTTAATCTCTGAGGAATTTAAATACAAGCAGTTATGCAACTTAAGGGGAAAAATCATATTAGGTTGGCACAGATTCTATTTCATCCCAGCCATCTCAATTCTGTATTTTAAATCATAAAGAATTTGTTTTCCTTATTTTTAGTATATGTATTTAATTGACATAATGATTATAGGGGGTGCAGTGTGATATTTCAGGACATGTATACAATGCACAATGATCAGATCAGGGTAACTGACATATCCCTCACCTTGAACATTTATAATTTCTTTGTGTTGGAAACATTCAAAATCTTCTCTACTACATTTATAGAAGTACATAATTAATTGTTGCCAAGGTCTCCAGTGTGAGTCCGGAATCCAAGACACTTCTATTGGCTTAGCCTCTAGGCCCGTGGGCTCCCCCATAGCTCTGTTGACTGGTCAGTCACACCAACGCATACGCCCAACAGACTGGAGACTGACAGTGGAAGACTCCAGAGAGATAAACACTGGTCCCCCTCACGCCATGTGATAGAGCCATGTGAGCAGGGTCACCTAACCTTCCCGTGCCCTGGCTGCCCTTGTTTCCTCACTCATTAAAAGAGTGGTTTCTATGAACTCTAATCTTGCTAAAAGTCTCCAGAGATCCCTAAAGCTTATTTTTTCCTTTTTCTTACTGCATAAGACAGGAACACATTTTTTGTGGACGCAATATGCAAATATGTAGAATAAAGTGTGGAGAGTCTTCGGGGCCACTCACTTCACCACCTCTTTCGCTCCCTTCCATGGAGGTTGCCACTTTCACGAGTGTGGTGTGTGTCGCTCCTGCCCTTTTCCCATTCATGAAACCTCTGTGTTTTGGAGGTATGATATTTTGGAGTGCCTGGAAGTGACCAGGTTCATGAGTGCGGCTAACACGCGTTATCTTCTGCATGTTTGGGGAAAATGGAGCCTGGAGCAAAAGAGAAAGTGAGTTACTAATTGGATTTATGGCCATTACTCCCAGAGCAGCCCTCTGCCCTCAGTAATCTCGAGAGCAGTTCAGATAGAATCTCTCTCTGCAGAAGATCCAGAAGACTCTAAGGAGAAAGCTGGTACATCTCCTACTCACCCTATAAAAAGTCAGATTGTTATTAAACTGTCCCTGAAGCTACTGTGATTTACATTCATGTTAATGGGTCTCTTTGTAAAGCAGTCCCTTTCATGGGGGCTGTCCTCCTGTTCCTATTGGTTGCATCTAAAATAAATATTACACCATCTCCAGCTGTCTGGCTCTCCTTTCATGCTTTGACTTGCCACTGAAAGTACAGTGATGAGATATTTCCCCCTGAGAAACTCTCACATGTCCAGGGATGCCCAACACCACATTATTTGTGTAGCCAAGAGGTAGACATAACCCAGGTGTCCACCACTAGAAAAATGTGGATGTATGCTATGGAATAAGATGTCACAATCAGAGGCGATGAACTAGATGCATGTAAAGCGATGTCTGGAGAACTTCAAATCGTTGGACAAAAATAAACTGAACGAAATGCGTAACAAAGCTGTGTACATAATTTAGCACACACTTACATTTAGGCAACATATATACATATTTTTTTCAAGGATATATGTATACCCAAAGACACACACCAAATATAGTAGTGTGGTGTCTCTATAGGAGACAGAAATCAGATGAGAAACAAAAAAAGAAAAATAATAAAGACAGAAGGCAGCTCTTACAAGCTGCTGCTAAAACTTAATGCTTTGCTGTTGGGAGGTAGTAAATAAAGGGACAGTGAATTTTTCTTTCTTTTCTTTCTTTTCAACTTAACTATCATTACCAACAAGCATCCACAGGCCACTTTCTGTGTATGTGATAATCCCAGTTCTGCTTTGATGACCTTGGACAAGTCATTTCATCTCACTGAGCCTATTTCTTTAGTGGTAAAAAAGAATAAAATAAAAGGGAAAATGAATGATATTATTATTACCTGCATCACAATGTTGGAAGGTTGGAAAGATGGTACATTTTGCAAGATTGAAACAAGGTCATAGCTGAGGCCTGGCACACCGTGGAGAAGGGGCAAGAAAGGTGATTTTTATCAGCTGTGGAGAATTGGGCACACAGGCCCAAGCTCTTTGACATTTGCCCCTAACCTACCACCAGGCAGGGCTAAAGGAGACAAACACGTGTGTCTGCCACATCATGTTCAACATGGTGTTCTCATATGTTCCTGCATGAGAGAGGGGGAGATCTGGCCACAACTATCACTCCATGAATTACCAGAATTAATCTGGCATAATTAGCACAGGCCTTCTTTCCTCCTACTACACAGCAGCCGTCTGGGTCAAAGGTGACCTGCCTCATCTGAGGCAGAACCGTTCTGTAGATTATGAGGTCAGCACTTCTAAGATTGAAGGTCCAAGGTCTGAGACATAAACAGAGGGCAGCACATCACCCTCAAGGTTGCCAACACCCAGGCACCTGAATTCTCTATATTTACTCCAACCCCAGGAAGTCCTTTGAAAGCCTTATATGCTGTGACTAGAGAAGAAAGCAGTGTGTGCCTACTTCCCTCTTTGTTAATCAGCATAAACAGGCTATAAGAGCTTGAGAGAAAATCCCCTCCCTCAAACTGAGCAATCCGAGGTTTTTGTTTTGCAAAGCAAAACAAAACATCAACAGCCAGGCAAACAAACAAGCAGGAAACTGCTAGATACAGGGGTGGCGTCACCTTCTTGCTCACTCTGGGCAGCCTGGGCCTGGCCTCTTCTTCTAAGGAGGAGCAGGGGTGCTCAGACACACTTCTGAGAAGGAGGAGAAATGAGTTATCTACGTCCTCAAGGCTGAGTTTGACCTGGTAAGTTTTAGGGATTCTCTTAAGTATTACTTTAAGTTCAATAAAATTTCTGTGGGGAAAAAAAAAAACTGAGAAGACTGTAGAGAGAACTCAATCACACCATTTTATTTTCTTTCTTTTTTAAAAGAATGGCAATACCAGTTTCAAATGGACACCAATGAGCATCTGTGTGGGGTTCACCTTATGCTCTCTGTGGTTCAAAAGAAAACTCTTGGTTCTTCATATTGAGTACATAGGGTATCCAGAAACCAAAAAAGACAAGCTGCCAGTGACAAATAAAGTATACCCCAGGAAGAGCACTTCAAAAGAACCATCTAATATTCCTGGTCTCCTCATCCTTGGACACCAACTTGTACCTACATACTGGTTTTCATCAAAGCATCTAGATTTCAAAGTCACAATAAAGGTCCCATTTATTTACTTTTTAAGGAAAAGAAAGCCAAATACACTGGCCTAGATAAGATCATTTCAGTTGGTCAATCGCCACTTGGGCCTGGAAGTAGAAGTCATTAGCAACCATTTTTTTTTTTAAACTCATGTCCTCACAGCAACCACCCTAGTTACCTGTTCAAAATGCTAACAGGATGTATGTGACCTGGTTTTCCAGACCCTGCCACTGGGAGGGGGAAGCAGATTAGAAAACAAAATGGAGGTGAAAGAAACCAACATTTATGCTTGCCCACTGTGAGTGAGGTTGGGGAGAGAAGGCGTTTTTCTTGTTGTTTGTTTGTTTGTTTTAAAATAGAGGAAAAGAAGTTGGACTGTGGAAGGCCCAGGAGAAAATTGCATAAGATCAGCTCTGTCTGCTCACTTCTTACCACCTGCTAGGCTTTCAAGAAATTCAGAATGAAAGAAGGGAGGTGATAAGGTCATGGTGTGCTCACACTTAGTCAAAAGACAATTTTTTTTTCAAAGATATTAGTTAATTCCAACATTCTAAGATGTCAAGAGGAAAAAACTGGAAGGATGAAGTCACTGAAGAACCTATTAGCAAAGGCCTATAAGCCTCCATGGCATGGGGCTGTGTAAATAGGAGCCCTCATTAGGAAATACAGAGGAGCAACTAGACAGACAGAGTAAGCTTCAGGCATCCCAGATCCTTGTCCTCCAGCAAAGACCAGAACAGATACTACCAAGGAATTTCAAAGGAGAAGAGGTTTGCAGCACTATTAATTAATTCATTAAATTTTTTTGAGTATTTACTATGTCATAGTCACTGTGCAACAGTACAAAAGATATCTAAGATAAAGTCCTTGTCCTAAAATAAACTCATATTCTGGTGGGAAAATCAGCATTTAAAAACATAAAATTCAAACTAGTTGCAACAAAGGAGTATGTATATTCTCAGTATATTCCAAAGTAGCAAAGCCAGTAAATCCCTCAGAATCCTTGGGAGTATTTCTAAACCAGTGCTAATGTCCTTAAAATGCAGAGATCTTACCTCCTGATTCTGGCATTATATTGTCTCTCACCTTAGATTTTTATTTTGTTGAAAGCGTAGAGGTTGTACAACCTGGAGAAGTTATACTCCAGATATGTAAATATGTCAAAATACATTCTACTGTCATGTATAACTAAAAAAAATTTTTTCAAAGAAATAAATTATAGAGATTGTTCTGCATCTTCATGGGTATCTGGAACATAAAAATAGGATTCTAAAGATCTTCAGAAACAATCAACAAGCTAGAAAGCCAATTCTTTTTAAATGGTTTGAGGGCCTCACTTGTTAGACATTAAAACCTTCTATAAAGTTCTTTAAGGCATGTGGTTCTGCTTGAGCAATGGACAATTAAGTAGAATATATAGCCTACCTGGAAAGATTCTCAAGTATATGTTGTGGTTTAGATGATGGAAAAATTTGTAACTCAAATCAGTGGTAAAGACTGTGTCATTCAATAAAATCAAGGTGAGTGTCATTTGCAAGGATAACTCTATAATGGTACATATAATGATATGTATAAATGAAGCATGTAGAATGATATATGAATATATAATGATACATGTCTCTTATTTTTTAACAAAATTAATTCCAGATGAACTAATAATTTAAATGTTTGTAAAAGAAATCCTTGAATTGCTAAAAATGAAATATGGTGATGCTTTATACAACCTGAGAAGAGTTTCCTGAGAAGACTAACAGGAAAGAAACTTCAAAGAATAATGTTGATAGATATTACTTCATATAAAAGAAGAATGTACAGTGCCTGTCATTGATGAGAAGCAAAGGGCAGAACAGCCTCAGCAAGACATTCTGATATTGGTGTGCATGTGTGTGTGTATTATTTTCATTTTTCAATGATTGTATATTATTGTGCAATAAAAAATAAAAACACATTGTTTTTGTAATAAATCCTAGCAATCCAACTTTCAAAGTGCTTTTCCTTTGGCTGACCTCAAAAAACAACAACAAAAACAAAAACTGGGAGTTGATATGTCTCCAAGTTAATAATCTTTTATATACAGTATGACATCTTCCACAATAACTCAGTGAAGTAAATAATTTCATTATTATCTCTACATTTGGTTAAAGAGGATATTAAAACTCAGAGGCAAGAAGCAGAACAATATGGCATCCCCAGACTTCTTGCTCTTCATGTTATATGACTCCCCTGTACCCACAGTTGCTACTTTTGTATCAGTCCTTAGTGCGGCAATATCTTAACAAAACAAAACAAAATATTCAGTCCTCTCAGGATTCAGTTCTTATTTTTATAGTAGTTTACTTCTATATCTGTACATTCAGGGAGAATGTACTGTTTCTACCATTTTCATCCTCCTCTTGTTTGGATATGGGATCCCTTAAAAACCCATCCGTTATAGACTTATTTCCCAGCTTGGCACTATTGGGATGTGGCAGAAAACTTTGAGAAGTGGGGCACAGTGGGAGATCTTCCAGTCATTGGAAGTGTGCCCTTGAATGAAATAATTGTACCCAGCCTCTCCTTTTCCCTTTCATTGGTCATAGGTGAATAAGCTTCCCCCACCATGTACTCCCATCAGGATGTACTGCCTCATCATGGGCCCAAAGCAGCAGAGCCAATTAACATGGACTGAAACTTTCAAAAACATGTGCTAAAATAAACTTTTCCTCTTTTTAAGTTGATTATCTCAGGTATTTTGTTACAGTAATGGAATGCTGACAAACACACATACCCAAATTTCCTAGATATGTAATGAGAACACATAACCACAAATAATTAATAATTAAAAAGAATAAGTCACATAAATTTATACATAGAAAACTGTACTGTTTTAAGAAATTAGAAATTCTGAAACCATAATTCTTTAGGTTGAAATATATGTTTATATACTGATCAAAACAATTTCTCAGTCTGATATATATATTGTCATCTTTTCTCAAAAAACCTGTGAGTAGGGATGAGTTTCACATTTATAGAACTAAAGATCAAGGATTGGTTGTGCCAAACTAAAAGAATATAATCTCTTAGAAGCTACATGAGAACCAGGACAATTCTATCCCCAGCCTTTATCATGGTAGGCACCCAAGAAGGCAGGCCTCTTTCTCTCAGGAATCCAGAAAATGTGTATAACTTTTGTGTGGCATTATTCAGAAAATACCCTCTTTATATTATAGTGACTAAAAACAGAAAACTACCTAAAGATTAAATCATAGGAGATTAATTAAATACATTTCAGTCCAGACAGGATCTACAACTAAAATAACATTCAGAAGTCATCCTAATATATCACTTAGGGTGTTTCCAGTTTCAAGCAACATAAGACACTGACTGAAACTGACCTCAAAATAAGTACTGTAATGGAGAAGTTTCAGGGTTGGTTGATCCCAAGCTTCCATAAAGTCATCGAGGAGCAGGTTTTTTCCATCACTCGCTCTGTCATCCTCAGTGGGTCACATCTGCCTTCGTGAGGTTCTCCTTTACTGTTTCAAGATTGTTCAAAGCTCCCAGGCATCACATCCAAACACAGCAATGTCCAGAGGCCTCCAGGACTGTTTCTTCAGGCCTCTTTCCTAGGATCAGGAGTCCCAGAGGACGTCCTATTACCTCTCAGAAGAGAGTCTCATGCCTACGCCTCAGCCAATCACTGGGAAGAAGACTCGAATGTCAGTGATTGGTATAGACAGATCAGGACGAACCCTCTTGATCATGGATACAGTCACCCACATCTCATGATGAGTTGTGAGCCTCTGAACAAAAGTGAAGAATGAGTATCAGATGTGTTGATCACAATAGACTAGGTCGTACTGTACTAAAAACAGTCCCAGAGTTCCAATGGTTTAAATAACAAAAGCCCATTTCTCTTTCCTGCTGCGTTTACAACACCTCAACAAAGGAACTTTTCATGATGGCATCTCAGATATCCAGGCCAATGTAGGAGTTCTAGCTCAACCACTGCCTCTCACCTCACCATAGGAAACAGCTCAGAAGGTGTCAGATCAGCAGTTGAAAGCTCTGGGCTGGCAGTTTCACATCACTGTCATGCTCAACTCATTGACTAAACCTTGACCCACCGCCCCATCCATCACAAGGGTGTCAGGAAGAGCAATCCTACATATGCCTATGAGTGGGGAGAACCAGAAATATTTGTCAAACAGCATCATACTAGGTAAGCAATGGGAAAATATTCATGAAATTCTATTCATTGAAGAAAGCATGTGACAAAAGACTATTCAGTGTGTTATCCCAAGTGTAACTCAGTGGGTAAAACTCAGAAGCTGAAAATGGTTATTATTCTAACAAATGACAATACAATTCCTTGTGGAGAATGTACTGTATTTGTTAAAGCTCTTAAGGTGGAGGAGTGAGACTGGAAACACAATCTATTGGGAAATGAGAAAACAAGGGCATGGCCGATGTGCTCTATGTTAGGAGCAGATAGAACTTTGGATAAGGAAGTGCAGTGAAGAGGAAGTGTTGAAAGGAATCGGAGAGAATTGCCAAGCATCATTGCATACTGTCCAAAACTTCTAGATATTTTTTTATTTTATTGGTTCTTTTTAGTTATACATGACAGTAGAATCCATTTTGGCATAATTACACATGTATGAAATATGTCTTGTTCTAATTCAGTCCCCAGTACCTCTCCTTCCCCTTCCCTCCCCCCAGCTCTTGCTCCCTTCCCTCTACTGAGCTTTCTACCATTTAGCCATAGTTACTTTTTAAATTAACCTCTTGGGGATGTATATGATGATGAGATTCACTGTAGTATATTCATATATGTTTCTCAACCAACACATATTGACATCTGGGGCTGGATAACTCATTGCTGATGGGGGCAGAGCCCTGTGTGTTGTAGGGTGTCTAACATCACCCTTGGCCTCAACTTCAATGTCAATAGTACCTGTAATAATCAATGATATCGTGACAACCAAAAATGTCCCCATCCATTGCCAAATGTTCCCTGAGCAATAAAATCACCTTCCATTGAGAATCAACATATTACAGGTCTACCAAATGTTCTGTTTTCATTGGTATTTTTACCATGTAAACTCTTCCCGTATTCTCTAAAACTGTAGGAGAGCTTAGCAGACACAGGAGGTTCTATAGGTATGGTTTCTTTTGAGATATTCAAGGAAGGGGAAAAAAAACCCACAATCAGGATCAGTACAAGTTACAGAGTAGAAAGCAAGGATCCAACAGAAGCAGGAACTAGAAGAGGGTACCTTCCCTTCTCCCCCTAAACTCTAGGAATTCATGTTAATCTCATTAAGGGATCCATAGGTTTATCCTGAGTATGAAGTGAGGGGTTCAACTAAGTATCTAAAGTTTAAAGGAACAGGGAAAAGATAGGCAGATTCTTAAGTGGATAGAGTAGAAAGAAACGGAACAACAGTTATGAAATCTGCTTCCTCAACACCCCTTTCTCCTGTTATTGCTTCTCCTTTTGGATGAAGATGTGTTACTAGGGTGCATCCTCCCATACCTAGTTCTGAAGGATGCTGGTGATTCAAGAAGGGTAATCCTTAGTGGCTAGTTCAGGAGTGGGCCAGTCAGAGCAAAGCTCAGGACTCATGTTTCAAAACTGAGCATTGGAGATGAATGCATAAAGAAAATGTGGTCGACATACACAATGGAATATTACTCGGCCATAAGAAGAATAAATTTATGGCATTTGCTGGTAAATGGATGGAACTGGAGATTATCATGCTAACTGAAATAAGCCAATCCCAAAAACATGGTAGAATGTTCTCTCTGATATGTGAATGCTAACACACAATAAGGGGGACAGGGAAGAATAGAAGTTCATTGGATTAGGCAAAGGGAAATGAAGGAAGATAGGGGGATGATAATAGGAAAGACAGTAGAATTATTGGACATAACTTTCCTATGTTCACATATGAATACACAACCAGTGTAACTCCACATCACGTACAGCCACAAGAATGGGAAGTCATACTCCATGTATGTATGATACGTCAAAATACACTCTACTGCCATGTATATCTAAAAAGAACAAAATTTTTAAAAATTTTCAAAAAAGGAAAAAAAAAACAGCATTGGTGCTCTTTCTCCTATGAAGATGACTATGAAAGCTTATATCCCTAGGCGTGTGACCACTCAGGAAGTCAGTCGAGAACAGAGCCCATCAGTATGAAAAGGATACTACAGAATAGCACAGAATCTGAGCCATTCTGATCAAGCCAGGCACAAAACCTATTCTGTCACTGAACCCTTCGTGTACTTCTCATTTTAATATGCCCAAAACATTCTACTTTATTGTTTAAACAAGTTTGAATTGGGTTTTCTGCTAGTTGTTATAAAAGGCCTTTTAACTGATTAGCACATGGATATGATGGCTAAATATATGTGTGTGTGTATATTCACACACATGTACAATTTAAAGATCTAGAGAGGAAAACATCAAAATTAACAGTTATTTACATTATGAGAGTGTGGGCAACTTTCATATTCCCTTTATGAAGCTTTTCTAAATTTTCTACAATAAACATGCATTAGTTTTGCTATCAGAAAGACATAATTCAGAAGAATGTAGTATTTATGGGTCAACTGTCATAAATCTGGGATTTATTTTAAGCAGTCTCAGCAAAAATAAAAGATTGGAAAGAGATGAAACAAAATTGGCAAGATACAGATATTGATATTGAAGCTAAATGACAGAAACATAAGCATTCATTATATTATTCTATTTTATGTAATTTTGAGAACTCATGTAATAGGACAAAGAAGGAAGAGAGGCAGGGGGAGGGGGAGGAGAGAAGGCAAGCAAGCATGCATTTGTGAAGGTTTTCTCATTATTATAGCTGGTTTTGCTGTGTGCTGCAAGTGTCTCAGATGGGTCTTGATGGCACCTGTCCATTGCCTGGAGCCTCCCTGTGTGTAAACACATCCTTCACAATTTCTCTGTTCTCCATCTGAATGAATGTGCTACTTTAGAGGTTGCTGTGATACCTGCTCACATCAATATGATGCTAACCAACCTCCCTGACCGCCTACCTACCCCTACCACCAAAAAATTTTTTTAAATATTATATATATAAAGATATATTTACATTTGTATCATCTCTGAAAAATACTAATCAATATTCTTAATTGAATATTAAGAATATTAATCAATTAAGAATATTAATCAAGGGCTGAGGTTGTGGCTCAGTGACAGAGTGCTTGCCTCGCACGTGTGAGGCCCTGGGTTCGATCCTCAGCACCACATAAAAATAAATAAACAAAGACACTGTGTCCATGTGTAACTAAGAAATATTTTTTTAAAAAAAAGAATATTAATCAATATTCTTAATTGATTTTACAATAGCATTCACAATGATACTGGATGTTCCCACTGTGACAGGGAGCTTTCTTTTTTATTTACTTATTTGTTCTTTTTAGTTGTACATGACAGTAGAATGTATTTTGACATATTATAGATAATGAAATATAACTTCCCACTATTGTGTTTGTACATGATGTATAGTTGCACTGGTCATGGATTCATATAAGAACATAGGAAAGTTATGTTCAATTCATTCTACTGCCTTTCCTGTTCTCATCCCCCCTCCCTTCCCTTCATTCCCCATTGTCTAACACAATGGACTTCTATTCTTCCCTCCTTGCCCTTATTGTGTGCTAGCATTCACATATCAGAGAGAACGTTTGGCCTTTGGTTTTGGGGGATTGGCTTATTTCACTTAGCATGATAGTCTCTAGTTCCATCCACCAGAAAATACCAAAATTTCATTTTTCTTTATGGCTGAGTAATATTCCATCATGTATATATACCACATTTTCTTTATCCATTCATCTGTCGATGGGCACCTGGTTGGTTCACAATAGCTTTGCTATTGTGAATTGAGCTGCTATAAACATTGATGTGGCCGCATCAGTATAATGTACTAATTTTAAGTCCTTTGGGTATATGCTGATGAGTGGGATAACTGGGTCAAACGGAAGTTCCATTTCAAGTTTTCTGAAGAATCTCCATACTGCTTTCCATAGTGGTTGCACCAACTTTCAGTCCTACTAGCACCATGTGAGTATACCTTTTTCCCCACATCCTCACAAACATTGTTACTTGATTTTTGATAATTTCGATTTTGACTGGAGTGAGACAGAATCTCGGTATAGATCATTTCCCTAATTGTTAGAGATGTTGAGCATTTTTTCATATATTTGTTCTTCTTCTGTGAAGTGTATGTTCAGTTCCTTTGTCCCTTTATTGATTGGGTTATTTGGTTTTTTTGGTGTTAAGTTTTTCTGAGTTCTTTGTATATCCTGGAGATTAGTGCTCTGAGGTGCAGGTAGCAAAGATTTTCTCCCATTCTGCAGGCTCTCTGTTCATGTTCTTGATTGTTTCCTTTGCTGTAAAGAAGCTTTGTAGTTTGGTGCCATCCCATTTATTGATTCTTGATTTTGCTTCTTGCCCTTTAGTAGTCTTGTTGAGGAATTCAGTTCTGAAGCCCACATGATGGAGATTTGGGCCTACTTTTTCTTCTAATAGCCTCAGGGTCTCTGGTCTATACCTAGGTCCTTGATCCACTTTGAGTTGAGTTTTACACAGAGTGAGAGATAGGGGTCTAATTACATTTTGCTACATATGGATTTCCAGTTTTCCCAGCACCATTTGTTGAAGTTACTATTTTTTCTCCAATATGTTTATAGCACCTTTGTCTAATATGAGATAACTGTATTTACATGGGCTTGTATCTGTGTCTTCTTTTCTGTGTCATTGGTCTTCATGTCAGTTTTGATGCCAATACCATGCCATTTTTGTTGCTATAGTTCTGTAGTATAATTCAAGTTCTGGTATTGTGATGCCTCCTGCTTCACTTTTCTCACTGAGGATTGCTTTGGCTAGTCAGGGCATCTTATTTTGCCAAATGAATTTCATGACTGCTTTTTCTGTTTCTATGAAGAATGTCATTGAAATTTTAATAGGAATTGCATTAAATCTGTATAGCACTTTTGGTAGTATGACCATTTGACAATATTAATTCAGCCTATCCAAGAACATAGGAGATCTTTCCATCTTCTACAATCATCTTCAATTTCTTTCTTTAGTGTTCTGTAGTTTTCATTTAGAGGTATTTCACCTATTTTGTTAGATTGATTCCCAAATATTATATTTTTGAGGCTACTGTGAATAGCATAGTTTTCCTAATTTCTCTTTCATTTTATTCATCATTGATGTACAGGAACACAATTGATTTATCAGTGTTAATTTTATATCTTGCTACTTTGCTGAATACATTTATGAGTTCTAGAAATTTTCTGGTGGAGTTTTTTGGGGTCTTATAAATACAGAATCATGTCATCAGTCAATAGGGATAGTTTGAGCTCTTCTCTTCCTATTCATATCCCTTTAATTTCTTTCTTCCATCTAATTTCTCTGGCTGGAGTTTCCAGGACTTTGTTGAATAGAATTGGTGAAAGAGGGCATCCATGACAGGGAGTTTTCACGAGTTAGATCACTTCTGTGAATTGGATGAAACAAATCCAGACATTACAGAAATTAATGGATTTTTTTTCCAGTATTGGATGACAGTGAGTATTTAATTGTATTTAATTGGATGACTGGTATCATTTAATTGTATTTAAAGGTCTTTTTCTGCAAATGGAATCAATTCATTAAGAGTTATAGCTTCATTTTCTTACATGCAAAGAAAATTCAGAATTGAAAGGGAGTAAAATAAATGAATTTAGAAAAACATATTTGGTCAAAGTGAGAAGTTATGCTTTACAAAATAATATGTAACCATCCTTTTATAGAGTTAACTGTTGAATCATTATATTCATAATAGTTTGCTTTACACTTTTGGTATTAGTCTTCAAGGGCTGTATAAGTCATTGCTACCAACTTGATGTCTTAGAACTGAATTTTGCCAGGCATGGTGGTGCACATCTATAATCCCAGTGGCTCAGGGGGCTGATTGCAAATTCAAAGCAAATCCTCAGCAACTTAGTGAGGCTCTAAGTAACTTAGTGAGACCCTGTCTCTAAGTAAAAAATAAAAAGGGGCCTAGGGATGTGATTAAGTGCCCCCCAGGGTTCAATCCCTGATACCAAGCAAGAAAACAAAACAGAATTCTTTCTCTCACAGTTCTGGAGGCCAGAAGTCCAAAATCAAGGTGTCTCCAGGGTTGTCCTTCCTGTGAAGGCTCTGGAAACTCATTTCTTGCTTCTTTCAGCTTCTGATGATTGTCATCATTGCTTGTATCAAGCCATCTCTGCTCTCATCCTCTAATAGCTTTCTCCTCCACGTCTCCTTTCCTGTTTCTTCTAAGGATAACTTGTCTTTAGATTAAGGTCCACCTGGATCATCCAGAATGATCTCATCTGAAGAACCTTAACTTAATTACATCTGCAAAGACACTGTTTGCAAATTAGGTCGCACTCCCAGGTCCTAGGTGAACATATCTTTTTGAGAGACCACCGTCCAACCCATTTCTCTACTTAACGTAACTTCTGACTTTGAAGTTGATGCTAATATTTCTTTGTCAGTGTTGACAGGGTTATCACTACAGCACTCTGAATATCAACCAATATGTTCTGTCACTTATACTGTCATCATCAATATTTTTCACACATACATAACCTAAAATTTGCTTTGTTTTCATTTAATGACAAAGGCTTCTGGTCTGCTGGCTTTGTGCACCTCATGGGCTGTAGCACAAGGTATGGCACAACTAGCTGGTACACCAGCAGGGGCAGGAGAATCAAATGCCACCCTAGATCAGAAGGAACGAGCTGTTGTGAACTGTAGCATGCCCCATTGCACTTGGTTTTATCATAGAGGACCCTGAAGGCTATCCTCGAAAAGACAGTGTTAATTATGCTGCATCTACAAAGAACAGGAAAAGAAAGTGGGATTTTTTTTCTGGTCCTCTTTCAAAATCACTTTCATGTTAAAGGAAGGAATCCAATTGCTGCTATATAACCTTGGAAGAAGTTCTCATAAGCTGGGGTAGATGGTAGAGGTCTTGCCTACCATGCACAAGGCCCTGGATTTGATCCCCAGCATCACAAAATAAATTAATTAAAACATTTAAAATCAAGAGAATTATAGACTAGATGTGAAGACAGGATAACATTTAATTTAGGACCATCCCAGACAAGCAAGGCATGGATCATCTTACCTAGAATCCTTCTCATACATTTTCTATCTCTACAGTTGAGGTTTTGCCAGAATATCATACACATGGAATCTTCCAGTGAGCAACATTTGAGTCTGGCTTTTTTAACTTAGCATAATGTATTTGAGGGTCTTCCATGTTGTTCTATCAATGTTTATTATTATTATTATTTTTCATGATATTTGCTTTCTTCGTTAATATGTATATTTGAAATATATGTACATATATATATAAATATTACCCATGAAAATAAGTACGTTACCTACATGTAAATATAAATTATAAAAACTGCAGTAATATAAAAGACCTTTGTGTACCTCAATGTTTATTATTTTGTACTAATAGTGTATCAATTGTTCATTATTTTGTATCAATAGATTTATCAATAGTTCATTATTTTGTATCAATAGTTGTATCAATAGTGTGGAAATAGTTCATTATTTTTATTGTTGAGTATTTCAGTTGTATGAATGTACCAAAATTTTTAAAATCCGTTTATCCGCTAAAGAGTATTTGATTTACTTTCAAATTTTAGTGATTGTGAATTCAACTGCTATAGATGTTTATGCAGACTTGTCTGAAAATGTTTCATTTAAGTTAAATATCTAAGTGCAGAATTGTTTGGTCATCTTATGTCTTTCAAGGAACAAGTCCATTTTATCTAAGTTGTTAAATTTATTTAAAGTTGTTCTTAGTATTTTCTTATGTGTCTTTTAATTTCTGTAGGGTCAGCAGTGATGACCCTTCTTCTATTCATAATTCTGGAAATTTACATCTTCTCTGTTTTTCTCAGTCAGTTTAGCTAAAGAATTTCTTTCTTTTTCTTTTCTTTTTTCCTTAAACCTTTTCAAGAAACAACCTTTGGTTGCTTTGATATTCTCAATTGTTTTTCTTTTTTTCATTTACTTCTGCTTTAAACTCTTATTTCTATTGTTATGCTTGTTTGAGATTAGTCTGATCTTCTTTTTCAACTTTCTTAAAGTGAAAGCTCTCTTAGGTTACTGTTCACACAATGTATTTTTTAAATCCTTTTATTTTCAACCTATGTGTATCTTTGAACCTAAGATATGTCTCCTATAGACAGCATAGTGATAGATATTGCTTCTTATCCATTTTTTAACACACTGGTTTTTTTCTTCTAACATCTCAGTTCTGCTACTAAGCCCTATTGATTTTGATTTTAGTTATGGTACTCAATTTCAAATTTCCATTTAATTCATCTTTACAAATTCTGTCTCATAGAAGTTCTTTAGTCATTCAATCATTCTGGTTATACTTTCCTCTAATTCTTTACAAATATCTTCCTTTAGTTCTTTGAACACATCTATAATACGCGCCCTAAAGTCTTTGTCTTCTAAATCCAATATTTGATAGTAAGAGAGAGTTTCTAATCACCAATTCTTTTTTTCCTGAGGATGAGCATATTTTCCTGTTTCTTTGAAGGTCTCATAATTTCTTGTTGAAAACCAAACATTTTGTATAATATATTATAACAACTTCAGACTCTGGTTTTTCTGGTCTAAAGGTGGTTGCTATTATTGCATCCACTACTGTTGGTTTGTTTATTACCTTGGTATTTTACTTAGACTAAATCTGTAAACGCTTTCCCCCTGAGGTAACCAGCTGTGGATGTCTCTATTTTGCTGTTGGTGGTAGTTGTTTTGAGCCATCCTATGGTCATACCTGTGTCTGCAGAACATAATAGTAACCCAGTGACAGGAGGAAAGCTGTGCTCCACCTCCCTGAGTCAGTAAGTTTTCCATCCTGTTTCAATGGATCTGCATGTGGGTAGAGGAGAAAATCAAAAGATGGAGCCATTTTTGAGTCTTCCCAGCCATTACTTTCCACTGGGCCTTTTCCATCCCCTCTGTGCATATGCACATGGCCTTGCGGTTGGTCAAAACTGCAGCTGGCTTGGGCACTCTCCTGTCCTGCTATGTATTCCTGCAGCTTCAGCCAGGAATATGTCTACCCCAACCACCACTGCAACCTCAGACTGGAGTCAAGGACATAGTCACGCACCTGCCCGCGAGACTATCACTCCCCCCACCACTTCCCCTGGAGATAAGCATTGCCTGCTGATCCAAATCCAAATCAAGTGAGCTCTCTTTGCCCATGATAAAGAAGCTTCCACTTATCTGACAAAACCTGGCTGTGGAAGAACCTCATTGTGGATTGAAATTGATGGCAGGTGGGGAGAGGTGAGATGGAAGAGGAATAAGAGCACCTACAGGCCAGAACCCCATAGAGTTTCCTGTTTCTTACCCAATGTTGAGTAGTTTCTCAAGTATAAATGCTTCTCAGATTATTGAGTGATTTTTTGTGCATGTCAATTTCCAAAGTGCTAAATCATTTTTTTCCATTTTCCATGCTTGTAGTTGCTTTTTATTAAAAAAAAAAAATTTTTAGTTGTAGATAAACACAATGCCTTTATCTTATTTATTTATTTTTATGTGATGCTGAGGATTGAACCCAGTGCCACACACATGCTAGGAAAGTGCTCTACCACTGAACCCCAACCCCAACTCACTTATAGTTGCTTTCTGACGCTGGAATTTACCATTCTCCTTACTTAGCTGTAGTCAGAAGTGAACCACTAACGTATCTTTGAAAGATCCAGAAAGGACCCACTAAGCCTTAAATTCTTAATTACATCTCTGTAATTCCTTCTATTTATGATGTTATACATCTATTTTACATGATTGTAAGATTTTTTGACATTATTTTTAATGTTTCTTTAAATTGGTGCTTTCAATATTCTTTTTTTAAAATATTTATTTTTTATTTGTAGGCGGACAGAATATCTTTATTTTATTTTTATGTGGTGCTGAGGATCGAACCCAGTGCCTCACACGTGCTAGGTGAGCACACTACCACTGTGCCATAACCCCAGCCCTCAATATTCTTTTTGACACATGTAACCCACAGAATGCCATCCTCTTCACATTCTGTGCATGACAGTGTACTTCTAAAAGTCTGAATGTTTATTTTTCTAAATCCTTCCAATTTTGTATGTCAGTTTGGAAACCAACTTTATTCTTTTCAGATTACTCATAGAGCTACTCACAAACTTTATGAGATAATTATTGCCACCATCTCAGTGGCTTCTTATAGACTCAATGAGAATAATCTCTTATATATTGTGAAGAAATTCTAATATTCAGCACATATTCTTGACAAGCTTTAAAACTCATCCTGTTACTATGTTAGTGAGCAATTGCAATAGTTATAAAACTACAATAGGCAGCTACAAATTATAATGGTTTGAATATTAAGTATCCTATTCTGTATACAAATTTTCATAGTATCTTCCACCCTTCCTATAATTTCTACATGTCATCTATTTGTCCAGATTTATCTATATGAATTCACTTATCTATAAAGAGAATTGAAATCACTCATGGTGATAATTAATCTTATGACAACCCTAGAGATGTCTGAATACATGCTGGATATCACAAAACCAGACGTGATTATTATATATAACCATTAACACTTCAACTTTTCAAGACATACTAATCTTAAATTGGATAAAAATATTTTAGAAAAATAAACATTCTAATAGTATAATTCCATATTTCCTATAATTTCATGAAAGAGTGTATTTCCAAAATATTAGGTCTCCATTACACACTTATTTTTGAACATACTGAAGTCATTGTGCTTTACTTTCTATTTTCCACTCTGTTACAGCATAAATCAAATTGATTTGGTGTGGCCTAATGGTAGCACACAAAAATGAACCCGAAAAAAAGTATTTTAGGAAAAGCAAAAAGAAACGTAAAGAGGTGACAGTATTTCTTTTAAATCCATATACAGTAATAAATATATCAATGCTACCTGTGGATTTTACAAAATTTTTAAAAGGCTCCTTATAAAATTCATGTTTTAGTGCTCCAAACAGATTTCATTAGTGAACAGCTGTTTACGATTAACCAAAGTAAGTCTGTACTCTAGTTTAATAGATTGGCTTCCCCAAATCAGCACTTTACAGGCTTCATTTAGTGTTTTTTATAAATCAACTACACAGATAACTGGATAGGAAATATGACTTGTGGGCAGTTCCCATGAAACGGAAGAATTGACTGCAAACTGTGAGACAGCCCATGACATGAGTACCACCAAAGCTAACAACTTGAGTGGAAGTTCTGATCATAAAAGAAATTGGCCCACCACACGACACACCAGTGCCAGGCACATAGGAAGGCAAGGCTGAGTTCCAGGCACATACTAAAGCCGTCCACAGGGAGTCAACCAAAATGGTACAAGGAGAACTGAGAAAAGCAACTGGATGTATTTTGACATCAAAGAGAAAAATTACAGAGAAATTTGAGAGTGGCCTTAGGATCCTTTAAGTGTGGTTGTGGCAGGTTGTGTCTCCATGATTCCTACCCTATTCTCCCTGCTAAGCAAACTGATTTGCATAGTTCACAACAGAGACCTCTTGATCTCAGGAAGAAGAGGTCCTACCCAAGTCCCAGACACAGAATCATGATAGAGAAGGCAGATAAATCAGGGCTTCAGAGAGCATTTTGCTTACATAATAAAAAGGAAAGAGTTGGTTGATATGCCCTTCACTTCCTGATTTTTTTCTCTTTCTTGCTACCTGAGGATACAGCAACCAACTCATGTCTAAGAAGTGACCAACATGAGCACCAAAGCTGGCACACCAAGAATGGCAATGCAGAAAGATAGAAAGCACCTGCATCCTAGAGACAGGACCAGCTGGACTATCTACCTGCAGATATTTTGCTTCAGGAGAAAAACAAGTTCCCATCTGTTTAAACACTATAGTTGGGTCTTCTGTTCATTGCAGCCAAACACACTCTTAGTGGACATATTCGTCACGAGAAGAAAAATGCATTTGATCCTTGGATATTCTAGAAGGCGAATCTAAAGCCATGGAATAAGAATTGCAAGAAGAAAGATTTGGGATAGATATCAAAAATCATTTCAAATGCTGAAGAGGATGTAGAAGAAAAGAAACTCTTTTACCCTGTTGGTAGGATTGTAAATTAGTACAACCACTATGGAAATCAGTATAGAGGATCATTTCCTCAAAAGGCTAGGCATGGAACCACCCTAAGACCCAGCTATACCTCTTCTCAGTATTTATCCTAAAGAATTAAAGTCATTATAGTACAGTGATATATGTGTACCCATGTTTATAGCAGCACAATTCACAACAGTTAAACTAGGAACCAGCCTAGGTATCCATCAGCAGATGAGTGGATTAAGACAAGGCAATAGGGGCTGGGATTATGGCGCAGTGGTGGCGTGCTCGCCTAGCATGCGGGAGGCCCTGGGTTCGATCCTCAGCACCACATAAAAATAAAATGAAGATATTGTGTCCACCTACAACTAAAAAATAAATATTTAAAAAAAAAAAAAAAAAGACAAGGCAATAGAGTTATATTCATCCATAAAAGAAAAGGAAATTATGTCATTTTCAGGAAAATGAATGTAACTTGAGACCACTGGGTGATTGCATGAAAAGCAAAGAGAGATCAATAAAATAGAGGAACAAGACAAGGAGAGGGAGAGAGGATGTGCTGGGGAGAGATGTTGGCCAAATTATGTTGTTACATTGTGTGCATGTACTAATACATAACAGCAAATCCCACCAGGATGTACAATTATAAAACAATGATGTACAATTATATGATTAGAGTACAGACTTACTTTGGTTAATCTTAATTATATGATTATCCCACCAGGATGTACAATTATAAAACAATTATGCACCAATAAAAACTGTAGAAAAAAGCCGGGCGCGGTGGTGCAAGGCTGTAATCCCAGCACTTAGGGAGGCTGAGATAAGAGAATCATGAGTTCAAAGCTAGCCTCAGCATAAAACACTGTCTCTACATAAAACACAAAATAGGGCTGGGGATGTGGCTCAGTGGTCGCATGCCCCTGAGTTCAATCTCCAGAACCAAAAAAAAAAAAAAAACCTGTATAAAAAAATCATTTCTAACAAATGGAATTGCTGGAAAAAAATAGTTGACCTCTGGAGTCAAGCATCCCTCTCCCATTTCCAAGCACATTCAAGTTGAAGGTAGGTGGGCACCTGTGAAGGGTGCTGAGGAAGGAATTTCTGCACACATTGAGAGGTTCCAAACTCATTTCAAATCTAATTATTATACTGTGCCTTTATATGTGAAAAAGGCAGTATTGATTTACTAGTCATATATGAGAAAACTGACTTTAAAAGAGTAACAGATGACCAATTATAATTCTGGACTGCTCAGTATTAAGAATTAGGCCATCCTGACATCAAGTATCTCAGTATTTGGAAACATGCAGATTTGGTCCAAGTTTTTTTCACCTTGGTATTTGCATTGAACCCATCACATCCCTTGATTTGTTGCCAGTTTGTTTTTGAAGTAAAGACTGATTGTTTGAATAAAGATTGTTCTGCTTGAACTCCCTATTTGAGAACAATGCTTTGCTCTGAATGATTCACCTCACTTCTGATTGATATCAGAAGAGCTCTTCTGTGTGGCATCTTCTCACCAGCCCCAGATGTTCTATACATTATCATGCTGTGCCCTGCAGGGCCTCCTAATCAAGGATGTCCCATGAACAGCAACTTCCACGTACTATGACTCAGGTTCTGCACCTGTCAATAGGGTGGAGGCAACTTTTTAATGACCGCATTCTTATTACTTTCTGGAACTCCATTGAATATGAATTTAACATTAAGTTTGATTGACAGGATCTGACACTGAGAAAATTACTCATGAATTTGTATTTGACTGCATATCCACATGCAGATCTCACAGTGTTTATTAAGTACCAGTTATGAAAAGGCAGATCAGGGGGAGGAAAAGGTAAGGTCCTGGGGAGTGAAATGATCAAATTATTTTATGTGCATGTAAAAATGTGACACAATGAATCCAGCTATTATGTAAAATTCTAATACACCAATAAAAAAGGAAAAAGACAGCTCTTTGCAGAGACTCAAAGGCAACTGAAATAAAAAATATACTAAGGGGAGATAAGAGAAGCAATAGCAATGATGCCTGTAATTTTCAAAATTTTTTCTTCATAAGTCAGGACAGACATCAGTGTTCCCATTTTAGAGATGAGGATGTTGAGGCTCAGCAACAAATAGTCAGATAGTTAACTACTACAGGTAGAATGAAACAGTGCTCTGGTAGAGGTAGGAACAGATCCACTATCCTTTAGCCAAAATCCTAAGAACTCGCATATAGGAATTTTTCAGATTCTAGAGAGAAATTGGTGCACACACATTTATTAACTATATGCTCACCTCAGAGTCTGGGCATCCCTCTGCCATCAAACAAACACAAACACACACACACACACATATAGAACATATGTATGAATCTTCGTACTTAATGAGATAAATAAAGAGTATAAAGGGCTTTAAGATCAATAAGGTAAGATTTTATAGACAAGTAAATGATGCTTTACTTTTTCCACTTTCAGAGCATTTTGAATTTCAGGAGTGGAGAGAAAGAACCATTTGGTCTGATCCAGAAGTAGAGTTTATCCATTTGGATTGCAAAATAGAATCAAGGGAGATTTCACAAAAGAAGTGACATCTTAGCTAGACCTGGAAAAACGGGCAGAATTTTAAACACCACAAAAGTAATATACACCCATAAAGGGATTTTTTTAAAAAAACTAACAGGAGACATGGTGCAGAAATAGCACTTCAGGTTGTCACAAATTGACTCCACAAACTGTGATGTTTGCCATCATCCCAAAAGAGATTTAGCATTGAAAGTCCTATGTCCTTGGGAATCCACTTCCCAGTCTCAGACACACTTACACAGTTGATCACCTAGGAGCCGCATGACCCATTTTCTCCATTCATTCCTTCCTTCCTTCCTTCCTTCCTTCCTTCCTTCCTTCCTTCCTTCCTTCCTCTTTCTTTCTTTCTTTCTTTTCTTTCTTTCTTTCTCTTTCTTCCTCTTTCTTTCTTTCTCTTTCTCTCTTTCTTTCTCTTTCTTTCCTTTCCTTCTTTCTTTCTTTCTCTCTCTCTCTCTTTCTTTCTTATACTAGGGACTGAACCCAAGGTGCTTAATCACTGAGCCACATCCTCAGCCCCTTTTTCTATATTTTTTTGAAACAGGGTCTTTCCAAGTTTCTCAGGACCTTGCTAACTTGCTGAGGCTGGCTTTGAACTCACGATTCTCCTGTCTTGACCTCACAAGCCACTGGGATTACAGGTATGTGCCACCACACCTGGGCTCATGCCCCATTTTCTTCTCATCCTGCAGAACTCAAGGTTGTAGTTTGGGTCTGTGCTGCCAGGAGAACCCTTGGCTGTGCCCAGTGCAGATCTTTTGGGAAGTTAGACCATGCCACAGGCTGTGGTTTCATTATGAGGGGTCCACAGCCCAGGTGCTAGACCCATCTTGGTTGTGCATCTCTGGAGTCAAGACACAGAGGCCACCAATGGGCATCTCAAGGATTTAAAATGTAGAATGTGGAAAGAGAACACTTGAGGTCATTTGTGTGTGTGTGTGTGTGTGTGCGCGCGCAAATAATTCCCTCTTGGCAAGAAGACTTTGAATTTGAATAACACCTATATTAATTACTTGGGTGGCTATTATTCAAAAGTGTCAAGGAAAGCGAAGGAATCCATACCAACAAATGAAATTTTCACTTAAAAAACTGGAAGTTTGTGAACACCCAGATGTTTAGTGTCCTGCAGTCTCAGCCTCAATGTTGATCGTTTGGAATTAAACTCATGATATGAGGCAATGCTCTTAGAGCATGTCACACACAAAAATGTAAAGCTGGATTTAATATAGCAAAATGATAAAAGCCAAATCCAGATAACATTTTCTCCAGAAGAAGTGAACAGGCCTGAACAACTTGGCTGACACCTATTTTTAGTCATAAGGATCATATTAATTACCACCAAGTGCTCTTATCCTTCGTTAATGGGACATGGCATGGTGTGTTTCCTTTCTCTGGTTTCTCAGAGAATGGAACAAGAACTGTCACTATATTTTACCCAAGCCCTCCCAAAACCCAGATTTAGGCAGCCTCAAAAGCTCCGGGCCAGCAAGCATGGACAGAGCAAATCCAGCCAAACACCTCTCTAATCCTAATGGCATTGCAGAGAGTGTTGATAGGAACTGTTTTAAGTCCAGTGGTTACCAAGCTGCACATACTCTTTAAGTGACACAGCCAGTATTGACAAACGTGGGTGTGTCTGCCTTGAGACATTGGTGTCATTTTCACAAATGATCCTAACCACAGCGTGAAGCACCATAAATAAGAAAACTGAAAGAAGATACAATACACTAACAAAGCAGGCTTTACAAAATCTGATTATTTGGCACTGTTTCACTTTCTAGAAGAGAATTGGTGACACTGAGCCAACTTAAGGAGAAGGAGAGGAGGTTAAGAAATAAAGAGCTAATACATTACAAAATAACCAAGAGGCAATAAAAAGTAAAATACAGTTGACAACTAAATAATCTAGAGTCCATGGGACTCTTTACCAACTTAAATAAAAGAACGTTCACACACACACACACACACACACACACACACACACTGGTAAAATACTGAAGGTCAAAGAGTGAGTAACTCTCTCGTCCCTTCATTCACCCACTTATTCATATGTTCATTTAGCAAATATATGTTCAGAATCTACCTTGTGCCAGACACATAGTAGAGTGTAGAGTTGAAAATATATGATTCCTGTCCCAAGAGAGTTCACTCAATCAAACAATCAAGGAATAAAATGGTGAGTGATGTGACTTAAATAAATAACAGTCCTTCCCATTTGGAAAGAACTTTATGGTTTACAAGATTCTTCCACATCTTTTTGTGTCTTTCTGAGTCATTATGTTTAAGGCATGTCTCTTGTAAACAGAACGTGGTTGGATACTTGCTCCAACACAATCCGAGATTTCCTGTCTTTTAAGTGAAAAATTTGTTTCCAATACTTCAACTTATTTCTACCATCAAGTTTTGCGTTTGCTATTGCTATGTTTCTTGCCTGTTTCTCCATGTCCCTGTCTTCTACAGGATCACGTTTTCTTTATTCTCTTTTGTTCTCTTCTCCTGACTTGAAGTTATAAATTGTATTTTTATTCTTTTAGTATGTTGCCATTTAGAAATCAAACATCTTGGCTATCAAAATAGCCAAGATGTGGAATCGACCCCTGTGCCCATCAACAGATTAATGGATAGAGAAATGGTGGTATATAAACACAATGGAGGGTTGGCAATGCAGCTCAGTGGTAGAGCACTTGGCTGGCATGCATGAGGCCCTGGATTCAATCCCCCACACTGCAACAAACAAAAATCCAGTAGAATATTATTCAATCATAAAGAGGATGAAGCTCATTTACAGCAACATGAATCAAGACTGAGGGACATGCCATTAAGTGACATAAGGCAGGCACAGAAAGACAAATACTACATGTTCTTATTTACATGTGGAAGCTAAAAAAAAATGATCTTGTAGAAATACAAAGTAGAATCGTGGTGCCAAGAGGATGGGAAGGGTAGGACAGAGATGGAAAGAGGATGGTTCATGGACACAGAGATGCAGTTAGATGAAACTGTAATGTTCTACAATGTTCTACAGTAGGGTAACTATGCTTGATGACAATAATTATGTATTTCAAAATAGCTAGTAGAGACGATTTTTAATGTTCCCCATACAAAGAAATTACAAATGTTTGAGGTTATAGATATACCAATTACCCTGATCTGATCATTACATGATCACCATATATATGCATATATATGCATATATATATATATTACTGTATCCCCATAAATATGTATGATATTACATCAATTAAATTTTTAATTAAAAAAATCTAACATGAGCACATAGTAAAGTCAAAAGTCACCAATGGCTCTATCCTCCTCCCAAGTAAAATGAAGGACACTCGCCTCTCTTGCCATCCATATTATCATCTGGTGTTTCCATTCTTGGATGAACATTTCTTTCTTTTTAATACTTAAATTTCAGATAACTTAGGCATTTCTGAATATGATGTTTTTGTTTGTTTTTGTAGAAAAATGTATGTGATCTATAAATCTTTATCAATATGCTAAACAAAACAAGGTGCAAGAAATATCCGAGATTTTTTCCAGATATAAATGGTAGAATGTCAGGATCACAGGAAGCCATACTGACAAGCCCTCCAAGCCTGAGCTGGGTGCATCTCACGGGGCAGTGGTTAAAGAAAAGCATCTCCAAGGGAGTGCTTGTTAAGAGCCATATTTATTGTTTTGTGGTCCGAAAGGGACATTTACAACATTTATTTAAGCATATGATAGTTGTTACTTACATGTCAACGTTTTATGTGTTTTACTTGCATTATAGGAAAGTAGTTGGTGGTTTGGGATTAGTGTGTAATGAATTAGAATTTTTCCCATTTGAAATCATGGAAAATAGGCTTGGCAGTGTTTTCATTCAGAATGTCTGATTTTGAGGACAACTTGCTGAAGCAAGCAAGCAAGGCATGTATATTTTAAAGTAAGTCTTAAAAGTTATTCTTTTCTGTATCTTCATTCTATTTTGACACCAGAATAATTTACTGGGCACTCATCACAGGTTGGCCAGTTTTTACTTTCCATAATTTAATGATATTCCACTATCTCTTGGTGTTATTTTTGAGAAGTCTGTTCTCAATCTAATTATCATTCTTTGGTAGGTAATCTGTCTTTCTCCTCTGGATTCTTTTAATATTTTAGTTGGTTATCTGATGATGTGTAGTTTTCATTCTGATGTATCTGCATGTGATTTTTATTTCTATGTTCTACTCAAGGGCCCTTCCTTTGCTCAATATCTAGTTATTGTGTACCTATTTGGTGTCACCTAGCACAAAGGACCAACAGAAGACATACAGGATAAAGTTCCTGTGTCCAAGCAGTTTATATTCTAAAAGGATAAAATGGGAACAGCAATCTCACACAAATACATTATATCTAGTAATAATAGGTACTGTGGAGAAAAATTAACTAGGGTAGGGGTGGTAACTTCTGGGGGAGCACTATATGTAAGGTAGTCAGGAAGTCCATTTTTATGAGGTGACATTGGAGCAGATACCTGAAGAAAATGAGGACACCAATTATTCAAATACTTAGGGAAAGAGCATTATGGCAGAGAACACAGCACTAGCAAGCGCCCGAGGTTAGGGCATGCCTGGTGTGGTCAGGAATAGCAGAGAAGCCAGTGTGGTTGGCCAAGAGAAAGGAGAGAAAGAATGGAGTTAGATCAGGTCAGGGAGGTAAAGCAGTGGGTAATGCACATTGACCCTACAGTCCATTGTAAGAAATTTTTGAAAAGCTCTGGGAAACCTAAATCTTAAATTATGGAATGACACACCTGTCCAAAGGGTTCACTCTATTTGGTGCACATCTTAGCAGGCCTTTTGTTGTGTAGCGAGGAGCAAGTATGGAAGCAGAATGAACAATCCTAAGACTGTTGCAGTCGTCAAGAGGAACGACGATGGAGATGTGGACCACTGCAGTAGTGATGGAGGTGTTGAGAGGTAGTGGAATTCTGGGTGTGTTTTGAAGGTAGAACGGATGGCATTTGCTGAACTGGATGTGGGATGTGATATATAGGAGTTGCAAAAATCATACCAAATTGAGCTAAAAACTGAAAGAACGAAATAGTCAATTCTCTGAGACTGGAAATTTGTAAGAGGAACAGCTCAGGGGGAGGTAGAAAGACTGGTAAGGTTCATATGTGGTTCGTCCCTGCCAAAATTCATGTTGAAGTTTAATTTTTTAACATGGCAAAGTCAGAGGTGAGGCCTAGTGGGCAGTAGTTCATGGGGTACCACTCTTAGAAGGAATTAATGCCCATCTTGGAGAAGTGAGTTAGGTCTGATGGCATGGGACTTGTTCCCAGAAGAGTGAATTGTTATGAGCATCTAGTCCCTATTGTCCCTTCTTTCTTCTGCCATGCAACTCACAGCTCTTGCTTGTGCCCCTTCCACGTGCACATCCATCTGCCATGAGGTCTTCATCATATGTCAATGCCATGCTCTTGGACCTCCAGAACTGTGAGTTAAATAAACCTCTTTTCTTTATAAAGTACTCCACCTCTAGTGTTTTGCTATAAGCAACACAAGAGAGATTAAAACAGAGGGGATTTCAGGAACTTCCTTTGGAGTACATTTCTTTGGAGTACATCTATCTATTAGATACCCAATATATTAGATATTTAGTACAGCAAATTTAATATAGGGATTTGAAGTTATGAAAGAGGTCTAGTACTAGAGCTAATGAAGTTGGGTTTTGCTAGTGTTTGATATTCACAGTCACATGACTGGGATGAGATGAACTTAGAGAATAGGGGAGGAGACTAAGCCTTCAGTGACTCCAATGTTCAAGGTCACAAATGAAAAGGAACCAACAAAGGAAACTAGAAAACAACAACCACAGCAATATGAGGAGAACCAGGAGAAAATGGCACCCCAGTCACCAAGTGAAGAAAGTATCTCAAAGAGTGGGAAGCAAGCTCTGCTATCCAAAGCTTCTGGTTGCACATAATGAGGATTGAGAGTGTTGGAATTTGCAAGGTAGAGACCATCGGTAACCTTAATGAACCACCCTTGTGAAATGATAAGGATAAAATCCTCATTAGAGGGGTCCAACAAAGAATAGGAGAAAAACATAGATGGGACTCACAAGCAACTCTAAAGGGGCAGAGAAATGGAATGGGACCTGAAATAGGGCAAGGGAGAAGGGAAATGTATTTTATTTTGCCATGACATATTATTGCAATATGCTTATTTTCTAATTAGAATAACAGAGGTGAGGCAAGGGAAATTGATTGAGAGAGACAGAGAGAAATTTCTGGAATGTGCTTCTTCATTCTAATGACTCAAATTTGTGTCCATTTCCAGAAAATTATCTACCTGTCTTCAAATATTACATTTCCCTGATTCTCCAAATTCTGTCATGCCAGAACTCCTAATTGGATAGTATTGGGCCTCCTTAGTCTATCAACCATATAACTAAATCTATCTAGGAATTTCCATTTCCTAGCTGGATGCTGTGGTACACATCTATAATCCCAGTGGCTCAGGAGGCTGAGCAGGAGGACTGTGAGTTCAAAGCCAGCCTCAACAACTTAGGGAGGTCCTGAGAAACTTAGCAAGACTCTGTCTCTAAATAAAAAATTTAAAAGGCTGGCGATGTGGTTCAGTGGTTAAGTGCCCCTGAATTCAATCCCCAGCCCCCCACTGCCCACTCCCACAAAACTCTGTTTCCTTATCTCTCAGTACTGGGTGATTTCATGATTTCCTCAACTCTACCTTTTGGTTAAATCATTCTCCCTTAAACTATGACTAATTTGCTTTTGGACCTATCTACTGAATTTCAAATTTCAATGCTTTTCCTTTTTACAATTTCTACTTTGTTGTTTTTCAAATCTGCTTATTCTTTTCTTATAAGGTCACTTTCTATTTCTGAAACATTTCTATTCATTTCAGGCATTTCTATTTTGTATCTTTTTTGAACTGTTCTGTTTTCTCACATTCTCTGGTACCATTTATTGCATCTGGTGACTGCATTACAGTGGGCTGGTTCCTCATGCCATTTGTAATTTATTTTAGTTTGTCCACAGCAAAAGTTGTTTTCCGGTAGGAATCCCATGTACCTTTGTGGAAAGGTCTCTTTGAAGAGCTTTAATCTTTGCTTCTAATAAACCCCACTTTTCTGTCTGACCCAAAATGTTGTTTGTATAGACTCCTTTGCAAAGCTCAGTGCCCTTCTGAAAGGCCCAAATTGAGGGCCTCATTTCTGGCCCTCAAGACCAAGCCTTGTCATCATGTAAGCAAGCATTAAAGTGCCGCCCTCAGCCCCTGAGACATACTCCCACAGCATGAACTCTGGCTCCCCATCAAGGTTTCAATTCCCTTTTTTATTTTCAAATCCCAACACTTTCCTTTTCTTTATAGCTGGACTATATATTTCAGAGTTTTCTTAACACTTTTTTTTTTTTGGTACCAGGGATTGAACTCAGGGGCACTCAACCACTGAGCCACATCCCCAGCCCTATTTTGTGTTTTTTTAATGTGGAGACAGCGTCTCACTGAGTTGCTTAGTGCCTTGCCATTGCTGAGGCTGGCTTTGAACTCACGATTCTCCTGTCTCAGCTTCCCTAAGTGCTGGGATTACAGGCTTGAGCCACCGCGCCCGCCTTCTTAACACTTTTTAAAAAAATTTTTTTTAGTTGTTGATTGACCTTTATTTATTCATTTATTTATATGCAGTGCTGAGGATCGAACCCAGTGTCTCCCACGTGCAAGGCAAGCGCTCTACCACTGAGCCACAATCCCAGCCCATCTTAACACTTTTTAATGTAACATATTTACATATTTTCCTGTGCCCACATAGAGTCAATCTATCAAATATGGTAAGCTGAGAAGTCTGCATAAAGTGTTGGTCCAATGACACTTGGGTTAAACTTGAAATTGAAGTTGGCCTCAAAATTCCTCTCAACCCAGAAAACAACAAATTACATATGCAAACACCGCATACAATTTTACAGTATAATTTGATCAACATTTAGACCTTAGGGACACAGATCTAATTTCAAAATATAAATCAATAACAAATCATGATTCAGCTCAAGAAAATTAAGTCTATCCATGATGATTCAAGAATGCAATAATTGTGTTCATGAGAAGAGGTTCATTTTACAAAGTGACACTAAAAATACAGGCCACTACAGAAGGTGGAGAAACAGGCTTTGAAGTCAGCCTCTCTGATTCCACATCTGACTTTACCACTTACAAGGTGTATGTCTTTTGATGAATGTTAATCTCTCTGGATTTTTCTATAAAATGAAAGGAATAACAATACCTCTCAGAAATGTGACAAATAAGGTAATAATGTATTGTAAAGCAATTAGCCCAATTTCTGGAACATAATAAGAACTAAAAATGCTGGTTACTATCATCTCTATCATTTTTAGGAGCGACTACTCTTATTTCACCATTTTATTTTCCCCCAGGAACAAGTATCATGATGCTTTTAAAGTAGTACTGCAAATATAAAACCAAATCATTGCCTGTTTTAAAACAGCATTACGAGCTGGGGCTGTAGCTCAGTGGTAGAGTGCTTGCCTAGCATGCATGAGACACTGGGTTCGATCCTCAGCACCACATATCAATAATAAATTAATAAAATAAAGATCCATCAACAACTAAAAAAAATTCTTTTTAAAAACCCAGCATTACATCTGTGAAATCAAAACAAAATCCCCTTTAACCATTGTAAATGGAGGACTTCAGATGGCATTTGTAAAATACATGTAATCATGAGGTGCTAGAGATGGATAATATTTTTGCTACAAGAAACAGATAACACTATCATGTGGACATCATTATTCCAATTACTTGAAAAACATGAAGTTTATGACAATGACATAAATGTATTTGTACTTTCACTTGGGTCATCTCTATTATACAGAGTTTTTTGGTTTTGGTTTTGATTTTGTCTTATCTATTTTCCAGAAATGGAATCACATTATACATTATGCACAATCGCTTATATTTTGTCTCACTTACCAACCTTTTGGAAATCCCCTCAGTTCAACTGGTTTAGCTCCATTTCATGCTCATTACTGGCTATATAACATTGTATTCCTGGACAATTGCTTTGTCACCAGATCCTTGTTTTGCTCTGGGACTTCGTTTTCCTTTTGGTTTTGCTACTATGAACAATTCCTCAATATGTTTTCCAGCTATCCCACTCCTGGAAATCTGTCTCATAAAAATAAAAACAACAGTTCCTAAAAGGGACTTCTGGCTCAAGAAACATGAATTTAAAATTTTAGTAGATTCTACCAGATAGCCTTCCAAAACATCTAAAACGACTCACATTTTCTATTGACACAAAAATTCTGAAAAGAATTTGAAAGGGTCTGGAGAGAGCATCAACTTTGTCCACTACAGAGAGCAGAGAAAGAAAATTAAAATCTAAGAAAAGGAGAATAATTAAGCCTAATGGTTATTCAACTCAACAAAACATACATGGAATTAAAAATTATGAATATGAAAACTACACAAATACATGAAAAAGTGGAAAATCATAAATAAATTTATGAAGATGTATGCATATATGTTCTTGGCATGTGGTAATTTATTACACTGGAGTAAAGTGCGATACAGGATTAAAACATAGGGTGGAGTGTAGCTCAGTGGTAAGAGCACATGCTTAGCCCACTCAAGGCCCTAGGTTAAATTCCCAGCATCACAAAAATAAATAAAGAATAAAAAGCAGAGCTCAAAATTATACTTCCTCACTGCTGCAGCATATGAAAACATGTTTAAGTATGAATAAGTGAAAATACAGTTTCTTTGGAGATAGGATTATAATTTTTTAAATAAAATTATTTAACTATTAAAAATCCTTCCATTGACGACAAGAAAATATACCAAAATGTTAATGGTGTCTATGGTAGTGATCTGTGGGATTTTTTTCTTTTTTAATTGCTTGCTTTGCTTTGACTTTCCTTCCTGAGATAGATTATTTGAAAACTTTGCTCAATGTAAAAGTTACTTCTGGCAGCAGAGGGCATATAGCTTTCCAACACTGCCCTTGTGGCTCATGACCCACTGCAGCTCTGCTAGGAAGAGAAGCTATTGAAATGCTATGACATACTGCTTGCCTTCCCCATGTTCACATCGTTGTTTCCCAGGACACACTAGGTGGCTTCCCAGAGCACATCACAGGGAAGCACAAGCCTTGATCATTTGAGATGTGAAACCTACAGAGCCCAAGCCTGGGAAAGCCTGTCCTTTCTCCCTGAAAAAGAGCTGCTTCCTGCCAGGTGAGATGATACATGCCTATAATCCTAGCGGCTCAGGAGGCTGAGGTACAAGGATCGTGAGTTCAAAGCCAGCCTCAGCAAAAGCAAGGCACTAAGCAATTCAGTGAGACTCTATCTCTAAATAAAATACAAAATAGGGCTGAGGATGTGGCTCAGTGGTCAGGTGCCCCTGAGTTCAATCCCTGGTATGCTTCCACGTCCCAAAAAAGAGCTACTTCCTGATTAAAAATACTCATTGTACATTTGATGTGAGCACTACATTACAGGTCAAGGATCTCTTATCTGAAATGCTTGTGACCAGTTTTGGATATGGAATATTTTTGCCATATTTGTACATACATAATGAGATATCTTAGCTATGAGACTCAAGTTTAAACACAAAATTCATTTATGTTTCATATACACCTTATACACACAGCCTGAAGGTAATTGTTTAAGCTATTTTTAGTATGCTTGTGTTTTGACTGCAATCTGTCATGTCACGTGAAGTCAGGTGTGGAATTCGACACTTAGAGTGTCATGTTGGTGCTCAGAAAGTTTCAACTTTGGAGGCATTTTGCATTTCAGGTTTTTGAATTAGGGATGCTTAACCTATACCTTCACTTGTGTTAATTTTTGTGTAAATTTCACTTGTGAAATTTGGGTCTTTGCAAAAAGGAAAAAGAAAGAAAAAGAAGGGAAGAAAGGAGAGAGTAAGAAGAGAGGAAGAAAGAAGGAAATTCTCAAATAAAGGGGAAGAGAGACTTGGAATGACAACACATTTGGTTTGAAAGTACAATAAAAGTCAACTTTGAACAATTGGTTTTCTACGCTATTCCACATCAGTGATGTTTACGTAAGAGTAGTTCCCTGCACAGTCTTTAGCAACTCATGAATCACCGTCCTTATCCTCACTTAGAGACAGCGAGAGGGACAAAGGAAAGGAACATGGCAAAGGAGTGAACAGACCTGAACTCTCCTCTCGCAGGTCAGCTGACTCCCACGGGCTCATGCTGAGGTCTAACCTTCATCCTCATCATGAGAGCTTCTCAGAACCAGCAGAATACTATTTCCAGGTGGGAGCTGCTAATATCACTTCACCCCAATATTCCAGTATTATCAGGATGGCCATCATTCTTAGACACATTGTATAATGTAAAGACAAACCTGGACAGTAAATCTGGTGAAGTTGTATCAACATCACTTCCAGAGGGCCCAGCTCCCAGGTCCAACTCTCTGAATGAGCAATCCTGATGCTCCAATAAACAGAGCCCCTTACTTATCTGATATCTCTAGAATGAATGTCAAGGAGATTACAGGTCATCTCTCTCTCAGATGGGGCTGGGAAGGGCAAGTGAGATCATAGGCTTTAAAGTAAGAGGCTAAGTATCGTATTTATTTTTAGAACTGGCAGAAATACAAAACTGAATGACTTCCTAGTACTGAGGAAGTTGCCTGAGTACTGTTTCATGTGGACCCTTATTCCAGGGATTTTGAAGATCCCTGAAAACAGTTCCTTGCTTTGCCTAACTGAATCTGCCTATGGTCCATCTCTCTAGCTCTTGAGGAGTTCATACATACCTGGGAACATGATTTCACCCAGCACTATCCTCATCTTGACTAATCCACTAGGACACTAGATTGGACTACTCAATAGTTACTATGTTAATAAGGCTTTTGCCAATTATTTTCCATTCTTAATGAGTGTTCGGGGAATGTTATACACTTACCAGAGGATGTTTTCAATGTTAGAAAGGCATATCTCTTTATCTGGATCATCAAATTGCTGTTATATATCCTTTTTCTCTATTATGCTCTTTGCCTCAACTATTAACACAGTGTACCCAAAACCTAAAAATATTCAGCTTGTCATCGTCACTGAGAGGCCAGATTTGCAAGGATGCTTGCAAAGGCAGGATGTTCAAATCTGGCTGTGCTATTAAGTGCATTTAGAGGAACACTTGTTCATGGTCACATTTGGTACAGCTGCTAGATGTATTAACTTGCATTCAGGAGACCAGAATTTCATCTGTAACCACTTCCTGTTTCCATGTTTGAAGGAACTTGTCATATCTTTCTGCAACACACAATCAGCTGGAGGTGAGGAGGCTGGTTGATAGACTCTCTGCTACTTGAAGACTGGAACTGGGCACTTATGCACCCTGAGCTTCTTCAAGGCCCTAACCAGCAGGTAGGAAAGTGAATGAGCTCTGCAGGTGGCAGAACTGTCCTCCATGGTTTTATGCTCCACACAGGAGGGTTAGAACAGTACACCTGGGGCCAATTCACACAGGACCTGTGTTAATAAGAGTTTCATAAAGGCCAGGACCTGGAGCTGCATGCGGACTTCTACGGAAGTTTCAAAAGAGCGTGGTTTGATGCTTAAGATTGGTGTTATTCCATAATGATTAAGAGTAAAAAGAATTTTTAAAAAATTCAAGAAAGCTGAGAGATAGAGAGAGAGAGAGACAGAGAGAGAGAGAGAGAGAGAGAGAGAGAGAGAGAACAACAGCATGGAGGAGGGGATCCACACAGAACTGATTAGAAGTATTGACCTTGACTTGTTTGAGTCAAAGATCAGAATGACACACATTAAAGACATGACTGTGTGTGGTTTGGAGGGAGCTGGACCAATGTTCAACTATTTGTAAAAGTCTATGGTGCAAATTGCACACTGAAGCTGGACTGCCTGAGATTAAATCAGAGATGGAGTCCAAATTCACAGAGTGAGCTCAACCAGTTTACTTAAGATCCGTGCATCAGTTTCTTCAACTGAGTACAATACACATTCTTACTTGATGGTGTATTAAATGAACTGATAAACTATAAAGTGCTTAGAATAGTGGCTGGCATACACAGAGCTATGCATGTGATCACAAGTCTCACCATCGCTGCTCTTCCTCTCAGGGACATGGCCCATGAGCCTTGCCATTTCTCCATTTAAAAAATATCTCTTGATCATGGCAAGAAACTGACTATTCCAAGACAAGCAGGCAGAGTAGAGGGAAGAGGGTAAAGCGCCTGGCCATGTTGGGAAAGAATCGAGGGAAACAGAGTACATTGCCAAAGGATGTCTCAGGCTGGGTGAGGTGGTTTAGCTGGTTTGACTCAATTCGCCCTGACATTTACAGAGCATTTACTTGTCAGGCTTTGTGCTAGACATGGGATGGGGGTGAATAGGACATGATGCCGGGCTCAGCTACACTCCTTGACCCTAATCTCAGGTCAGCCAGACTCATCCCTCACTGCTGTGCCTATTTTATGTCTATCTCTTTGCAAGGTTGATCCCCCTTCATCTCCCACCATCCCAACCTTAACGTCTTTCAAAAACAAACAATCCTCAGACCTCCTGTACCCTGAGACTCCTGTCTACCTTGTTCTTTCCACTGCCAGGGCCAACACAGCAATTATAGTAATTTGATGTGATTTGAAGGAGAGTGAGAAGGTTTCGTTTTTTGTGACTCGCCCTTCTCTGTTTCCCCCCCGCACACACACACACACACAGATACACACAAGCCAGGGAGCTCAGGGTGCCACACGTGGCACTCAGGCTACCAGCACAGGTGCAGGAGTAAGTGCACCTGGGTTCAAACACCAGCTCTGCCCCTATGCAATCTTGAGACTTCTGTTGTTCCATCTCTGAATCAGGGTTGACACTACATAACTGCTTTGAGCAGCAGCTGTGAGGTTAAGTGCCTAGTTCATATGAAGTCCCCAGGTTAATGGTAGTAACCATTACTCAGAATCAGAATCAGACATGTAGCAGATATTATTTTGTTTCTAGATGCACCTTGCATGATTTTTCAGTATGAATCATATGGGTGGCAGAAGAACATAGGGGTTAAAAGTGGCATTCTGTGCAAATCAAAACTACTCTAAGATTTCATCTCACTCCAGTCAGAATAGCAATTATCAAGAATATAAGCAACAATAAGTGTTGGTGAGGATATAGAGGGAAAGGTACATTCATACATTGCTGATGGGACTGCAAATTGGTGCGACCACTCTGGAAAGCAGTATGGAGATTCCTAAGAAAACTTGGAATGGAACCACCATTTGACCCAGCTATCCCACTCCTCGGTTTATATCCAAGGACTTAAAATCAGCATACTACAGTGATGCAGCCACATCAATATTTATAGCAGCAAAACTCACAATAGCTAAACTATGGAACCAACCTAGATGCCCTTCAATGGATAAATGGATAAAGAAAATGTGGTATATATACACAATGGGATATTACTAAGCCTTAAAGAAGGATGAAATTATTGCTTTTGCAGGTAAATAGATGAAGCTAGAGAATATCATGCTAAGCAAAACAAGCCAAACCCCCAAAACCAAAGGCTGAATGTTTTCTCTGATAAGCGGATACTGATCCATAATGGAAGGTAGCGAAGAAAGAAGGAAATTTGGATTGGGCAGCAGGGAGTGAGAAGAGGGGAGAGGGTGTGGGGATAGGAAGGATGGTGGAATTAGACAGACATTATTATCCTATATATGTATATGACTATAGTACCCATGTGACTCTGCACCATGTACAGCCAGAGGAATGAGAAGTTGTACTCCATTTGTGTATAATGTATCAAAATGCATTCTACTGTCATGTATAACTCATTAGAACAATTTTTTTAAAGTGGTGTTCTAGATTCATGTTTCCTTGCTTTAGTGGCCTTGGGGAAAGTTACACAAGCTCTTTCTGACTTCACTTCTTCACATATAAAATTGGGGCTACGGGGGCCCACCTCACTGAAGTCTTGTGAGGATTAAATGAGACTATGTTTGCAGAGACTTGGCATAGGGCTTGGTACATGGTAAGTATTGAGTAAATGTTAATGAATATATCATTATCATCATTATCACCATCATTATGGTTATGCTTGAGCAAAAGCAAAGGTACTAAATGGAGATGTGTTTTGAGAACTTTGTATGTTTAGATAATCCTCATTTTCTTTTCTTTTCTTTTCTTTTTTGTTCTGGAGATTGAACTCAAGGGCACTTGACCACTGAGCCAGATCCCCAGCCCTATTTTGTGTTTTATGTAGAGACAAGGTCTCACTGAGTTGCTTAGCGCCTCGCTGTTGCTGAGGCTGGCTTTGAACTCGTGATTCTCCTGTCTCAGCCTCCCTAAGTGCTGGGATTACACCTCATTTTCATTTCATTTCTTACCTAATCCCCAACATTATCAGTGGGCAGTCAGAATCATCTGCTTGATGCCCAAAACTCTGCCCTGTGAACCACTTATTCCTTGAAACACTTGTTCAGTGTGCTGAACAAAGAGTAATCTGATCTCCTTTCCTTTGCAGAACATCAAGAGGAAAATCCTGTATGCTGTGTATGTAATGATATCATGATTTCCTTCTAAATCTGATGGAGCGAGAAGATAACACCAAGCTTAACACAGGCTTGTTGGTTAGCTGTCTGAAGAGAGGGTTCCAGGTCATAAAACCAAAACCGTTTACCATGGCCTTGGAAGCAAAATAACATGCAGAAGAAAGAATCTTTAGAATAACTTTATCAACTCTGCTTAGCCCATTGGTCTCACATGGCGTTATCCTTGCCTGGATTACTTACCAGGGCACACCCAGTGCCTCTTGGTTAACTTGACCAGAGCTGCTCATCTCCAGTGGGGGCCACATGTTCTTTTATGGGTCGTTCTTATATAGAATTTGAATATAGTCTTCTGCAAAGGACAAGGGACAACAAAACATCTCTGTGTTGGTTCCAACAGCTTTCTCCATGTTCTCATTTTCAGTGAACACAAAATGCTTCCATCTTTCACCAGCTTGTAGGGATAACGGGGGGGGGGGGGGGGCAAACAAAATGCTCTGACAAGAGCTTATTTCAAAATTTCTACTAGGAAAGCAACTCGAGGGACTTCCTAGAGAAGCAGAGCAGTGAGTGTTATTCTGGTGAGGCCTAAGGAACTTGGAAAACAGGCTCAGAAAATGGGAGAAAAGTTGTGCAGAGATAACTTGGCAGGAAAACAAAAGCGAACCAACAAAAACAAACTAGAAGGGAATTGAGGAGGCCAGCGGGGAAGAGGGGCATCAAATTGACAACTTGGCCAGAAATCTGGACACTGTAAGAGACAATTTAGTGCTAGGTCATGCCCTGGGCTGAATTTATTGCCGCTTTCCTTGTTAACTCGCCTCATGTTTAAAGTCAAAACTGCCATAGGCTCCAAGGGATTTTTATCTTTGTCATTTGTATGATCGTCCTCAAAATACATACTCCCACGTGAGGGGAATAATCCCCACTCCTACCAGGGCGAAGAAAGCAGAGATGTTAAAGGGATATTAAAATTGACTTTTTAAAGGTTCTGCATTTGGGGATGCTCTCCATGAGACTGTGATCTAAGAATGGGGACAGGGGCGAGCAATGTGGCTAAGGAAAGGCGGCTGAGCATAAACACGCGCACCCTACCCGGTCCGCAAGAGTTGGATGAGACGCGGCTCTGCCATGGTAGCCTTGGCTCCTGGCGGAGAACACTTGGTGGAAAGGGATTCTGCTCTCTATTCCTGCCCTCCCCCGCCCCCGCCCCCGGGAGATGAAGAGTAAACCTTAATATGAGGCCGCGTTTTGCCAGTTCCAGGTGAGTAGGGAAGACTTACTCCTGAGCCAAAGATAATGTTACAAATGAGGTGCGGTAAGAATCCAGCACGCACCGCACTAGGGAGAGCAGGAGGGCGGCTCGTCTCTCTGGGCGTGTTGGAAGCCACGGAGCTCAGGAATGCCCCAGAAAGGCGGGGAGTCAAGGTCTCCATCCGGTCCTCAAACGCCAGGAGGCCGCAGTTTGGTAAAGTGAAATTAGAAATGCACAACGCGTCGGCTCGGAGGCTAACGATGTTTATCCAGACATACCACACGGATGGAACCGGCCCAACATTCCGCGCGGAGCGCAGAGAAGACGGGGAGGGGGCGCGGCCGGCCCGCCCCTCCCCCGCCGCCGTCCTGCGCTGCAACCTGGACTTGACCCCCGCGAGCCTGGCGCGGCGCTGCCGGGGCCGCCCCGCCGGAGCCGGGCGCAGAGACGCGCCTCCCGGGCCGGCGTCGCCGCTCGCTTGTCGACGCGGGCAGCCAGAAGCGCCCACTGCCCCGCCGTGCGCGCGCACAGCCCCGAAATGGACTGCCAAGTGGCCGCACCCGGGCCACTCTGGCCGTGGAAATATGTCAAATAACTGGAGCTGTTGTTTGATAGGAGGAGTGGTGGGTGCAGGACATGGCGATGGGAAGCAGGAAGAGTTTTGTCTCAAAGTGTGACGGCGTAAAAGAGGAGGACATCCCCGGCAGGGGCAAGAGCAGAGAACTGGCGACTCCAGGGACTCTGGCTCACCCGAGCTGCATGAGGCTGGCTAAGCCTCTGGGCCTCAGTGTCTTAACTGTAAAATGGGAGGTAGGGCGTTTCCAGGGTCCTTTCCAGCCGTAGCTTTCTACGCATTCTGTGATTCAAAACCTGTCTGATTTGTGTCACGTGTTATCAAGATACAAACTAAAAAATACTTCATAACTAAGAATGAGCTAAAATGCAGCTCTAGAAAGACCCCCCAAATTTTAAGTAACCCCAAACACCAGAACTCAGTGAGTTCTACCTTTATTACACTTCAGAGATTGTTTATTTCTTTAGTAAGAAGATAATTGATTAGAGTTAGTGCTGGGGGTCAAAAACGTACTTGGATCATTTTTCTTACCGAGGAAACATAAATCCACAAATCCTCCCGTCTCTAAGAAATAAAATTCTTCATTTCCAACATAGAGTATGCAGATCTTCCAAACAGATTTTTTTTTCTTCTCTTTAAATCTTCACTCTTAGCCATCTAACACTGGTGATTTTCTTCTCCTCAGATGTATAGAACCGCTAAATAAAAGAGAAAAAGAAAGTCTCATTTTGCAAATGAAGCCTGGAAAAGTTATGTAATGTCCAGGAGGAGATAATTAGAGTTTATTTTGAAAGGAGTTTAAATCTCAAACAACTATTTCTTGTTTTCTAAAAATGTATGTAAAATAATTTATAAAGTAAGGGCCACATTCATTTATGATATGATTCTTAAATTATCTCTGATTGGGAAGAGGAACATAAGATCTTCACCCCACAATACCACAGAATGTTCATGTGGATGATTCAGAGACTGGCTCCCCTCCCTTTCCCCACATTCCTCAAAACAGTAACAGCCAACAGTAAGGCAACAGCAAGGAGTATGTTTCTGACCTTTGTAGTTCTAAAAGTAATGAGTGGAAAGGTAATTGATTCAAACTCTAATTGCTACCAAAACAAGGTAACAATGTGTTCTGTGATCTTAAAGTGTTCCAGGTGCAAAACCTCATTGCAATTAACAGCCACTGGGTGATCTTCCAAAATGTCCAAATGAAGTCTTCGATGAAGGTCAACTCCTGCCTTTCCTCAAGGTTCCCTCTCCAATCAGCTGCCCTCTCTATGTTGGCCTCAAAGACAGGAATCTGGAGACACAGAAGCACAGGCCTGCTCCTCCCCCAGCTTCCCAGGGACAATCCTTGCAACGGGATGCCTTTGTTGTGCTGGCCTTGTGAGCAACTGACCCACAGAGAAGGACACTGTGTGCAGTCACTGGAGTCTTCTGACCTCATTTGTCCATGTCCATATCCATGAGGCAGCCAAGGGGAGGGGAGAGGAAGTGGAAAAGGATGATTAGGAGGACATGTAGGACAAGGAACTGCAGCTGCTTTGGTGACAAAGAATAATTAGACTTGTGTTTCCTTGAAGAAATTGTTTTGAATTGAAGGTGAGCCTGGCATTGGAAGCACTCTAGCCAACCTGTCCTTTTACTTCCCCACCATGCTCCCAGCCTCCTTGCTGCTTGGAAAGTTCCTATTCAAGGTCAGTGTCACATTCTCAGACCCAGACTCCAGTATCACAAGTCACAGGTTCAAATTCCACTTCTACATGACCTCTCAGGACCAGTTTCATTACCTGCAAAATGGGAACGGTTGTAATTCTAGCTTATAAGAATGTTATGTGGCTTAACAAAGTTACATGTTTAGAATCATGCCTGCTACTGCAGGCAATTTTTCAAATGCTTCTGTCCATGGTTTTGTTCAGGTTTCCTCTCCTGGCCTGCCTCATGCTGCTCAGAACAAAGATCAGATCTGTCTCCAGAAAGCAGGGAAGTGTTATTAGATTTATATTTGCAAAGATATTATAGAGAATCTGAGACTGTATTAGACTCCAAAAAAACCTTAAAATGAATTGAAAATATAGACATTTGAGGGGAAATTTGTGTCTGTACTGAACATGTACAGACTTCTTTTTCTTGTCATTATTTCATAAACATTTCATAATACAATGTAACAACTATTTACATGGTGTTGTGGCTTGGATGTGAGGTGTCCCCAAAAAGCTCACGTGTGAGACAATGCAAGAGGGTTCAGAGGGAAATGATGGGGTTGTGAGAGCCTTTAGCCAATCAGTGAGTTATCCTCTGAGGGGATTAATTGAGTGGTAACTGAAGGGAGATGAGTAGTGGCTAGAAGAGGAGGGTCACTGGGGGCATGGCTTTGGGTATATTTGTATTTGGCAAATGGAGATCTCTCTTTCTGTTTCCTGATCATTATGTGGGTGGTTTCCCTCTGCCACACTCTTCTGCCATAATATTCAGCCTTACCTTGAGCCCTGAGGAATGGAGCCTGCTGTCTATGGACTGAGACCTCTGAAACTGTGAGCCCCCAAATAAACATTTCCTCCTCTGCAGTTGTTCCAGTTGGGTCTCTAAGTCACAGCAGCAAAAAATCTGACTTAAAACAAAAAAATGGTACCAAGAAGTGGAGTCATTGCTGTAACTAACCTGATCATGTGGATCAAAACCTTTGGAAGCTTTTTGGAATGGCTTGGAGGAATTTTGAGATGTACAGCAGTGCACACTGGCATGTTTTAGATTATTGTAAGTGGAGCTTAATGGCTGATTATGGTAGGAGCTCAGAAGACCAGAATGTCAATAGGACTGTGGACAGTGAAGACCGGGCTCAAGAGGATTTCGAGGAAATAGAGGACATTTGTATTATGTTCTGGTTGAGTAGTTGTCTACATTTTGCCAGTGCCCTGAGATTTTCTGTGAGGTTGATTTTAAAAGCAATGGACTTCTTAATCTAGAGGAAGAAATATCTATGCAGCATAGCATTCAGGTGACGGCATGAATTTGCTGATGGCTTTTAGTCAAATTTATTGTGATAATCAGGAGCAGAAAGCAGAGCAGAAAGATTTGAAAAACTTGGACTTGAAAAGTGAGAGTAATACTGGGGCTAAGGAAGTTTCAGTGGTTAAAGACATTACCAACACTGAAGAAATGCTAAAGACTGCCCAGAGACAGTAAGAAAGATGGTTTGAGGGCATCTCAGGAATTGGTAAAGACCACACCCATCTCAGACTCAAGGAAGTAAAAGTAAAAAGTCTCTTGAAAAGAGACCAGTGGGACATCCTTCTTGCACAAGGAAACCTAGGAAGTTTTTTCAGTGTGTTCAGCCACCCAAACATTCAGAGGCTACTACAGCCAGGTCCCTGGAGGCTTGGCTACTGCTTGTGATGGCAGCAGACCTTGGCATCAACCATGTGGTGCTAGTTCTGTAGGAATGCAGGATGCTGGAGTTAGGGGGTCATGGAGGCTTCCACCAAGATTTCAAAGGAAGGCCTTGGAAGCCAGGCAAAGTGAAGCAGGGTTGGAGTCCCTGTGGGTACCCCCTGAGAAGGCAAAGTATGAAGATTTAAGAAGGAAGCCGAAGCGGCTATGGAGAACCTCAAGATTAAGAACTGCCAGTAATGTGGAACATCATCCTAGGAAAGCTGCAGGAATTGAACAGAGACAAGCCAACAGAAGGGCCACTTGGGTTGTAACCAACTAGGCCACAGGAGCGGAGCTACACAAGCCCTTTGGAAAGAACATCACCATGTTATGTGCTCCAGATGCTGGACGTGAAAATATAGGACTTGTTTGCCCAGCTGGATTTCAGTCTTGCTTTGGTCCTATGCCTTCTTTCTATGCCCCTATTTTTATGAATGGAAATGTTTACTCTTTACCATTATATATTGGATACTTGTAAATTGCTTTTAATTTTACAGAAGCTCACAATGCAAGATTGCCTTGAGCCTCAGAGAGGACTTGGACTTGAACTTTGAGCAAACTGTTGAGACTCTGAGGACTCTTGGGAATGTATTAAATGTATTTTTTACATTGTCAGAAGAGTGTGAGCTTTTGGGAGCCAGGGGCAGAATATCATGGTTTGGATGTGAGGTATCCCCCAAAAGCTCATATGTGAAACAATACAAGAGGGTTCAGAGGGAAAATTATTGGGTTGTGAGAGCCTTCAGCTAATTAGTGAATTATCTCCTGATAGGATTGAGTGGTAACTGGAAACAGGTGGGGTGTGGCTGGAGAAGGTGAGTCACTGGGGGCAAGGCTTTGGGGTATGTATTTGTATCTGGTAAGTGGAGTGTCTTTCTGCTTTCTGATCATCATGTGAGCTGGTTCCCTCTGACACACTCTTTCACCATGATGTCCTGCCTCACCTTGAAGCCTGAGAAATAGAGCCTGCTGTCTATGGACTGAGACCTCTGAAACTGTGAACCCCCACATAAACTTGTCCTCCTCTGCAGTTGTTCTGGTCGGGTTTTTAAGTCACAGCAGTGAAAAAGCTGACTAAAACACATGGCATATATATGGTATTAGGTATTATAAGTAAACTAGAGGCAATTCATACAGAAGAATAAGCATAGTTCATAATGCAAATACTATGCCATTTTATATAAGGGATTTCATTCAGCATTTAGGGATTTGGATATTTGCAGGAGCTGCTGGAACTAACAGCCATTGTATACAGAGGAATAGCTATAGGGAAGGCTACCATTTATTGAACCCAATTCAATATGCACCAGTTTGTACACCATCTCATTTAAACTTTACAATGATCCCAAAATAAGTATTTTTACTCAATTAATAAGAAGAACATAAAGACCAAAAAAAAGTTAATAACTTTCCCCTGGTTGCACAAGTAGGATGGATCACAATCGTATGTCACACAGGCATTGAATGTGCCGCATGTCTTCATTTGTTAAATGCTCACAGCAACCCTGTTAGGTGGCTGCTATTATTAACCCCGACCGCGCAGCTAAGGAACTGAGGCAGAAAGAATAAATTCCTTGCCCAACATCCCAGAAGTGGACAGTGGTAGAGCTGCCCTTGAATGCTGGCTTGCTGGCTCCCAGCCTTGGGCCTAACAACAGAACAAACTCTCCCTGCTTGTCTGCCCACCAGGGATAAGGACCCCAACCACACTGATCCCCATTGCCACTGGCTGGGATTACCATGCAAAAAGTCCTGGAGAACTGCAGCTCCATGAGAAATAAAAACTACCATAATCATTGCTTTGTGCCTTCTTGAATGTTTGAGACAGAATGAATGTTGATTTTCTGTTATTCTCTCTCTTTTTTTTTTTTTTTTTTTTGGTGTGGTTTCCAGGAATATAGTTTTTGTGTATCAAGAGACAATGGCTTCTTCTGTCACTTGAAAGGGTTCCTCTACCTCCACTGCATATACTATGAGAAGATCCTCAAAACCTTCTGCCCAGCCTGTGCTAGCTCAGATGTGAAGTCCCTGTGCAGAACCCACAATGAATCTTCCAGAGGGTTCAGGAAAAAGAAGTTCCTGTGACCAGGCAGGCCAGGGCAGTGGGAAAGGCACAGCCTGTCCTGAGCAGGCAGAAATATGTCATTCACCCTTGAAGTCACAAGCTCAGCTTCAACTCCAGTTCCTAACTAGTCCTGCACCTTGACCTTGAGCACTCTAAAGTCCGTGGAAAACACAGCCAACTGAGGCTTCCTGTTGTTCTTTTGCAACGTGAACCATTTGCATGTTGCTTCCCTTTCCACCAAACAGGGCTGGCTGTATCTAGAAGTTATTTAAAGCATGAAAAATAAAACTTTAACCCCTTCACTCTCCCAAAGGTATTCTTCCAGAACTGAAATAAGCAAGCCCTTCAGTAACAATTTGATAAGGTAAAATGAATTTTCTTTGGAATTGGTCAAAAAGTGTGATTTCCTGTGTTTTCGTTTTATTATATTGGGACTTTGGGAAGCCCTTGGTTTCTGCGGGTAACCTCCCTCTGTACCCAGGGGAAATACTATTGCACAAGGATGACAGTAACCCCTGTTAGAGGCTGCCTTTGCCAAAAGTGTGACACTATATACTCCTACATAAAGAGACCATGATCTGACCCTAGAACTTAATCTAATTCAATTAACATAATAAGATTCTTTAATGAAAGGTTAGCAGCATATAGGTGAGATAAAATAATAATCATAGTTAGCGCTAACAGGTTCCAGATGAGTGCTTTTCATGCATTAACTTATCTTCACAATAACTCTAAGAAGTAGGTACTGTTATTATCTCCATTCTATAGATAAGGAAACTGAAGCACAGAGAAGTTAAATAAACTTGCTTGAAGTTACAGAGTAGCTAAGTGTTGGAGCTGGGATTTGAACCCAGGAATTCTGTAACCAGAGTCGCTGTGATGAACCTCCACACAGTTTCCTAGTTTAAGCAGAAAATTCATATCTCATTGGAAGTAAAACAGAAAACACAGCAGCACAGACATGGCTAAGACAAAAGGCTCAGGTGCCCAGCTGCCTGGTCTAGCCCTAACTCTGCATTTGTTAAATGTGCAGCCTTGGCTTGGTTACTTGATCTTTCTGTGTGACCACTACTGTCCAACAATGAACCTATCCGTGGAGCCATATGGGGAATAAATGGCATAAAATGCGAGAATCCTCTGTGCAGGTTGGATGTTGTTACAATTGCACAATCTCTTTCTGAAACCCAGGGCTTCAAGTAGGTTTGGAATTCAGTCCTTTGCAAATTTTAGAATAGTTGAGTACATGCCTTTATTACATGGGGTCTGGGAGTCTTAGGCAGCACCCTGAGAGCAAATTCATTAACAACTCTACAGTAATATGTCTGGCTCTCTACGTGTGCAAAAGAAGACTCTAGCTCAGGTGTGGGCACCAAGTGAGTTATGAAAAAACCTGCAGAGTCCAGGGCCCTTGGGATCTAAGATGCTGATAGGGGCTGTATCAACGTGAAATCTGAAGCATTTGGGGTCACAGTTGATTTCACTAGGGGTTGTGATGCTAAGGAAGGAAAACATAATAGGCACTTTATAAGCTGGAGGAAAAAACCAGGAGGTGACCCTGGGGGAGAACAGACACCAGGGCCCCTGGAGACATAGTCTCATCATCATGGTGGCAGAAATGGCTCCGGAAAGTCACAGTGAAGGGTGAGGGTCAGCTCAGCCACACAACAACACAGGTGGGTGTGGAGAACCACAGCAGCCCTCTGTCTGCAACACCCCTGTAATCCCAGAACAAATAGACACTTACTCAAATATTAATTGCAAAGACACCTGCCAAGAGGTGGACAGAGAGAAGGGTGTTTGCCTTCCCTGGAAATGGACTCTTGCCTTCACGCCTCTGCAAACAACAAGGATTTTGAGAGCCGTTCCACAGATGTCACTGGCGTCACTTGCTGGCACTAAATTGCATTATGTGCACATTTAATCTTCAGATAACTGAAAGTAGGTATGACCATCATGCCCAGATTATGCATTAAGCACTGTTCAGTAGAGCTTTGTTGACCAAGATCTTGAAGCGAGCAAGGGAGAGAGCTAGGTTTCAAGCCCCATCTGCTGACTCACAACAGCTTCCTAGGGCTGCACTTGAGCCAGTAAGCAATGCCTTGGGGCTCACAGATGCAAATAAAATGATGATATTAAGGGCTCAAGGCTGCCCTAAGTAACTCATTTCCATTCCTATTGCTGCAATTCAGCTCTCAAAAGATCAGATTGACCTTCTAGTAAAAGAAAATCTGAGCCATCTGAGCCTGTATGCGCACAACTCTGACTTTCAGCTTCATCGTTCTGACAGCTAAAAGAGACTGTTTTGAATTGAAGAGCGAGGCAAACAGAAGCCCTGGTTATTATAGTTAATTCAATTTAATTAAAGCCATAAATGCAAACCACAGTTTTGCAGTGGGTACTGACCATTCTGATTGCTTGGAGGATTCAGAGTCATTCTCTTAACTGATGGGCAGACTCCCAAGTTGCCACATTACTCAGCTCTGCACTAAAGGGCTTCTTGCCTTGACTCAACCAGCGGTTCTTTTGTGCACTATGATTTCTCTCTGGATATTTTTGGTTTTGAAGGTGATTTGCTGTGGTTCTTGTCAGCCATAGGAAGAATTGCACTTCTGTTCCCTTTCCCTAAGAAAAAGCTGAGTGACTTCTTTTTAAAATTTCTGTCTCTTTTTAATCTTTTTTTCCTCACCCTCTTTCAGTCTCTGCCTTTGCACTTTCTTCTGGCCCCGTCTCTTGTCAGCCACCTGCAGCTAGCCCCAAACTACAATCGGGCAAGGGGGTACAAGGACAGACAGTCTCTGCTCTCAACTTGCTCGTTGCCCAGATGGCAGAGACACAGAACTCCAGCCATCCCAGTGCATGTGACTTCGAGGGCACTGGAACAGGAGAGATGCCTAGCCCTGAATGAGGACATCACCTAGAAAGGGAACTCCTTCAGCAGAGGGAGTGTCAGGTAGGATGGCACAGGGGTGAGGGAGCCTGTAACCAAGCAAAGACCTGCTAATGGTTTTGTAGCTGTGCTTAGCTGACTTACAAGGCCCCTGTTATCTAGCCTTAGCCTACCCATCCAGCTCCTCCTCTGCCTCTTCCCAGCTCATCTTATCTTCAAGATGAGAATTGGGAATTTTCATATGGGAATTTTCTTTCTTGCTTCAGCCTTAGAACTTGCTGCCTGGATCTCTCTTCCCACCATCCCCATCCCTTACCTGACTTGTTCTGATTCACTCTCTAGGTTTCCAATGAAAGCTCCCTCCTTTGGGAAGCATCCCTGGTCCTCCAAGTGCAGGTGGCATCTCATTTACTATCCCTTCCTGGACCGAAAGCTCTGTGAACACAGAGACAGTACTCGCATTGCTTCACTTTGTATCTCCATGCCAGAAATAGGGGTAGGTGCTTACCCAGGTTTTCTGGATGAAGAGGAGACTTAGGGAAGCAAAGGCGAGAAGTAAGAAGAAACGCTGTGCTTGAAGGGGAAACAGAACTGAAGCAAAGTTGAGGTCAGAGCAAGTGAAGAGGAGAACATATGTAAGAAAGAATCCTCATGGAAGGGAGCCATTTTTTGAAAACACACACACAAAATAAATGTCCTCAAGCCTCTCCCTGGAACCAGCGCCAGAGTCAATGAGTGCATCCTGATTTGACTGAATTCTCTTAAAGGAGAGAGAAAACACCAGCCAGCCCAAGTCATCTTGGATTTACTTGTAATAACAAGAGAGCAGTGTTAAATGGAGCTGGCTACTACTTTGTATCAGCAATTTCTTCATGCATTTGTAACTAGAAGGAGCATCTGTTCAGATCTTGAAGCAAATGAGACACTTCTGGAGACATGAAGAGACATAAAAATAACCAAGAGGCTCAGGCTGCCTCATCACTGGGAGAGCTTGGCCATCTTCCAAAGACCACTGCCCTATGCTTCCCAGCTGATACCACGGCCGCCACCTCTGTGGAGGCTGCCCAGATGCCAGTGCCCACTGTGTCTGCATGCAGGACATGCTTGGGAATTTGCACCCCCCAGCCTCACTCCTAGGAAGCCCTTAAACAAGCACAGATGCTAGAGAATAAATATTCCATTCATTGAGTGGGACAGCTCAGGTATGTGTCCTTCCTGTCCCGAGAGCTCTGCTGCAGGAGCTTGCCTCATGTTACCTCCTCATTTGGCTACTTACCTTGCCTATCCCACACCACATACCCTTGCCAGTCTTTCCTGGAAAGCACTCCTACAAAAATCGCCTGCACAAGAGGCCTCATTTTGGGGTCTCCATCCGGGGAAACTGACCTGCGGCAGATATTGCTTCTAAAGCTCAAAGTGGAAACAGACCTTCTGCTAGAAAAGGTTAACACCCTGTTATACTTTACCCAGACCACCCACCCACACAACATTCCCCTCAAAGCCAAGGTCATCAGAGTGAAGGGCACACACTGAGGATGGCTTTCCACCCTGGTGGGGCACTGTTAACTACAAGGAGATGTCCAATGTTTCACATTCAAAAAGGACTCCATCCCCCAACCCTGAATCAAAGCCCTGTGCTTCTGAGTATTCGGGACCCTGTGGCCTTAAGTCTCACCCTGGGAAGAAGATGACGACACCTGAACAGAGCGTGTCTGGAAAAGGATGACACATGTGAGACCATCTCAGCTTTCACGAGAATGTGGGCAAACTCTCTGAAGGAGCCCAGAGGGAGATGACTGAGCCTGGAGCGTGTCCATTTATACTTAAGATAAAGTTGTAAAAGGTCAGTAATTCTTATTTTCTGTGGCAGGTATTTACTGAAGGGAAGTTTTTCAAATGTCTGTGGGTGGGGAGGAGAAATCACCAACTTCCGTAGTTGGCCTCTGGGGGGCTAGCCATGCTACCAAGCACAGGACATCGTTTACCCATTCTTCTTCCAGAGCTTTACCTGAGGTTTATGTCTCAGTACTATACACTACTCTGCCATGGTGAACAACAACAAAACTAATACAGGTTAATTAAAAACTTGGGGAACAAGGGCTTTAAATTAACAAAAGGGAAAAATACAACGTGGCACTTTAGTCCCTCCAGTGAGGAACGGGTGGAGATTTCTGGGCCTGTTATATAACCTTCAGGCTTCAGCACGTGTATAGTTAAATCATTTTGAACCATCACGATTCTTTTCCCACTCTGGCAAATTCAAGAAAGATTAGAAGAAGCGTATATGGTCACACTGCCACTCCAGATGGCAAGGCCACACCTGCTTTGTGCTCCTTCCAGGATGGGGTTGGGCAGACTTGGCACCAGGTCAAACTTGGGCTAATGACCTGCATCTGGCCCCAGGTGAGCATCCTGGTATCTTCGTCAGTGAATTCCTGTCTCACTCCTGTGAGTAGTGAGTATCTCTATGATTTATTGAGGGACAGCTTCATGCCAGGCACCCTCCTGGGTGATTTAGGCTCACTTCTCATAAAAGTCCCCACCCCTTTGTGTCTATCAACTAGAATGAGCTGATCCCCACCCTTATTCATGCAGAGTGCTGCCTCTTTGCTCTGCAACAATCCTGACACAGCCCTGAGTCCTTCTGGTCATCACAAAAGACCCCATTGCAAATCAATTATGAGCCTTGAAAACCTGAGTGGTCAAGAGGAGGGGACATAACCCTAGCACTTAGGAAGGCTGAATCATGAGTTCAAAGCCAGCCTCAGCAACGGCAAGGTGCTAAGCAACTCAGTGAGACCCTGTCTCTACATAAAACACAAAATAGGGCTGGAGATGTGGCTCAGTAGTTGAGTGCCCCTGAGTTCAATCCCCAGTACCAAAAAAAAAAAAAGAAGAAGAAGAAGAAGAAGAAGAAGAAAGGACATAATGAGCCCTGGACAGTTTCCCACACTCCCCAGCCACCCATGTCCTGGGGCTGGGCATCTTCCCAATAGGAGACATCCCAGCTTTCCCACAAAACCCATGCCACCTAACACACAAAACATCTCCCAAGCTCTACTCCTTCCATCCACGCCTTGCTCTTGACACTCTAGCCCTCTCCCAGGGCTCTGCCTAATCGTCTTGTTCTTCCATAGAGACCAACTGCTTGGCCTTCCCCCAGCCTCCTGTCTCCATGCTGTCTCTCTGTTTTATTAGGCACCTTCCACCACCTGTAGTGGGACCCTCATCTTGCTCCATCCTGCTCAGTGCTCCTATGTAGCTCCCATTGCTATGGCTTCCCAGTTCTAACCCCCTTGCTGACCACATTCTGTCTTCAGAGAACAATCAGTCATCTCTGCCTTCTTGTCCTTTCTCTTTGCCTTTCTCAGTCAGACAATGTCTGTCCTACCAAGAAAAACTCCATACTCCACTCCCTCATTACCAGGACGTTGTCAGGAGAGCCTCGTGGGGTGGAACAGAGTGCATGAGCTATATCGCTACCTTCCAGCTCGCCTCTTTTGCTGCATGTCAGCTGAGATGGCTGCCGCCCCTGAAAAGATTTTTGGCTGATCCATTTTCTCCCTGCTCCCTCGGACTTTCCCATGCAAAGCTAAAAATAGCAACCCATTTCTGTTGTTGAACTAAAACACACAAGCAGATTCCCCAGCGTCTGGCCAAGTAACTGGTCATTGTGCTCACTGGGTGGCCAGGTGCTGGTGCCCAGCTTCTGGGAGGCAATAGAAACAGTGTGAAGGAACAGGGGAAGGACTCTTAAGAAGGAGTTGGGATGCACTGAACATCAAGAGGAATGCACCACTATCATCACAGGTAGTAGCTCTGAATAGCAGAGTCGGAGTTGAATTTCTGACAACCTGGCAACTAGTTGGGACTTTCCAAAGGTCCTCATGTAGACCACTGAAGCATGTGTCTCTGGACAATCTGCTGAGGGTCAGAGTCCACCACAGACACTGCAGCTCCTGGGAAGCATCCTCAAGCTCTGGAGACTGCAGATCAAATTGGAAGTCACCCCTGAAGAGTCTTGCTGATATCAAAGAATTATGATATGTGCAATTCCAAAGCACAAACCAGATTCTGCAACTGCTCCTATCCATCACTGCTTTTATTTTCCTTCTCCACGAAGTCTTCCTAGACTGACCCTCCCAACAGCATCTTTTCCTCCTTGAAGTTTCTGTCTGCACCAATCATTGGGCATGTAATCAGTTACAGCCTTGCAACTGTCAGTATTGCTAAATGGAACTTTTATCTGCTGCACTATTCTTTAAAGAGGGGCATGTGTGTACATGCCCTGGTTCGGGAGCAGTGGCTGGGCTTTGCGTGCTTGGAATCAGAGAGACTCAGCTCCTCGTTCTGGATAATATTCGTGGAGACTCTGGATAAGTGATAAGTTTCTTTGAGACCCACCTGGAAGATGTGCTCAATAATGCTGGAATGGAAACTGTTTTGCCCAAATTTACCCATTTAGGGAAGTCCTTTCTTCTGAGCCAGGAAAAGTGGGCAAAAATTAAAGCAGGCTTTAAGAGATTCCTGGGAAGGAAGGAAGCTCAGAAAATGTTATCAGGTAAGGGCCTGGGAGGTGGGAAAATAACATAGATGATAGATACAGAGATATAGATTGATAGGCAGGTAGGTATGATACATAGAGATATATAATTGATAACATGGATAGATATAGATAGATAGGTGGTAGATGGATGCTAGATACTGTTTTAAACAGAATTAAGGAAGACTCCTTTTCGGAGGGGCTGGAGGAACAATCAAGGAGTGGCCTTCTTCTAAGGACACTAGTCATTGTATTTAGGGCCACTCTAATCTCATATTACCTAAGTCAACCCAGGAAAATCTCTAGTTAAAGACAGAGAAAACAGAGAAGAAGCCACCTGACTTTTGAAAGATCCCCACCAAAATGCAAGAGGTTGGTCCACCAGGTCACAACTCTTCAGGCTGAAAACCAAAAGATGCTTCCTGGAGCTCACAGAGAGCTCCGTGAAAGAGGTGAGAGGTCTCAGTGACTGCCAAGAGGTCCTTTAGGTCCCTTAGGAAATAGTTTCCTATATCTTACTTGTCCATGCCCTATACCTGCAAACCCTCTTCAAAAACCTTTATGTCAGACATGGCCCACTGACTGGGTAGGTCCCTCCTTCCTTCTGCCTTCCCCACTCCCTCCTGACAGTTTGAAGTGGTCTTTCTCCTCTAGATTCCCATGGTCCTTCATGGGAACATCTCACAGTGCTGAATGACACTTGTACACATGCTCTGTGTACAGAATAATGGTCCCCAGAGATGTCCACATCCTAAACCCCAAGAGGCTTTGAAGATGTGTTTAAGGACCTCAGGGTAGGGAGCTTCTCCCGAATTCACTGGGTGGACTCAATCTAATCACATGAGTCTTTAAAAGACAGAACTTTTCCTGGCTGTAGTCAGAAAGAGGGAGATATGATGATAAAAGGGTCAGAGAAATGCGACTGTGGTGGCTTTGAAGACAGAGAAGGGGCCACTAGCCAAGGAAAGCAGGAGGCTTCTGAAAGCTAGAAAGGTCAGGAAATAGATTCTCCTCTAAAACCTCCAGAAAGGAAAGCAACCCTTCCCATGCCCTGAGTGGAGCCTGTGAGGTCAGGGCTGACATCCAGAACTATAAGAACCCACACTCCCCAAAGCAGGCCCTAAGCGCTCTGAGAGCAGGAGTCTCTTTCCTTGGAATAGTTACACTCATGCCTGATCCGTGGTAAGCAATCAGTAGATGGGTTGGAAGGATGAATGCATGAACAAGGAACACGCGAACACCCAGCTAACTACAGAGGGAAGCCACTGGACAGAAAGAAAGGAAGCAAGCTCAAGGTCAGCCACAGGACACAGTCCCCGGAGCCTTTGGAGGGGAAGGTTGCAAGTTGCCATGAGTGCACACCTTTTGCTGAATGACCTGCCCCTTTTATCACGTAGGAGAATGACATCTACATAGGGAGAAGAATTCCTGAAAAAGGTTAAGTCCATATGTGGTCAAGCTCTAACTGGAAGAAAGGACTGTGGGACGTCTCCCATCCCCAGCCTGGGTGCTCCCTCCCTTCTTTGACAGCTACCCAGTTGTGGGTATGTGACCTGGTTTGGCCATCGGATATGAGTCAAGAACAAGTAGCAGAAAGAAGGGGGCAGGAGAATTTGTTCTAGCAGCAGCATCGGCAGCAACATCTGGATCCCAGAGGCAGCAGCAGAGCCAGTAGCTCCTCCTCTGTTTCTAGCACATTTATGGAGTCCAGTGATCTTCTTAGCAATTCTTTAATCTCCCCAAATCCCATTGGAAAATTTCTTCCAACCCTAAATGGGTAAGAATATATTCCTGTTATTCATAACCAACAACCCTGGTAGATAGAGTAGATATTAAAATTCTTGTAGGACAGGTTAGGAACTTGAGGCTTAGAGTGGTAACATAACTTGCTCAAAGTCACAGAGCTTGTACTTGTCTGATGATATACCTGGATGGAGTATATATTGATGTAAAGTTGTAGAAAACTAACTGTTAATATGTATCAAGCCTATTAATATATTCAAGGCCTTTGAGTTAATGATTCCATTTCTGGGCCTCTGTTCTAAGATTTCTTAATCTTTTCTTTTTATTATCACTCCTCTATTAGGGAACATTTTACAATACTTTTTCCTGGTCCCCTTGCCCCACTGCCATGAAATCTTATGCCATAGATATGCTGTATATTTTATTATGTACTGCATTTATAGCTGTGCTCTGTGTGTGTGTGTGTGTGTGTGTGTGTGTGTGTGTATGTATATAAAGTAGGATTTACTTTACCCTCAAGAACTAATTTTAGCACCCTTAGGGGAGATTATCACCTCCATCAGGAATTCACGTTCTGAGGAACAGCTTCATGTACAACATTAATTAAGTAGTTGATTTAAAATATAAAGAAAGAAAAATAATATATCTACCAATGTAATAGTCATTTAAAGTGATATTTCATGAATAAAAACCTACCTTTTAGAGACTTTAAAAATACTTTATAAACAACTCTTAAGTCATATTTGAAATAGAAAATATACCATTTCCCAAAGAGTCTTTTCCCAAAGGAAAAGTCACTGCCCAAAACACTTACATGACCAAATTATACAAGATAAAAACAAGTTATCTGAGTTTAACCCAAGAAGTTGGGGGGGAAAGGCAATAATAATAAAATTTACAAAATTTGTAGTAACTTTAAAAGGCTTACATATTCATAAGAACTTTTAAAAACAAGATAAAATCATGTTTATTATATGGTTATAATTTCATAAATATGGTTTAGATTTCATAGAGTTTCATAAATATAGTTTCAAAATGTAATATTGTTATGATACAGGTATCTCTGAATGGCTTAATTCTAAGCAATTTTTTCTCATTGTTTTTCATATTTTCTAACTTTTTATAATGCACTTGTATTATTTATCAATAGAAAAGCAGTTGATGTTTTTGAGGCAGGCTAATTCCCCAGCCAATTACAAATTACAGAGGTCTGCAGGCCACTGTCCTCCTAGTTGACAAAGGAAGGGGCATCTGCTCAAACTGTGTGTTGCCGACTTGCTCCCTCCCTTGCTTTAGATGACTGTCCCCACTTCCAAAGCCCAAATGGATCTATGATGATTTGGATATGAGGTATCCCCCAAAAGGTCATGTGTGAGACAATGGAAGTAGGTTTGGAGGAGAAATGATTGGGTTATAGCCTTAACATAATCAGCGAATTAATCCCTGATGGGATTAACAGAGTGGTAACTGGAGGCAGGTGGGGTGTGGCTGGAGGAAGTGGTTCATTGCGGGAGTGGCTATGGGGTATATATTTGAATCTGGTGAGTGGAGTGTCTATCTCTCTGCCTCCTAATTATTATGTGAGCTGCTTCCTTCCACCTCGCTCTGCCACCATGAAGTCCTGCCTCACCTCAAGCCCCAAGGAATGGAGCCGGCCATCTATGGACTAAGACCTCTGAACCCATGAGCCTTCAAATAAACTTTTCCTCCTCTACAACTGTTCTGTTCCAGTCCTTTAGTCACAGCAGCAAAAAAGTGGACTAAAACAGATGCTGTACCACAGCCCAGGACTGGGAGATGAGGAGCAGTGGGAAGATGAGTTCTCTGGGCTTGAAGCAAGTCAACTGGCCCTTGGAGAACTTCCCACCACCACCACCACGTGGGGAGACTCAGCACTCAGGGGTCCAAGACAGCTCTAGTTGGTCCCCAGCCTCCAGCCTTCAGCTGGGTTTTGATGGTGCTGGTGTCTGGCTCATCCGGGACATCACAGTAGAAAGGAAAAAGGTACATACATAATGGGTGTGAGCACTCTCCTCTCCCTGGTACTGAAGTGACCTTGCACAATGACATGAGCCGAATAAAGGGCAATCTCTGCAAGCAGATACCACAAGGCAAGGCAGTCATCTCTATGACAAGCATCTCGGGGGCTGCAGGGCCTGGTCTCTGTCAGCTCTGAAAGACCAATGCTTTGAAATGTAACTTAGCAGCCCTAGGCCATTGAGTCCTTTCAGATAGAGAGTCAGACATCCCATGCCCAACTCAGGGCTCCAGGAGCCCTTACCTGACAGCAGGTGCAGCTGGGTCTTTTGCTGGACGGGATGCACAGCCTAGCCCTGGAAAGAAACCCCCTTCTCAGTGAAGACATGCTGACAATCCCCCTCCTCCTACCCAACAGGCCCCAGAAAGAAGCCCTGCCCTTCTCATCCCCCTCCTCCTCTTCCTCACCTGAAGCCCAGGGAGCTTCCTCCAGGCTTGCTCCACCCCCAGGCTCATCTCATTCAAAGAACCCCACACCATCCAATCATTTCCTTCTTCTCCTGGATCCCTATCAGGTACAGAGCCAGAGCCACACTGGAATGTGATCTAAAAGCTAGTCTTGATTTGTCCTGCTGATGGCTGGCCCCAGCCCACAGGGACCCCTGCAGGCTTCTCCTCAATCTCCTCCCTACCTTCCAACCCACTGACATTCTTCACTTAATTCCTCTTAGCCCCTCAGGCCTGAGCCAAGGACAGCTTCTCCAGGAACTAGCTTCCTGCAATGCCAGCAGTCCAAAACATGGTCCAGCTTCCTCCAGCTCCTTCCCAGACCACTGACCACACCCTTGGCGATAGTCTAACAAAGGCGCCCACCACTCTTCACCAGGAGGCCTGGAAACTCTTGAAGGCCAGGAACTTTATCCTGTAATTTCATAGCATCCCCTAATTTTGATAAAACGCTTGGCCTTTATCAGATGATCTGTAAGAGCTTGTGTAATCCATAAGTAGCCTAGAGCTCCTGTCCACCATTCCTGCAGGGGAAAAGCAGAGGCAACTAACTTCCCCCAGCTTCACCTCCCCGCATGGCAGACTTCTCTGTTTTCTCCTTGCCAATGCTACCTCCAACCAAAGCTGACAATACAAGAGTACTCTTCTTTTTGTTTATTTATTTTTAATTTTTAATTGATAAATTGAAATTACATATTTTTATCCAATGCAACATATTGTTTTGAAATATGTACACATGGTGGAATAGCTAACTCAAGCTGATTAATGACCATATGCATTATTACTTCATGCAATTATCTTTTTTATGGGGAAAACACTCAAAATCTACTCCCTTAGCAATTGTCGACTTCATAGCATATTGTGCTTACCTACAGTCACCATATTGTATAGCTCTCTTGAAATTATTCCTCCTGTCTGTGTTGAAATTTTGTGTCCCTCAAATTTTGTGTGTGTCCTCCATCTCCCCAATCCCACCTCTTTCCCCAGTACCTGGTAACCTGCTCTTCTCTCCACTTCTCTGAGTTTAACATGTTTAGATTGCACATATGATGAGTGGGATCATGTGCCATTCGTCTTTTGTACCTGGCTTGTCACTTAACATCATGTCCATCAGGTTCATTCATGTTGTCGCATATAACAGGAGTCCCTTCTTTTTTTAAGGCTGAATGGTGTCCCCATGTGTACACATAGCACATTTTCTTTATCCATTCCTTCGTTGAAGGACACAAGTTGATTTCATACCTTGACTATGGTGAATAGCTCTGCAATACGCAGATGTCTCTTTAACATACTGATCTCATTTCCTTCAGATGTCACTCATAGTTAGATTTCTGGATCTACAGGAGCACTTTTTTTAAAAAAAATATTTATTTTTTAGTTGTAGGTGGACAGAATATCTTTATTTTATTTTTTATGTGGTGCTGAGGATCGAACCCAGTGTCTCACGCGTGCTAGGCGAGCACACTACCACTGCGCCATAACCCCAGCCCCAGGAGCACTTTTAATTAGCACATTAACGAACAACAACCATGGGCCTCTCACTCTGCTGAACAACCAGGCTGCAATGTTAATGAGACATACTTGGGGAGCACAGAGCAATAAGTAAACAAATAAGCAATACCACAGGAAATTACAAAGAAGGTAAAAATAGGGATCATAATTCCTTTAAAATGAGTGGGGAAATCTCAAGGTGCTCTGTAGAGAGCCATCCGTGGGCTGTATGTAGACTATCAGTATCGCAGCCAGTGAGAGGATAGGTCTGGCATTGGGAACTCCCGTGGCACCCCCACAAGGATAGACCGCCTGATGCAGGTGAACTTCCCCCTCAGCTCTGCCAAAGATCCCACACAGCACCGGAGATGGGCTGACCTGCTGTAGCTGCACAGCCCCTCTGAGATGGGTATGACCTGCCAAGATGCCAATCAACCTGCTGACTGCAAGACATCAGGAAGCCAGATTCCACCCTTGAAACCTTATCCCTGCCTTTGATGTACACCCTTTAAAAAGCCATGGGAGCCATTTTCTTGTTGTCTAGCTCCAGCTCCCTTGTGGACTGGACCTATCAGGGGCTCTGACTTTTGAAACTATCTGACTTTGTCTTTTGTTCTTGTGCTCAGTATGTCTTTGTCTTTTGTTTTGTGCTCAGTATGTTCCAAATCCTGTATTACCTAATGAGCTTGGCATGAGTTCGAGCATTAAATCTCTTTCCATTTTTCTACTCTCTTCTGTCTCTGTTCTGTCCCAAAGTCTGTGGAGGCCAAGGTGTCCTCCCTTCCTTGTTGGCCAACTTCCCAGCAACCCTTGCCACTGCCTCTAGTCTTGACTGGGCCTTTCTTCCAATGCTTCTTAAGCCCTTGGAGTAGCAGGCCTTGTCCTCCCTGCACCCTGTGCTCTTACATCAGCCACACCCTGGAGCTGCTAAAACAAAGCCCTGACCAGCTCTACAGATGGGACTTGGTCCTGTGCTACAGGAAATGTATAAGTGTCTTCCTTCTGCCTCTCAGCACCAAGATGCCCTAAATTGAGCCATATCTTTTCTTCTCATACATTCATTCATTCATTCCCTCATTCATTTGTTTATTCATTCATCCTAATAACACATTTTTTTCATGATTACACTTTGTGCTTCGCCTGGGGCATCTAGAGACAAGTGCTGCTCTTGTCAAGGTGCATGCATGGTACCAGGCAGGGAGCTGAGCACAGGTGCAAACTCATCAAAATGCAGAGGAGATGGGGCTCCAGCAGTGGAGAGTGTTTTATTTTTGTTTCAATAAAATCTGGTAGCAGAACAAACTGAATGATGGTCTTTTTCATAATTAGTAAGGTTGGCTTCATATACTTCCGAAAGGTCTAACACAGTGCTGACAGTAAAAACATTAATCCCTTTCAGGACACGGGGGGAGCTTCTTGCCTCTGATGTTTATGGAGATTGACAGATAAAAGAAATACTTGCATTGTACGTTTATAATTTATGACAAAAGTCTCTGCAAGGTCAAGTTGGCCAAAGAAAAGAGAGGTCAAGTCCAAGTGAAGGAGGGTTGTGGGGAAGGTAGGGTACATCGCGTTTTGGTATGTCTTAATGATGAGGTGGGCCAAGAAGGCAACAAGGAGGTGGAATAGGGCTTTCCAAGTATCAGGAAGGCCATGAGTGAAGGCATAGATTTATGAAATCTCAAGAAGTTTCTATCAGTGCCTGTTGCCCACAGATTTAGTGGTTTAAAATAGCACACATTATTATCTCAGTGTTTGTGGAGTGGCCATCAGGGCATAGTTTCATAGTCTCTCATGAGGTGGCAATCAAGGCACCAGGGCTGGAGTCTCATCTGAAGGCTCAAGGGAAGGATCCATCTCTAGGCTTCTGTGGTTATTGGCAGATTTCAGGTCTTTAAGGGCCATTGGACTGAGGGCCTGAGATCCTAGCTGACTGCTGGCCAGAGGCCCCCTTTAGTCCTTTGCCAAGTAGACCTCTCCAATATAGCCACCTGCTTCATCAAAGCACATGAGCCAGGAAGACCACAGAAAGAGTCTGCTGGTAATACAGAAGGTACCACCTATTGTGACCTAATCATGGAAGTGACATCCCATCACCTTTGTCACATTCAGAGGCAAATTGCTAGGCCAGCCTGTACTTAAGGGGAGAAGGTTCTACAGTAATGTGGCTACTGGGAAGTAGGGATCATTAAGGCTTAGTCAGCTTTTTTTTTTTTTTTTTAACCTGACAAGAACAATTCAAGGAGGAAAAGTTTATTTGGAGGCTCATGGTTTCAGAAGTCTCGGTCCATAGATGGCTGACTCCATTCTTTGGGGCTCAAAGTGAGCAGAACATCATGGCAGAAGAGTGTGATAAAGAAAAGCAGCTGAGGACATGGCACCAGAAAGTAGAGAGAGAAAGGGGTCTGCTCAACGAAGACAAAATAAAAACCCCCGAAGGCATGACCCCAGGGACCCACCTCCTCCAGCCACATTCTACCTGCCAACAATCACCACCTCGTTAATCTCTATTAGTGGATTAATGCACTGTTAGGGTGAAGGCTCTCATAACCCAATCATTTCACTTCTAAACATTTTTGCAGTGTTTCACACATGAGCTTTAGAGGGACACCTCACATCTAAACCGTAACAGGGGCCAAGTGGGATTCTGCCTCCCCACATCCACTTGGGGAAGTGCAGGTCTTATACACAGGGGTGGCGGGAAGTGCAGCAGCATGAGGGCTGGAGGCAGGTGACACAGACCATAGGGGATTCCTAAACGATGCCAAAGAACTAAAACACTGTCCTGATGAGTTGGAACTCACTTATTTTCTTTGAACTCCATTTTTTTGGTTTGGTTTTATTTCTTTTTTTTTTTTTAATTTTTTTTTAGTTGTAGATGGACACAATATCTTTATTTTTTTTATTTATTTTTATGTGGTGCTGAGGATCGAACCCAGTGCCTCACGCATGTGAGGCAAGCGCTCTGCCACTGAGCCACAATTCCAGCCCAGGTTTGGTTTTATTTCTTAAAATCACTTCCATTTCTTTGGTTTTCTGCCTTCTCATCTTATACACCCTAAAACCCTCAGTTCCCCAACTCCTTCTCTTGTTTCTATCCCAAGGTAGGTACCAGCATATCCATGATGTAGACCTTGCAAGACTTATCAAATGGAGCTGAGATCATTCAACTCCAACCCCAAACTGGCAATGTTCCCCAAATCCATCACTTGGAATCCAGAAGAAAATTGTTCGAAGCTGTCTGAAAACCAGAACAGATGAGGGAAGAGAGGAACTTGCTTAGGCAGAGGCTGAAATGCCTCCTGGGAGTCCAGCCCTTCCGGCGGGGTTGTTCCCTAATCAAGGCGCTACCACCAGGCCATCAGAATTCCCAATCCATCATCAGCTCTGCTATTTAGATAGAGGCTCCAGAAAAGTCCCAACTTCCCAACTGCAACCAACTTTCCCTGAGGAAATGGCCTAATGTCATAATCCTTCATTGCTGGAAATGTCACCTGATTATGGTTGTCACCATGATGGTTGTTCTTTCTTTTCATCTTGCTTGAAAAATGTCCACAGTTTTGGCTTCTAGAGATTTTTACTGGCTTCCTTACCTTGATCACTTTTCCTGTGAGTATAACTGTGTGTTCTTGCCAAAGCTCATTTGTCCATACTTAATAAAGCATTTGATGGGCTACTTTTTTGGCATAAAGCCCCATCCTGCAACTTTGGGTCTGTGGACTCTCCATGTACAGAACCGGTATTAAATAAGAATTTCCCTTCCCAAAAATCATAGCCATGTTCAAAATACAGCACTCCACATTTCCATTTGGAAGCCCCCGGGACTCATTTTCTATGATCCTCAGATCCCTTTGGCCTCCATCCTTGCCCCACCCATTATTACTCTCCCAGGGGAAAGAATAAAAGCTGCCATATATTCCTGAATTTTGATTATTCCACCCCAGCCCTTTTTTCAATCACATTCACTGGTTACTGCACATCCATTTGGAGGATGGCCGCCCTTTAAAAATAGATCATGTCCATATTCCAAATGCAACAGCTTTGATCTCTCAGCCAGAAGACATCTGCTTGCCTCTCATGACATTTTTACCTCCTAAATTCAGGCCAAAATGGTCCCCCTGCTCCTCAAGCACGTCTCCCCGCTGGAGAATCATCCCCAGCCACTTTGTTTCCTTGGCTAAGTGTTATCACCTTCTCCTTTCCAGCACTTTCGCCTCATCAGGCCTTGCAATATTTTACTTCAGACCAAGAGAAATCCTGCAGCTGACAGGCGACTATATTGTCTTTGAAGTGTGCTGGCTCTAGGTTAGCCTCTGGCTAGAGAAGTGACTTACTGGAATTACTTAGAAGAATCCTTTCCGCTTTCGCTTCCATCTCTGTATCGACTCCTGGATGAGACTGTCAGTGACCAGGAGGGAATGGACCAGACAGCCAGTCCTGTCTGTTAGTCTGAAGATGCATTTCCCCCTCCTCCTTCCTACAAAAAGGGACGATATCAAAATAGTCCCTCTCTCCCTAACCTCCTCTAGTTCCCAACCTCCTCCTCCCAATCCCCAGGACACCTGCTTGGGATAGGCCTTGAAGTTTAAACCAGGTGTTATCCACCTGGCAAGAAAAGCCTGATGGGACTCCCCATCCCTAAGAAAACATTTCTTATGGGTTTACCTGGTCTCCTGATCCCTTGGCAAATTACAGACACAGGCATGGGCCTAGATGGGTTACCAGATTTGTTTAAATGCTTCTGAATTATTAATTTCATGCAGAAGACCTTGAAATAAAAGCTCCTATATGTGTAAAATTGGCACAGGATTAAGCTCAGGTTTGGGTTCCTTCTAAAAAGAAATGTAATCACACAAATAAGCAAGGGCACCCAAGAACTTCTTGTGTTTCTGTCCCAAGGTAGGTAGCAGCACATCTATGATTCAGATGCCCAAGATTTACAAAATGTAACGGAAATCATTCAGTTCCTCTGACCCCAAAGTGATGGCATCCCCAAATTCATCACTTCGACTTCAGGAGAAAGTTGTTTGAAGTTATCCAAAAACCAGAACAGATGAGGAGAGAGAGGGATTCACTTAGGGGATATTTCTTTAGGAGGCTTTTCTAAGACACTTCTCTGGGTGCACAGCCTCTGTGTTAGTGAGCTCAGGCTGGTTATGCTTCACCCAGGCCCTCATTTCTCGGTAAGTTGTGCCACTGTCTCCACTGGGAGCTTGCACCCAGGCCTGCTGGTGGGCAGGAAGGACGAGCGAGAGAGTGGAACTCTTCATAGATGGAAATTGCAGCCCAAAGTGTCTGGCACTTGAAAATTCCCAGGAAATGTTACTGAATGAGCCAATTACCCTAATAAGACCACAGTCCATCCATTATCAAGCCAGAATGAATAAATTAAATTGAAGTCAGCCCCAGGACTCTTACAAGTCTTAATTCAAAAGGGAACAAAAGGGTAGCAGATCCTACCCAGCATCATATCTCCACCCCTGAGAAAGTATCACAGGAGTCACAAAATCACTGATAAAAGAAATCTGAGAGTTCCTGTAGCCCTCCCCTTCCCTGGACAGGAAGTGCTGGCAAGTGAGAGAGAATACCCAAATTGCACTGCCATCTGTTCTGAATGGGTTAAAAAATGTAAATTTTAGCAAATGACTTTCACTTGCTCAGATGTAAGCTCTACTAAAAGCTTCCGCAAAAGGCTTTCTCACAAAAACTAAGTAGTTCAGCCACCCTCCATTCCACACCTTTGGATTTGACCAACCAAAAATCAAAAATATTCCCCCCAAAATTGTTTCCATACTAGATATGTACAGAATTTTATCTTGTTATTATTCCATAAACAATACAGTATAACAACTCTTTACATAGCATTTACACTGTTATGTATGATAAGTTGTCTGGAGGTTATTTAAATACATGGGAGGATATGCATAAGTTATATGCAAATCTTACACCATTTTATATGAGGGACTTGGACATCTGTGGATTTTGGTATCTGCAGGGGATCCTGATGTCCCCCATGGATATTGAGTAATGACTGTAACTGTAAAGTTCTCATTACTAAGCAGCATTTACAAATGTCTCCCACACCAGCTGTCTGAGGAACAATGAAACAGAGTAATTACCCCTTGTCTACTGGGTAGCCCTGGTTTCCCCATGGACCACACCAGAGACCCAAAACTCAACACAGCTACAACTGAATGGTAAAGGGTAATTTGAATTATCAACTTGATTGGATTAAGAGATGCAGGTGATTAAGATGCTTCTGGATGTGTTAATAAAATTGTATCCAGGAATGATTGGCATGTGGAATGGCCAATTGAAATGCAGACCCTCCCTAAGCATGGCAGCACCATCCAATAGGATAATGGCTTGGATGGGATAAAAGTTGGAAGAACAAGGAAGCAGCAGCAGATGCAAGTGCGATTCTTGAACGGGTTCTTGATTGTTGCTAAGCTCGCCTGAGGATATCAGACTCTCGCTCCTTCCCTCTTCCAAAGCAGACTCTGCCAGTGGTTCTCCAGGGAGTTTCCAGAAACCTTCAATCTCAGACTGGGATAGCACCATTGATCCCTCTTGTTCTGGGGCTTCAGCCTCTTGGAATGCACAGCTACTGCTTCTTCCAGCTCTCCAGCCTGCAGACGGCCATTGTGGACTATCCAGCTCCTGGTCTTGTAAGCCAACCTAATAAATCCCCCTTTTATAATCATACTTCCTGTTGATTCTGTTCCTCTAGAGTGCCTTGCCTAATACATGAACTTGTTGGCACCCTTCAACATCCATCATCACCATCAAAGTCTACCATGATGATAGGTGGTACTTTCCATGCATCTTGAGAGTCCACCTCAACTCACAGAAGCAAAGAATGATGCATCCAAATGCAAACTTGAGTCCATTGTTCCTCTACTGCATGTCACCCAGTGATTCCCAGGTCCTGGCAGGAAAATGCTCAGCCTCTACAAGTCATGCACCTGGCCTTCTGTGATCTGGCCTCTGCCTTCATTTGCCACCTTATTTTGTCCCTGTTCCACACACACTCTGGCATCCATGCAGAAACACCTGGTGCTCTCCATTACCTCTGTGCCCTGCCTATGCCATTCCTTCTTCCTGCAAGGCCACGCCAGCTTACGGCTCCTGGACTGAAGTCTGAGCATCCTTCAAGGCTCAGCTCAGGTGCCATCTCCTTCAAGGAGCTCTCTTTCATCACCAGAACTCTTGCAGAAACTTGTGCACACACAGGTCACATCATCGCTAAATGAACACCTGCAATTCAGTGTTTTTACAAACTACAAACTCCTAAAGAGTGAACACTAAACTTGACCCAGCTTTGTATCCTAGCACATTTCCTGGTGTGTAGAAGCTACATAAGAGATGCCAGTTCATTAGAAGAAGGAATAATTTAAAAACTTAATTCTAAAAAAACCAAATAACCCAATCAATATATGGGCAAAGGAACTGAACAGGCACTTCACAGAAGAAGAAATACGAATGGTCAACAAATACCTGGAAAAATGTTCGATATCTCTAGCGAGTAGAGAAATGCAAATTGAAACTACACTGAGATTTCATCTCACTCTAGTTAGAATGGCAATTATCAAGAAAATAAGTAACAATAAATTTTGGCAATATGTTGGGGAGAAGGTACAGTCATATATTGCTAGTAGGATTGCAAATTGGTGCAACCATTCTGGAAAACAGTATAAAGATTCCTCAGAAAACTTGGGATGGAGTCACCATTTGACCCAGTTATCCCACTCCTCAATTTATACTCAAAGGACTTAAAAGCAGCATACTCCAGCGATGCAGCAATATCAATGTTTATAGCAGCTCAATTTGCAATAGCTAAGCTATGGAACCAACCAGGTGTCCTTCAACAGATGAACAGATAAAGAAAATATGGTATATATACACAATGGAATATTAATCAGCCATAAAGAAGAATGACTTTATGAATTTTGCCCATAAATGGATGGAACTGAAGATTCATGCTAAGTGAAATAAGACAATCCCCCCCAAAAACAAAAGCCAAATGTTCTTTTTGATATGCAGGTGCTAACACACAATGGGGGGCTTTGGAATAGAAGTTCAGTGGATTAGAATAAGAGGAATTAAGGGAAGGGAGGGGATCTGGGAATAGGAAAGACAGTGGAATGAATCAGACAAAACTTTCCTATGTTCATATATAAACACACAACCAGTATAACTCCACATCATGTACAACCACAAGAATGGGATCATAATTTGAGTAAGTTCTATTCCATGTAAGTATAATATGTCAAAATACACTCTATTGTCATGTATATCTGAAAAGAACAAATTTTTAAAAAGTTTTTAAAAACATGATAATACACCCCCCAAAAATAAAAACTTAGAAAAAGAAATAACTTACTGGACAGCTGCTATACGCCTGGCATTAATGCTACAGAAATAGACAAATCAGAAAAAAAAATGTCTGTCCTTTTATAGCAGAAGGATCAGCCAATAACCAAGTGCATAACTGTAAGGTCAGCTAGTGTGAACTAAGAGGGAAAATAAAGCAGGTGAGGAAATTGAAAAGGATGGGAGGACAATTTTTAGAGGATGGGGTCAGAGAGAGTAACTCTGAAAGGTGACACTGAACCTGGAGTCCCATCATAGAAAAGAAGAGCATCCCAGAATCTGGGAGAGTAAACAGCAGGGCCCTGGGGCTGAAGTGCCATTGGCATTTCTGAGGAAGAGTGAGAAGGCCCAGCACAGCATCACGCAGCAGACAAGGTGGAATAGGACAAGTTCAGGTTGAAGAAGCGTCCAGAGCTCCAGACCACACAGGTCCTTGCAGATGCATGGGTGCACATCTCACAAAAGCATTTCTTTAAAAAGAAAATCATGAAGACAAACTTACAGAGGTAGTTACATATAAGGAGGGAGGAAAGCAAGGCAGAGAGGAAAAAATAGGTTGCTATGAGTTACTGTCGATATCCTAGTTCTGAGGTTAACTGGTGGCTTCATGGATTCTATAACATGGCTCTGCTATTTAGGGAATAACTACCTAGCAAAGTTCCTACCAGAAATGACAACATGAGCCAAGCATTGTCACTCATCTCCTTCTGTACACCGAAGAGAGGTCAAATAGGATATTTTGCCTGAGGTTAAAATGTTCATGATTCTGAAATAATCGTCTATATTGCAGGTACTTAAAGAAAATCTTCTAAGTTAATCCCTGCTTAAATGAGAAATTCTCTTCCAAGGTTTTGGTGGATTCCTTTTTGCCCAGTTGCTACTGTTTCTAGTACTTACTGACAGGATGCACTGAGCAGCACATGGGTCCCAGTCTGCAGGAAGATCCCCACTGCAGGAAGACACTAGGGCCATATGGTAGGCAAGGCACACAAAATGACAGTTAGCCCCAACAGCTGACCCAGACACTTTGACAGCTCTGGCACTTGCTGGAAGATGTCAGAGCAGTATTGGGAGTTAATAGACCTCAGTCAAGTGTCATGTCTGCTGCCGCTGACTAGTTGACCTTAACCAAATTCCTTGGCATTCTTCCTTCAGCCTCAACTTCTCCACTGTAAACCAGAATATATTGGTCCCGTAGGCTGCCAAAACAAAGCTCCACAAACCAGATGGCTTAAAACAACAGAAATTTAATTTCTCACAGTTCTGGAACCCAGAAGTTCAAAATCAAGGTGCAAGCATCCTCTGAAGGCTCTAAGAATCATTGTCTTGTCTCCTACCAGCTTCCTATGGTGGCTGGCAGCTTTGGCATTCCTGGGTTTGTAGCTGCCTCACTTCAATCGGTCTCCACCGTCACCTGGCACTCTTTGTGATTCTGTATCTTCTCATGGCCTTTTTCTGAGGACAGTGGTCATTGTATTTAGGGGCCACCCTCATCCCACATGGCCTCATCCTAAGCAATCATATTTGCAAAGATTCCATTTCCAAACAGGTCACAGTTTGGGGTTCTAAATGGACCTGAATTATGGAGGGACACTATTCAATCAATTGCATGGAGATAACATAGCTCAAAGGACTATCATAAGAATTAAATTAGATAATATATATAAGGCACCTCGCACAATATAAGAATTTCATAAATTTTAGCTGCTAATATTTTTGTCTTCATCCTTCATCTCAAGGTCAAGGTGCAAGCATCTTGGCAAATATCCTATTTGCCTGTCTATTTCTAAAGATATTTCAATACAGCTAGCTAAAGTGACCCCAAGTGAAGTTGTCAAGCAGACCTAGGTTCAAATGGTGAGTCTTACCACCTATGAAGCCTCTGGAAAATTTCCAGTTCTCCTCTCTGAGCTTCTTTATCTATCCTGATAGAGATTATCTAACTATCTACTATCTATCTATATTTCTATCCACCCATTCATTCCATGGCATTTACTATGTGCCAGGCACTATTTTAAGAGATTAATAAATTTTGTCTCGATCTTTGGAACAACGCTGTGAGTTAGGTATTATTATTGTCCCCATTTTACAGTTAAGGAAATTCAACCACCAAGTACTGAAGAGTAGGTGGCAGAACTCGAATTCAAACTCAGACAGTTTGGCTCCAGAATCCCTTCAGGATAAAGACATGTTTAACTAAAGCACATCTGAAGCAGACAAGAAATGGCGGTACGGTAACTCTGGCTTCCCTTCTGCAAACCTCCCTGGGTGCTGCCCTCAGGTCTGCTTTCCCTCTTCCTCTTTCACTCAGTGAGACGCTCCTCTTGTTTTCCACGTTGACACTAAGCCAGAGAGAAGTTCCACATTCAAATGTTCAGGCTGCTCAAGTTCCATCTGTTTCCTGGGGTTTCTTGCCCTCTAATTCATTGTATTCCTTTTCTCTCCAGTGTCCTGTGACCATGGTGGCTGGAAGGGTTAGAGAAGGAAAGGAAGCAGCAGTTCTCTCCAGTGACAAGTGAATGTGCTTCTTTCCCAGGATGGGGACAGAGTTAAGCAACACACTGACAGACGCATCTCAGGACATCCACTCCAGAGGGCCACTCACTAAATTCAGGCACATATCTGCTGGACTTAGCACAAAGAGCTTAGAAAGATCCACCATGGAACAAAACGTCTCTTAGATTTAGAAATGGCACCGCAAGAGGGTAAAGGACATTTCCCCTCCTATGGAGAATACTAGCCCATGGTGTTGTCTGGTAGGGACAGTGAACTCACTCTGGGGTCTCCATGAACATGGTGAGCTCCCAGCCATAGCATCCCTCCTGCCACCCTGTCCAGCCTACCCCACGCAGGAGGCATTCCCACCGTGCTGGTGTGGTATTCTGGACTTGGCATTAACTCCATCTGCTGCTAGTCAGCTTCTGCCCTGGCGCCCAGGTCCTGATAACTGGTGCAGTAGAACAAGCACCCCCCAATTCTCTTCCTGCCTTTCTGGCTATTGCCAAAGTCCCAACACAGACATGGCAGCTGTCCCAGAAATTCAGTCAGGAAGAGGGTGTGCAGCAGAATAGGAGAACTGGCCAGATCCAATGACAGCTTGAGCAACTGCTGGGCAAGCCTGTTCACCCTCCCCAAACCGATAGCACAAGGACAGCCTTCTCCAAGAGGTAAAATAAGGGACAGGCAACACTTGGCCAACTGTGAAGCAAGCAGTCTGAGGCCTCTCCACCCTTCTCTTTGGGGCTCCTCCCTTCCAGTCACCCCTTAAATAGCCCCGCCTTCCCTCCTCTCTTCCTCACGGACATAAGCTGCCTATAACCGGACTCTTCAGGGCTCCCTCTCATTTTGATCACAATGGAATTTACTAAACAATCCCTGCTGATTTGCCAACCAGCTATTGGGTGGCACTGCCCACATGCCATTATGCCTTATCCCAGGTACAGTGTATATTAATGCAGCCAGTGGAGAGTCATTAGGCAATTCCTAAAGGGCCAGCTGCTCCCTGTAGGCTGCTAAGATTGATGCAGAGTTTATAGTTCATGCTGTGCGGTGAGGGGAGTTTTCTATGTGCTGGGTACCAAGTCCTTGAGAACCACTAACAGAGCAATGAAACTCAGTGAGACCCTGTCTCTAAATAAAATACAAACTAGAGCTGGGGATGTGGTTCAATCTCTGGTATCCAATAAATAAATAAACAAACATATATATTCTTTGACTGTTTCAGGTGTCTTAAATAAGTGGAATCATACAGTATTTGCATATGTATATATTTCAACCACACAACTATATCTGTGTATTTGCATACACACACATACACCCTCACATACACATACTATACCCAATTCCACTTATATGAGGTATCTGGAATAGCCAAATTCATACAGACAAAAAGAATAGTGACTGTACCAGCCATGATGGCATATGCCTGTAATTCCAATAACTTGAGAGGCTGAGGCAAGAGGATTGAAAGTTCAAAGCCAGCCTCAGCAACTTAGAGGCCCTAAGCAACTTAGCGAGACATTGTCTCTAAAAAATAAAAAGTGCTGGGGAGGTGGCTCCGTGGTTAAGTGCTCCTAGGTTCTATCCCCAGAACCAAAAAGGAAAAAGAATGGCAGTTGCCAAGGACTGGAAGGAAGGAATGGGGAGTTACTGTATAACGGGTGCAGAGTTTCCATTTGAGAAAATGAAAACTTCTGGGGATGGATAGTGGCAGTGGTCACACAACAGTGCACGTGTATTTAACATCATTGAGCTGCTCGCCTAAAAATGGCTAAAATTATAAATTTTATGTTATGCACATTTTGCCACCAATATATAATACACATACATATGCCAAGCGCAATGGCTCATGCTTGTAATCCCAGCACTTAGGGAGGCTGAGACAGGAGAATCGCGAGTTCAAACCCAGCCTCAGCAACAGCGCGGCACTAAGCAACTCAGTGAGACCCTGTCTCTACATAAAACACAAAATAGGGCTGGGGATGTGGCTCAGTGGTTCAGTACCCCTGAGTTCAATCCCTGGTACAAAAAAAAATACACATATATATAATATATATATATATATATATATACAAACACTCACATACATATATGAAACCTCAACTCTTATTTAGGTCTCCCTCTATAACTAATTTCACACTGTTTCCTTTTACTTTTTGTACTTTCTCCTCCCTTTTCATATGATACGTCCTGGTTTATGCCTTTGGTCTCCTAAATATTTTCCAGATTCAGCTTTTACCCAAGCAGGAGGACCACGGCTCCCCAACGCTCTCCTCCTCTTGCATCCCCCACAACCACCTCTGCTCAGTTGCTTTTAAGCAGAAAGCTTTACTGGTGCAAGAGAAAGTCCGTGGTTTTCAGTGGTACATTTAATAATTCATAAATCATGAGAGGTTCAAAGAGTTCAAAGTTTAAAAGTTTAAAAGTTTTGTTGAAGCTTTAAAGTTTAAACTGTCAGAGGCTTTGACAAAAAACTTTTCCTGTCTGGAATATTTAAGATGGTTGTGCCATATTAGATTCAGGACTCGACTGTTGCTTTCCCTCCCAAAGTGTTTCTCCCAAGAAAACCACAGCGTGGTCGGTGTCCAGCATTCTCCTTTGTGAGGGCAACTCCACGTGGGTGCTGCTGACAGCAGCCCAAGGAGCCCGACAGGTACAGGGAGCCAGCCTGGGGAGGGCCTGGGCACTAGGACCAAAAGTACTTAGAATCGCCGCGTGTGGGGATTTCTCTTTAAAAGAATGAGAATTGTAAAATGAGATCCTGGCAAATGTGTGTAACGAGGTCTTGGCGGAAGACAGTGAATTGTGTATAATCTGCTATTTCAAAATCTGGAAGCAGAGAAACCAAATCTTTTGCTGGCCTCCAGCTGACCTCTGATTTTTCAGGCATTAATGACCATATCTGCATGTGCAATTGAGTGTGGTGTCAGCCACCCACGCCAAGGCACTTTGGGGAGTTTCTTGGAACCAGAACAAACATAGTCCCTTCCATTTCAGACTGTGTTGGCCTAAGCAATCGTAGAAGGTGCAGGGCATTTCTGACATCCTGACCTTGTGCCCTGATTTGGCTTATGCTATGTTGGTTGATCACTCTGTTTCTCAGAAGCCTACCATGGCTCCCACTGACCTTTTAGGTCAAATCTAAATGCTTAGTCATGACCTTTCCGTGCCCGCGCTAGACACTCCCTGCACTTCCCTCCCCGCTGCCTTGCTCTCCGCCACCTCCCAGCCCATCCACGTGCAGTTCCACGGCTGAGCTCCTCCTTCTCCTTTGCACTGACACTTAACATTTCTTCAACAGTGTCCTCTTGCATGCAGGACTGCAAGCTGTAGTGTCAGTGCAGGAACAACTTCAGCATAATCAAATTTCCAGGATTCAATCTTACAAAATTAGCCCATGACACAAATGTCATAATCCTGGACTCCCAACTTTGGTGCCCACTCTTTGATAGTAATAACTGCACTCTCTAACCACCCACTGTGGTCCTGAAGACCTCCCATCCACGCCCTTACCTCCTGCAGTGAGCCTTCAACACCGGGTGCTCTGCTGGGCTCACTAGGATTCCTAATGAGAAAACTCGGCACTGATTTTCAAGTTTCTTTCATGTGGTCTCTTGGTGGCATCTGACTACCTACCACTCTCTGCTTGGATCTTTCTATTCTCTGGATTTAATTTCTTCCTTTTTTTTTTTTTTCTTTTAGTACCCAGGATTGAGCCAGGGGTACTTGACCACTGAGCCACATCCCCAAGTCTCTTATTATTTTTTATTTTGAGACGGAGTCTCACTAAATTGCTCAGGGACTTGCTAAGTTGCTGAGCCTGGCTTTTAGCTTCCGATCCTCCTGCCTCAACCTCCCGCCTCAACCTCCCAAGTGCTGGGATTACAGGCGTGCGCCACTGCACTTGGTAATTTCTTCCTCTTTTGTGCCAACCTCCCTGACTCTTCTGGGTCTCATTCCCTACTACCTGGACGTTCTCACCCCACTCCCGCTTCGTTCCACATAGCTGCTCCTAGTCGAGCTCGTCTGCCTGGGCTCAAGCTTTAGCCCCTTACTAGTGAACCCCACGTCTGGGACTCTACTCCTCAGCTCCCTCCTGGACACCAGCACCATCTTTCATCTCCCCATTGGCTCCTCAACTGACAATCCAGCAAACTCAATGGCCATTCATTGATTGCCCACCACCTAGAATAAAAGTCAGTAAGACCACGCCCATTGTGGCTGGCTCTCCCATAGCCATCTCAAACTCAGGATGTCCTTTTCTTTCGGCCAGTTATCCTTTGGCATTTGCAATTTAGCCAAGTATCTAGTTGTCCATGGTAGAATCTCAGAGTCCCCTTGATGTCTTCTTCCCCTTGACATTTCCATCTGACCTCTGAGCAATCCCTGTGGCTGTAGCACCAACGATGTCCCCAACTTCCTTTAACTCTCCTCTATCCCCACCGCTACTTCCTCAATCCAACCTTACACCATCTTCTGCCCTCACTATTGCAACACCTCCTCTCTTATTGTCTCCTGTCCCCCACCCTGGTCCTTCCCTCTTTCAATCTGTAGAAGAACAAGCCTGGAAACAGTCATGTTCCTGTCCCATGGTGGTACCCTCTTCTCCAGCACTGCAGTCCACATTCCTGGAAGAAAACTACAGGACCCTTCCCAGTCTCACCCCCACCAACCTCACTGGCTACATGTTCTACCACCAATGTCTTCTCTCTCTCTCTTCACCCTTCGCTCCAGCCAGACCTATCTGCCTGCCGTTTCCTGAGCTCACCATGCTTCAGATCTGCACACCTAGGCAGATACAGTTTCTCCCACTGGGCACACCTGGACCCTGCTCTCTCTCTGGTGAACCCCATTCATCCATTAGGCTCAGTTCACTGTCCCCATGACTTTTTAGGGGTTGCTGTCAGCAAAAGACCTCCGCCCTCCTGCTCCTAGCACACCATGCTCCACATCACAGCCCCTCCAGGACACATGTTTTCCTGGCTTGTGGTACTTTGCACTGCTTAGCTAGGATCCTTCAGCCCCAGTACAGGGCTGCTCTTTCTTAGGAATGAATTAAACCTCATAGCAGGAAATGATGCCCTCCGGGTAACCAAGTGCAATTAGCTAGCACAGTGCTCAGTTCAGAGTCTGTGTTCCTCTCCAGTTGCAATCTGATAAAATTGGTGGTGATAATTCCTGGGTGATAAGTATGGCCTATTGGAGAGAAAAGAGAAGAATTCTCATTTAGATAAAGGCTCCCTCCCCAGCAGGTTTACCCACCTTTCTCTCTAAGTTGAGTATACACACACATACACAGAGTATATATAAATAATACACATAATACACATATGGACACGTATACTTTATTATTAACACACACACACATTTCCTGTAACAACAACCTTACAACAAACCCCTATAACACAAATAATTAGGTGCTGTAATTATCTCCACTTTACAGATGAAGAAGCTAAGACAGGTTATGTAACTTGCCCAAAGTCACTTAGCTAGTAAGTAGCAGAGTAGGAATCCAAATCCAGGCAATCTGGATCCAAAGTCTGTGCTTTTTTTTTGATACTGAGGATTAAACCCAGGGTCACTCAACCACTGAGCCACATCCCCAGCCCTTTTTAAATTTTATTTAGAGACAGGGTCTTGCTACGTTGCTTAGGGCCTTGCCAAGTTGCTGAGGCTGGCTTTGAACTCACGATCCTCCTGCCTCAGCCTTCCCAGCCACTGGGATTACAGGTGTGTGCCACCACGCCTGGCTAAGTCTATGCTCTTAACAGTCCATTGAATTGCCTCACAATGCATCAATGCCATCTTAAAAGTCAATAAATGGTAACTATGATCATCATCATCATCATCACCATCATCCAGGATGCCAACTGTGTCTCCCGTATTACAAAAATGTGTTCGAGAAGCTGACTATTCAGTCGTCTCTAGCGTAATAACGTTGTTCCATAAACAAAATTGTATTCCTCTGGCGGCCCTCTGGGGCTGCCCCAAAGGTCAACCCGGTGTGACAGTCATACTTGGGTAGTAGGAAACACTGTCTGGGAGGCCTTGGAATTCCAGAGGCAAGCCAGGAGATGAGCTGGCACACAAGAAGAGTGTGACCCTGGCACAACTTCACCCAAAGCTTGTCGTCTCCTCCTTTCATCTGGAGAACGAGACACCAGTTGATTTCTGCCTCCCAACCAACTCTGGCCAGACTGAGGATTTTGTAATCACATCTGTCTCATACTGTGGACTCACAGACGTGAGACATGGAAGAAGGGCTTGGAATGTCCCTGCATTCCACCCTGAGCCAGGAAATGAGGACTTCTAAACCATGGTTACTGTTTTATTGTAAAAATCACAACTACTTATAAAGCACACAAGTGGAATTAACTGTGTCACAGGCTTGTGGACCAGAAATGTCGCTTAACCTGTTTTCTTTTCCTTCTTGTTATCACCTACAGTTACTAACCCTCCCTCACTCTTCTCCCCACCACCACTACCACCAGCATCTGTAGGTGTATCTTTGGTCTTGACCTCAGTTAGTGTCTTTGTCTGCTGTAGTCTATGCCAAAAAATGCACTTTCCTTTTTCCAATTACTTTTGCTTTTAGAATCAGGCAGATCTGTCTTTTAATTTCCACTGTGTTTGGCATGAGGCCAGTTGCCCCCCCTAAGCCTAACTTTTTGCATTTGTAAAATCAGTATAATAAAGAACCCAAGTTGATGGAGGTGCTGTGCTGATCACAAGCCTTGATAGCAACAGCTAAGACTTCCTGAGAATCAGCACCTGTTGACTACCATGCAGGCGCATTTTCTCAGTCTCACAAAGTTGTCCAACGTAGAAAGCGATTATAACACCCTACTCAACCCTGGCCTCTCTCCAAAAGGCACAGCTCCACCCTGGTGCAAGAGATAAAGACATGAAGATGTCTCATCTGTCGCACCTTGGCCATAGTGCTGGGGCACAGACTCCTTTAATCCCCACAAAAAATCCTTCAAGGGAGGGATTGCTTCTGTCCCCATTTTACAGATGAAGAAGTTTGGTTAGGAAGATAACCTGGCCAAGGTCACCCAATGACCATAGGAGGTACTCCAAACTACCAAGCAATATAGAGTAACCAGTAGTAAGAACTACAGAAGCAATTGGTGATTATTAGACATTTACTGCATGCTGGGCACTGTCCTCAGACTTGCACAGGGATAGTTCCATGTAACCCTCACATCAATGCTATAAGGCAGACACTCCTAGTAAGCCCATTTCATAAATATGTAGGCTAAAAGGAAATGGCTTTAAGTGACTTGTTGAAGGTTGTGTAGTTGGTCAGTCGACAGAGCCAGCACTTAGAACCTGGGAGTCTGAATTCAGAGCCAGAACATAACACTATCCTGTCTATTCAAAATGAAAAAAAAAAAATGAAACACTTCCCATAAAAGACTTAGCCCAGTACCTGGCACAAAGTAGTCTTAAAAAAGACTCTCATTGTTACTGTTGCTACCATGATCATTGTCACTATTAGTTTTTTATTACTGTATTAAATATTATCACAAACTTAGTGACTTGGAACAACACACATTTGTCATCTCCCAGTTTCTATAGACCAAGAGTCCAGGCACGGCCAAGCTGGACTCTACCAAATGTCCCGGGGCTGCGGTCAAGGTGTTGGCTGGGTCATAGCCTCTTCCAGGGTCCAATGTTGTTGGCAGAATTCAGTTTCTTGTGTCCATAGGATGGAAGGCCCGTGGCTTCTTACTGACTGTTAGCTTGAGGCCACTTTCAAGTTCTGGAGGCCCCTGAGTGGCCAGCTGTGTGATTCTCCAAGGGAAGCTCCATCAGAGCTTATAGCAGTAGGAGTTCAAATCAAAGCCTCTCTTTTCCTCTCCATTTTACCTAAGGTGATAGTTTATTCTTTTTATTTTATTTTATTTTATTGGTACCAGGGATTGGTACCAGGCACTTGACCCCTGAGCCACATCCCCAGCCCTTTTTTGTATTTTATTTAGAGACAGGGTCCCATGAGTTGCTTCGGGCTTCACTTTTTGCTGAGGCTGGCTTTGAACTCATGATCCTCATGCCTCCTCCCAAGTTGCTGAAATTGTAGGTATGCACCACCACACCCGGCTAGTTTTTTTCATTTTCAACAGCTCTATTGATATTATAACTTGCATGCTGCTATGGCTGAATATGGTTTGTCTCCCAGAGGTTCATATATTGGAAGTTTGGTCCCAGTACTTGGTGCTAAGGTGGGGGAACCTTTAAGAGGTGGGGCCTAGTAGGAGGTGATTAGGTCATGGAGGCTTCACCTGCATGAGTGGATTAACCCTAGTCTCTGGAGTGGGCAGGGTTTCGAAGGAGTGGCTTAGCTCTCTCTAGAAGAGGTTGTTATAAAGGAGCAAGCCTGCTCCCTCCCTGTCTCTTGCTTCCTTGCTTGCCACAAGCCCCTTCCATACATGGCTGGTTTCTTTTCCAATTCTCTGCCATATTGCAACATAGCTGTGCAGCTTGGATTTTCCAGTCACAAGAATCATGATCAAATAAATCTCTTTTCTTTACACATTACCCAGCATCAGGTACTCTGTGATTACAATACAAAATGGACCAAGAGACATACCATAACATTCAAAGCACATAATACAGTGTTTACTTACAGAGTTATACAACCATCACCATAATAAAATTTTAGAATATTTTTTTGCTATAAAAAGAAACCTCAAGCCCGGCGAGGTGGCGCAAGCCCATAAACCCAGCAGCTCGGGAGGCTGAGGCAGGAGGATCACAAGTTCAAAGCCAGCCTCAGCAAAAGTGAGGCTGTGAGACCCTGTCTAAATAAAATGCAAAATAGGACTGGGGATGTGGCTCAGTGGTCAAGTGCCTCTGAGTTCAATACCCAGTACTAAAAAAAAAAAGAAAAAGAAAAAGAAAAAAAGAAACCTTAAACCCTTTAGCAGTCCCCCTGTATTAATCTATTTCTTGTCTCTATCGATTTGCCTGTTCTGGATATTTCATACACAGATGGCCTTCCTAATCTTTGAATTCCTCATCAGCAAATTCCAAATATTCAAAATATTCAAAAATTTCTAAAATGATTATATCTATAGTGAACATCTACAAATTTGTTTTGTCTTTATTCCCTAAACAACATGGTATAATAGCTATTTACATAGCATTTACATATTAGGTATTATAAGTAATCTAGAGATGATTTAAAGTACATGGGAGGATGCACATAGGTTATATGCAAATACTAGGCCATTCCATATGAGACTTGAGATCCACAGATTTTGGCATCTGCAGGGATTGGGGAGGTTCTGGAACAATCCCCTGCAGATACCCAGGGATAACTATAAATAGCACCGCACAATATGTGGTCCTTGTGAGTAACTTCTTTCACTGGCATGTTTCTGAGGTATTATTATGGCCATACAAAATGTTTCAAGTATTGGAGACAAAATAGTCAGGAAAAAGAGGATTTTAACTTACCAAAATAGGGATAGAATTATGCATCTTTATTCATTTTTCCATCTCACAATTTTTTCGGAGAAATATAATACATAAGGCCCTCCGGGGATGAAGAGATAGGTAAGATCTAGCTACCCGCTTAAAGAGCGTGGTTTGATTAAGACCACTGGCAAATACACAACTTGTCAGGAGTCTGACTTGTTCTTATACACACATCATGGAAGGTGAAATTCATAGTGCCTTTTCAACTCGCTAGAAGAAAACAGAAGCCAAAACTAGTCTCTCTGGAATGTGAATTGGTTTTCAGACAAAACATTTTTTTTAAATGTTAACACAAATTCTGCTTTCTGTTATATGGAGCTTGATGAGTTTTGTTGTTGTTTTGTTTTTAAATAGGGTGGGGTTTGTCTTGAGAGATGTCACACCAGGGCAGTATGCATGAGAGAGAGGCCTGGCTTGCCAGCCGTGTAAGTGAAGCCAGGGGAAGGGCAGGCGCTGGCGTTGGCTGCCCTGACATCAGCCCCAGTGATTTCATTCTGCAGTGATGTGCTCATGGATGTGTGCTCCAAGCCTAGAGGAATTTCACTGCACTTTAACAATTTTTCATTTACCCAGAGGTCAGCGTTTGAATATCGAAAGCACTTCTGATTTAGACAAGCTGACGGATGATGAGACTAAGAGGATTCTGTCAGCAGGAACTAACCTATACGTGGGAACTCTGAGAAGATTCACTAGAGTCCCGAAAGGGCAAGTTCAACTAAGAGGTGTCTATCAAATCAGCTGAAGAAAACAGTAAAATAATGAGACATTTACCACAAATGTGATATTCATAGTGTTTCCAAACATTCCTCTGGGATAAGCAAGATTCTTGCTCAAGATTTTTAGACAGGGCCCCAGGATTTCCAGCTCTGGTCATGGAGCAAGGCCAGAGCCTCAGGGCTGGGACCAGCCCCTCCTGAGGCAGCAGCCTGCTGAGCCTCCCATGACCAGCTGCACCTTAGAGGAGGCTGTCCTTTGGAGCACACCCATGGGGGCCTCAGGATGACTCTTCACTCCTAGTCCCTCCCCTACCTAACTGGCTGATCTGAAATTCCACCTGAAAATTTATATCTTTAATCCACAGCAAATACTCCTGAGAGAAGAACCACAGCTTTTATCAACCATTTACACCTCAGTGCAAATGTGTTCTTCAGTGCCTTTGCCAAAGAGTCTTTTTTTAGAGAAAAAGAAGCAAAAGAAACCTAGTACAAAAAAAAATGCCTGAGGATGAAGGGAAAGTGACCAAAAGCCACAGAAGGACATAAAAAAAAAAAAAAAAAAAAAGACATGGTGTACCAAAGTCAAACTCAGCCTCTACTCTAGGGTGCCTAGGATAAGGACTGACCCAAACTTGTTGGAATCAAGTGGGGGAAAGGAAGGGGCAAGGCATTACCCGGATGTTGGAGACCCTCAGCGCAAGTCTCTGGCCATACAGAGCAGAGATTAGGACCTGAGCACTGGTTTGTAGGCAGGGTCTATTGCGACTCATAGGAACAATCTTAGAAGGAACAATGGCACTTTGGGGTGTTTACTCGAGCTGCCCAAATAGAAGAAGAAGCAAACACCTGCCTTACCCATCATTGGGAGTGCTTTGTTTCACTTTAGTAGGCCGCCAGGAGACCTAAGTCTATTTAACCACATATAGACTTTTTGCATTTAAGGAAAGTGAGCAGTGTTTGTCTAACAAAATGTGATCTTGCACCCTGGGAGGAAGGAGGCCATGACCCAGGACTCACACTGAGCTACTGTTTCAGACCTATCAACAAGGTGACCCCCAAGCCTGGCAAGAGGACTGCTTGTTTATATAACATGAGGATTTCACAACACTCCCCAGTGGTTACAGCTCAGAGCTGTCAGTTCCATGAGAGGTCAGGGAACCCTAAAAACGATCGTTTCAGAATTAGCTGCTTTCAAAAAAAAAAGTCTTCGTGGCTTCTTATAGTTGACGTTATTCCTGAGAATCATAATCCAGATTCGTGCCTTTTTGATGAGCCCAAACTACCCAAACGTGGAGTCGGTTTAGGTTACCGGTGACAAACCTGTGGGATGGCCCATGCACACAGACCAAATCTGAGATATTGATCCATAATGGCGAGGAAAGGAGGATGCTTAAATCAGTTCTCAATATGTCTGTCTCCACATCTTATAAGCTGTTGGCGTCTAAATAGTTCTATTTCAAAAGGTAGGTAAATTGCTGTGTTCAAAGAGTAGGAATGAAAGATTTACCCATGATGCTCCACAGGTAATTTTTCCCACTGAAGACACAGATGAAAAGGCTCCAAGGGGAAGCCGCAACTCTTTTCCATTTGATTCTTACTCTAGAGAGTCTTAGTCTTCCGGATTAGGATCAGGAAAAGGCCTACCTCAGGAAGCACAGTGTTAAAGTCCCTCCTTATAAGTGAATGCTTAATGAATTGTGAAGCTTCTTAAAAGCCCCTTCATAGGGCTTCAGTTACCCCACAAGCCAAACTCCCTCAGACACACAGTTTATTACCTTGTTCATCTTTTCAGATTCCCAAGGGGAGGCTATCATGAAGAGCATTCCTTGTTGCCTATCACAGGGTTCAAACACACACACACACACACACACACACACACACAAGACAAAAGAGACTTTCTCTTTGTCATGGAGGATCCATTCGTATTCCTCTGCTGAGAGAGGGCTGGTTCTGAAAGACTTTTTAAAATGTGTTTGCAAGTATCTGAAAGTTTCCTACCTCCCACACTTAAATACTAAAGTTTGAAAGAATACATCATTTCTAGTTTGATGTATCTCCAAAACTGAGAACACGATGCAAGGGAGTGGATGCCATATTTCACTCCACAATGGAGTCACAGTTTTTCCTTAGACGTGGTTTTAGCATAAAGTAAATTGTATTTCCAGGATGGCTGCCAAATACAACAACACAAATAATGATGACCAAAAACAGCAAAATGAAAGTGAACCAGAAGTGATGATGTTTCATAAGGAAATCCCATAAATGTTCTAAATATGCTTTGGTTTTACTTGAAGATTAATTAATTAAACCAGGTTGGCCAAACACCAGCATATGGAACTGTACCAGAGGAGAGTTCAATAGAAACCCAAAGGAATACAAATAATTCCTCAATGTTTCTTAATGCAAATGATGAGTTGCATCCCAACCCTCCATGATTCTGAAAATGGAGCTCAGAAGAGTTTATTTCTTCCTCTCTCCTCCCTTTCTCTCTCTCTCTCTTTCTCAGCACTGTCTATATAGTGTCAATTTTTCAGATCTCTGTATTACTCCATTTCTGGGTTATAAGGATTTCTAGCAAGAGTGACTGGTTTCCAGCATCAAAACATTCATAAAGCATCAATATGGATTTGCCTCCCTAATAGTCTTCAACCAAGTGAAGCATGTTGGGGATTTAAGAGGGGGGACTCAGCATTTACTCCATACAAGAACTTTTGCCATGCTGTTACATGACTTTCTCATGTAATTCCCACAACACCAAGAAAGAGGTACTATTATATAGATAAAGAAATTTAAGTTCTGAAAAGCAAAGTGTTCAAGTTCAAACATAGAATAAGTTTTGGAAGTGGAAAAGAGGAAAATAGGGACTTTAGGGGAGTATCGTGCTCAGTGTGTTCTATTTTACATTATTCAGGAAATTCAACTGAAGGAATCACCTGCGTTTAAAACTGCTGTAGACTACTGAGTAAGTGTAGTCTATTTCATCCTTATAACAACATACTTGAGGTAAACTAACTTTAAAAAGAGAAGATGTTTATTTAGCTCATGATTTTAGAGGCTGCAAGTCCAAACAGCATTGCACTGACTCTGGTGAGGGCCCCCTGAATTGTGTGCAACATGGCCAGACAGGAAGCCAGAGAGGCCCCTGTCCCACGGTCCCTTCCCATGGCACGCCCCAATTGATCTAAGGAACTTCTGCTAGGTCTCATCTCCTTTTTTTTTTTTTTCCAGATTTGTATTGGTAGCTTATAATGGTGAGATTCATTGTTACATATTCACAATTCAACAATATGTAGGTCTCACCTCTTAAAGGTCCCACAACCTCTCACTTCACCACACTGGGGACCAAGCCTCCAACACATGAATCCTTAGGAAGCAAACAATATCCAAACCATAGCCATGGGCCATGGGCCCCTCTGAGACCATACCACATGGATCGGCCTTATAAGCACTTCATCTTTACTGGTATGAGGTTTGCCAAAATAAAGACTAAAAGACTTTAAGCAGTCCAATAATATGGTATTAAATAACACTGAATCAAAATAACTTTATTTACTTTTTTATTAAGTAAAATTCATATACCATGAAATGTGCCATTTCAGCTATTTTATAGTATATAATTCAGTAGCTTCTAGTACACTCACATTGCTATGCAAAAGGCACTTTTCTTTGATTCCTTCAGAATGTATCAAAGAAAAAAGTCTTGATTTGATACTAGTGTGTCTTTAATAACACTAATATATTGTGAGCATCCTTTCTGAAAAAGAGAAAGGAAGACGAAAGCTTGGAAGTGCTGGTAAACAAGTATATGCTAGCAATGTGTGGTTACAAACTTGGTTTTGGTTTTTGCGGAAAGGGTTGGGTTAATTTTGCATTTATTTTTTATTTGATCTGAATTTCTATTTATGTGGTAACAAAATTCCCTGCTTAAATAAACATTTAAGTAAACAGGCAAATGTAAAGAAAAAATTTAGTAAATAATAGTAGTAATGACATAGATATATCAAAAGAAGAAGGAGGAGAAGAAGATAGGGGAGGATGAGGGGGAACAAGGAGGAGGGGACATGGATAACTGAAGCTGTGGAGCCACTTTTCTATGATTTGAATGTGACTTTTCCCCTCTGAACCACATGTTGGAATTTCGTCCCCATTTTGAGGTATTAAGAGGATGGTAACTTAATGAAACTATGGATTTAGAGGTGGAGACACTGGGAAGTGATTAGGATAGTGAGGCCCTTAGAGCAGAGCTTCATGATTGAATACTGTGGCTTCATGAGAGGAAGGACAGAGACCAGAGGAGACACACACATGTGCTTCCTGTCCGTCATTGTGTGATGTCCTGCCCTGCCCTGGGACTCTGCCAGCAAGAAAGCCATGACCAGATGTGAACCCTCAACCTCAGACTTCCCAAACCATGAGTCAAAATAAACCTCTTTCTTCACAGCTTGCCTGGTAGTATTGTGTTATTAGCAATGGCAAACGATGAATACAGATGAAAAGCAGTAAGAAGAGTCATGTGGTCATGTGAAGAGTATATAAAAGGAAGAGACCGGGAAGAATGGAAAAACCAGTCAAAAAAGATGGGCTTGAACTTGGAAGATAAGAATCTGGCAATAAATCCTAGAATACGGGCTGATCCAGAGCCTCTTTCCTGTTGGAAGTCCCTGGCCCATCTGCCTTCCTCTGTAGTTAGGAAGACATGGCAACAGAAAAATACCCACCGCAGAGCAGACTGGGCCTGTGAATGAAGGGCAGCAAGCTCCAAGGGCTGTGTTCACTAAGGACAAGCAGGAAGGAAGCTTAGAGATGGGCAAGAGAGCTGGAGGAATAGGCTCGACAACTCCACAGCTGAGGCCATAATGCAAGGAAACTTCAGTCTCCTGTTAAGAAAGGAGGTAGAGAAGAGAGAAGTCAGGTCAGGGACTGGGGAGGTGCTCTTTAAATGAAGAGCTTGTCCTTTTGCTCTCTGGCTTTCAGATGAAGACTTGTGAGAGCCAGGCTGTGGGAGTGGACATGTATAATGAGATGACACTCCCCCCCCTCCCATAGATCTGCTCTCAGGCCCATTTGTGCAGAGAACTGACTGCATGCCTCAGAAGTGAGGCTCCGCTGCTGGAGGATGCTTCCCTGCCTACAAATCTGTTTCTAATGATTCACCATTTGTAAATGGAACTCCATCCCAGGCTCTTCATTAGTAAGAGGTTATCAAGAAGAAAAATGGGGCACCCATCTGGAGATAAAAATCCCTGATGTCTAACAGATTGTCAGGAAGATTTCCAACCCACTGGATCTGAAGACAAGGCATCGCGTGTGCACGCACACACACACACACACACACACACTCACTCACACTCCAGAGCTACTCTTAGCTGAACATTCATTCATTCTAGGTACCCAACATATATCAGGCTATTTACTACATGAAAGAAAAACCTTCTCCTTTTTAAAAAATTTTTCCAAGTTTCTCTTTTTAAAATGTAAATAAATAGAGGAAAAATTACGATATCATTGTTCCTGTACAAATTGGTAAGACACAATGTAGAAGGAGGCTTTGGACATCTTGGAGAGATCCAGTGATCTGAGCGACAGGAGGTTAGATGCATAGAAATTGCATGTCCCTCTGATCACTGCCACATTGCTTCGTGTTCCTTCCTGCAAAACTTGTCACAGGAGTTCTTTGTGGCTCTTTAATCCACCACTTCACCTCCAACACTCCCTCTTCCCTGGTTTCCATCCACACCACACCACTGAAACCTGTCTCATCAAAGTCACCAGTGATTTCTTATGTCAAATCCAATGGTCCTGTCCTCACCTTTCTTGATTCTTGGCAGTATTTGACACAGCTGAACTCTAATTTTAAAGACACGTTGTCACCTTGGCTTCTGTAACACTGAATTCTTCTTATTTTCTTCCTACCTCCCCATCACTCCTTCTTGATGTCCTTCTCCTCTGTGCTTCTTGTTAAATTAGGAGAGCCCTAGGGCCAACCTCAGCTCCACCTCATCTCTGTTCAGTCTTTCCTTGGGTGATCCCATCTGGCCTAAACATCAACTATGTCTAGACTGACGATTCCAAATTTATATCCCTAGGATTTATATTCTGATCCTTCCCCTAAGTTCTAGACTCAAATACCCAACTATCTACTTGGTATTTCTAATTCTATGTCTAATAGGCATTTTACATTCAACTATCCTCCATAGAACTTAGGTTTCTCCTCCCAAATTTCATCCTCTGTTGCCATTGATGGTTAACAAAACCATCCCATCTTGCCAAGATAATTAATTGCCTTTATATCTGTTTTTTTTTCTTTTTTCTTTTTTCTTTTTGTACCAGGGATTGAACTCAGAGATACTCGACCACTGAGCCACATCCCCAACCCTATTTTTGTGTTTTATGTAGAGACAGAGTCTCACTGAGTTGCTTAGCACCTCGTTGTTGCTGAAGCTGGCTTTGAACTTAAAATCCTCCTGTCTCAGCCTCCCATAGTGCTGGGATTACAGGTGTGTGCCACTGTGCCTGGCTTCTATCTGGTCTTTCTGCTACAACTTCTCGGTTCAAATCTTGCCAGGAGCTAGGAGTGTAGCTTAGGAGCACAGCACTTGCCTAGCACACTCTGCAAACACACACACACACACACACACACACACACCTGTCCAGTGGTGTCCCATCTCAAAATAAAATCCAAATCCTGATCTTCATCTGAACTTTGCCCATCCACCCACCCCTCTCTGACCTCCTCTCCTCCCACTTCCTCTCTCATTCCTACCATGATGCCTACTCCTCTTCCTCCAACACCCCATGCCATGCACACGTGCTTCCGGGGCCCTGGCCTCTGCCCTGTTGTTTCCTCTTGCAGGAATGTCCTTGCCCAGACTCAGCCTGGCTTACTTCCTCACTTCCTTGTTCAACCATCACTCCATCAAGGAGGACTCCCCCATTATCTTGTCTAAAACTAGCATCCACATCCTTCTTTACCTGCTCACACACTTAACTTCCAAGCTCTGTCATTACCTGACATAACTTTATTTATGTGTTACCTATCGCTCCACTAGAGTGGAAGATCTCAGAAAGCAAGGATCTGTTCTATCACTGCTCTATCTCCAGAGTCTAGAAGAACAACCATCACATAGTAGACACAAATCAATATTTTTTAATTAACTAATACAGTTTTGTTCTTCTTTCCCCCTAGTCCTTGTGTTCAATTCACCTGAAAAATCATCTTTTCACCTAATCCCAGATCCATCCAGCTCTGTTCCAGTTTAAGCCACTATCCAAATACACTATATAAATGTTGGTATTGTTTTTTTTTAATTTGAAGATGGGTGATTATTCATCAACCCTTTATTAAAGTGAATGAAATTTGGTAGCTTTAAAATATTTTATGAACAGGGAAACTTTTTTTTAGTAAAACTATTCTAAATCTTGGGAAGAATAAAAGATATTGTTATTCATGCTAATTAACGGTAGCAACCTGCACTAAAAATTCAGAGGCTTAAACCAATAAAAGTATATTTTGTGTTCATTTCACTTGTCAATGAAGGGGTTATGGGAGCAATATTCTCCTAATGATTTCAGGTTCCATGTTCCTTCCACCTGTGGCTCTGTCTTACCCTACTTCAAATCAGTTTCTTCCTTTGTCTACTCATTGTGAGAAACAGCAAGCTAAGGATCTCCACAGAGATTTTGAGAGCCAGGCCCAGAATTGGCCAACATCACTTTCACCCACATTCCACTGACCAGAGCTAGTGATACGGCTCCAACTTAACTATGGAGGAGTCTAGGGCTGCCCAGGAGGAGAAATGGAAACTGGAGGGCATCTACTCATTCTCTGCTACACTATTTTATGATCTACAGAGATCACCATGACTTCCAGGCATCTACTCTCTGAACAAGTTTGATCATTACCTTTCAGGTATTGAGGTGCACAGAAACTGATGAGCCAACCTCAGCAGATAGGAAGGACCAAAAATTTCCAGGCCCTATTAGAACACGATCTCAGTGCCCTCAGCCTGTGCCTTCATGTATCCAGCATTTTCAGGAGCCCTATATTTGGGCCTCAACTCTACCTAATAACATCAGGCCAAATTCACCTTCCTCACAATCTCATTTGTGTTTCTGAATTTTAAGGCCTAGTTATTTGCTGAGACAAATGAATTTTGAGAGCCATAGTTTTTTTTAAAGTTTTTACTGGTAGTTTTAGCTCTTCTTAGACTTAAAACTATTTTTGTTTGGTTATACATGATCTTGTCCACTATCATGGGAAATAGCCTACATGAATCAATTATTAATAGCTCAGCCAGGGCTGGAACAAATTCAAATAGACAGCTGTACCCTGGTCCTAAAGGAGTAGATTTGAATATTTTTAAATTGTTGTGAATTAAATCCAATGAAGTGTGGCCAAAAATTTTTGCTTTCCCCTATTCATTCTCTGTTTAATCCCATTCACCTTGAACTTAGCCTGTGATCTGTATATCATCATTTTTTACTCAAGTAGTTAGTGCAAATTACAAGACCATAAAGACAGAAACAAAGCATTTGAGAATAATGTAGCATTCTATGAATAAAACGAGAAGAGCTAAACCCCAATCCCACTCCAATAACAAGTATGGAGAATTAAAGCAAAATAATGAATTAAATGCATTAAATCTTTTATGATTTTTCTTTTCATTGATTTGTTCAGGAAAAATTAAGTAACAAATGACATCCAAGCAGAGACATTGAGGAAGAGAAAGCAGATACAAATGGAGGACAGAAGATGTGTACAAGTAGTTACATAAGAAACACAAAGTCATCTTCAGTTCTTTTGAAGTAACTGGGTAAATGCAGACCATAGTCAGAAATATTACATAAAAGACAGGCTGGTGGGACTGCAAATTGGTGCAACCACTCTGGAAAGCAGTATGGAGATTCCTCAGAAAACTCGGAATGAAACCACCATTTGACCCAGTCATCCCACTCCTCAGTTTACACCCAAAGGACTTAAAATCAGCATACTACAGTGATGCAGCCACATCAATATTTAGAGCAGCTCAATTCACAATAGCTAAACTATGGAACCAACTTAGGTATCCTTCAATAGATGAATGGATAAAGAAAATGCACCATATATATTCAATGGAATATTACTCAGCTTTAAAGAAAAATGAAATTATGGCATTTGCTGGTAAATGGATGGAGTTGGAGAATATCATGCTAAACAAAATAAGCTAATCCCCAAAAACCGAAGGCCAAATATTTTCTCTGATATACAGATGCTAATACACAATAAGGGGGGACACTAGGGAAGGATAGAGTTACCTTAGATTAAGTAGAGGGGAGTGAAGGAAGGGGAGGGGATATGGGGATAGGAAAGATAGAAGGATGAAACAGACATTATTACCTTATGTACATATATGATCGTATGACCAATGTGATTCTACAACATGTACCATCAGAAAAATGATAAATTATACCCCATCTATATATAATATATAAAAGTGCATAAGTGCATTCTACTGTCATGTGTAACTAATTAAAACAAAAAAAATTAAAATAAATTTTTAAAAAGACAGGTTACTGCGGAATGTGTTGAAAACAGGAAGTCTCTGGATATTGAAGACAAGGCATCATGTGGATTGGAAGGGGGGAAAGAAGGTTCTCCAGGGTGGGGGTCTTGCCTATGGAAAGACATAAAGGTGGGAATACACGGGAAATAGAAGAAAGCAGAGCAGCACAGAAGCTAACTGACCAGAGTCAGACACGTGTGTTGAGGTCCTCTGTGAGATACAGTTAAAAAACGAGGTTCATTGTTACTGAGCTGTTTCTTTCCATTTTATGCTACTGTAACAGAATATCAGACACTGGGAATTGATACTGAACTGAAATTTATTGGCTCATGGTTCTGACACTTGGAAGTCTACAATGGAGGGGATGTCTTCTGGTAAGGGCATTCTTGCTGCTTCATCCCATAGTGGAAGGGCAAAGAGGGAGGGAGAGCACCAGGGAGAGGGGATGCATCCACTCCATAATAATGGCATTAGTCCATTCATGACAGCAGTGCCCCATGACCCTGAAACTTCCCATGAGGCGCCACTTCCTAACACTCTCTCATTGGGGATCAAATTTCCAACACATGAATTTTGGGGGCACATCCAAGCTATTGCTCAGAGTAAGGAGTCCAGATTTGGAGTCATCAGAAATAAGGACATACTGCAGGGTCTTAATCAGAGGAGAGGGATGGTGAAAGCAATAATGAATCTGGCAGCAGTCAGAAGGATAAATTGAAAGTGAAGAGTCCAGTAAAGAGGCTGTTGCAGTAATTTATATGGAACTTGATGGGGACTTGGCTCCAAGAAGTGACAGCTGAAACTGAGACTCAAGGAAAAATCCAAGATACTCCTCAGAAGAAAAGATGCTTGTGAATGATCGGACACATGGAGGCAAAACTAGGAAGGAGTGAATGAGAGCCCTGGGGACCAGGACAGTGGTGGTGGCACCAAAGATGAAGAATTTAGGAAATCTATGATGCACTTTTTCAGATTTAATTTTGCAGTATTTATTACTGAGTCACACACAGAATAGTTCTTTTTAATTTCTAATTCTAAGACACATGGTTAAAATTAAGGTTCATATTCTTGTTGGCTTCAGTTTCATATAACTTTGAAATTTACAAGGTTGGGGGGATTGAGCATACACATCAAAATATTATATAGTTGCCAGGTCATGTTTTAATCTTTAACAGAATAGCAGAACAGTGCTACGTGTAATCAAAACATGTTTTACTAGGAGAGGCCATCAGATTTCAAGATCAAAACGATTCTTGAACAAGCATAGCCAGTGTAAGACAACTAATTGATCTTGTAAGTATCATGTGAACCTTTTACCTGACATTTTCTGTTCCTGTTTAATGGTTACTTCTGTAGCAAATAAAAAGAGAACTAGTGGATGCCAAAATCTAAAGAAAAATAGTCACTCAATCTGGAAAAAGGTAGACATCAGGAAAGATGTTTTTTAAAACCTGGTGAAAAGCAAAACATGCAAATTTTAGGAAGAAAGAAATGTCTATATGTAAAATGAATGTAAACATCAAGACCTGCCAGGAGCAAATGGGAAGGGGAAAGAATGAATAAAACCACCCCACCCAGGAGCAGAGGGGTAGGAAATTTGTAGTTGTTTTTTGTTTTTTTGTTTTTTTTTTTAAGATGTAGTATTTTGAAGCAAACCGGAGATCCAAAAATTAGAAATATAGAATTAGCATGAAATAAAGTCAAATAAAACATTTGGCAGGGACACCTTAGCCTTTGATAATATCAAAAGTCCAATCTTTTCTCAGATCTTTGAGCTTCCAGCGTACTAGAAAAGTGCAAGCTCCAGTGTGGGGACAAAGGAGGCATAAACCTCAGAAGGTTGTGGAGATGGGGCAGAGCAGATGGGAACACGGGTAAATTCTTCATTAGAAAAACCACGGTCAGGATCTTTGCCATTGTGTTCCCAAAGGCAAGACTGTAGAATTCAATAGTTCCCCAAATTTTGCATACATAGATATAATTACAGAAGGAGGAAGTTGGAGGGTTATTTGGAATTAAGGTTTGTATCAGAGATTTCTGATTCATCTCCAATATTTCATCTTCCCTTCTTGCTCAGTCACAGAATTGTCAAAACATTAGCAGGGCACAAGAGTGCTAACGTAAAGCTGTATTTCCCAGGCTTCTCTGCAGCTGGGGTGCAGCCTTATGACCATGTTTTGGTCAATGGATTGTAAGAGGAAGTGGTATGAGCAATTTCAGGGAGCATGTCCTGTTTCCCTGTCTTTTCCCTTTGTGCTCATTGAAATGTACCTGTGATTGCTGAGCTAGAGAAGCCATCTCAGACCACAAAATAAAAGCTACAAAGCAAGGCTGGTACAGCAAGAGTACAGAAGTCTGGGTCCCTGATGGTGGGGAAGCCACCACACGAGCCTACTGGAAAGTGAGATAAACTTGTCTGACAATTATATAACTAATAAAGTTATCCTTAGGATAACCATAATTTACAGAGGTAGGACAGGCTTAACCCAAACTGAACTGGTAAGAGGATTCTTGCACTAAAAAGGAGAAAGCTACTTTCAAAAAAAATTAGGATAACTCTGATCAGCATGAATGGACATGAGCTCTATCTTGACAGTCGGGTGGGGGAAGTGAGGGAGAGAGAAGGTAACCACATAATTAGACAATCAACAAAGGCAGGACTTGGGGAAAGTGAAGCCAGCATACATAGCAGTTTCTATGCTGGGAATTAGAAAAAAGGGATGAATCTCTTGGGCTGAAAGTGAGGCCAATAATGACCAAGGGCTGCTGGGTTACAAATATGGGAAAGGATGGAGGAGGGTGAGCAGGTACACTGTGAGGAGCAGGATCAATGGCAACCTTGGACAACTTGTGTAGGACAAAAAAAAATGTACAGTAGAATTTATCTCCATGGACATTTCACAATAAAATCATGAATCTATAGCAATGGTGAGTCAAAAAATCAGTGATTGAAACTGAAAACATTAAATGAAAGGGAAGAAATCACAAGATCAGGCTAGGTAAAAATAAAAATAGTGTAGCTTGTTTTATCCTACGAGTAGATGAAACACATTGATAAGGCAGGAGGCCCAGGGTGGACATCAACCAAGCAACTGCTCTTTAGAATTCATAAACAAAGGGAATATTGTGGTCTTGGCTTTAAGTGTCAGGGAAGAATTTATACAGAAAGTATTTTCATAGGAACCACAATGTAATAGTGGTTACAACACAACCTACTTCCACATTCTGACAGAAAACTCAAAAAATCCATTATGCAGTTTCTCAACTTTAAAAGGGAAATGTAACTTAACCCACAGTGGTAAACTGGAAAAAACAACAGAAACACTACAAGGAATCACATAAAAAGAAATTAATTGAGAAAGCTTCAACATTATTAGAAGCCCAAGGAAAATATTCACTAGGAAAAAAAAAATCAGATTCTTTAAAAAGAAAAAAAGCTGCATGTTCCCTAACAGTTAAAAGCAAACAAAAACCACCTGAAAGGGAAAAATATCTTTCTTTTCTTTTCTTTTTTTTTTTTAATGTAAAGATTGACCAGAGGAAAAAGGAAACATACAGACAGGGCAGGCATAAACCAGAATGGGGGAGCAAGAAGAAAATAAAGCCTGCTGGGGAGTTTCAAGCACAGTACTAGGAGACCAGAAGTTCATGGGACCCCCTTGGACCGTGGTATAAAAGATCTGATGGAAAGTGAAAGGGAAACAAAAAGAAAGACTAGCTGGTGATTTGAGGGAAACTTTGCCTTCCAAGTTCCAATTGGAAGTATGCTGATGAGAGATATTATAATAAGCAGCCATAAGTGCCTAGAATGTTCTCCATGGGGCTGATCGAATAAAAGGCATCAGAGCCAGAGAGTTGCTATTCATGAGCTGTGAAGGAATGGTTACCCCAAACACAGAAGAAGCTATGAGCAATGTGTGACTATCAGAGGGCCAGTCAGAGTCTCCTACAGGAGAATCTTCAAGAAAAAATGCGAACTAAAGGGGAACTTTACCCACATGACAGGTAAAGCGGGGGGATAAAATGAAGCAGAAACCCTCCATATATTTAAAAGGTGGCAAAGTGGAAGAAATTGTACTAAGGTAATATAGTAGTTAAGGAGAGAAATAAGCATGAAAGCCAAGGGAATTGGTAGACATAATTTATTTAGAGTCTCAAAGTTCTTTACACAGGTACCTAAAATATGCCTGGGCCTGGTTTGAAAAAAGAAAACAAAGCTCAGTCATGACTCAGGCCCCACAGAATGATGGAGTTTTCCTTAATGATTTCTTGAGAATGTACAGGAAAGATGCTATATGGCACATCGCACAGCAAAGGGATAAAATTCTTCACATATCTCTCTTCTCAGAATTCTTCTCCCTAAAGCTGTCTTTTGTCCTTGTCTCAACACCTCCCTCCTTGCTCTGTGGGTTTCCCATTGGGGCTTTCCTCCCCTTTCCCCAAATCCTGGTCTCTTATACCCTCCCACCTCACCTCCATCATTCACTGGGACCCAAAAGCTAGCTCAATGGCCCTCAGCAAGAACCTCCCCAGCTCCCCCAAACATTAGCCATTTATAGTTCCTTAAATATGTTCTTTAAATATGATTCAAATTCACCCAACTATGTAAGATGAAAAATGTCTCAAAAATCAAAATATTATTCTATCTTTGCACACATGGAAAAAAAAGTGATCATGATAACAGTTAACATTTTTATAGCATTTTCTGATGTTCTATGTATGTCAACTCTTCAGCATCTCTGATTGTTATGACTACCGTCACCTTCCACTTTTCACAGACTGAGGCCAAGCAGCTTAGGTAGCAGGAAATGTTCCTGGTTCCAGAAAACACATTCTTTTTACCACACCTTGCAGACTCTCCTCTCTCCTGAGTTTCACATTTGTGGATGGCACCTCTGCATGTCTGCCCTGCCCCACTCCTCACCCCCTCCACTCAGCACACTGGGCCTGCATGGATTCCTCCAGCAACTCCTCCCTGCCTGAGTTTTTGCAAGAGGATGTACATTCACTGTTGCACTCACACACACACTCAATTTCTTGCACTCTTGCAAATTCATCTATACATACTATCTTTTCTCCATAGGTAACCAGAGAGTGGATGTTGAGCACCTGAAGTCAGCATTTCTGCTCCTTGCTAGGCAGATTAATGAACAAACAAACAGGAACACAAAATATTCACTTTTCAAACTATTGAAACAGATTTTGAGTGTATAGTGGAGTGTTATGAGACTAGTTCTCACTGTTTCTGAGTGTCTGAGAGTGAAATTGGGACAAAATGTATTAAACTGTTCCAGAAATCTACTTCCTGCAGCCCTACAAGTGTAAAGATGTGTCTTCTGGGCAGGCTCTTGGTTCTGGAAGGGAGCATGTCAATGACCTCAGGTAGGAGCCACGATGGGTCCACATGGCAGGGGCTGCTGGAGCTGTCCCAAGCCCATCCTCCCAAGATCACTAGCACCCAGGGAATCGGCAGTGGAGAGAGTGAATGGTAAATGTAGTGGTTCTGGGAGCAGGCCAGCTTGCGTGGGAGTTGGTGTGTGTGCTGGGGGTGGGACGGAGCATGTTCAGGGCAGAGGAAAGACAAGCCAGCAGGAGCCAAACTCCTTCATCTTTCAGAGAATCCGTGTGCCTGCTGCAGGGATGCAAAATAGAGACCCAAGTATAGCTCCCCTTTATGAACAAGACCAGCAATAATGAAGTGTTCTTGAAACTCTGCAAGAGGGTTCCTCCAGCCCCAACAGGGCACCTGAGTCCAGAGCCCAGCAGAAGAGAGACGCATACAAGACCCCATAGTTATTGGTCATGTCAGAGAGAGAGGGGCTGGAAGAGAAAGACTGGATTTCCTGCTTGTCGAGGCATGTGGGGAGTAGTGAAGGTATTAGTTTCAAAAATGTGAAATGTGACTTTGTCACTCCACTTATATGAAGTGGGTCATACCAATTACATTGGCTATTATTATAATGACTTCCTTTTTCTTCTCTCCATTCATCTCAAACACCATGGCCTGGATCTGGTATCTTCTTTGGTACTTTTAGGAGGCAATGCTGTTTATCACTGTGTTTGACCCTGTTCTCAAATACAATCATGTTAACATGATTTCTTCATCAAAGGGTACCTATGCTTTAGTGAGATGTTTGTGTTCTAGTCTGTGCATGAAGTTTGTAGATCCACAAATGCATCTTTTCTGTTTACTCTGTATGATTCAATGATTGGTAAATTTATCTATACTAATTAAACCCACAAGAGGCTGATTCATAAACTGAGAGGACAATGTACTAAATTACAGAAAAAGATAAAACTGTCCTGAGAAATAAGTAGTTAAGGAGAGAAATAAGCATGAAAGCCAAGCATGGAGAATATTTGAACAGGCCACTGTGTCTGGAGTCAGTGAATCTACCCTAGAAGCCCAAAGCAAAGCCAAGCACTGCCTTCTCAACACAGAGTCAAAGCCAAGATGTTTGTATATTGTCTCATGATATTCCTAGAATGTTCTGGTAGACTGAGAAATATGCCTTCCGTGATTACTGTGCTTGAAAATCCAAGACCAGTATTCCTCTTCCTTGGAAACCTTGGGGTGCCAGAGTGATTGTAATGAATTCTTACAACTTGACCCTCATTTTCCCATTGTTAATGAAAGAAACTCTTGTTTTATAGACACTTAACACTTACGCTTAGAATTATCAAACTTACAGGTAATTTTTGTCCATCACATTTTAATGGATAATCTAGATGGCAAATAAGTGCAATCACCTCATCATGCACCTAAGAGCTGAAAGGACATCAGCAGTCACCTAGCTTGATGGTTTTCAAATCATTTCCCATGGACTCCTGGGGCAGCTGAATGAGTGAGTCAGAGGTTGAGTAACCAGAGGATAGATGGCCATCCCTTTGAAAGGAGTTGGAATTCTCCAAAGTATAGAAATCATTGATAACTTTGACTATACAGTAACAGGAGGAAATTGACCTTTTAAAGAACCAATTAGGGTGAAGTCATTGGAAAAGACAAGAGTAGATGTCACAGGCCCACCTAGGAAGTTAGAACATTTGTCCAGGGAGATAGAGTAGTGTTGGAGACCAGGGTAACAGCAATAGACATGGAGAGAAGTGGATAGATTGAGATAAAGTGTAAATGTAGAGAAGATAGGACTTGTCTAGTAGGGGAACAGAAGGAATCAAAGATTCATTGATTTATTTATCCTACCCACACAGTTTATTAAATGCTGATAAAGGGTTAGACACTGGATTAGGGGCCTTCCTGCCCTTCCTAGAGTTCTTATGCTAGTAGAATAGATGGCCACGCAAATGTGTAGGATATTCATGAGCTCTGATAAGCATGGGAGGTCACAGCTTGTTTTCCTTCTCCCAGAGATGATTATCCTGCAGCATCTGTTATCCAACAATCAGCTCTCCAACACCCTGAAAATCACTTCATATTTTTGCCTCTCTTTTCAGTTTATACAAGGAAAGAATGAATCTATTCCCCTGTTATTTCTATCATGGTTAAAGGTGGAGGTGACATTTTGTTGGAAAAATTATTTAAGGAATGAAGGAAAGGGAGGATTCAAACTTGCCACCAGGTTCTGGCTTTAATAGAACAGGAGTGGCTCTGAGATGCAACTAGATGGATATAGATTTATTTTTCTTCCTTCCTTCCTTATATCGGTCCTTGTTTTCTTTTGTGTATGTGTGTTTTAAATTTGTTTCAGCGATTCTGGAATGCAGAATAATGGTGGAAGAGATGGAAACCAGTAGAAGTGGTCTGGACGTGTTGAGTTTGAGGTGCCTATAAGACCTGTGACACTGGTGTCCAAAGAGCAGGCCAGAGATGTCCTTGAACACCCAAGCACATGACATAAAATTCACTGAGATGGAGAATCCTCCATATTTGTAGAGGGAGATCCAAGCTGAGATTCTGAGATACTAAGTTTGAAGTGTCTACAAGAAACTTCTGGAAAATATTAAGTGGGCAGTACTAGGGTCCAGAAAAGAGCTATGATAAAGATATGAGACCCTTTGATATATAGGTAGAATTCAAATCATGAGAAAGAAGAGGTTACTTAAGAAGAGACAAGGGAAAAGAAAGGGAAAGAGAAAAGGAGAAGAGAGGAAATTAAAGGAGAGAAAGAAAGAGGAAGAGAGAAGAGGCCAACAATCAACCATGAGGAAGATCCACATTTAGAAGCTTCACAGGGAAAGAGGAGCCATCAAGAAAGAATATAAAGGATGGAACTGGAAAGCATTATGCTAAGTGAAGTAAGCCAATCCCAAAAAACCAAATGCCGAATGGTCTCTCTGATTAATGGATGCTGATGAATAAGGGAGGTGGGAATGGGAAACATAAGAGAAATAGAGAAACACTAGACGCGACATGGGGGAGGTGGGGGGCAGGAAAGGGGAATGGGTATAGTAAAGATGGTTGA
>CM053412.1:44655646-44709806 GCA_028644305.1 Xerus rutilus
GACAGGGAGAAAAAGTGAGGGAGATTTTTCTACAGGCAGAAGCTGATAGTTTTCCTACCAACCACCAAAAGCTTCCCAGATAGCTGAGCAGTAAGAAATAGCCTGAGAAACTCTTGTAGAATATAACAGTGGATAAGAAGATAGATCATTAGAAGGCACGACAGCATGTTACAGGTGTTACTTGTACATAAAGATGTGATTGTACATGGAGATGGAAGTGTTTAAGGAGTCAGAGGAAGAGGAAATCAAAGGCAGCGAAGAGGTTGGTGAGACTGAGTCATAGAAGCCAAGATTACTTGCCTTGGACTACAACTTCTAAAAGGTGGCAACCCGTAATGCTGGCATGATTTGCTCTATTTGCTTAAGAAACGCCCAGAACTGGAATTGCCTGGGTGGGGATTACAGGTTTGGACGAGGAAGCCCTGGCAAGGAGAGGAAAGAGAGGAAGTCAGCCGAGGGACACCCACCTACAACTCTCTCCAGCTGACATCAGCCCTCTCCCGGGGCACTTTGTCAAATGATAACTCTAAGAAGCCCTTTGTGTGCCTAGATGGTACTACTCATCCATTTTCAGCAAGAAAAATGTTTATATCTTCTTCTTACTTTCAATTTCTTATTTAACTAAACCTGGGGTATAAACCAGGTTTATTCTTGCTACAATCCAGAACCCTGCCCCCTGCAAGTAAGATAATTAACTGTAAAAGAAATAAAATTCAGAAAACAAATGACATTTTATGCTACTAACCCGCACAAGAAGGCAAAAAAATTTGAAGTTCATAGATTCATTAATCTTGTGGCTCTCTTCCCTAATTCATTCTTAATTTCTCCCCATTTTGCCTACTTGGTTCTCAAAGCTCTATCTGATTTAGGTGGGTGATTAATCTGTGGATTGTCCAAGTCTCTATTGCTCCTTTTTATTGGCTTCATTTTTTTTTAATTCTTTTTTATTCTAGAATCTTCATCAGAGAAGAGGGGGGGGTGGAGGCAGAGATTAAAATGCAATTAACTGAATGTCAGGGAAGATACAGAAACTGATATCTGAAGACAGCACAGGTGTTTTTATTATTTATATTAGTATTATTATTAGTGCCTTTTCTTTATCCACCCTCCCTCTTTCTCAAGCTTTTAAAACTCTCCTCCTTATTTTAAATTATGAGGGTAATTTAGGTTCAGAGCTTGCCTGGTCCCAGCTGAGAATCTTTGTACAGTTTCCTGTTTAGACTCGCTTTCTGAGGATTTGGTTATTACAAATAATTTCTTTGATTCCTGAATTCCAGATGGAATGAAAGAAAAGCACGTTTGAATCTTCATCTTCCTAGATTATAAACCTGTGTCTAAAATTTTTTCAAAAGGAACAAATTATCTTCTCTCAAAACCTGCTCTTCCTCTTCTATTCTTTAAAAAAATAAAAATATTTCGACAGCATCCCCAACCACTCAGTTGCCAGCAATAAAAGAGAATAAAATTATGGCATCTGCAGATAAGTGGATAGAGTTGGAGAACATCATGCTAAGTGAAGTAAGCCAATCCCAAAAATCCAAAGCCCAAATGTTCTCTCTGATAAGTGGATGCTGATCCATAATGGAGGGGAGGACAGGGGAAGAATGTAGGAAATTTGGTCACAGGTGTAGAGGGGGGAGAGAGCATGGGGACAGTAAAGATGGTGGAATAAGATGGACATCATAGCCCTAGCTTAATGTATGACTGCATGTATGTTGTGATTCTACATCACATACAACCAGAGAAATGAAAAGTTGTGCTCTACCCCTCAGCAATCACAGGTCCTGCTGAAGTTAGCCTACCGTTCTTTTTACAGGCTGCCTACCTCCTGTCCTTCCCCAGGAAGCTACCCATGTCCAGCCCTACTCAACCCTCACTCCAATGGCTGCAGTGACCTCCTGAACAGACCCTTGCCTCTGTTCTCCACCTCCAACCTGTCTTTCACAGAAAATGATCTCCAGTGAGAACATACATGCAATCAGCAGATCTCCTTCCAGCTGGAGATCGAAGGCCTGGTGGAGCGTGCAAGGGCTCCAAGATCGATCTGCCTCTCTTCCCAGCCTCTTTGTCCACTAATCCCAGGTCCAATCGGGGAACCTGACATGCTTGGAATTGCCAAATTCCCCCTGGTGTTTCTTACCTCCATCACTTTCTCATCTCAGAAGCCCTCCCTGGCCATTCACTATTTTCTGTACCTATGTTCTTCCAGGGTCCCCCATCATTCTACACACACCCCGCCCCTGTGGCTGGAACCTGGCAGCCTATGTTTCTGTCTCCTCCATGGTGCAGAGACTGGTTCTTACCTCTGCATCACCAGCACCTGCCTTGACCCACAACAAATGGTCAACAAATATTCACCGAATACATTAAATGAATAGTTGCATATGTAACATGTATATCTAAATATTTTAGAAGTTAGGTATATAAAATACAACATGTGAAAGAGTAGAAAACAAATATGTTTTTCAAACATTTTCATGGCTTTGGATCCAGAGCACAGAACTGGCCTTTTGTTCTTCCCACAAATCAGTGGCATAGAGCCAAAGCACTGGATTGCTTTTGCTTCCTGAATAATCAGAGTAAACATCTATTGCATTACTTATTAAATGCAGGTGCTCAGTGCTGCACAAGGATTGTCTCATTTAATCCACAGCACTACTCTATTAGGAAGAACTGCTGTTACATTTGAAGAAACTGAGGTTTGGTAGAAATGATGTCAGTTGTTAGTAGAACTGGGATTTGGAATCTGGCATCTGAACCAATGTTCATGCTCTTAACCATTACAGTTTCTATGGCGGTCAGGGTCAGAAGGTAGCTACTAGTGAAAGAATGTAGAGTTAAAATTAGTTTTGGAAATTCCTTTTTACCAGAAATCTTTAACTCTTTGGCAGGAAATTAGAACACATATTAAAATCCGTAGATGGGGCTAGGGGTAAAGTTCAGTGGTAGAGCACATGTTTATCATGAGGGGTTCAACCCCCAGCTTCCACACATGCACACACACACACAGACACTGACACTCATAGTCTTGAGTTCTCTGGTTACAAGTCAAATGCCATTTCTTGACTAAAATCTTACATTTGTTGAACTTGTCTTCTTAGCATTCATTATGTACTTGATGTCACAGCTTCATGATTTATTTTTCTCTAGCAAATCTTTATGAGCCCTGATAGACCGAGCAAGGTAATAACAGTGAGCCATGCTGGCGATAGACAAGCCATCTCTCATGAAGCTCAGCATAGCCAGTTCTTATATTTGAGTGGAAACTAATCACTGAGCATTAGATGAAAGCTATGATTTACACATGGGAGCCATTCTCTACGAAAAAAGGAACTGCCAGAATCACACACAGCAGGGTAAGGTGTTTACCCCAAGAGCATATGAGGAAGCCCAGTTGTGGGAACAGCAGACTCCTGTACCCGCATCCCATCTTGTGAGACCTTAGGTTGAATGATAGGCCTCACAACCAGCTTCAATCAAATGGCTCCCTACTCACTCATGTGTGTACCCATTGGAGTCCTTGTACACTAAATATGCAGACAAGTGATTCCATTAGATCAGGACTCTCTCATTTCCCTGGGAGTCAGGGCATATGATGCAGGCAAAGATATTTATTTTGAGATCTCTTTTCTGGGGAAATGGCATAATTGACCATTGACACACAGCACAGTTAGTTCTTCCTTTCCTCTGGTCTAAATCTTTTTTTAAAATTTTTTTTAGTTATGTATGGACTCGATATCTTTATTTGTTTGGTTTATTTATTTTTATGTGGTGCTGAGGATTGAACCCAGTGCCTCACATGTGCGAGGCAAGTGCTCTGCCACTGAGCCACAACCCCAGCCCCTCTGGTCTAAATCTTTAAGCTAGAGTTTAAAATAATTTCTAAGTGCTTTCTTTTCTTTTTCTTTCTTTTTTTTTTGAAATTAGCCTCACTATGTTGCCCAGATGGATTTCAAAATCCTGGGCTCAAGTGATCCTCCTTCTACATGCCTTATTCTTTTCAGAGGTGGAGAACTGATGCCCTAAACCCAATAGGTCAAAAGAATTACTTTTAACTCTTAGAAATTACCTGTGTGGTCTGCATATCTTTCCTTTCCAATAATAACATTAAATCAGATATTTGTAGGGTTCTTGCACCATAGATAGACAGATATAGAACTGAAAATATGGGCCAATCAAATGCTTTTAAATTCATTTGGGAAAGTATAGGGAAGCCCACTATTTTCTTATGTTAAATTATAATTCAGATCTTTGTTTTTTGTTGGGTTTTTTTTCTGTTTACATCAAGTACATCATGCTTTAACTTTAGGAAAAGGAGATCAAAAACAGAAGGGAAGGCTGGGATTGTAGCTCAGTGGTAGAGCGCTTGCCTTGCATGCATGAGGCACTGGGTTCGATCCTCAGCACCACATAAAAATAAATAAATAAAGATATTGTGTCCATCTACAACTAAAAAAATATTTTAAAAAACAAAGAACAAAAGGGATAGATTAACATTGAGGAATTACCAACTCAACTCCTACAAAACACAAAGGATACAATGGAATCTACTATATGATTTTATTTTTCTGGTGGACAAAGTAGCCTAGCAACATGTACTTACTTTCTGCTATAAAAAAGATGGATCCTATCAAATGAAGAGTTCCTGCATGATGAACCATATGTGAGACTACAGTTTTCCTCCATAAATTGTATATAGCCCTAAAGGATGGTCACATTCCATTCTCCTATAGGAAAAATATGTCAATAACAAGACTGAGGACATAAATGAAAAACACCCCAATGACAAGTCCAAAGATTGCAGAAGAACCATCCCAAAGGCATTCCAGGTGCTCCTGGGGCTAGTTCTTGGTGTCACAGCTACCCATTACAGCTTAGGGAGAAAAGCCCAATAGAATTGGCTTCATTTGGGTTCACCAAAACAATTCACCAAAGTTAGAACTTGGGATAATACCTCCTTCTTCCACACTTTCCTGGGGCAGCCAGCTGCATCTCTCAGGCTTCATTATCTTAAAGTCTTATATGTGCGAGTAGGAGGGTGTTTAAGATTGTGATAGAATACATATAACACCAAATTTGTAATCTGTTATGATTTGGATCTTAAATGACTCCCAAAGGTCCTATGTTAAAGGTTTTACTCACCAGCCTGTGGTGCTATGGGGAGGTGATAGAACCTTTAAGAGATGGGGCCTAGTGGGAGGAAGTTAGGTCATTGAGGGCATGCCTTTGAGAGTGATATTGGGACCCTGGCCCCTCCCCCACCATGCTCAGTCTTTTTTCTTTGGGACACCAGAAGGTAGGAAATTTGCTCTCCTATGTGCTTCCTGCCATGATGTTCTGCCTCATCACAACAGGCCCAAAAACAGTGGAGCCAAGCAACCATGGACCAAGAACTTTGAAACCATGAGCCAAAATAAATATTTCTTCTTTTTAAGTAGATGGTCTTAGATATTTTGTCCCAGTGATGGAAAGCTAACACACTATGTTAACCATTTTTAAGTGTATAGTTTAGTAACATGAAGTATATTCACATTGTGCAACCAATCTCCAAAACTCTTTTAATCTTGCAAAACAGAAATTCTGTACATTAAACACTAAATCCCCCTTTCTTCCCTGGAGCCCCTGATAACTGCCATTCTACTGTCTGTCTCTATGAGTTTGACTTCTCTAGACACTTCATGCAGGCAAAATGACACAGCATTTATCCTTTTGTGTCTGGCTGATGTCACTTATCATAATGTCATCAAGGTTCATCCATGATGCAGCATGTGTCAGAATTTCCTTCTTTTTATCTACTGAATAATATTCCATGTTTCATAATTATTCTGTACCATTTGTGGATTATTTGCGTGAGAGGAGGGGAGTAAGAGGCCAATTAAGTCATTTTTTCATTTTTCTCAAATCCTATGGAACAAACTTGATGCCTGAGATGTGACTTTGTTTCTCTTACCAATGGAACCACAGAAATTCAGAAGAGAAATCCCTTATACAATATGTTTTGAGGACCATGGACTCAACTAGAGATGTTACACTGGAATCAATGGATCCTTAACAGGTCCATGGTTAGGCTTTGAGAAGTTTGTAAACTACCCAAAACTGAAATTAAAATTGCATGTCTTTGCTTCTTTCTGAGGAAAGAGTCTTTTATAGTCTTTTCTCTTTTTTTTTTTTTTGGTACTGGAGATTGAACTCAGGGTCACTCGACCACTGAGCCACATCCCCAGCCCTATTTTGTGTTTTATGTAGAAAGAGGGTCTCGCTGAGTTGCTTAGCACCTCGCCATTGCTGAGGCTGGCTTTGAACTCGCAATTCTCCTGTCTCAGCCTCCACAAGTGCTGGGATTACAGGCTTGCGCCATCATGCCCAGCTATATCGTCTTTTCTTAAGGGTCTTTGATCCCCAGTACTAAGCGTCACTGGTCAGAACTACATGTCATTCAGGTTGAACAAAGAACTGGGATAAATTGCTCTTGTTCCCTTCCATCACTGCAAGCAGTTTCATGAGAATGCTTCTTTGAAACAGCTCCATGACCCTGTTGGAGCCCGGATCTTGATTTTGGAGAGTGCCTGCTTCCCAGGAAGATGTTCAGAGGGTTACAAATGCAACTGTGCTTCTGCTAATTATTCTTCACAGTTTGTAAGAAATTATCTGTAATGACCAAAAATATGTAATACCCAAAATATTTTCACCAGGTTCAATTTTAAAACAGTATGGTAATAGACATGCCAAGGTAGAAAAACATGTTCCCTGATCTTGAGGAACATGAAATCATGAGGGAGAAGCAGTTCTTGGACACCATCAGGGAACATGGCCTGTGAAGAGCTCACAGAAGAGCCAAGTATGTGGCATGGACCTGAATTTACTGGAGGAATTATTTTAAGGTCATAGTCTGTTTAAATGATACTGCCCATGAAAGAATTCCTCTTCATGCTAGTCTGGAAAAGTCTGGCATCCAAAACAAACTGACATGCTTTCATTTCTTCCACAAGGAAATCTCTGTAACTGACCTCATCTTCCTTTAAAACTTGACCACCAGGAAGCTCAATGCTGTTTCTGGCCCAGTCACGGCAAGTGTGTTAAGTCTAAGTGCTCTGTGCACTTTGGTTTTCTCACCCAGCCTTCTTTATTTCTGGTTTTGAATTTGTAGCTATTCCTTTATGATGTGTCCTTGTGCCCCTTCAGTGCCAGTTGTGGTTAGAGCTCCTCCTTCTACTCCTGCTGCCTCCAAGGTACATCCTCAGCCCTTTCCAGTTCCCTTTGTCCTTGTCATACCTACGTAGAGATAGCCATTCATTCTCCTCAAGGAGTCACTGAGTGTGAACTGGGTCTGTGGCTGACAAGTCCATCAGGACGGGCTGGGTTTGTTTGCCACTTCTCCCCCAACTCAGAATGTTCTAGCTACACTGCTTTGCATGTATTTCAATGAAGGCACCAGCTCTCACTTGATGCTGAAATTTTTTTCTTTTTCTTTCTTTTTTTTTTTTTTTCTGTGATGCTGGGGATTGAACCCAAGGCCTTGTGCATGTGAGGCACACACTCTACCAACTGAGCTATTTCCCTACCCCGCCTCTGAGTTTTTATAGATGATATTCCCTCCACCTTAGTCTCCCTGTCTTCTGCTTGTCCTCCTCAATTCCCACAGGCATGCTACTCCTCAGATTTACCCCACTGAACTTCAATTCTTCCTTTCCAAGTCTGTCTCCTCCACTAAATTGTTAAGTTCTCCAGGGAAGATTTGTGCCTGATTATTTATTGTGTTCCCAACAACTAGTATTCAGTTTTGACTCAGGAGACTGAAGCAAGAAGATCACAAGATCAAGGCCAGGCTCAGCAACTTAGAGAGTCCCTTAACAACTCACAGAAACCCTGTCTCCAAATTAAAAAATAAAAAGGACTGGAAATGTGGCTCAGTAGTAAACTACCTCTGGGTTCAATTGCCAGTACTAAAATAAATAAATAAATAAATAAGATTAAAAATAAAAAGTTGAATTAGTGAATGGAATACACAAGTAAATTTTTTTTAAATGACTAGATCTGGGAGTGTGTCTTGGTGGTTAGAGCACTTGCCTTGGGTTCAATCCCCAGCACTGCAAAAACAACAATAGTTCATGATTTTTATGTATTTATTTATTTATTTATTTATTTATTTATTTATTTATTTATCTAGCTATTGATTGATTGATTGATTGGTACCAGGGATTAAACTCAGGGGTACTTGACCACTGAGCCACATCCTCAGCCCTATTTTGGGTTTTATTTAGACACAGAATCTCACTCGAGTTGCTTAGCACCTCGCTGTTGCTGAGGCTGGCTTTGAACTTGCAATTCTCCTGTCTCAGCCTCCCTAAGTGCTGGGATTACAGGCGTGCGCCTCTGCGGCTGGCTTCATGATTGTGTGTGTGTGTGTGTGTGTGTGTGTGTGTGTGTGTGTGTGCAGTTCTGTTTCCTGAGCCAGGATCCAGCCACCACCACTCTATGTCCTAAGTACTTAGTTCCAGAACTGCCACAGTATGGTTCCCCACTCTACCCAATGACCAGGGTTCAGGGCAGACACAGTGCTGTCTGGAGAAGACACACAGGTAGGAATGGGCTGAGTCTCTGGAGGGAACCTAAAAGGGCGCACTTGAGAGGGACTGATGGAAGGTGGAAGTTGAGAAGGAGAGGGGAGATCTCCGTGTACGTCCTAGCAACACTTTTGAACTTGGTTATAAAGGAACTGGAAGTCACTGGGGCTCAAAAAGTAAGTGACCAAAAGTGACCCAAGAGAAAGCAGGTTTGGAGATGGACATGCAGTAAATGGGAGGGGAGGGAAGTCCAAGGACAGGGCATCTGCTGAGGAGGGTGGCTGCTGAGTAGTGAGAGATAAGAAGGAAAATGGCCAAGGGTGTATCTCACAAAAACGAACAGCTCCCACTCTTCTCACCTCCCCAAAGTTTTCCCCTATGCCCTGGGTAACCCTGACAACCTTAACAACTGCTCTGACGCACGAAGTTACAATAATAGGCTGCTTTGGAGCAAACTCCGGATACTTTAGTGACTAAGAATGTGGCCTCTGATATCATAAAAACTTCAATTCGAGTCCTGATCCTTGCCTTGTGACCTTGACCGAGTGACCCAAACTCTCCAAGATCTAATTCGTTCATCTGCAAAGTAGAGATGATAATGGTACCCAGTGCCTAAAGTTGTTTAGAATATTAATCATTTATACATGTCAAATATGCAGCCCGCTACTTGGCACATAACATAAATTCTATTATTTTTATCTCTATGCTTAATTTCTAATATAATCTACCAAGGGGAAATCAGCTAAGATAGTGAACAAACACAATGATAAAAGTTCTACTTAATCTACCCATCAAGTACCATATAAAAAGGGGGGAAATTCTGACAAGAGCTTAAGATACTCAATCATAAACTCTATACAGACTGATTTACATTTTTAATAACAAAAGTTTCCAAGTTTTAAATTCTTACCACCATTGAACCTGTGCTCAGCTGTCTCCAAACAGTCTCTTCACTCTTCCCAGTGCCTTACATTCAGTATAACTTCTTCCACTTTGCAAATGAGGAAAGTGAAACTTGTAAGGGGACTTGGACCTGTAGTAATAACAGGAAGAGTCTGGCCCTAAAGTCTGTTCCTGTCCTACAGGTTCATTGAGCCTTCTAAATGACACTTTCAGAGTTTATTTACTTACTTACTTACATTTTAAAGGCAGGGTTTCATTACATTGCATTGGCTGACCCTGAACTCCAAAGCTCAAGAAATCCTCCTGCCTCAGCTTCCTGAGTAACTAGGATTATAAGCAGGTGCCACCAGACCCAGCTTTCAATGTTTATTTAAATTATTTCCAAAAACATGAAACTCAGTGACTACGTCTAGTAGAAAATTCCTGTGAATTAACACGAAAGAATTTGCTTGCTAATGTAAGTGATGAATTTCTAACTGCTAAGCCATGACACCCATTTGTGTGTGTACAAAGTTGTGTCCCAAATTCTTCATTTAAAGTCAAATCTGTGTCCTCTTGATCCTCTTCTCCTGTACTAGCTGGGAACCTGCAGCCCTTGGGAAATATTTTGGGCTGCATCGATGTTGCTGGCACTGGGTGATGGGCTTGCCAGGAAGCCAGGTCTCATGCGCGCCCTCTGAAACGTCTCTAAAATTCTTGTCTCCACATGTAATGTTTGGACCGTTTCTGAGCACCACTGACCAGCCTGTATTACATCCTCAACACGTCCACAGATACTCTGAGAGTGGTGGAGTTGAGTGAAAAAAAATAAATAAAGCCCAGATACAATTGAGCTTTAAAAGTTTCAGTCTTACACAAGTGCTATTTTGGTATCTTGGCCTTGTACCTGAAAAATGAATGAGAATTCTGAGTGGAAACATAGATGTCCATTAGTATGAGAAATTAAAGAAGGGGTGGGCCCCTCACAAGGCTCTCTTGGATCTCAGCTCCCCATTCACTTGAACTTGTCCCCCATGCCAAGGATATTTCCATGTCCAAACCCAACTGCCACTTTCATTTAGCTTGTCCTTAAATGTCCTGAGAGAATATAAAAGCCAAATTATAATAGCATATTAAGGTCTACAAAATGCTCTTCACAGCAAACTGGACAGATCAGCAGAGCAGATACATATTCCTATGCTCATTTTACAGATGAGGAAACTGAGGCACAGCAGTGAAGTCGATTTAGCCAAGGTCATGAAACTAGTCGAATCAAAACTCAAATTCAGGATCCAGTAGGTCTAATTCCAAGTCAATGCTCTTTTCTGTCTATCTCTGTCTCTCTCTTCATATATATATGAACACACACACGTGTGTGTGTGTGTGTATAGAGTGTGTGTGTATACTTTTTTTAATCACAGCCACCAGTACTAGAAGGGAAAATGTATAGATAAAATTTGAGAAGGCACTAGGACAGGAGTTAGAGTGACTCACTGTCCCATTCAAAGACCCCAGTTCACGGCCCTATAGTGAGCAAAGAACAGTCCTTCTTACCCACTATGCCTGCCTGACCTTGCCTGCAGCTGTGGCCTTAGCTGTTCTGACAGCCACTCTCCTCAGCAGGCCTGCTTGTGTCAGAACTCATATAGGGCTACACACAGAGTTCCCTGGTATCACCCCAAACTGTGAAGAAGCAGGAACAGAGCATGATGGCTGATCCCAAGGAGCACAACTCAGCCGCTCTCCACTCCCGCCCGTCACACTCCACCTGCCTTGGGAGGCCGACAAAGATGACAGGCAACATTTCATACACCATCTGTCATCTACTCGCTTCTCACATGAAGAGGTGAATCCCCTTTCCCCCAGATTGCAGAAGAGAAAACTGAAACTCAGAAACAGGAATGCTGATTGTGCCCAAGGTCCCTCAGCTAGGTCATGGCAGAGCCAGGATTCCGTTGCAACAAAACCTGACCTTTTGTGATTTTCACTTATCACACGGGCACACTGAAGGCCTGGTACAGTGTAGTAGACCTCAAATCCTCTGCAGGGGCCTGGTGGACAAGCTTGGAAAGGGGACCCAGCTTTCCTGGCTTCCATACTGGGACTCGAGCCATAGGACCACACCACATCCCCCCAGTAAACAACCCAGAAATAGATGGTGGACCTCACTAGAACAGGGCAGTCAGGCATGGGGGTATTTTCCAGATGAGTGTTAAAGGGGAAAGGAAAAAAAAAATAGGAATTGAGGTTAATGTACAGATCCATGGCCCAAAATACCAAAAGGGAAAGTACGGTAATTCACAGAGAACTGAAAAGAAAACAAAGGAGGGAACGTTGAAACAAAAGCTATCTCTTTGACAATCTGCCATTTCCTTTTTTCCAGTTGTTTCTCCCCACTCCCTTGGGAAACTGGCATCTGCCTCTCCCCTCACCAAGCACACAACATGTAGGGACAGGGGCTTGAAGAGCTGCGTCTAATGAGGCATCAATACAGTGTCGCTGTGGAGCCAAGACATCTGCAATCCCTGCAAGTACTCCAGGCTGCTCCGTCCACAGCCAGCGGTGGAGTTCCACCTGCCATGGTAGCTATTTATTGATACAGTGTGACTTGGACAAGGCGACAGGTTTTTACAACTGGTTCCTTTTCTGAATTATATTGTCTGGTTCCATATTGTTGGACTAAAATTAATTTTCAAAAAAAAAAACTTTCCATAACATTACTTACTCTAGGCAAAAACAATGTTTTTAAAAGATAATTAAAAGGAGAGCTTAGCATAAAACAAACTGAAAAGTCAATAATCCAGAAAGAAAGAAAATCCACCTCTGGAGCATTTGCCTTTTATATGTTTGAAAGAACTACTAAACTTTCCTGAAGTTGTTAAACTAAATAAGGCCTTAAAACGGAGACATAGGGTAAAGCAAATAGTTTCATTTAGCCAGCAAATGAACAGAGATGATTCTCATATTTTTCTGCCTAATGGCTGTAGCTCAAAGGGGACTTCCTTCCCAGTGGCTCTGACTGGTCTTTTCATCTGATATCACATCTGATGGTTGGTATAGTAGGCAAGATTTCTAGGACTGGCCTCCAAGATTCCACATCCTAATCCCCAGATGCTGGAATGTTATGAAATATCACATCATGCTATGTTACAGTGGGCACAGTTGACCTTCAGAAGGGAAGCTATCCAGGTGGGTCTAAACTAATCTCATGAGCCTTACAAGCAGAGTTTTTATCAGCTCGTGGCAGAAGAAGAAGGTTGAAGAAGTGAGAGGAATGAAAGCAGGAGAATACACCACACTTGGCTTGAAGATGAAGAGGACCACATAGCCAGGTATGATGGTGCACGCTTGTAATTCCTGCAGTTTGGGAGCCTGAGGCAGGAGGATCGTGAGTTCAAAGCCAGCCTCAGCAACTTTGTGAGGCCCTAAGCAACTCCATAAGATGCTGTGTCTTAATAAAATACAAAAGAGGGATAGGAATGTGGCTCAGTGGTTAAGTGCCCCCTGGTACCAAAAAAAAAAACCCACATGGAAGCCCCATTTAAGAGCAGACAGTGGCCTAGTCTGATAGCCAGCAGGGTAACAGGGAGCTCCATCCCACAACCACAAGGAAGTGGACCCTACCAACAACCTGAATGAGCTTAGAATCAGCTTCATCCCCAGACCCCCCAGGTAAGAGCCCACCCAGCCTGCCAACATCAGGATCTCTGCCTCATGAGATCCTGAGCAAAGCCCAGCAGAGCCCACTTTGACTCTGACCTTTGGAATTGTGAAATAAGAAGTGGGTGTAGTTGTAAGCCCTCAAGTTTGTGCTAATTTGTAAAAGAACAGCAAGAGAAAACTTACATAGGTGGCAAATATGAATCATGGTATCGTACAAAGACAGAGAAAAAGGGAGAAAAGGCAAAACTGTGAAGTAGAATGAAGGAAGACAAGGTTTCAGCCTGGGGCTCTCTAAATAGCCACTTACCACCTTTTCAAGTTCCAGTCTGGTCATTCACATCATCAGAGACCTGAGAGATTATGAAGCCATTCTCTTCTGATACCTAAGAAAGAGAGAGGTTTTACCTTCTAGATATCATTATCCTCAGATTCTGCACTAGTAGATTCAACTAACCACAGATGAAAAATGTCCAGGGAGGGAAAAAATTGCACCTATACTGAACATGTGCAAACATTTTTTCTTGTTATTACTCCCTAAACTATAACAACTACTCACATTGGCATTGTATCAGGTATCGTAAGTAATCTAGAGATGACTTATAGCCACACATCACTTAACAACAGGAATATATTCTGGAAAATGTCAATTTCATTGTCAAAATATCATAGGGTGTGCTTACACCAACCTAGGCAGCTACAGTGTTACTAGGTGATAAAATCTATGAGTCTACAGGATAGTTGTACATGTATATGATTGGTCACTGGCTAAAAGATCATTATGCTGGGAATGACTGTACATGGGAGGTTGTGTGTAGATGCCATGCAAATATTATGCCATTTTATATAAGAGACTTGAGCATCCACAGATATTGTTATTTGTAAGGGTCTTATGCCAAGGGACAACTGTGTGAGATTTTCTGGTTTTGACCTATGGATACCAGATTTTTATCTGTCTGAAAGTGCTGATAATTGTTATGTGAAATAGCCACATGGAATGGCATCTTTGTTAGAGTGGAGGGTACCATCCTCCCTTGGCTTCTAGAATATTCTCTCATGGTTTTCTGTCTTCTTAGACATGAGCTCATTTCCCAACTTATACCATAAATGTTTCCCTTTTTCTATCAGCTTTCCTCCAGGTCAATGTCTCAGCCAGATTCAATTTATCTTCTTAGAGGTAGTTACAATAGCTAAAAAGAAATATTATTTGTGAGGGTAAAGTTATTTTTGAAGGTTTCATTCTCCCTACTCAAATCCCATCTTTCCCTTGCTGTTGATTCAATTTAAAATAAAATAAAGTTGAAGGAAAGGAGGATTGTGGAAGTTTTCAGAGCATCCTGAAATGTCACATCTCGTATTCCTTCTTCTGTGTTTAATCCAAGGGCTCTTCCTAGGTCAAAGACTTACTCCTCAAAGATATTCAAGCTTTTATTTGAATGAAACATTTCTTGAAGACCTGCGTGTGCTAGGCACAGGTACTAATGGGATTCACTCATTGCAAGAAATCTTGGCACAAATCACTAAAATACAATCAATTAACTCAGAATTTGGCAAGAATATTACAGAGATTGTAGCCTTAGTGTTGTTGCCCCAGAGCAGTGTGGCAGGGAAGGTACTCAACAGAAGGAGGCACGCTGCAGTGGATCCCAGAAAATCATAGCGCACCCAACCCAAGTGTAAAAGTGTTGGCATTCCAGTCACCCCACAGATCCTCCCTGAGTATGGTGTGTGTGTGTGTGTGTACAATGGGCTATATGAGCTATGGGGTGTGAAGACCACAACAATATATCCATAAAGTTTGCCCTCCATTGTTTCCAAGCCTGTGGTAGACAGTATCGGTCCACAAAGGTAGCCTTGCCAAAGGGAAACCTACCTAGTTTCAAAGATCTAGACAAATAAAAGAATGAGCCATTCCCTTAACAATGAAAGTATCTTTTGGATGCTGATGCAAAAACAGAAGGGAAGGTTTTGTATTTCTAGCTCCCCTTGTTTCATCTTCTGCTGTCCATCTTGCAGATACATCCTCTCAAAACCAACAGCTCAGTGGGTAGACTTAAAATCTTTTTTCTAGGAGGCCAAATCCTCAGTGAAGATGGCAGTATAGTTCTGGCAAAAGTATCAATATTGAGCCAGGCACAGTGATGCACACCTGTAATCCCAGAGACTTGGGAGGCTGAAGCAAAAGGATCTCAAGTTCAAGGTCAGCCTGGGTAACTTAGCAAGACTGTCTCAAAATTAAAAAAAAAAAAAAAAAAAAAGGGATGTAATTCAGTGGTAGAGTACTTGCTTAGCATGTGTGAGGCCCTGGGTTCAATCCCCAACACACACACACAGAAACATACATATATATATATACACACATATATATATATATCAGAGGATGTAGTTCTGCACACTTGCCTGCTGTGTGAGAGGCCTTGGCTATGATCCCCAGCACTGCCAAAAAATAAAACATAAGGGGCTGGGGTTGTGGCTCAGTGGTAGAGTGCTCACCTAGCATGCGTGAGGCACTAGGTTCGATCCTCAGCACCACATAAAAATAAAATAAAGATATTCTGTCCACCTACAACTAAAAAATAAATATTAAAAAGATAAAACATAAAAAGCAGTATCACACTGAAGGCCCCCACCATCTACTACTCAGTTTCTTTCTCAACCTGTGGCAGTCAGGCCATCAGAGATGAGCTTGGAAATGGATTTTTAATGGCAAATTGTCCCCCAAGTCTTCCAAAACCAAATCAGAATGTCCACTGCTTTTGGAGTATCAGAATGTCTCCCTATTTTTCTGTTTATTCATAAAGTATTGTTTTATATCTTTCTGTACATATTTATTCTTATCAGAAATATTTATATAAGTATCCTCCATAGTGACTGACACATAGTGTATACTCATTATGTGGTAGGTTTTGTGATTGGTATGATTTTGATCATTCCCAACTGTCTTCTGATAACTTTATACCTAGATATCTCAAAGGATCCTCCAGCTTAATGTGGCTAAAGCTAAACTCATTGTCTATAAACCCAAATATTTGCCCTCTCTGCTGTATTGTCCTTTAAAAAAATTTCTTTTAGTTGTAGATGGACACAATACCTTCATTTTATTTATTTATTTTTATGTAGTGCTAAGGATTGAGCTCAGTGCCTCTAACATGCTAGGCAAGTGATCTACCACTGAGCCACAACCTCAGCCCTGTATTGTCCTTTCGTCTAATGATATTACTATACACCCGATACCCAAGCTACGTTCTGCATGTCTTCCTCCTCTTTCTCTTCTCCTCCACTTTCTTCTCCTCCTTTTCTTTCTTTCTCCAAAAGGATTAGTCATTAGGTCCTAGCTATTCTATCTCCCAAAGATGTCTTGAATCCATCTTACTCACACTATACTAGCTCAGAATTTATTATTTTCTACCTGGACAGCAGCAAAAGCCACTTAATTCATCTATTTCCACCCTACCACAAACCATCCTTTCCACTGCACTCTGCAACTGAAATCAGTCACAATGCTCTCTTTGGTGACAAAGCCCTTCAGCTATTTCCCACGATTGACCCCGCTCCTCAGCACATGCAAAATGCCTTTCACAATCTAGCCCCTTCCTGCCCTTGTCTGCTGCCACTCGCCACCACACCTCTACACTCCAGCCACACCCACCTTCTTGCTATCCTCAGATGTGCTGTTCCCTTTCTTTCCTCCAAGACTTTGCAAATAATAGCCCCTCTGTTGAGAATGATTTTTCTGTACCATTTGGCTTGGTCAATTTGCCTCTCAAGAGCTGATTCAAATACTCCTCCATTTTGAAGCCTCCCTTATCTAGATCAAAATTAATCTCTCCTTCAATATATTTGCATGACATTTTCTAACAGCTCTAATGAAATATGATTCACAGAGCATAAACTTGCCCATTAAAGTGTACCTCAGTGGTTTCCAGTATATTCAGAATTGTACAACTATAACCACAAACTAATTTGAAAACATTTCCATTGCCCCTAGTCACTCCTCTTCCCTATGCCCCAGCCCTAGGCAACCACAAATATTTCTCTCTATCCACTTGTCTCATGTGGATGGTCCATAGAGATGGACTCATGCAATATGTGGTCTTTTGTAACTAGTTTCTTTCCCTTAGCATGTTTTTAAAGTCTGTCCATGTGATACATGTGTCAGCACTTCATTCATTTTAGTTGCTGAAAAATATTCCATCGTATAGGTGTGCTAAATTTTGTCCATCCACCCATCAGTTAGAGGCCATTCGGATTTTTTCCACTTTTTGCTCATTATGAATTATACTATGAACATCTGTGTATTTGTTTTCTGAGTCCCACAGAATTTAGCACAAAACTCCACTCTAACATTGCTGACTTTGTTATAAGTATTTTTATATTTCTACCCTTTGAGTTACAAAATCTTCTAGGACCCTACCTTTCTCATAACCCACCTTATCACAAGTAAATCCGATGAATGAACTGAGCAAAAAGTAAGAGGACACTCATAAGCAAAGCGGAACATGCATGATTATATTTATTTTCAACTAAGGAAAAGAAAAATTTAGGCAATAAGCCAGAAAGGCAATGTCAAAGTGGAAGAAAATAATCCTAAACTAAAGTAACTAAATGACAGGAACATCCTCTCCCACATGCATGTAGATAACATCCTATGGCTCCCTTTTGTCGTTCCTAGACATCGTCTCATTTGAGCATGTAAAGCTGGCTCCCAGAGGCTGCTGGGAATACTAAGTGAAGGGCCTGGTTGAGCACCTACTCCTCAGAGGACCTGCAGCAAGCCAAAGCTCTTCCCAGCTGTGCAGTGAACACTGAGCCCTGCCCAAAGCCACCCAGCAGGAAGTAGCAGAAAGGAGCTGGGACCCCAGCCTCTCTCTCCTCACCTTCCATCGTGACAGCTCCCATTTGTTTTGGTATCGAGACCAAAACATTATTCTAATTTCATTTAGTTCCCTGAGAGCATAGGACTTCAATACCTACAAGAAGCCACTACAGACACCTTAGTGCTCACTGAACGATGGAAGAATGGCCCATCTGGAGGTAGAAGGCAGACTGGTTCTTGCCCAGACACAAGGTGAGCACCCGTGGCCAGCAGAGCACCGGCTGGAGGAGTCTGATTCTCATTTGGATGGTGTGGTCATATCATAAAAACTCCCATGAGCTCGTCTCCAGCCCAGCCTGAGGTTCACTCCATAAGAATGTCTCCTCCTCTTTTGAGCTGATCAAAAATGCCAGGGCACATTCAAGGAAGAGAATAGGAGCCTGGCTGGTGCTATTTAGAGACCCTGATGGGCTGCCTGGCCTCTGAGTGCCTCCTGGCCACCTGACCCTGTGTGCTGAGAGCACAGAATGACGTTGCCCCGCTGGACACCTTCAGTCATCCCAGAGGTTCAGGAGGTTCCTGACGACAGCTCGTGGTGCACAGACCCTAAAATAACTGATTAAGTGGTGGATGCTATTTCTAAAAAGTACAGCCTGTTCTGTTTTGGATGCCAGGGCTTACGTCACTTTATCCGTTCCCATCACAAAGGGATGCTTTTCTGGAGTGTCAGTTCCCAACGCCTACTTCACTATGGTTCCTGTGTATGCTGGGGCCAGGATTGCCATCTTGGCAAAAGATAGGAGTTTCACCTTCAATCTCAAGGGAGAGAGATTCAAAAACATTCAATGCAAAGGGCAGGCATTCCTACGCAACATGCTGGCAGTGTGGCAGGAGGCACCAGATCCCTGACATTCACAGGACACCCAGCTGCCCTGGAACAGCTAAGGAAGGAGGTTCACTCCCAGGCAAGAAAGTCCTCCCCCTTCAGCAGGGGACAGGCGACAGAGGGGAGGAAGGAATTTCCCAGCCCGTGGCCTCTATGCCAGGAGTAAGAAGAGTACAGTGTCTGAGCTCACCTGAGGCCACCAACTGGAAGTAAAGAGGGGTCTTTAAGGCAGCAAAGTGGTAAGAGCCAGACTCAAAGTCCTAACTCTGTTATTTATATTTTCCTATGGAAAAAAATTTGATTTAGATGTTAGAATCACCTACTGATTGCAGGAAACTGGACAATGAAGGACCCTGTTGCAAGGCTGAGCTCTCAGCTGGATTTCACATCCAACCAGGACTGGCCTGGCCAGTTGGTTTGCTGGCCACTCTGCTTCAAATGTTTTAAGGCTATGATTGCAGTTTTCAGAAAAACTGCTCTGTAATTCTGCCATTTCTTAGCAATGGGTCTTGCAGGCCTCTAAACCAGCTCCATCTCTACTACTATTATCATGTAGATTGTTACAAGGAATAAATGGATTGATATTAACATTTTAGACCTTTTAAAAGTACACATTTAAAAATGGCACATAATATGTGGCACATACGTATTTGTGACAAATTTAAAATTTTAGGCTGCCACCCTGACTCCAGGAGGATTTTGTGTAGCCACCACATTCTGCTTCATTCTGGGGTAGAGAAAGCCTTGGACCTCAGAAAACAGCAATCTCTTCTTTTTACTCTTGTAAAGATACTGAGAGTGAAGACAATTTAAAAATGATCAAAGGGAGCCGGCCACGGTGGCGCACGCCTGTAACCCCAGCACTTCAGGAGGCTGGGACAGGAGAATTGCAAGTTCAAAGCCAGCCTCACCAACGGCGAGGCGCTAAGCAACTCAGTGAGACCCTGTCTCTACATAAAACACAAAATAGGGCTGGGGATGTGGCTCAGTGGTCGAGTGCCCCTGAGTTCAATCTCCAGTACCAAAATCAAAAAAAAAAAAAATGGTCAAAGGTTGCTGGGAGTGTGGCTCTGTGGTAGAGCCTGTGCTTACCATGGGCAGGCCCTGGGCTCAATCCCCAGCAATGCAAAAACAAAACAAAGTAAAAGTCAAAAATGGGCAATAACACAAAGGCAGACCCTGTCCTGCCAATACAGGGTTAGAATACTGAGGTAGCTCCCCACTTTATAAAGATCAAAAGGCAAAGAATACATGTGATCTGGGGTGCTCTTCTAAAAGAAAATTTGGGAAGAAAAGAAAAAAGTCTTTTATTCTCAACCTCTAACTATTTCAAACTGCATAATTGTTTTCAGGAATTATTACAATGGTCAGTTTCTCTCTGGTGCAGAAAGACACTTCTTGTGACAATGGAAGGCAAGAAAGTCCTTAGACCCAAAGTGTCAAATGCCCTGCAACCTATTCAGTATTTGGCAGGGGTATATATTACTGTTGTTGTTGTTGTTGTTGTTGTTGTTGTTGTTGTTTTGTATAAAAAGAAATTTAGCTTTTATACTCGGGGACTCTCTCTGAGCCAGATTTCAACCCTGGGCTGCAGGACACACCTGTGAAAACAGACTCTCCCACCTGGGCCTGCCAGTGCCTGCAGCATGTATGGCTGTCTCCATCCCATGGTGTGTGGGAGGGAGAAGTGCAGGCAGGCCCAGGGTGAGCACCCGCCCACAGCTAGAGCTAAGGTGGCTTCACTGGCACCCAGAAGTGAGCCTCTAACACAGCATGGGCTGGACTACAGATGTGGCCAGCTGGAAGATCTTTTCCTCCCCCACCCCCCAACTTATCATTATTCTTTTAACTGAATATCGACTGTCACAGGGATCCTCAACTCCAGAATGCTATCTGCCACCTGCAATGAAAAGCCTCCAGGAGGTGAATGTCCTTGCTGCTGGGACACAGCTCTCCCTCCTTCGATGGCCATTATAAAATATACAGTGAGAGAAAAGGGAATGTGTGTTTTCTCGAGAGTAACATCTCAAGAACGGAAAACCAAACACTCACTTGGGTGAAATGCCTGTTAGACATCAAGGAATAAAAACAAGGACAGATTCATTAAAAGCATGAAGAAGAGGGGCTGAGGTTGTGGCTCAGTGGCAGAGCGCTTGCCTCGCACATGTGAGGCACTGGGTTCGATCCTCAGCACCACATAAAAATAAATAAACAAAATAAAGACACTGTGTCCATGTATAACTAAAAAATATTTTTTAAAAAAAGCATGAAGAAGAAGAGAAAAAACACTTTGAGAGCAGGCATAGCCAGGTCTTCATTCCTTGTCAGTGAGAGCCAAGTCAATATTCAAAAATATTCTTTATTTTGACCCACAAAATGTGGAAGGGGAGAACAGCCAACTCATTCCTTCACTAAATAAATACCTATTTGGTGTCTTCCACATGCCAGTCCTGTTCTAAGTGAACCACACACAACTCTCTGTTGTCAGGCACTTGTTCCTTATGGAGGAGGCCATTGAGGAATATTTTGCTAAGTGCCACCAAGGAGGGAATGGAATTAGTAGGGAATGGAATTGTTACTGTTGTCAGTTTCTGTCTGGAACAGGAAGAAAGTTCCATTGTGCTAGTGGAAGGCAAGGGTGTTATTTCAGTTCTAAAGTGTCAAATGTCTGGGCGCGGTGGCCCATGCCTGTAATCTCAGCAACTCGAGAGACTAAGGCAGGAAGATCGCAAGTTCAAGGCCAACTTCAGCAAGTTAGCAAGGCCCTAAGCAACTTAGTGAGACCCTGTCTCAAAACAAAAAATAAAAAGGACTGGAGATGTGGCTCATTGGTTCAGTGGTTAAGTGCCTCTGGGTTCAATCCCTTACACCCCTCCTGCCCGCCCCCTAAAAAATGTGTCAAATGTTCTACAACCTATTCAGTATTTGGAAGGAGAGATTCATTTTTATTATTATTTATTACAAAAGAAATTTGGCTTTTATATTCAATGATACACTCTTGGCTAAACTTCAACCCTAGAACATGGGGTGCAGCTATGAAAACAATCTATTTCATCTGGATGTGCCAATGCCTGCCATTTGGAGGAAGGTCTCTGTGAGGAGGGGCACTGGGGCACGCTGCAGGGAGTGAGCTGCCTGGCCCCTTAGCAGAGAGTGGTTCAGGCTGAGGGACAGAAACTACAAAGGCAGCACACTTGAGCATGCATATTGGGCCTAGAGGTCCATGGAGCTACAGCAGAATGAGCCATGGGAGAGTGCAAAGGTGATATCAGAGAGGAGACAGAGCTGAGTCCACGTGGCCTCAGAGAGCTTCACTCACAAAATCCAGAGTGAGCTGTGGGAATCCACATGTAGCACCAGAGGCCGAGAGTATAATGGTGAACACACTCCTCAGACAAAAACAATCACATCAATAAAAGTGAATAAGATCCACCAATAAATATGTTAAAGTTTTTGAACAAAAATTCCAGGGCCCCTTGAAGGTATAAAACAAGGTCACCCAAGCTGGACTGAGGTGGGAAGGCACTGGGAAGCGTCTCCCTTCCTGAGCACAAGACATCCCAGCTGAGGTCTGGAGTATAACCAGGACTTATCCAGGGCAACAGGGATGCAGAGAAAAAGAAGGACAGCAGATTGCAGGTAGAGGGGTGCAGGTTCTGCGGTTCAGGAGAACAGTGGTTCCTAGGGCAGAAAGAGGGTCACGTGGCTAGAGATGCAAGATTTGGGATCCAGAGGCACGTGGCTCAAAGGCATCTGGAACAGAGGCAGGGCCAGATGTCACAGGGCCTTGTAAACTGTGAAAAGAGATTCTAAATTGTAGATCAAGGGGATACCAGGAGTTTAAGTTAGAAGGGACATCATTTTTTTTCATCACACTTTTAATGGCAAACATGAATCAGAGGAGGCCTTACAGGGAAGCTCTCACAGAACGTGCGGATGAGAGGTGCAGCAGGTGGATGAAGGCAGATCTGAAAAATCTTCCATATGCAAAACACAAGACAATGAGAGGTGAGATATAAAAATGGAAAGCCAAAAGCCTATTCTCATAAAAAAGAAAAAGAAAAAGAAAAAAAGTTCAATGTCTTTGCAGCTAGAAATGGATCATAAATGCAAAGGGGTGAGCCGAGCTCAAGCAACAGAATCTGGGTCTAAGAGCCCAGACAGGAAATCCAGCTGCTGTGCTCCATTATAGAAGACAAAGGCTGGACTAGGGCTGCCCTCATGTACTAAGTGAAAGGAATAGAGAGGGAAAAAATCATAATAATAACCAGTGCTCACTATTGTCTGAGGTCAAAGCTTTTAGAAAGTTACTGGCTCTGAGGACAAAAGGACACTGATGGAGCCTCCCCATCAAGGACTAGCAACTTGCCAGCTCTATGACTGCATCCGTGATATCCCCAAATCCTGGTAGGACCAAAGTGCTAAAATTCCATGTGGCCATGGCTCAGGCCTAGGGATCCAGAATACTGGTGAAGGAGTTCTCCAAACCACTAGAAAGTGAGGGGCAAGCCAGAAAAAGAAAAATTGATTCCATTAGAGAAAAGTCAAGTCAATGGAATAAACTCTAGTCTGCATACAACCAAAGAGAGAACAGGGGAAAAGGAAATTGTCCTGAGAAATGTTAAGGCCTATCCTCTTTAAGATTGTCAAGGGTGGGACCTTAAAGAAAGGGAAAAACTAAGGAATTTTTCCAGACTGAAGGAGATGGAAACAGCCTGACAACTCAATGCATCCTGCATGTCTGGATGGGATTCTGTACTAGAAACGGAAAAGACATTGATGTGACTGTTGGCCAGATCAGAACGGGGGAGTCTGTAGACGGTACAGTAGTGTTGGCATCAGTACTGATTTCAGTGTGAAGTGGGGAAGTTGTTTAGTGAATGTCTAGAAAATTGAGGGGAAATACATTCTAGAACATTTAGGAATTAGGAGGCATCGTGTCTGTATTTTATCCTTAAATGGTTTAGAGAAAACTGATGATAATTATTGGGAGAAGGAAAAGAATGAGAAAGAAGGAGAGAGAGCTAAATGGGAGGGAAGGAGAAAGGGAGGGAAAAGGGAGGGAAAAGGGAATGAAGGAGGGAGGGAAGGAGGGAGGGAGGGAAGGGGATGTGCACGCAGATGCAGTGAAATATTAATAATTGGGGATTCTAGCTCAGAAGATATAGGAGTTTTTGTGCTCTTCTTGAAACGTCTCTGTGAGTTTTAAATTATTTCAAAATAAACTATTTTAAACATAAATAGAAATTTGATTATATTTATTAAAATGACCACTATAGCTTCAAGCAGGAATAGCTGGTTCTTGATATCGGTATTTCTTAATTTAAAAAAAGTATTAATACTTAAGAATTATTTGTAAAATGCAGAAGCAAGATTTTACTCCTTTTTGTCTTAAAGATAAAAATAAAAGAAAACAAAAACCATCCCAATTAGGCTTTATCTCAGAAATGCAAAGAAATAAGATTGTCAACAATGAATTGATTTTGACTGTTCACCCCTCAGAGGGCAGAGCCAATCTGACCTAGCGGAAGTTAATAGGGGGAAATGGCTCTACCATCCTTAATGATTCACTTTCTCTATATTCTGCAGTCATTCTCTCTCGAGGCCTTGTTTTTGCAGTTTTTAAGTATGCATGTATATCTGGTATTAGTCATTTTAAATTAGTAATAATAATAAAATTGAATCTTTATCCAGTGCTTACTATGTGGATGAAGTGTTCCTATGACATCTTTCTTCCACGTACTATAGGGAGAAGGAAATGAAGAGATTTCACAGCCCAAAAGCAGGACACTGTTTAAAGTCTCTAAATCTTATGTGTGGTTTATACAGTGAGGTCAGTCGAACAACTTCGTTGTTGTTTTTCTGTCTGTGATAACTGAGAAAATGGGGATGCCACATTGTATGAGTGACATGTGTAAACGGGAGTACATCCTGAGGAAGTGACAGGGATGGCAGCCTCTGGGAAATGAGGCCCCAGAAGGAACAGTTAAAGGAAGCCGAGGTGTTTATACTAGAAAGAGAAGGCTTCAAGGGAACACAGACCTGAAGGCAACAGCGTGTGGGAAAAAGGACTTCACTTTTTCTGAGTAGTTAAGAAGAACAAACTCTAATCAATTAGTGAAATTCATGAAATGGAAGATTTGGGATTTAAATAAAGGAAAATATTAGTGCTTCAAGCTCTCTAACGGGGAGTAACCTATGACCCTGAAAGTCATAAGCTCTTGTTCCTGTCTGTCCAGGAACATCACAGCTTTGGAGAAGTGATTCCTAAATAAAACAAACAAATGTGCGTATGTGTGTGTGTGTGTGTGTGTAAACAGATGATGTCACAAGCCTATTCCAAATCTAACCTGCTTTTTTTTTTTTTTCATTTTTTTAACCTGCTATTTTGACTTCTCCAAAATTATAGTCTCTTTTTTGGGGGGTGAAGGGGTCATTGGGGATTGAACTCAGGACCACTCAACCACTGAGCCACGTCTCCAGCCTTATTTTGTATTTTATTTAGAGATAGGGCCTCACTGATTTGCTTAGCACCTTGTTGTTGCTGAGACTGGCTTTGAACTCTCTATCCTTCTGTCTCAGCCTCCCGAGCTGCTGGGACTACAGGAGTGTGCCACCTCATCCAGCTCAAAATTATAATCATTTTGGTTCATCACACTTTCAATAGACTGTTGAAAATGTGCTTTTTATTTAAATTTCAAAAATGTACTTATGGTGAGGTCAGTCTACTTGTAAGTGATATTTATGAACTTCAAGTACACAATAGACTAAGAAAGGCTGGAGAGGTTGTTTTTGAACAAATGATTCCTTATTTGGGAAAGAATAGGTCTCTTTTAAGAAATGAAAAAATGAAGTCTATAAAATAAGTGTATGTGAGGCCACATAATGTAAACTTCTAGTGCACCTCTATAATATGTTTAGAATCATCATACCCAGGGGCTGGGGGTGTAGCTCAGTGGTAGAACCCTTATCTAGCATGTGTGAGGCCCTGGGTTCCATCCACAGCACCACAAAAAATAAATGAATAAATCATCACATCCAGTGCTGACAGGCCTCACTTCTGTCTCTACCAAGGAACCACAAGGCATCCTGTTTTGGGCCAAAACACAGCGTCTACCACCACAGCCATGTTCTCCAGGGAGAAGGATGACCTAGAGCAAGTGAGTAAGAAAATGTCAAAGGTGGAAATGTGCCAGGAAAGGTCTTTTTTTCCTTTCTGAGTCAGCAGTGGTTTGAATACATGCTTTAGCATCAGAATGGCCCTTCAGGACAGAGTGGATGGGTGCAGCTAGAAGTCAGCATGAGGGGGTCCCTGGAGGTGATGGCGTAGTTGTTTTGATTAGGGTGTTGGTCACCCAAATCTATGTGTGTGATAAAATTGCATATAATTACACACACACCCACACACACACAGAGAAAATGGCAAAATCTGAAGAAAGCTTGTAACCTGATTAAATGTTTTTACTGATGTTATTTTCCTGATTTTAGTACTGTACTAAAGATATCACCGGACAAAGTTGTATGGAAATTAAAGATGATTGTACTATCAATGCAAATTCTTGTAAGTCTATAATATTTTAAAATAAAAAGTGCAGAACAAAAGAAAAGGAAGAGAAAAGAAGGAGGAAAAACTGAGTTGCTTAGGGGCTCACTAAATTGCTGAAGCTGGCTTTGAACTAGTGATCCTCCTGCCTCAGCCTCCTAAGCTGCTGGGATTACAGGCATGCACCACTTTGCCCAGCTTGGCCATACATTTCTGTTTACTATTGCTGAAATATTAGATTATTTATTTTAAAGTTTTCTATATGCTATTTTACTTAAGAATATATCTACAAATGTTTATATATATGTACAATAATCCATGTATTTTTCTAATCTAATATCATTGTATTTTATTTCTGAATTTCTAAAATTTTCATGATGTATGATTTTGGGTTGATTATCATTTAGTAAGTATATTTTTATGATCACTTATATTTTTATAAAATACAAGAAAATTTAAAATGCTCATTTTATACATTTATTTTTTATGGTCAAATTTGACCTCTTTTAAAACTGCATTGAATTGGATTCTTCTTCATACTTTCTTATAAATACAACTTTTAAGTATGTTCTATTTATATTTGAAAAGAGTGTACTTTGGGTTGATAAAAGTTTTAAACCTAAAAGAAAAGGAGGAGGAGGAAGAAGAAGAGGAGAAACAGGAAGAGGAGGGAAGGAGAGAGGGGGTGGTCTTCAGTCACTGGCCTCAAAGCTTTGGAAGAAGAGGTACATGCATGTGAATGAAAACAAGGAAAATTACATGAGGAGTGGTTGCCTATTTCCTGGACAGTCACAGTAAGTCCTTCCCTAGACTTTGGACTTCTCCAGTCTCACCTTCCCCAACTCGATTCTTCTCTTGGCCACCAGATCCATTTTTTAAAATTTTGACTAAGACCCCAGGTGTTGAGGTGCACACCTGTAATCTAAGCAGCTCTGAAGACTGAAGCAGGAGGCTCACCAGCCTGGGCAACTTAGCAAGACCCTGTCTCAAAATAAAATAAAAAGAACTGGGCCTGTAGCTCAGTGTAAAATACCCTTGAATTCAATCCCCAGTTTCAAAAATATTTTTTTTGTTTGGCCAAATCTCTCTCAAGCTTACCAGCATGGCACGGGCCTCCCTCTGCTCTTTACTTCCCACCAACTCAACCATCTGGAAACAGGATGCCACCCAGCTTTTTCACACTGATTCTCATTTGGCTCACGTTGATACCACTACCTAGTATACCCTTTCCCTCTTTCCCTAACCCCTCCTCCTCCTTCTGGTCACCAGTTAGGTAACTGAGACTTTTGGTGCCTATCCTGCTCTGTCCTGCGGTGGAGATAAGTGTTCCTCCTTGGTGCTCTGCTTGCTTCTGTCCAGGGGATGCTCAAAGAATGGAAGAGTCAGTTCTGTCTGAGCACCATTCAACCAGAAGAGGAGCCCACACGATCAGGAAGACATCTGGGCATGACACTAATTTTCACTGAACCAAAGATTTGAGTGAATCTCAGCACCCACTTTTTCTACCCTCAATTTGCCACACACCGTTTTGAAATAATACGTGCTTTAGTTTGTATCTTGAACATCCTCCAAAGGTCATGTGTTGAAGGCTTGGTTCCCAGTATGTGGCACTACTGGGAGATAGTAGAACTATTGGGAGGTGAGGCCTAATGGAAGGAAGCTAAGTCCTTGGGGGCACACTCTTGAAGGGAATATTGGGACCTTGGCTCCTCTATTTCCTCTCTTTTTGCTTCCCAGCTACCATGAGGTGAGAAACTTCCTATATCAGGCACTCTCCACCATGATGTATCGCCTCATTGCAGGCCCAAATCAACAGGAACAATTGATAATGCACTGAAACTCCCCAAACTGTGAGCCACAGTAAACCTTTCTTCTTCATACGTTGATGACTCCGGGTATTTTGTAACAGTGAAAGAAAGCTAACACAATATATTTGTACCTCACTCTCCCTCTGAACTAAGAATTCCTCAAAGAAGAGACCATTTCTCATCTCTAACCCCAGATGGCTAGTAAAGCACCCATTGCAGAGTGGGTATGCAGCAAAACTATGTTGGCCCTCCCTGACCTAAAAGACAGGCTTCCTGACCATACTTTGCTTAGCAGTAGCTATTGCACATCCAAAACCAAGGGTAGGATATGCGGCATTTCTGACTGGGAAAAGGAAGAGGATTCATTGGCACTCAACATCAATGGAGACCAAAGAAAGCATGAGATATAGCATCCAAGTAGACTCAGGGAGGCTGTGGAGGCTTCCATACCATACCTGATGGTGTGGCTCTTGGGCAGGGAGGACAAGAGGGTCAGCACAGAGCAGCAACCAGCCACACAGCCAAAGAGAAAACTCCTTAGCAATCTAGGAATGGAACCAGAGCATGGCTTTCCTGACCAGAGAGAGAGAGGTGTCCTCCATAAGCTAGAGAAATGCCTGATTGTGCTACTGCAATAAAGATAACAGCTGCAGAAGAACAGGAGCAATTAAGGTAGGAAGCTGGACACATTTCAAACACTGACAAGCCTCTGCCGCTGGTCTACTTCTAGCCATGTGATAGTCATGGGAGAAGATCAAGTTCATCAAGGACTGGTGCACAGCCATGGAGGGGGTGATAAAAAGGAAAAAAAGGGATAGAATAGCTGAGTGCTCTCTCTGGTTCCCAAGTAATGCAGGCACCACCTTCAACTCTCCTGTAGACACTTCAGCATGCTCCAGTTTCCTTTGGTCCTTCTGAGTTTGTCACTCACAAGTTTCTGAACTTCTGAGTGACAAACTCCCACCTTAGTACTATTAAAGGAGAAATAACTTGAAGTGGAATGAGTCATCAGCTGAGCCTGATTTTAGGGCCCTTCCTGTGATTGCCCACAATTGAATCTTTCAGGCCTCCACTCTCAAGTCATTGGTTGTCCAACAGGCCTCTAATGTATGAATTTTAGAGACCCATGACCTTGCAAGAACTCAGTCACTTGGCCATGGTTTGCAGTTGGGGAAGCCCTCAACTATATGTGAGTCAGGGCACGAGGGAAGAATTCAGCTAATTGATGCCTTAAAGGGGGACTCTATGCATATAAGTATAAAGTCATTTAGGCCACAAGAGTGAATCAGGCAGGTCAGTTTGGTCCCTTCAAAGATAACCCTCAGGCTGTCCCTTCTCCATGAAGGCTGCTCTAGGAATCCACTGACTTGGCTATTTTGACACATTCTCTCTTTGTAGTACATTATTTTTTTTTATTGGGGAGGGGGCATCTGTGTAGAAGTAGCTTTGTCAGGTGTCACTGCCTTTAGCTTTTGCATCTCACATGGTGCTTCTGATGCCAATCTCATACCAGAGCAAAGAGGTATTACCCTTAGATCTACAATCGTAGGACTTGAGAGGTGCCTAAGTTCCAGTCTTCTTTTCCAAATTATTGATGTTTCAAGGTAGTTGGTAGGCAGTACCTAGAAATTAGTCAGGGAAAAATTAATTTTTGGAAAATGTCAACCTCCCAATAAAATAGAGCCTATTTTCCTACTACTACCATAAAAGCTAAAGAAGAGAAGGGATGAGCAATCAGGGGAGGGCAAAAAGAAACATGCAAGATTATTTTCCAACTGGGCTTTGTGCTCAGACTTGACCCAAGAAGGACTAGAGAACTTAAACAAAAGAAGTCGGAAACAAAGGAAAGCAAAATTTTTACAAATAGGTGCCATCTTTGGGCCTCATTTATGATTCTAGGACTAAAATTAAAATAATTGCCCTGACAAAGCCTCTGAAAGATGGCTGGGTGAGTTTGTTTGCCAGGACCCTGCCTCATGCCATGTCATGGGATGCTGTGAAAGACACTTGAAGAGTTCAATCCCAGCAGCAAGATGGTCTCCAAGTGAGGAAAGGAAAGGACAGAAGACTCACAAAAATGTCCTCTGGTGAAGGGGCTCTAAGCACACCAGACACTTATTGCCCAAGAGACTCAAAGAATATTCAATCTGATCACTTACTGGCTCCAGCCCCTTCCTTCACAAATGAGAACCCTGGAGAAATGAAAAATGACATGATACACCCAAAGGTGCTAGGCAGCTGGCAGGGGGTACCCAGTGTATGAAGGTGTGCTCCCAAAGATAAAGCACCAACTTGATCAAAGCAGTCTTCCAGATCCTGAGCAAAGGGGACTGCCATGGGTTACTCCCATGTAGAAAAGGTCTGGGGGTGGCCTGTCTCATTCCCATCAAAGGTTTTATGGGGCTGGGGATATAGCTCAGTTGGTAGAGAGCTTGCTTCTCATGCACAAGGCCCTGGGTTCAATCCCAGGCACCACAAAAAAAGAAAAGAAAAGAAAAGAAAAGAAAGGTATTGCAAATAACTGGAAAGAGATTTACTGAGATCAACACTTGCCCCTGACTTTTTTCTCCCCCAGCAAAATGAAAAGAAAATGGAAATAACCCAGAGTCTTCATGACTAATCGTTTTAAACAGAACTGTGTAAAGTGTTTATAGAGAGCGATTCACAGAACCATTTGGAGAGTTTGGTATTGTTTTCCTAAAGGCCCACGCGCTGCTGGGAGCCCGCTGTGAGCTTGAAAGACAGCCTGACACTTTCCACTTCCTGCTCATCCGCCAGTCACCAGGATGTGAATGGGGTGAGGAGGATAAGAGACTTCCTGCAGCCAGGGAGCTGAGGCTGGGCTGGCCCGCGCTGCAGAAGGCTCTGTCCAGCACAGCCCAGGAGGAAATCTTATTTCCTCTTTTAAATCATCCAAGAGGGATATATAGGAAGTAAGTTCATTGTTGGAGATGTCACAGTCTGTTTCTTAAACATGGGGGCTGCCACTCTTTCCTACATTCAAGCTAGGAAAGAGGAGGGAAATGGAGAGAAAGGTTTTCCACAATCACTTGGAACAACGGCTACGTCATCGGCCTGCCCTGCCATTGGTTCAAGAAGGTCGCGTGAGGCTCTCTGCCACAAAATCCAGACACCAGGCACCGTGGGAGCGTTGTCCTCCCCTAACCAAAGGCGAATGACGCCCCGCTTGGCGTAGGCATTGGCAAGAACACGCAGGAAGAAGTTGGGTTTTGAAAGCTGTTCCTCTATAGCTCACAACAGGACCATTCAACGTGTCTGGGAGGAGGCCCAGGGAAGGAAGGCATTCGGGAACCATTGTTTAGTGGAGAAAAATACATTCCCTATAAACATGTATAAATGGCCTGAGTAACTTAACTTGCCCAAGATCCTGTTGAAAACTTTTACTCATTACTCTTGTTATTGTTATTATCAGAGACATTCTCTCCTACACATCCTTCCTAGCTCCTGGCAGGAGATGAGTCTTGATCAAAAACAAAGCATATTCAATCTACCTTTTCAGTTATTAAGGATGGGCCGACTGGAGTGAGAGTGAAAGCATTCTCCCAGAGCTGTTTTCCACCATTAGTAATGGATGGGATTTTTACAGTCATTAGGTGATCTAAATGACCTAATTCAAATAGTGACTAAAAAAAAAGACTTAGAAAGCAATGAAGTGTAGTTTAGGAGTATTTTTCAGGAAGAAGACATTGAGAACAAGGTTTCTATCAAAACTACAAGTGGATGAATGAAAGATCTGAGAATTATACTGGCCAAATTTTATGTTATATTGTATGCATGTACAAATATGTAACAACAAATCCCACCATTATGTACAACTATAATGCACCAATAATAAAATGAGGGAAAAAAGATGTGAGAATTGTGGACAAGTTTTTTGAGGAGAGAGCACAGCCTTTATTCTATAAATGCTTTGGAAATGCTTATCCACTCTGGAAATAAATTCTAAGGGAACAACCTTTCTGTAGAGCCACACTGTAATTCACTTCCTAAAGACTAGAAATTAAATACTATATACAAACAAGCACTGGAGGTTCTCAAGTAGGAATTTACATTGAAGAAGTCTTAACATAGTAGGCCACTCAGAAATAGGGACTGTGCTTTTTTTTTTTTTTTTCCCAATAAATTGGACTTGGTCCAATCTTATTTTGCCAACAATAAAACTCTGATATCAAATGCCATATCCTCCTTGAGCCCTCCCTGGATTCCCCAATAAGATCATCATCTTTTATTTGTGACCTCACCACACCTCCCTTGTCTATCTGAAACATTGCCTTTGGAGTCAGATGAAATTAAATTGCAACTCAGCGTCTTTGGAGCTCTGATACCTTAAGCAAGTTTCTTAACCTATAGAAGGCTCAGTTTTATCATTTGTAAAGGGGACATAATGATATTACCTACCTCATTCATCTTTTTCAACAGATATTTGTATGCCATGTACAAGTTTATGTACTAAAGACAAAACAGTGAGCAAAAGAGTCAGAGTCCCTACTTTGACACTTATGCATGGATCTTGCTTAAAGGAATTATTCTAAGAGGAAATTTTAAAAAGCATCTAGAAAGTGCAGCCTGGCACATAATAAACACTAAACAAACGTTCACTTAATAGATTATTAAATCAGTGAATAAGTGGATGAACGAAAGACATGAGACTTATATACAAGGTGAAAGCTCATTCTTTATAGATGCTTTGGAAATATTTATCCACTCTGGAAGTCTATACCAAGGAAACCACCTTTCTGTAGAGCATACCATAAATCACTTCCCAAAGACTGGAAATAAATAAAGATTACATTCTAAGATTAAAGTGTACAGATCACATCCAAAGCAAAGAACAATCATAACTTATTATCCTAGTTGGTAGAAATTAAAACTTCACCCCGGAAGCCCAGGGTCTTGGTGAGACACATTTCTGATGTAATATTTTCTGAGGTGAGCATTAGTGTTAGAAAGCCCCCTCCATCTTATATGCAAGGGAAAATAATTCAGGCGTTTTTGTATTTGCAATGGCCCTTCTGGCTCACCCCACTGGGGTCTCGATTTCTATTACCAGGACCCTCCCTTATCAATGGCTCTCTCTTTTCATTGAGGAAGGGGCAAGGGTGTGGAGAGTTACCTTCCTTTCCTTGGACCCACCTCCTCTTCTGGTGCCAACTCCCATCTGGAGGAGAGTCACAAGGAATTGTTTGTGTAGGGAGCGGTTGGGCCTTCCCTTCCAGTCCCTGCAGCCACCTCCTCTCCTTCTGATCTTTACCACTTAATTCCCAGCAGCTGGCTTTGTTGCCACAACAAGTGGGAACTCTTTCTTAATGTAGCACAGAGGTGTCTACAGGCAGCCAACCATGGGACACCGCTGGCCACAGCTGGCTAGATGTGGTTTTCGAGACTTGTTTGTTCCCCTGTGTGACTAATACTTACCTACTGGCTGGCTGGGATGAGACCTCTCTCCTACTCATCTGGCACTTGGAACACAATAGACTGTCTTCCCAAGCACTGTCAGACTCATTCACGGGCAAGGTGGAAGGATGGGGTTTGGGTGGAAATGCATAGGAGGATGGCAGATGATTAAAAGGACTCAGAAGCTCCCGGATGTGTTCTTCTTTACAGGCTCAAAGCCCTCTTAGCTGATTGGGATAGCTGATGATGGTCCAGGGAAAACATACAGAATAGACAAGAAGGACTTTAACATTCTCATTTAGTTGAACCAAGACTTCATCAATTTGCAAAATCATACTGCATTAAAAAAACAGGTTTAGCCGGGTGTGGTGGCTCAAGCCTGTAATCCCAGCACTTAGGGAGGCTGAGACAGGAGAATCACGAGTTCAAAGCCAGCCTCAGCAATGGCAAGGCGCTAAGCAACTCAGTGAGACCCTGTCTCTACATAAAACACAAATAGGGTTAGGGATGTGGCTCAGTGGTCAGGGGCCCATGAGTTCAATCACCAATAACCCCCCTCCCCCCAAAAAATAACAGGTTTAAATTAGTCAAGAACTCAGAATGATGTGCAACATGAAACAGGCTTTGGAGCTGAATAAATTAATAAATAAACAATGAGTGAGGGAGCGACTGGGTGCCTGAGGGCTAGGCTGATAACACAAAGGATCAGGGGAGGCAAACCAGGTCAGTATTCTAAGAATTTGCCCAACAAATTTTCTCCATACCTGTCAAATTACTGGTGAACAGACCATATAACTCACACTATGTCAGTGTTAGGGAATATAATATTTTGTGACTACTTAAAAAGAGGGAACATATGCATACATACAGATATGAAAAATGTCTAAAGGCTAGGGATGAAGCTGAGTGACAGAGTGCTTGCCTATCAGGTACAAGGCCCTGGGTTAGGTTCCAGTACTGGAAAAAAGAAATGTCAGGCTAGGGTTGTGGCTCAGTGGTAGAGCGCTTGCCTCGCACGCGTGAGGCACTGGGTCCGATCCTCAGCACCACATACAAAATACATAAATAAATAAAATAAAAGTTTTTTTTAAAAAAAGAAAGAAATGTCTAAGATCTATTTTGTGTAAAAAAAACAAAAGCTAGGGATAGAAGAAGATGGATAGCATCCACTAGTTTTTCAGATAAATGTTTCTTAAATATATATTTATAGATGCATAGACTTTCTTTGGGAAGATATGACATCAACAGTGATAGTGGCTGTAACTGAAAGGAAATGGAGGTGGCTAGAGTTAAGGAGATAAATGGAGACTTTCTCCTCACTGAGTACCTTTTATACTTTTAAAATTTTGTATTCTCTGTATGTATTATCTTTTACCAAAAAAATAATGAATTTTTTAATAATAAAAAAATTAAATTAGAATGATTTTGACCAAATTGTATCATTACACCATGTGCATGTACAAATATGTAACAACAAATCCCACTATTATGTATAATTATAATGCACCAAGTAAGAATATGGAAAAAGTAAAACTAAGAATAGGGTAGATCTACATCTTTCAACAGGTGTCAATCATGTATTTAAAATGAATAAAGAAGGGCTGGGGTTATGGCTCAGTGGTAGAGCGCTTGCCTAGCAAGTATGAGGTACAGGGTTTGATCCTCAGCACCACATAAAAATAAATACATAAAATAAAGGTATTGTGTCCATCTACAACTAAAAAAATATTTAAAAAATAAAATAAAATGAATAAAGAAGTCACATATAATATGTATAGTATGATTCATTGATGTTTTAAAAATATTCCAAAATTTTTTTAAACAAAAACACTCCATGTATACGTGTTTACGCATGTGCATGCACATCTGTGTATGTTAAGATATAAAAAAATCTGTGAGAGGAATGGTGATAAGGCTTTCATTGTCTGTTCTATATATTTCTGTATTAAAGTCTTAATAACATGTAACTGTTTAGGAATTAATATAAATTGTTAAATGAGATTGGTCTAGATATGCTGATTAGAAGTGATCACTAAGATACAGCATTAGATAAAAAGCAAGGACAAAAGTAGCATCTATATTATGCAAACATTTATGTGGATTCCTTGCACATGAATGCTGACGTTCCCTAAAAAGTTATATGTGCAGTTGTTATCATTGGTTCTCTCCATGGAGGGAAAGTATGTAGCTAAGGGATGGGTCAGTAGGGAAATGTCCTCCACATATTGTTGAGATTTGCGTATTTTGTATTTTTCTACCATAGGCATTATTACCTGGTCTAGTTTTTTAATTAATTATTTTAATTTTAAAAACATAGAACTTCTTTGTTAGACAAGATTATGTGAATAATCTTGATTACTGACAATAATTATTATTTGATTATTTAATAAGATTAAAGGTCCAAAAGGAATTGGACAACCAAAGGTTTTTCTCCTATTCAACTCATGTACACATGTTTCTCTTGTACAGCACTGTTTTCTTGGGAGCAGGTGTTCTCAGGCACCCACAAAAACACCCCCTCAAGAGCCCAGAACGCAACCCTTCTCCTACAGTAATCACCACTCTTCCCACACCCAGCCCAGAGCCCTGTCCTGAGCCAAATGATATTGAGATGGGACTGAAATCAAATTTCTGCACTGTTGAGTTTAAGCAAATGAAAATTAAGCAAACTTGAAAATTATTTGTCTAGTGTGTATTCTGAGCAGGGCTAGCAATCCCCTTCCTCAATTGTCTTGTAAATATTTTAGCATCACAGGCATTGGGACCTACTTCTTTAAAAAAGTCAGATTGATGCCATTCTGTGGAAAGTTTATTTTTAATTCCACCTTCTTAAACCACAAATAGTGGGTAGAGTGTACATTCTGTTAAAAATTCTCTGGACCAAGTCAGATTTTTTTAATATCATTTTACAACATGTCCAGATGTTTGATGTATTTTCTCCTAAAAGAACAGGTCTAAAACATCCTTAAAATGGGCCAAAATCAGCTGCCCAGGGTGTCACACACCTGTTATCCCAGCTACTCAGGAGGCTGATGCAGGAAGATCACAAGTTCAAGGGCAGCCTTGGCAATATAGCAAGACTCCATCTCAAAAAAAAAAAAATTAACCAAAATTTCTAGGAGTCCAGAAAATAGTCCTTTCTGTTCCTGCTGCATCTCCCTAGCCCAGGCTCTAGGGACAAGACCACAGCTCAGACTCTCTTCAACCTTTTCCCTGCCAGCAACTCTTTCCAGCAACTCCCCAGTCTCCACACAGTACCACTGACAAAGGGGCCAATTCATGGCTCACTCTGAATACCTTGCACTTCTGCCCCTAGTTATCTAGTTTCTAAATGGTCTTTCCCTCTCTACTACCCATCTGAGCCAACAATCAAGACTAGCCTAAGGCCGTGAGGCCTTTCTTATTTGTCTGACCACCCCACCCTGGACAATACTCTCTTCTTCTACATGACCAGTCTTGCTATTCTGTTGACGACCTTTTTGGTAATTTGTGGTGCACCATCCTGGGAGAGATGACTCTTCTCTTCCTGAGATGTCCGTGACTTGTATATTCACTGGCAATAAGTAGAACATGAAGGACTGAGGACTTAAGGGGTGGGAAGAGAAGTGGTCGGCAGGATAGGAGTCACATTCTGGATGGAAGTCATATCTAGCCTGACAGAAGGGAGGGAAATCCGTTCAGAAGCTCCAGGGCCTTTTCACTGCTGCCCTGTTGATGGAAGAGCGCTGCGGAGATGAGGAAAGGCAGAGAGGACAGCAAGTGCTGTGAGCCACAGCTTCCATGGATTCTCTCTGGGCTCGTTGCAACTCCATGACCCTGAGCACCCCACTGGAGTCTAGTGGCAGAAATGTTGTGGCTTCCCCCAACATTCCCCAAGTTGAAGGTGCACTGGCTGAGGCTTTCCTCTGGAGGATATCTTTAGGCTACTTAAACCACTCTCCCACACAGCAGAGAGTCAAAGGGCCTGGGAATTCCTTCCCCAGGACAAGGCCTATGACTGGCAGGTACCAAGATAATTCTGTAGAATCACTTACATTTTTGGACTGTCCTGCAAAATCAGGCTGTAGTAACTCTCCGGCGTAGATGGTATGAAATCGCACCCTGCATGGAGGACCTCCCTCCTTGTCTTTTTTGTTTTTGTTTTTGTTCTTGTCTTTTTGGCACTGAGGATTGAACTCAGGAGTGCTTAACCACCCAGCCAGATCCCTAGCCCTTTTTATGTTTATTTCATTTTGAGACTGTGTCTCATTAAGTTGCTGAGGCTGGCTTTGAACTTGTGATCCTCCTGCCTCAGCCTCACTGGGATTACAGGGTTGCACCACTCTGCCTAACACATTTTGTTTTTTAGTTTCCTAAAATATCCAAGTTTCTCTGTGCCTTCTTTTGGGAGTGATGGCAATGCTAGGAAATACAAGCTGACAGACAGTAAGTTGATCTCCCATTGTGCTTATAGCTCATGGACTAAACTGGACTATGAGCAGCCAAGGTCAAGGGCCAAATATCAGACTTTGCTTGCAATCATAAGTACAACTCACTGGCCCCTCACGGTGTGTCAAACACTGTGCTATTTTTTTTTTTTTTTCATCAGAACAGCATCTATTTTATAGCTTAGGAAACTGGGACACCAAAAAATGAACTAATTTGCCCAAGGATATGCAGCAGGGAGCCTGCCTGCCTTCTCCCACCACAGGCATGTTTGGCCATGATTCTACACTCTCTGTATCCCTCCCATACCCACTGCCAGACCTAAAAAATGAAGCTTGCTCAAACTCTTCTTCACTATTGCTCTGAGAGGGAGACCCTGAAATTAACCAGAAAGTGCTAAGAAGATTGCAAAGCAAAATAGCCTGTGACTAAAATCTTAATCTGCAGGGAAAGGAAGGAGTGTTAAAAACAGCTGGGGCTTGTTGCTGTTGTTGTTGCTGTTGCTGTTGTTTGCTTTTCATCTTGCTGTTTTGGGGATTGAACCCAGGGCCTTGCACATGCTAGGCCAGTTTTCCATCGCTAAGCTCCAGCCCCAGCTCACAGACACAAAAGACTTAGGTAAAAAATAGGTCAGAGGCCTCCATGGTTGTCTTGATTAAAACTTCATGACTTCATAACATCTACTTTTTCCCTAGTTAAATATGAGTTTTACCTTCTTTCCATCAGCCCTACCAAAAGGCCAGGTGAGAATTTTTGTAAAAACATTCTTGGTACACTTATAAAAAAAAAATTGAAAGGGTGGGGGAGAACAGCCCTCCTTTTCTGGCTATAAGGAAATGGTATCTACCTTTTAAAACTAAACTCTAAATATATTGCAGATCTTTTTTAAAAAAAAAACTAGAAGAACAAAAGTTCTTTCTAAAATATATTAAAATTATTTGCTTTGTTATTTAGAGAATGGTTTCATGCACCAGTCTATTAGGTTAGACTAACTTTAACCTAATTATTATTATGTTTTAGCATGGTAATTAGTATATGTTAATAGCACAGTGCCATTATCTGAAATGTGTCAGTGAACTCATGATTTGATCATACATACAGAGAAATATGTATTGATATATATATGTGTGTATGTCAATATGTGAGCCAGATTTTGGGTTTCTAAACACCATCCTCCAGCAAAATGAACTAGAGAATTCCATGAAGGAACAGTAGATTCCTCGACTTGGGCAATGAACTTGGAACATGTTCCAGAAAGTAAGGAAAAGCTAGAAGAATGATGGGGACATGACAAAAGCCAGTTTAAAAGGATCCCCATGGTCAAATATAGGTCACTTTGAGCATCAAAATAGCAGAGTACAGATAGTCACTAAATAATAAGAGTCAATGCAACCATTCATATATGCAAATATATAGTGAAGGCAAAGATCTGTTTACAGAAAGTCAGTGGAAAGCAGATGGAATGATTAAAATTACAAAACCACCACTTGAGAAGCCGCACAGTGTTGGTTAATTCAGAAGGGAATCAGCAACAGAGAGTCAGGATGGTACATGCAGATTTCATGAGGATGTTGGCGTGGTCTCCTTACAGAATACTTACCAGATGTGAAGGGGAAAATGGAAACTTTAGGTGCAGGAAACAAAGTGATGGGGGAAGCTAATCTAATATCTGCAGTGGTGAGAAAAAGTGGACAACAGGTACATTCTCAGGGCACACATCATTTCCATAGTATTCCTGCCAAGAATGCATGACTTAAGTCTGAGCATGAGGAAATATCAGACAGACCCAGGATTGGGCAATCCAAAATGAAAGACCAGTACTCATTCCTATCAAGGTCCTGAAAATTAGGGAACAGCCAAGAAACCATTCCAGCTCAAAAGAGACTATAGAGACTTGACAACAAAATACACATGGCCCTGTATTGTATCTTGGACTACATAAAAGAAAGAAGTAACATTGTTGGGATAGTTGGCAAAATGTAAATGGAGTCCATGGATGAAATGATGAGGTATGAAAGCGACCTTGATGGTCACCTAATGTTTATGCAGGGGACATGGGGGACAAGACAAGTCAGGGATGCATCGGCAGGTCAGCAGCTTCTTATCGAATCATCCAGAAAAAGATTATAAATGTTTAATATACATAATTAGACTATATATATATATATATATATATATATATGATATATATATATGTTTATGGAGAGAGAAGACAAGAAAGACTTCCAAAATAAAATATTAACAATTGGGGAATCCAAGGGAAAGATATAAGGTTCTTTCTGCAAGTTTAAATTTTTTTTTAATTTTGGGGTATGCTGGGGATTGAACCCAGGCCTGATGCATGCTAAGCACACAATCCACCACTGAACTGCACCCCCAGCCTTGAAATAAATTATTATTTTAAACAAAAAACTAGGCAAGCCTTCAAGACCTGCCTAGATCCTATGACCAAGAGAAGAATTGAAATGGGGACAGGGGGAGCTAAGGAATAGGGAGAATAGAAGAAAGCAATAAAGCAACTTATGACTTTGTCCCTTTTTAAAATAAATTAATTGGGGAATATAACCCCAACTGCTTCCCTCACATGCCAGACCCTACTCTGTGTGTTAATTATTGTGCAGTAGGAATAACATTGGCTTTGCTGTCAGAGGAACCTGGATGCAGACTCTGCTGAGGCTCTCACAGCTATGTGCTCTTGGGTACATTGTCTGCCTCCTGAGCCTCAGTATTCTTACCTGAGAAATGGGGACAAACATACATATCCCACAGGTTGTTATAAAGATTGGGGGAGATTCCTCATAAGCCCACAAATTCACCTAAAAGCAGTCCACATGGAGTAAAATATAGAAGCAGAATTCTCATTGAAAACTCACTCTTATTGGGGGCTTCCCTTGTGCATTAGAAACTTTTTGATTATGCTGAATTTGCACTCCTAAACCTGTCTCTTAACAGTTTGTGTTTAAAGTCGTCCAAAAAAACGGATGAATGTAAGGAATGGAATGGTTATAGCCAGAGAATGGCATATCTCTGGCACATTTTCAATTCTGGTACCCAGTGGAGACACTCACTGTTTAAATTTATAACTCACTGAGTAGTATTTACTGAGCATGTACTTGGCAGAATGTGCACAGCAAAATCACCTCACCCACTTCTGAAAGTATTCATCAGTCACAGCCTATGACAACCCGTAACATATTACATTCCAAATAAAAAAGTCTGTTTCTGACTTTGGCTGACCTTGCCATGGGGTTTCAGTATTTGCCCAGTGATGATCCTCTCAGCTTTCTTGACTGTGAGACCTTAAAATTCTATCTTTGTAACCTACACAGATGTAGCTCAGGGTGGGTCATTGTATGGGATTAGATAAGGTTAAAGGGGGAGAAATAAGGAACTTGTATTAAAAGGAGCATTTTTTTATAGCAAGTATACTTATGAAGCAAGTTTAATACACTATTTATTTGTTTATTTATTTATTTTGGTGCCAGAGATTGAACCCAGGGGTGCTTTATCACTGAGCTACATCCCTAGTCTTTTTCATTTTGAGTCAGCTTCCCACTCCATTGCCAATGTTGGCTCAAACTTGGGATCCTCCTGAGTCCCTGAGATTACAGGCATGTGCCACCCCACCTGGCTAAAAATACTGTTCTTTAGAATTTTATATAGATTTTTTGAAACAGAAATTGTCCAGATCAAATAGCATTAATAAACTGCTCGTTATTACTAGGTAGCTTTAGCAGGGACTGATGGAGCCCACGAAGGGTGACAAATCCTTTTGACCCCGCCACTGTCCTCAGCTCAGCACGTGGCAATTAGCAGACTCTCATGCTCACCATCCCTGTCTTGCCAGCTGAGACTTAGAGACTTTAGACCCAGATCTCAAACGATCACAAGATAAAGTCAGTCACCCAGCCTTGACTGTGCTGGGAGGTATTTGTTCTATCTTGAGATTCTTACAATCCTAAACTTCTGTAATCCAAAGCAGGAGATGAGGCAAGCACACATGGGAAATAAAGACGAATGTAACCCAAACAAGATAACAACTAATCACATGTGTAATACTGCATGGAGTAGGGGTGCTAGAGAGAATCAGGGATGAGGGATGGGGCCAACTGGGATTAACCTGGAAGACATCTGGGTGAGGAGAAGGTCCCAGCTCTCCTTGTTGCTCGCTGCTAATTGAAGACAAAGGAAAAGTAAATGTTATCTCAGATCCTATGGACAATATAGATGATTAAAATGGTCATGGGAAACTGTCTTAATTGTTTTCTTTTTATACCAGAGATTGAATCCAGGGGCTCGTGACCACTAAGCCACATCCCCAGTCCCTTTAATTCTTTATTTTGAGACAAGGTCTCACTAAGTTGCTGAGACTGGCATTGAACTTGCTATCCTCCTGCCTCAGCCTCCTGAGGAGCTAAGATTACAGGTGTGTGCCACTGTGCCTGGTTTTTTAGATTTTTTTTATTTTTTAATTTATTTTTAAAACAAAAGGATGTATTTCAAGTCATAGTACACATATGGAGCACAATTTTCCATTTCTCTGGTTGTAAACAAGATAGAATCACACCACTCATGTCTTCATACATGAGAAGTGTCTGTTCAGCTCCTTAGCCCATTTATTGATTGGGTTGTTTGTTTTTTTGGTGGGTTTTTTTTTTTGAGTTCTTTATAAATCCTGGAGATTAGTGCTCTATCTGATGTGCGTGTGGCAACAATTTGCTCCCAGAATGTAGGCTTTCTATTCACCTCATTGATCTGTGCCTGGCTTTAATTTTTTTCTTAATTGATAGCACCTCCCCCATGTTGCCCAAAGCATTGAGCCACCCTAAATTCCCAGATGCATCCCTGCATTCTTTCTAAGAACTGCTAGTAGATGCTTGCCTGTCTCTAGGAAGATCTTTTCACCAAGAATGGAACCAGGAAAACCAGAATTTTGCAGGTTTGGGCAAATGGACTGGATGGCAGGCCACTTCCATGGCTACTGTGCATCCACACTTCTGATTGTGGTTGCAGGACCAGGTGCCCTGTGGGAGTCACAAACCTCAGGGTCCAGCCTCTCAGGAGTCACCATCAGTTCTCAGAGGAACTTTGAGTGGCTGGACAGATTTTTTGAAAGAGAAAACATGTTCAAAACTGAGAATGTTGTCTCCCCTCCACAGAAGCCATCCTGTAGATCTGAAATGCTCAACTAACTGGTCATTCATCATGAGAAACAGCTTTTGTGGGCAGCAACTCCATATAAACACCCACTGCCATTAACCTGGATGGCAGATGTTGGGAGGTGAGAACTCTGGGTTCTGATCACGAGGAACACGTGTCTCTTGGGTTGGAGGATGTTGAAATGAAAAAGAGATTTGCGCAGTGCAAGTATGCATTCCCTCTCTCTCTCTCTCTCTCCACACACACACCTTTTCTTTTTTTTCATGGATTTTTCTCTATCTTGAGTAAAGTTCAGTTTTTAGACATCCAGCCTGGTTGTAAACACAGTCTTTAAAACCTCTGCACTGCTTTACTGCAGAATTTATGATTTGTTTACACTCGAGGCGAGGAGCAGGCAAGAGGGGTAATCCTAAAGCCTTTAGTAGATTACCCAAAAGAAAAAAGGGGATTGTGGGCACATGCATAAAAATACTTCCTTGTTCCATCCGTGATTTGTAGGTGCAGAATTCTTCCTGAGAGAGAGGTCATGCCCTAAGGAAATTAGCCCAAACAGCCCTTTGTAACCATTAGAACAAGTTCCTGAGATCTCAACAGAAACTTCTAGAAAACCTTAGATTTGGGGATTTGGAAAATGTGCATTGAGAAAATCTGAGGCAGGTGCCTCAGTAGTGATTTGGAGTGTTGCCAGCACTAATGCCTTCTGGGAATTAAGTGGAGCTTGCAGTCACCCTTATGTGGGACTAGAGCCAGGGCCACATAGCAGTTACTTCCAAGGAGAAAATTCTGAACAGGAACCCAGTCATGACTGTCCTTTGGATAAAGACTTTTGAAAGTCAGAGACCAAAGAAAGTGACTAGTAGGAATGAATTCATATAAGATTTTTTTCAATATAAATCATAGGAGGTTTAAATTCCTCCCTCACAGTTTCAGAACTAGTTGTCACCTCAGTAACAGAAATTGTAATATAAATAACATACAGGAGAGGAATTTAAAGACCTGGGTTCTAGGGAGAACCCATACCTACGTAGTGGTTATGTGATCTTTAGTGAACAACACACCAGGCTTGGAGTTCCTCACCAGTAATATAGGAACAGTAATACTTGCCACTCAGAGGAACAATCAGGACAAAATTGTGCATGTGAAAGGGCCAAGAAGATATTGTGTGCATGTATGAATATGTAACAACAAATACTATCATTATGTAAAACTATAATGAACCAATAAAAAATGTGGAATAAAAGGACTATAAAGTTAGCCCTTTAAATTAAAAATATTTTCATTACTACTAATGGTGATGATGGCTATGATAAACACTTTTGAAATACACTATTGGGCTAAGGGTGTAGCCCAGAGGTAGATCTAGTATATGCTTTGTGTGCATGAGATGAGGCCCTGGGTTCAATCCAAGAAAAAGAAAAACAGGAAGCGGGAGCCGGGTGCAGTGGCACATACCTGTAATCCTAGTGGCTCAGGAGGCTGAGGCACCGAGGACTACAAATTCTAAACCAGCCTCAGCAACTTAGTGAGGCACTAAGCAACTTAGCGAGACTCTGTCTCTAAATAAAATATTAAAAAGGGATGGGAGCCGGGCGCGGTGGCTCACGCTTGTAATCCCAGCACTTTGGGAGGCTGAGACAGGAGAATCGCGAGTTCAAAGCCAGCCTCAGCAATGGCGAGGCGCTAAGCAACTTAGTGAGACCCTGTCTCTACATAAAACACAAAATAGGGCTAGGGATGTGGCTCAGTGGTCGAGTGCCCCTGAGTTCAATCCCTGGTGCCAAAAAAAAAAAAAAAAGGGATGGGGATGTGGCTCAGTGGTCAAGTGCCCCTGGGTTCAATTCCCAGTACCAGAAAAAAAAAAAAAAAAAAGAGGGAGAGGGAGAAAGAATCTACCAATCCCTACTCCAGAATGAGTAGGTTTTACATTGTGGAAAGGAAAAGGAAATTTAGATCTTAACTAGCCCATAATTAAAGGAAGCACCCTCAGGTGGGCACCCTGGAGGACTAAGACTGCAGGCAGCCTCAGCCTATCTGGCCCTATCATAAATAATGGGACAGTCTAAAGTTATTTAGTCCCTTTTGATCTCCCATTTTTTAGGTGTGAGATAAACCATAGGTTTCCTAAGTATTTCCAGAACTAAATTCCTATGATTTCCTATCAGGCAACAAGTAAATAACTTCAATAATAATGAATACTTGACTTCAGGATAGTTTTATAAGTTATACATTAATTAACAAAAGAGATTAAACAGATCAATTGTGAATTGACATCAGGCAAGAATTCACTTACTTTTTTTTTTTAATATTTTTTTAGTTGTAGATGGACACAACGTCTTTATTTGATTGCTTTGTATGTGGTGCTGAGGATCGAACCCAGGGCCCCACGCATGCGAGACAAGCGCTCTACCGCTGAGCTACAGCCCCAGCCCCAGAATTCACTTACTTTTTGTAGAAAGATTTTTTTAAAGTTATTCTACAACTCATACTTATACTAGGCTTGGCAGTTATTCTTAAAAGTGACACTTTCAGTATACCATTTGAAAGACAAGATTAAAAATCTTTAATCATTGATTTAAGGAATTTGAGTAATACTGTTTGACTTTCTACCAGGCATCTTAAATATTTAAGGGAGAATGTGTCAATATTTGTATTAAACAAAAGAAAGATGCAAGAAGACATGTGCCGGGTTGGTTACTGACACAGCTCCCATTTCAGAAAAGGGATGAAGTTTGTTGCTAGCATAAAGCTGTCCAGGTATCAAGCTGGAAGAAATAAAGTAACAAATAATTCAAATTAATATGTGTTTATCCTCCTTAAGACTTCTTTGAATCTGCTAATATAAGTTATATAAAGTAAATTGACTATTGGAAGGAACGGGTTGCTTACAGGTTTAGTTTGTATCATATGATTCCAAAACATAAAGAAGATAGTGTGAGTGAAAAACTTTCAACAGTAAAGCTACATATACCAAGACATCACTCATGTTGATCTTTGAACCATGCATGCCAAATTTCAGAATAGTTGAAATTTCCACAAAACCTGAGAAGATATAAATGACTTGTGAAATATTTTCAGTTGTTTCAGAGTGTGTTTTGCCATCACCTACTTTCTGGAAGGCCACATCATTCAACCACAGGTGCAGCCATTGGCTCCTGTCTAACAGATCATGCGCCAGGCTGTGCGAGTTGCCTGCAGGGGGCGCTCTGCCAGTCTCTCCCACCATCTTTCTCAACACTCCCATGAACTGGAATTTGTTGCCATGGACTTCCTTTAAGAAAAGCAGTGTGGCAGGTGAATGCTCCTGTTCCCAGATCAGGTTCTTATGTGACAGGGAAAAATAAGTAAAGGAGGACAAACAAGGTGTTGACCTCCCCCACTCCCACCCCCAAGAACAAAGGAATCAGTCCAGTAGGGTTGGCCGGGAAAGAATGCTAACAAGGGGAAATCTTTGCTTCCTTGCCCCAAAGGAAGGGGCAAGTGGGGTACCTGGCCAAGTAGCTGGGACGACAGGCAGCCCAGTAGCCTCCCAGCTACTTGGGAGGCTGAGGCAGAAGGATTACTTGAGCCCATTAATTCAAAATCAGCCTGAGAAACATAGGGAGCCCCCATCTCAAAACAAAACAAAATAAAGCAGACTGTTGTGTATATTTCTTTTGGAAAATCAAGTTAACCGGGATAGACTGGGAGGTTTTGTCTGCTTTGGACACTTTTGAATTCTCAGCACATAGAATAGCACTTAGGAGACATGCAAATTTCATTGATTTTGGCAGAGTGGACCTAAGACACACCATATGGATATTTTAAAAGTAGAATTTCATCTTGGTCTGTGAAATTGACTTATTGGTCCCAAGCTCAGTCACTATAGATTCATCAGATGTCACAGCTATAAAGAAACTCCTCAGAAAAACAGAGGCTGATGGCAGGTGCTGGTTAGGACCACGGGCTCAGGGTAAATTGGGGATTTACTCTGTCTGTGCAGCCCAAATGTTTCCCAGCCTGTTTCTCACCTGTAAAATGAAGGTAATACTAGTACCTACTGTAGAGTACTATTGTCAGAAGTGATTGAGGGAAGGGGTGTGATTCCACTATCTCTGTGCAGCCAAGATGGGAAAGAGGATTTTCTGCATAAAGATAGGTTGTACAATAGGTGCGATCCAGGACAGCCCAGAACACTTTGCAGCCCCTGGCACACAGGGAAGAGATCATAACCCTCATAAAAGCCATCAGTGAGCAGGGCACGGTGGCACAAGCCTGTAATCCCAGTACTTAGGGAGGCTGAGACAGGAGAATCGCGAGTTCAAAGCCAGCCTCAGCAATGGCGAGGCACTAAGCAACTCAGTGAGACCCAGTCTCTACCTTAAACCACAAAATTGGGCTGGGGATGTGGCTCAGTGGTCGAGTGCCCCTGAGTTCAATCTCCAGTACCAAAAAAAAAAGAAGCCATCAGTGTGTCTGACAGAGGTCAGAACCACTGTCTGCTAATGGAAGAGGCCCCTTTGCGAGGCACCCCCTCCCTACCCCAAGCCACTGGTTGTTCCTCTGAAGGAAAGACGGTAAGAGGTTTAGAGTTGGAGAGGATGGACAATGGTTCTCTCCCTCTAGGTCTCCCTGATGCAGAAGCCTGTTTGGGAGAGAGAAAAAAAAATATGACACTCCTCTCCACAGTGACAAGACAGTAAACTGGAAATTGAGAGCATTGCAGGATATTCCTAAACTTAAGCACATGCAGAGATGTTTACATTTTCACCATTCACCAGCCCCAATTCCAAAATTATTGGCCTGTAATCACCAGTGGCCTCTGAGATACATCAACCCAAATGAAACGCTAAGGATCTGATCAGATTCCCAAGAACCCCTTCTCACAAAAGAATCATTGAAGAATGGAGACTTTGCATAGTATTCGAAGAACTCATGCATAGGCTTTCCCAGGTAGTTGAGTTTCTAAGGAACTTAGCCATGGCCACTTCAAAAATCCTCACTATAGCTAGGTGCAGTGACACATGCCTATAATCTTGGCTCCTCAGGAGTCTGAGGGAGGAGGATCTTAAGTTCAATGCCAGCTTGAGCAACTTAGCAAGACCATGTCTCAAAAGGGTAGGGGAGATAATGATGTAGCTCCTATCATGCCTGAGATCCTGGGTTCAACCCCCAAGACTACAAAGGAAAAAAGTTTTGCTTCTTTTTTGCAGTAGGGGGGGGTTGTAGATGGATACAACACCTTTATTTTATTTATTTACTTTTAAATAAATAAAATAAAGGATCAAACCCAGTGCCTCACATGTGCTAAGCAAGCACTCTACCACTGAGCCACAACTCCAGCCCCAGAAAAAAAGTTTTTATTAGACACTTCTCCACTACCTTTTCATCGACGACTTCCCCTCCTCCACACCAGTCATTTCTGTCTTTTCTCCTGCCCCATAAAACACTCGGTCTAGATGGTTTTTCTCATTCTCTATTGGACTTTTCCTCTTCCAACCTCTCAATTTCCAATTCTTGCCTCCACTGTGTAGGGATGGTCACTCTCCATGACCTCATATTCCCAAACTGGCACATTTCCAATCATGGCACCAGCAAGATATTTTGCATCTAACAACATCCACCATTGTTAGAAGGCCACTATGGTAACCGATAGCAAAATTCTCCTTATTGCATCTTACCATTGTGTCTGAATGCCATGGTGAGCATACTTGTTTGTCAAGTCGGCATTCATTTGTCCCTTTTCAATTACACCCAACTTCCCCCATTGGCAAAGCAGAATTAAGCAGCCTTGGGCTTGGCAGAGGGAAATGACTGAAAGAACTTGGGACTGAGATGAAATATTTGAGCTTCTCAACCTACTATCCTAAAACCAGTCCTACCTCTGAGGTCTGAGGTCTACCTCGGAGGACCAGCCACTTGGTTAAGCTAGTTTCAGTTGTTTTCTTGCGGTCAAAAGCATTCTAACTGGTATAGTCCGCATTGTTTCCTATACACTGATCTTCATATCCAACTAAACTACAAATTCTGAGGGGACAGAGACTCGGATTTCTTGTGTATTTCCCACAGCACTTGGGACAATGTTGCCTACACTACAAGAGTTCAAGGAGTATCTGTTGGTCTGGGTGGTTATGATGAGATTCTCAAAGCAAGAGCTAAGTCTTCCTTGGTTTTTGTGAATTTACCCTGAAGTCTTAGTTTGATCCCAAACACCTATTAATAAGCAATTATTAGTTAATGAAAGTAATGGCTTTGGATATTCTTAAATTGTAATCACTTGTGGATCATAAACTTCAACTCTTAGCCTTGGAATTTGAACATTCTCCATCTTGTCCTCTGTGATCCTAAGAATTGACCTACTCACAGACAGGATCTGACCAAACCCCCAAATTTGTAGAATCTTGGCAGTTTTTAATAACTGTGTTGAATTTATAGGCATAGCCTTAATGAACATGTTCATGAACTTTAAAAAAATAACCAAGGGGCTGAAGTTGTAGCTCAGTTGTAGAGCACATGCTTAGCATGAATAAGACACTGAGTTCCATTCCTAGCACAAAAAAAAAAAAAGAAGGAAAGAAAGAAGAACCTTTACAAGTAAATTCAGGTGAACATTCTCCAAAATCCAAGAGAGAAATAAAAACTAGCTTCAGCAACCAACCAGTGAGTAGCAGCCCCTGTACCACAGGGTGGAAACTACCCTGGTTCCAGAACTACATGGCAAACAGAAGCACCCAGAAGCTTTTCCCAAAATCACAGAACATAAAAGCACTGTAGCCGGGCACAGTGGCACACACCTGTAATCCCAGCAGCTCCGGAGGCTGAGGCAGGAGGATCACGAGTTCAAAGACAGCCTCAGCAAAAACAAGGTGCTAAGGAACTCAGTGAGACCCTGTTTCTAAACAAAATACAAAATAGGGCTGGGGATGTGGCTCAGTTGTCGAGTACCCCTGAGTTCAATCCCCAGTACCAAAAAAACAGAAAACAAAAAATCACTGTATCTACTCAGACAAGACCTGCTGGCCAAGAACTTTAGCAAATATATTTTCATGTCTATGTAAATCCTGCTCAGAAGCCACACATCTCCTCTTGAGCCCTAGGTGCACTAAAGGACCTGACGTTTGTGATTTTAGGAGAAGTAGGATATACTTATTTGGCTGTCTTGCAACATTTTACAGTTCTTCCATGTAACAGCACAATATCTCAGTGATTTAGGTAAGATTATCCTATATATTGGTAATCCACCTACAGATTTCCACTCTAAGCTCCAAGCCCTCTCTTGAACTTCATCCTGTGCCTCTAATTCCCTTCCCTCATCTAGAACATCTTCCCTGTTGTCACTCCCAGGCCCCTGGAACCCACTACTTCCCTGAAGCATCCTCGACTCCCCTGAGGACAGGGAAAGTTGGATGCACCTTCTCTGAAAATGAACTTCACAGAATTGCCCATCACTCAACAACCCACAGATCACACTGACCATAATGGGAATACTTTATTTAACATAAGTATCTGTTAATGTCCAAAATAGATGTATCTATATTTTTTATTTGTTCAAATTAGTTACACATGACAGTGGAAGGCATTTTGACACATCATACATAAATGGAGTACAACTTCTCATTCAGCTGGTTGTACAGTTACATAGGCCATGTAATCATGTATGCACATAGGGTAATAACGTCTGATTCATTCTGCTATCATTCCTATCCTCCTGCCTCTTCCTCTGTGTTTAGTCTAAAATACCGCTATCCCCCCGCCCCCCGCCCTTTATTGTGAACTAGTATCCACATATCAAAGAAAACATTTGGTCTTTGGTTCTTTGGGATTGGCTTATTTTGTTTAGCATAATATTTTCCAGTTCCATCCTTTTACCTGCAGATGCCATGATTTCATTCTTCTTTAAGGCTAAGTAATATTCCATTGTGTATATATATCACACTTTACCCATTCATCTGTTAAACGGCACCTAGGTTGGTTCCATAGTGTAGCTATTGTGATGTATCTATATCTTTATTGTACCCTTGATCATAAGCTTCTAAAGGGCAAGTACCTAGTCAGAGTCATTCAAATCAAACAATAGGGAACCCCCATAGAGCAAATCAGAGATTTACAGTTCCCTCTTTATTTTGGCATTCTGCTCTGCCAACATCTCGTTCCACAGAATACCGCTGGCCTCTGGTAATCTGCTTCCCCTCCCTCTTCCCTATTTCAAAACACACCTGTCCTTTATCTCAGAACCTCAAAGTTCTGGTCTCTGCTACATTTTTAAATAAGTTACATGATAATTAGTATGTCTTGCTATGTTCTCCTAGGACAAATGATGGGATAACATAGAAAAACATTTTGGCTCTAGGAATCTGCAAAGTTCCATGGTATGGGCATCTTCCTACATTGCTTAAGTGTTAAAGGCAGCCTTAGAAAAGAACAGACCCTGAGCCAGGTGTGGTGGCACACAGCTTGGGAGCCTGAGGCAGGAGAATTGCGAGTTCAAAGCCAGCCTCAGGAACAGCAAGGCGCTAAGCAACTCAGTGAGATCCTGTCTCTAAATAAACACAAAATAGGGCTGGGGATGTGACTCAGTGGCCGAGCGCCCCTGAGTTCAATCCCTGGTACCTCCCCTCCAAAAAAGAAAGGACCCACCATGATACTGCCCCAAAGAAACAGAATTTTAATAGATATTAACAGGACAACACCAGTAAGACTCACTTTCATACATACACTTCCTTTACTGTTTACAAAGCACTTTCCCATGTATGATCTTATTTTGATCGTGGTGATACATACACATGTATGGAAACAGAACCTTGAAATCCAAGTGGCTTTAAACATGCTGCTCAGCAAGTTCTCCTGGGAGACCTTTGAGGCATTTGTATTTTTAAGGCAATTTTATACATTATGGGAAACTACAGTTTGTAGGTTCATCATTCTGTGTCCTCTGGAGAAGTCAAAAAGGCCTGAAGCCCATCTTATCACATGCCTTTTCTGTAGCTCCATACCAGGGCCATCTCTGCACCTCTGAATGTCCGTGGGAGGGAAGAAGCAGCCACTTCTTCCTAAGAAATCTTATAGCAAGTCCAGCGGGGCACGTCAGGAAGCAGTGTGCCTCTGCAGAGAACTTTATGGCTCTTTGACCCTCAAGGAACACATAAAGGGAACCACTCTACCTTGATCTCTCCCCCACAATTTATTAGCCCGTTTAGGATGAGATAAGTGATTTAGGAAAGGAGATGAGAGCCCAAGAAAAAAATGGGATTAATTTTACCAAGTATTGCCAAACATCCTAACCCCGACCTAAGAGGCAAGATTCCAGCCAAGACCTGGACACCCTCACACAAACATAAACATGGCAGGGGTGTGCTGAACCTCCAGGTGGCAGGGTGATTACTGTCTTCTCCCCAGACATGTACGTTTGCAAACGCTAGATGCCAACTGGGAGTGGGAGGCAGAGAGTGGAAAGTCAGGTCAATCAGATACTCAGACCGTGCCTGAGACGAAACATCCCAGGTGTGAGGCCAGAGGCCAGGTGGCTCTGCATGAAAGAAAAGTGACAGTTTTTGTTTGTCTAGAAAGTGCAGGAGAGGAGGGTTGGCATATTCAGGATACTGTGTCCCTCTTCTTTTCATCAAAACTAAAACTCAACCCCTCAGTCTTTGAAAAAAGGTGGGCTTTCAAACATCTTGTGGATATAACACATTCTAGCCATGGTTTATCAAAATCTTACTCTTCCCAGAATACTCCAGGACACATAAAATGTAGTGAGATGAGGGGTCATAAAGGAATTGCAAGAATATTGTTTGGAATCTTCTTTAGTGTTTCTCAGTCTCTGTTCCACACAATACATGGAGTTCCATGGTCAGACTGGACTGGGAGATGTTACAGATGGTTCCTCCTCATAAAAATTCCCAGTACCTGTGAGTGTCATCAATAGCTATTGGATGCATGGATGGGTGGATGGATATGAGGATGGGTGGGTGGATGGATGAGTAGTTGGGTGGATGGGTGAGTAGTTGGATGGATGGATTGATGAAGCATAAATGGGTGAATGGTAAGTGGATGGATGGATGGATGGATGGATGGATGGATGGATGGATGGATGGATAGATTGATAAGTAGGTGAGTGAATGGATGGATAGATGGGTGGGTGAATGGGTAAATGGATAAGTGGGTGGGTGAATGTGTGAGTGGCTAAGTTAAATCACTGGCCCCAAGGTAGTTGCAAGTAGGTGTGCCCTTCTGAAACCTCTAAGTTTACTTTATGAGCTGTAAGTAGCTTACAGATGCAGCCACCTTAGTTTAATAATCAGCCAGCCTACGATCTTTTGGATTTATTTATTTTCCATATTTTTATTGGTACATTATAATTGTACATCAGGGTGGGACTCATTGTTACATATTCATACATACTTTTGGATAGTTTCAAGTGTTTGTGTCTGTTTGACTCCTGCAAGCTAAACAAGACCAGAAGAGTCAAACTAAAAATTCAGAATTAAGGATACAGATGTTTTCTGAAAAGTTACACATTAGAAAACTTCCCACAATAAACCTTCTCTGGGTGATGATGACATCCTCCTCCAGGACCTCCATAGTTCATAGCACATAATTCAATACTAAACGGTCGTCGAAAGAATGAATTAATGAAAAAGTAAATTTCAAACCATCTCTCTGAGGTTGAATTTGCAAACACATGTGCCAGTCTTTGGGTCAGTCACTTTTATATTCTCATGCTTACTACTAGCTTCATGGCAAAAGTGTCATCATGACAATTGCCACTCACAGTTTGAAGAAACAGTCTCAGAAAGACTGGCGTGTGGACTTTTCTTTTTTTTTTTTTTTTTTTTTTTTTTTTTTTTTTGGTACTGGGGATTGAACTCAAGGGTACTCGATGACCACTGAGCCACATCCTCAGCCCTATTTTGTGTTTTATGTAGAGACAGGGTCTCACTGAGTTGCTTAGTGCCTCGCCGTTGCTGAGGCTGGCTTTGAACTCACGATTCTCCTGTCTCAGCCTCCCTAAGTGCTGGGATTACA
>CM053412.1:44710306-44791294 GCA_028644305.1 Xerus rutilus
TTTTTTTTTTTTTTTTTTTTTGGTACTGGGGATTGAACTCAAGGGTACTCGATGACCACTGAGCCACATCCTCAGCCCTATTTTGTGTTTTATGTAGAGACAGGGTCTCACTGAGTTGCTTAGTGCCTCGCCGTTGCTGAGGCTGGCTTTGAACTCACGATTCTCCTGTCTCAGCCTCCCTAAGTGCTGGGATTACAGGTTTGAGCCACCGCGCCCGGCTTGGACTTTTCATTTTTATTCAATTCTTTTTATTCCCATCTTCTTGTGACTTTCAGAATCTGACTTATGAAACTTCTGACCTTATTTCAAGGAATGCACTAATATCCCTGACTTCAGTCCTACACTTAATCTAGATGTCCTAAAAGACCTGCAATATAAACCTCTGCGCACGGTGTCTAGAACTTCTGGATGGTTCCCTCGGGCACTAATCTGCTGACATCACAAAAGATACCAACGAAATGGATGAACACCCAGGCCTTTCCTTTCCAGGGACAAAGAGTTGGTGGAGATAAAAGTCAGTAAAGTGAATAAAAATCAAAGCAGAGTCCAGTGTGGTGGCTCACATCTGTAATCCCAGCAGCTCGGGAGGCTGAGGCAGGAAGATTTTGAGTTCAAAGCCAGCCTCAGCAGATTAGCGAGACACTTAGCAACTCAGCAAGACCTTGTCTTTAGATAAAGTCTTTAGAAAAAGAACTGGGGATGTGGTTCAGTGGTTAAGCATCCCTAGGTTCAATTCCCAGTACCAAAAACAATCAAAGCAGAGAGGTGACACTAGTTAAATGTGTGAGTATGTACTTCTCAGCTGCTCATGAAATGACCCATACTACTTGTGTGGCTCTCCTCACCCCTGCACTGTGCCAGGCCAGACACAGTCTGACATAGAGATGAGACTTTCCCTCTGAACATGCATGCACAGCCCACATACCCATCCCTTTCTGGGTTTGCTCCCCCACTTAAAAACATATTCCACACAATGTGAATATCCCCAGAGCCACTGAAGTATACATTAAAAAAATGGCTAAAATGGTAAACTTTATGTTATATATATTTACATATATATATTTTACCACAATAAAAAATTTTTAAAAAGGAATGTATTCATTACAGTTGAAGAGAAACCTAGCATCTATGACACATTAGAGAAGTTAACCTTTAGAATAACAATAAAATAGTTAACATTTTTTGGGCTCTCAGAGTTCTCATTTAAACATTTAATCCATTCAATCCATATAATTACCTTATGTGATAAGTACTCATATTTTCCCCATTAAATAAATGAGGAAGTTGAGGCCTAGAGAGCTGAATTCATTTGCCCAAAGTCATACAGTAGTAATAGTAAGCGTAGCCCCAAAACACTAAAGATGTATAGAAGTAATGTATGTAATTCAATTAAAATGCAGTTTAAGCCAGGCGCAGTGGCACACACCTGTAATCCCAGTGGCTCAGGATCGCAAGGTCAAAGCCAATCTCAGCAAAAGCAAGGCTCTAAGCAACTCAGTGAGATCCTGTCTCTAAATAAAACACAACATAGGGCTGGGGATGTGGCTCAGTGATTGATGCCCCTGAGTTCAATCCCTGATACCAAAAATAATAATAATAACAGTAATAACAACAACAACACTGTATCTACTCAGACAAGATCTGTTGGCCAAGAACTTTAACAAATATATTTTAATGTCTGTAAATCCTGGTCAGAAGCAGTTTAAGGGCTGAGGATATAGCTCAGTGGTAAAGCACTTGCCTACCATGCATGAGGCCCTGAGTTCAATCCTCAATACCACAAAAAAATAAAACTAAAAAATTTAAACACTTATAAATTATCCATTGTCAGACTATAAAAGGTTCAGTGGCTCTCCTTGATTTCAAGGAGAGCCTGAATCTACTGGAAACTTGAATCAACATTATGACCACAGCTTCTCAGCACTTCTGGAGCAATTACAGCAATTCAAAAACAGCTTAAAAGAGACAACCCTCTTCCAACCACACAGAACATTTCTGCATCAGCGCCTCGTGGGCTTCACATGGTGTCTAATGGGTGTTTTTAGCTGACCAGGCCCTTTCTCCCTTCCCTCTTCCATCTCTGTGTTCCATGAAAATACCTGAGGCTGCCATTTCTGGGCCTCATTTATTGACTATTTCAAAGTCCAGTCATTTCTCTGGAATTTTAACAGCCCAAGAATGATGTTCACCAGACAAACAGAAATAATAAGAAGGGCCCAATGGGAGCAAATAAAAGAAAAGGCTGAAATGGCCATCATTTCCCATATCAGACAGACAGTTATGACACTGGACAAATAGCTAATGCTGAGTCTGAATTCTGACTCAACAATACACAGTGTACATCGTTTACTTTCTTTTACCTCCTCTGCAAAGCAGAAGCAGGCTTACTGGTACTGTACGAGTTGTTATGAGAATAAAAAAGAAAAACATATGTATGTTAAAGCTCTTATTAAACTACATGAGTGGTTATAGGGATCCTTCCTATGCCATTTACATAAAAATAGCAAGTAGTAAATAAGCATCATCATATTTCAAATATAAAAACAGAATCTAGGTACATTAGAAAGAACCCATTTAGCCAGGCACAGTGACATACATCTGTAATCCCAATGGCTTGGGAGGCTGAGGCAGGAGGATCGTGAGTTCAAGCCAGCCTCGGCAACTTAGTGAGGCCCTGAGCAACTCAGCAAGACCTTGTCTCAAAATAAAAAAATAAAAAGGATGTGGCTCAGTGGTTAAGCACCCCTGTGTTCAATCCCTGCTACCAAATATAAAAAATAAAAAGAAAGAAAGAATTCATTTAGAAAAAAACAAAGTTGGGGATGGGTCTCCTAAAAAATCAGAGGGAGATCAGGAGAGGAAAGGGACAAAAGGGTGGAGGCAGGAAGGAAAGGGGGATGTCCTGGAGAGTGATATTGGTCAATTATATTGTTACAGTGGATGCACGTACAAATACGTAACAACAAATCCCATCAGTATGTATAACTACAACACACCAATTTTAAAATGTGGAAAAAGAAAGAACCCATTTATAGAAGCATCTACTCTACTACCTTAATATAACAGCTTATGTGAAAGGCCCTTACCAGACAGGATTTTGACTTCTATCTGACTTGATATGATTTGTTAAGGAAAGACCTCAGCTGGAGTTATTAAGGGAGATTAGGAATGCATCAATAATATGCTAAGATAAAGTCAATAAAGGACAAATTCTGTACCTTTATTGATCCCAGGAGAACAGATAGTCCATCCCACTGGCTTGACCCAATATGACCATTTTTATACTTAAAAAATCCTTTCTATAGTTCACCCTCCATTCTCAAGCTACAAATTTTAAAATGGAGAGATTGTCAGGGTGTTCCAGTCCCATCACTCAATGTCATTGAAGGATTATCCCAGGGGTGTTTGCACATCACTGTCTCGTCCATGGCCCGAATTTAACTTGGCAGGACTCAAATGCTCCATGAGGTTCTGTTGCTGTGGACAGCACCCTCCCTGTTCAAGCACTCACTTCAATGTCGATATCTCCTGGGCATTTTTTTGGAAACATGGGTGAAAATTTGGCATCACCCTCTCCTTGTGAAGACCCATTTGTTAATGGTCTTCCCAGGAAGCCCCTCTTTTCTGGCACTGGTTTGACCTCCCCAGAACATCGATTCACATCTTCCTATTCTTCACACCCTATAACAACATTACATGCTTGCCAAGTGCCAAGAGCAAACGTGGCTCTCCACGGCTCTCCATGGCACATGTAAAGGCATGGCCCGTACCTTGAGGGCTTGTGATGTAAGTAGCACAAGAAATAATATTTAAACAAGTCACCAGATCAAGAGGCCGATGAGATTCAAATGCTGCTGTCCTCCTCCTCTCCCTCCTTTCAAGGGCAGATCTTTTGAAAGGAACCAGGAATGAAAAGAGGGTTCATTCAGATGAGACCCAGCCAGGGGTGAGGAAACAGAAGCTCAGAAGGAGCCTAGGGGGACACTCTGGGCTGAGGAAAGATCGTCAGACGGAAAGTAGGAGAAACTGAAGGCAAAAGCATAAAAAGAAAGGGGGAGGACATTTTACTTTTTTTTTGTTATTTATTCTGTTTAGGTTTACATGATTAGCAGAGTGCATTTTGATTCATTGTACACAGATGGAGCACAACTTTTCATTTCTCTGGTTGTACGTGATGTAGAATCACAACATACATGCAGTCATACATAAAACTAGGGCTATGGTGTCCATCATATTCCACCATCTTTACTGTCCCCCTGCCCCCACCCCTGTGTCCGGAGTTCGGGGAGGACATTTTAAAGGGACTGAGAAGGTGATCCACAGAGCAGCCCCATGGATGGCTTGGAAGCACTGTGGATCTCCCTTGGAGGGGACAGAGGCAGAAGAGTGGCATGGTCTTCTATAGGTCCCTTTCTCAATAGTCACTGCTAAGATCTCTGAGGATACAATTTCAAAATATCTGCACATACACACAACAAAATGTCGCTGCCGTAGCAATAACAAAACATCTAAGAACAACCAAAATGTCATCAAAGGGATTGGTTAGAACTACATCTTCCCATTTCCACCTGCCTGGAACCCTGACCCCAACCCTGGTGGCCACCATTTTGTTCTTTGTTTCTATATATTCAATTATTATTATTTATTTTTAAGATTCCACACGTCGGGACTGGGGTTGTGGTGCAGTGGTAGCGTGCTCGCCTAGCATGCATGAGGCACTGGGTTCGATCCTCAGCACCACATAAAAATAAAATAAAGACATTCTGTCCACCTACAACCAAAAAATAAAAAAATAAATAAAAAAAAATAAGATTCCACACGTGAGATCATGTACTATTTTTCCTTTTGTGTCTGGCTTATAATGTCCTCCAGGTTTATCCTTAATTTTTTTTCTTTTCTTTCCTTTCTTTTCTTTCTCTCTCTCCCCACCTTTTCTCTTTCTCTCTCTCTTTCCTTTTTCTCCTTCTTTCCTCCCTCCTTCCTTCCTCTCTTTCGTTTCCTTTCATTACCTTCCCTTCTCTCTCTCTCTCTCTCTCTCTCTGTTTCTTTCTTCGTGGCACTGGTGATTGAACCTTGAACCTAGGAGCATTCTACCTCTGAGCTACATCTCCAGGCTGGCCTCAACTTCACAATCCTCTTGACCCAGCCTCCCAGGTTTACCTGGTGCACCACTATGCCTGACCTTTAACTGTGTTTTTTTTTTTTTAAATAACAGAATTTTCTTCTTTTTAAAGACTGAATAATATCTATAGTGTGGGTATGTGGGTATATATACTGCAATTCTTTTATGCATTCATCTGTTGTTACACATTTTGTTTTGTTCCATGTCTTAGCTATTGTGAATAATGCTGCAATGAACAGGGAAGGGTAGATGTCTTTGAGAAATGGTGATTTCATTTGTCTTGCCAAAGGGTACCGAGTTGCAGTTATGTAGGATAAATAAGTCTAAGAGATTTAATGTACAGAATGAAGATGATAATTAAGGCCGGGTGCAGTGGCACACCCCTGTAATCCCAGTGGCTCCAGAGGCTGAGGCAGGAGGATGGCGAATTCAAAGTCAGACTCAGCAATGGTGAGGCATTAAGCAACTCAGTGAGACCCTGTCTCTAAATAAAATACAAAATAGGACTGAGGATGTGGCTCAGTGGTCGAGTGCCCTTAAGTTCAATCCCCAGTACCAAAAAAAAAAAAAGATGATAATTAATACCAATGTATTATATATTGGTAATTTGCCAAGAGAATAGATTTTAGGTGCCCTTACCATAAGGAAGAAGGAAGGAAGAAAAGAAGGGAGGGAAGGAGGGAGGAAGGGAAAGAAAAGTAACTCTGTGGGATGATGGATGTGCTAATTTGCTTGACTTTAATAATCACTTCAGTATGTATGTATATCAAGATAAGTACATCAAAACATCATGTGAGAGCCGGGTGCAGTGACACACACCTGTAATCCCAGCACTTCAGGAGGCTGAGACAGGAGGATCATGAGTTCAAAGCCAGCCTCAGCAATGGCGAGCTGCTAAGCAACTCAGTGAGACCCTGTCTCTACATAAACCACAAAATAGGGCTGGGGATGTGGCTCAGGGGTCGAGTGCCCCTGAGTTCAATCCCTGGTACCAAAAAAAAAAAAAAAACAAACAAAAAAACATCATGTGACATACCTTAATTATATACAAATAAAAAAAGAGCAAAAGTTTGAAAGAGACAAAAAACACATAGCACCTTTCTCTAACTTTGTATTTCTACTTTCTCATCTTCACCAACATATATGATATTTTAGCCATTATTTTCAATAAATATCATATTTTCATAGTACAAAAGCAGAAATGGAGACGGGCACGGTGGTGCATGCCTGTAATCCCAGCACTTGGGAGGCTGAGACAGGAGAATCGCGAGTTCAAAGCCAGCCTCAGCAAGGGCGAGGTGCTAAGCAACTCAGACCTGTCTACATAAAAGACAAAATAGGGCTGGGGATGTGGCCCAGTGGTGGAGTACCCTTGAATTCAATCCCCTGTAACAAAAAAAAAAAAGCAGAAATGGATTAGTACATTCAAGATGTCAACATAGTGAATATTACGCAGACTCTGAAAAGGATCATCATGAAGAAAATGTATAAACAGAGATATATGATTTAATAAGGTGAAAAAAGCATAATATTAAATGGTATGTTACAATGAGTTTGCCACAAGGCCAAATAAATTTACATTTTTTATGGTCAAAGACTAGAAGATATGAAAATGTAAAAATACTGCAACCATATTTGGAAGGCAGTGTTATGGGTTTTAATCTTTTAACTTGTTAGCATTGTTTTTATATTCATGTTTTCCATTTAGAATGTCCTTACCGCTCTGGTGGATTCATTAATGGAGATAGCCCTCCCAGGTTAATTCAAGTATCTCAGAAGAGAAGAGGATGGGAGGAGAAGCTGTTTTCCACTTTAAACACCCACCAATAATCCAGACGGCTTTAACACAGCAGAAGGGTGTTAATTAGTAATTTCTCACATCACTGATGAATAAGCCACCTGGGAGTTGGGGAGGAGGTGGAAACAGTGGCATACAAGTCATTTGGGGGGACCAGAAGTGAGTTATTGGCTTACAATAAAAGCTGTGAAAACCAAAGACACTCAACAGTTCCTGGGACCATTTGCCTCAAATTCTGATAATCCATCTTGTCAGCAAAGGCTGAGGGACTCAACTCACTGAGGGCACTGTGGTTTTACCAGGTTTCCTCTTTATTCAGATGAGACCTGAGTTTGGCATGGCTAAGCCAAGCCTAGCCATTCTGCTCTGTGACTTTCTTGGATAGTTTGTTCCTTAAAACTTAGCACCATGGAAGCTGGGCATGGTGGCATATGCCTATAATCCCAGCAGCTCAGGAGGCTGAGGCAGGAGGATGGTGAGTTCAAAGCCAGCCTCAGCAAAAGTGAGGCACTAAGCAATTCAGTGAGACCCTGTCTCTAAATAAAATACAAAATAGGACTGAGGATGTGGCTCAGTGATCGAGTGCCCCTGAGTTCAATCTCCAAACTGAGCACCATGGATAAAATAAGAAAGGCTCATTTAGGTACTCAGCAACAATAACACAGCCCAATAAGAAAAATTACCTTTTAGTTCTTTGTGTGTGTGTTGTGGGGGTGCTGGGGATTGAACCCAAGGCCTTGTGCATGTGAGGCAAGCACTCTACCAACTGAGCTATATCTCCAGCCCCAAAAAATTACCTTTTAAAGAATGCCTTTGATTTGAAGAACCGCTTGTACCGAAATTGGAAGGCGATGGAGATCGGCACTGTGCGTAGGAGCACTGATGCAACGCAAAATCATTTACTAGCCTCTTACACGTCCCCAGAGGCTTCGGTGTGATGGCCACTGGGAAAAGGGCCCACCACGCTGGGAAGAACAAATGGGGAGCCGGGCTTGGTGGTGCAGGCCTGTTATCCCAGCACTTTGGGAGGCTGAGACAGAGGAATCGAGAGTTCAAAACCAGCCACAGCAATGGCAAGGTGCTAAACAATTCGGTGAGACTGTCTCTACATAAAACACAAGCACATCACTGCACCTCCAGTCAGAAGGGCCATTATCAAGAATACAAATGCCAATAAATGTTGGTGAAGATGCGGAAAAAAGGTTCAATTATACATTACTGGTCGAACTGCAAATTGTTACAATCACTCTGGAAAGCAGTGTGGAGATTCTAAAAAACTAGGAATGGAACCCAGTTATCCAACTCCTGGGCATATATACCCAAAGGACTTAAAATTAGCATTTTACAGTGATGCAGCCACATCAATGTCTCTAGCAGCTCAATTCACCATAACAAAGCTATGGAACCAAACTAGGTGCCCTTCAACAGATGAATGAATAAACAAAATGTGGCACATATACACAATGGAATATTACTCAACTATGAAGAAAAATAAAATTAGAGCATTTGCCAGTAAATGGATGGAAGTGGAGAATATCATACTAAGTGAAATAAAGCAATCCTGAAAAAGGAAAAAAAAAAAAAAAGAATGCCTTTGCAAAAAAAAAAGATGAAGAAGAAGAAAAGAAAAGAAAGAAAGAATGGCTTTGCCCTGTTGGTTTCCACCCCTGATCCTAAAATCCCCATGAAAATACCAACTTTGGAAGAAGTTGCCTTTGGAAGTAATTGTAAACACACAGAGTTAACATTCTCCCTCTACTGAGAACAAGTAAAACATGATATATTTTGCTGATCTAGTTACTATTTAAGCAGTGCAAGTGAGACTCCAGGGCTTAGAAGACCTTAAGATTTGGGAGGAAGAATCCCCTTGGCCTTAGCCACAAAGCCGTGTGACCTCAGGCAAGTCACTTTGCTTATTCAGTCTCCGCTTGGGCATTGTGCAGAGGATGAGGAACACCCAGCCTGTCTCCCTACACTCTCAGCTGTCCATTTACCAGACACTGACTTGAGAATCAAAGGAGATAGCCGGAATAAAAGATGAACAAAGAAAAAAGATGTTAGATATGTATTAGATATGTACTATCTAATATTATCTGTATATATTATCTTTATGGATATTAGGTAGTATTATTTTTAAAAAAGAAAAAGCAAACGCACAAGAGGACGCAGAGGGTGCTAACTGCCCAGGAACTTACAGTGAGGACACATCATTTGCTATAAATGAGGTCCAGGGCTGCCTGGTGTTAGCAGAGCCCTTGAAAAAGCCACCACAGGGGGCTGGGGTTATGACGCAGTGGTAGCGTGCTGGCCTAGCATGCATAAGGCACTGGGTTCGATCCTCAGCACCACATAAAAATAAAATAAAGATATTCTGTCCACCTACAACTAAAAAATAAATATTAAAAAAAAAAAGAAAGAAAAAGCCACCACAGGTCACAACCATCTATTTAAGAACAAAGAGAGAAATACAGCCCAGATAAAGGGGAGGGAGAGAAGGGAAGCACGAGGGCAGGAAAGATGGTGGAATGAGAGGGACATCACTGCCCCAGGTACAAGTATGACTGCACACGTGGTGCCACTCTACACTGTGTGCAACCAAAAAAATGAAGTTGTGCTCCATTTGTGCACAATGAATCAAAATGCATTCTGCTACCATGTATAACTAATTAGAACAAACAAAAAATTAAGAATTAAAGAAAAAAAAAAAACAAAAAGAAATACAGCCCAGAAAAGAAGGAAAAAAAAAAATAAAGAGCAGCGGGAGCTTCCGGGGCAGGCGGGAGAGAACAACCTTCTCCTGGCCCCTCCCACCCATTCTAACCCCTGTGGCCGCAGCCACAGATCCAGCACCTGAGTCACCCACATGTCAGCACCCTGGGCTTCCCTTGGACTCCTCTCCCACAGGTGCTGCCAGATGGTGAGCTCATGGCACTTAACACAACCCTTTCTTTCAAAAGCACCTTTTATCCAGATGATTCAAAAAAAGAAAAAAAAGATCTTAATGGGAATTACCTTTCCAGCTGTCCCACATGGCAAGGCCTGTGTGGTACACATATTCGGTTTTGAATAGGCTTCATATTTTGGAGCCAGTTTTGCAGCAAATTTGAGCAGAAAGTGCAGAGTTCCCATAGACCCAGTCACCACACACACAGCCTCCCCGGCTATCAACATCCCAGCATCCCACATTAAAGCCGTGCATTTATGACAACCGATGACCTACAAGGACATCTCTTTCTACCCAAACTCCACAGTCTACATTAGAGTTCACTCTCAATTTTGTGCATTCTTTGAAATTCAGTTTTCAAGGCAACAGGCAAGAGGGAGTAGAAATTCACAAACATCAGGACAGCAAGGATCCAACCTTCTCCAACCAGAACATTCTTTTCTCCATCCTTACTATGATGCCCTTCCTCAACCATGGAGCCAGGGAACATGATACACTAACGTGGGACAAGTTAAAAAAAAAAAAAAAGAGTCATCTAATTCAGTGCTTCTCCAACTTTCTCATGAATATAAGTCCCTAGAAAGTCCTGTTAAGTCCAGATTTGACCTTAATATGTGTAGGCTAGGGACTGAGATGCTCTAGAACGCTCCTGGGCAATGCCCATGCTGCTGATGATGAGAGCACACGCTGAGGATAAGGCTGTGCTTCCCAGTAGCAGCCCCAGGTAAGTGGATTAGGTCAAACTGTAGCTCAGCCACAACTGAATCCATGAAATGTAATGATCAAACCTACCTTGCCAGATTCAGCAAGGTAACGAATGCAAAGTTCAGGTCAGAGCTGGCACTCAATGAGCTGAAGAGTAACTATTGTCGCTGTCCTTTTTGTCTCTATTGTTGTTGTTGTTGTTGTTATATTTCATTATGGTCAGTTTCTCCCTTACCCATTTTTTTTAATAGAAAGCAGATTACCACCTGTAATCCCAGCTATTTGGGAAGCTGAGGTAGAAGGATAGCAAATTTGAGGCCAGCCTCAGCAAATTAGCAAGACCCCCATCTCAAAATAAAAAAAATATAACGGACAGGGAATATGGTTCAATGGTAAAGTGCCTCTGGGTTCAATCTCCAGTACTCCCCCCCAAAAAAGCATTTTACCTGCTTTTGGACAAAAGTCTTACACTTTAAAAAAAATTTCATTCAGTCTCACTAAGAACACTTCATAAAACAAGGATAGCATATGAGTTAATAGAACCATCCAGAATTTTAAATGCTATACATTTCAAAAACATTTCTTCCACTCTGGCTTTTGAGAACAGACAAGAAATGGGGTTCTCCCTCTGCCCTTGACTTTCTCCCTCAAGGCTCTGCTGTGTACTTCAGGCATTCTCGTCCGACCTCACATGCGTTCACTTTAATTACACGATGCTAGATTTCGACGGAAACTTAAGAGGTTCCAGCTTGAATTCCTCATTTTAATAAGCAAATTAAGACTCAAGAAGATTAGATATGTGAGCCAGGCACAGTGGCGCAAGCCTGTAATCCCAGCACTCAGGGAGGCTGAGACAGGAGAATTGCGAGTTCAAAGCCAGCCTCAGCAACGGAGAGGCGCTAAGCAACTCAGTGAGGCCCTGTCTCTACATAAAACACAAAATAGGGCTGGGGATGTGGCTCAGTGGTCGAATACCCCTGAGTTCAATCCCAAGTACCAAAAAAAAAAGAAGATTAGATATGTGTTCTTAAGTTTACATCACTTTCTTTAAAAGAGCTTTGCACATAATAAATTCATGTCCAGGAGAGAGTAGGGAAAATAACTCACAATAGCACATTGCTAAATAATGTGCGAATATAAAGGTGACCTTCTGAATTAGTGGTTCTCAGAGTCTGGGGTTTCACAGGTCAGGAAAAGAAAAAGAGCGGGTAGAAATTATAATTGGAGATGGAACCATCTTTTGACTTTGTCAAGAGAAAGCCTTAGCCAGGGGCAGTGGCACCCACCTGTAACTGCAGCTACTCAGGAGGCTAAAGCAGGAAGATCACAAGTTCAAGGCCAGCCATGGCAACTTAGTGAGACCCTATCTCAAAAATAAATGAATAAAATGAAATTTTAAAAGGGGCTGGGAATGTAGCTCAATGGTAGGTAGAGCAACCCTGTGTTCCATCCCCAGAATGGCCAAGAAAAAAAGAGAGAGACAGAGAGACAGAAAGTCAGAGAGGAGGGGAGACAACCTCTTTTAAAATTACCATTCATTGACTTCCTTAACAAGACTACTAAAGTGCAAGAAATAAAATCAAGAATCAATAAATAGGATGGATTCAAACTAAAAAGCTTCTTCTCAGCAAAAGAAACAATCAATGAAGTGAACAGAGAGCCCACATTCTGGGAGCAAATTTTTGCCACATGCACATCAATAGAGCACTGATCTCCAAAATTTATAAAAAACTCAAAAAACTTAGCATCAAAAAAAAAAAAACCAAACAACCCAATCAATAAATAGGCTAAGGAGCTGAACAAATACTTCTCAGAAGAAGATATACAATCAATCAAGAGACATATGAAAAAATGTTCAACATCTCTAGCAATTAAAGAAATGCAAATCAAAACTACTCAAACATTTCATCTCATGCCAGTCAGAATGGCAGTTATCAAGAATACAAACACCTGCAATCCCAGCACTTAGGGAGGCTGAGACAGGAAAATCGCGAGTTCAAAGCCAGCCTCAGCAACAGCGAGGTGCTAAGCAATTCAGTGAGACCCTGTCTCTACATAAAACACAAAATAGGGCTTGGGATGTGGCTCAGCGGTCAAGTGCCCCTGAGTCAACCCTCAGTACCAAAAAAAAAAAAAAGAATACAAACAACAAGTGTCGGTGAGGATGTGGGAGAAAAGGCACGCTCATACATTGCTGGTGGGACTGCAAATTTGTGCAACCAATCTGGAATGCAGTATGGGAGATTCCTTAGAAAACTTGAATGGAACCACCATTTGACCCAGCTATCCCACTCCTCGGTCTATACACAAAGGACTTTACAAAACAGCACACTACAATGATGCAGCCACTTCAATATTTATAGCAGCTCAATTCACAATAACTAAATTGTGGAACCAACCTAGACGCCCTTCGATAGATGAATGGATAAAGAAACTGTGGTATATACACACAATGGAATATTACTCAGCAATGAAAGAGAATAAAATTATGGCATTTGCAGGTAAATGGATGGAGTTGGAAAATATCATGCTAAGTGAAGTAAGCCAATCCCAAGAAACCAAAGGCCAAATGTTCTCTCTGATAAGTGGATGCTAATCCATAATTGGGGAGGGCGCATCAAAGGGAAGGGAGGGGAGGGGAGGGGACATGGGGTAGGAAAGATGGTGGAATGAGATGAACATCATTGCCCTAGGTTCATGTATGACTACACATATAGTGTGACTCTACTTCATTGTACAACCAGAGAAATGAAAAGTTGTGCTCCATTTGTGTACATTGAATCAAAATGCATTCTGCTGTCATCTATACCTAAGTAGAATAAATAAATTTTTGAATTTTTTAAAATAAATTAATTAAAGAATTACCATTCATTAGCACCATTATTGTAAAGCCAGATGACCAAAAGGAGGCGAATTAAAACCGCTGGTCCAGGCTTTACTGGAAATACACGCTCTCGGGCTGAACTCTCCCGTCCATCAGTGTGTGTCCAGGAGAGTGGCACACGTGCTCCATGGTAAAGAAAATTTAAAGGGCCCGGTCAGGAAGAGGAGGGCTTAAGGCAGGAATGGAGGGGCTATGAGATAGGAAGAGGAGGTATCTGGAGTTCTGCATCCCCTGGGATTGGTCAGGGGATCCTGCCAAGGTCAGAGTCCTTCTGGGATGAGTCAGGAAAAGTCCACCGATTGGTAGGAGGCGCCATTGCTGCTTACATATCAGCGTCTGGTAGGCTGTTCCTTTGCGCAGGGCAGGCTGCTTGATGCTTCATTCCCCGCAGCTGCTCCAAATCGAGCCCTACACCCACCCCAGCTGCGCAGAATCCACCAGGCTGCATGTCCCACATCTGCTGCTGCCACGTGGAGTTCGCCATGTTGCACGCTCTGCATCCGCCTCGCAGGAGATCTCCAGCCCACCGAACAATTATCCCACAAAAGGAAAAGATATTATAATACCAAAAAAGGAGATAATCCCAGAATTAAGGGCATTCTTACAATTTTAGATTTATTTTAAAAATCTGTATATCCTTATTTTCTTATAAACTAGCAATCAGAACTGATTACTGGTTCTTAATCTATTTTGGGTTACAAGTGGCTTTGAGAATCTAATGAAATCAATGGAGTTTTCCCCAGAAAAATGCATAGACCTATACACATACAAACTTCCACCAATAAGTCCAAACAACTTCAGGCCCCAGGTCAAGGTCACCTCCTGTTACCTGATGGCTTCACCTCCACCAGACTGACCAGTGACTTCATCCTCTGGGCATTGTTAATGGCTCTGAGATCCTCTACCAGCTATAGGGGACTCAGGACCAGGTCCTTCGCTCAGGTCCTAGAGTTGGCAGGACCCATTGACCTAAAGCAACCTGCATTTCCATAAAGAGAAACAAGAAAAAGCTGCTTCTCTTCTTCCCAGACACTGGCCATCAATAATAACAAAACACAAAAAGGTTATGTAGAAGAAGGAGGAAGAGGAGGGGGAGGAGGCGGGGAAGAAGAAGAGGAAGGATAAAAGGAAAGAGGAAGAAGGAGGACAAGAAGGAGAAGAGGGAGCAGCCGCCTCAAGCCCACATTTTCATCTGAATCCAGGACCCAAAAAAAGCTCCACCCAGTGGTGTGGGATCATGAGAATGCTGGGCAATAAGACTGGGAAGAGTACAGGTTACTGTGACCCCAGGGCGAGGAAGACGCTTGATCTCACACCATTACTCTCAAGGCCCAGCTGAAGAATCAGGGAAAGCAGGAGAGCCACAAGTTGGCCCAAGTTCAGCCAGCGGGCTAGCTATAGGAATGTGGTGGAGGGTGCCTCAAGACTTTAGCAATGGTGCCTCGTGACATCCAGGAAATGGTGGGTTAGCAGGTATGTGCACTATGATGTACATGGGTGCCACCGTCATGCCCTGGTTTTCAGCAATGGGTGAGGGTAAGATGGCATCCTGATCTTGACTTGCAGGTATTTAGCTGCAGGCATCCTGATTTTTAGCTCAGGACTGCTCAGAAAGGTGGCTCAGCCCCATGTCTTAAGACAGTCCTAGTTCTACTTGCACCCTCCAGCTACCCCAGCCTGTGGTTCCCAAGGTCGCCCACGCAAAACACATGAAATCATTTCACAATATACTTCTGGAAAAGGCCAAATGAGGAAAAAGAAAGAGCTTTGTTGCAAGCATCGACACCTGCATATTAAAGGAAGAAAAATCATTTTTTGGCAACTTACCTACCCCTTCCCCTCCCCCACCCCTAAACTAGACATGCCTTATCTGCCCTGGTGGGGCGGGTGTTTAGTTGCTCTGCCTTAAGCCTATAAAGATTCCTGGCCCTAATGTCCACAGAAATTAAGAAGAATGGGGGGAGCTAAACATGCTATTAATAGGAAGAGGTCTCCCTGTGTGGATTTTCAATCCTTTTTTATAGACAAAATTTGGGGAAAGTCCTCAGTGGTGGCCAGGGTTGGTGGGAGGCTAATGGGAAGGTGTTAGGGAGGAAGGGAATCCTTCAACTCACCAAGACCAGTCGTTAGCTGGAGGTTGCCAAAGAGGTGATAATTAGACATATTTAAATGTAAAATTTGTAGTGGATTTAGACACTCAGAAGTTCATTAAATAGCCATAGGTACCTGAAAACTGCCCCCCACCGCCATGAAGGATTCAAAGACTCTGGTACTACTCTATTGCTAAAGCTGCATGGTGGGACCTGGGTATTTGTATTGTTATTATCTTTAAATTGTGCGTATGGGAGATACATATTGTTTTGTTTGTATATCTCATTAAAATAAAAATATTCAATTTTAAAAACTCCTCAATTTCCGTTGCCTCCTCTACTCAAAGTCAGCAGGATGAGCCTGCTAGGTCTGATTTGGAAGTACCTCGCTCTTTCCTTGTCTCGCTCTCTTTTGGTCTGTTCCTCTGTGCTTCTGTCCTTTGTTTGGCTTCCTGTTTCCTGACCCTTCTGGAATGTGAGCACAAACCTCCAAGAACAGAATTTGTGAACAGCTCTTGTCTGCCAAAGGGCTCAACCTTTATGTGTTCAGAAATGACGCTGGCCACAGAGACCCCTTTCCCTGGACTGCCCAAAGGAGAGATCAGATGAGCAGAATAGAGCGATATCCTTCCGGGTCCACCCCAGAGGCCAGAGACAAGAAGTGGCTTTGCTCCACGCAAGCTACAGTCCCTTCTAGTCCCATCCTGCACTAAACCGGGAGAGAGCAGACTGAGAAACGAGTTCTCTTTCCTGTTTTCTCTCGCAATCTCATCTCCTTCCCTTACCACATAAATGTCAGTCAGTCCTAAAGAAGTTCTCAGGAGTGGGAAAGCATCCAGTGCAGAAAGAGATCTAGAGGGAAGAGAAGACGGAGCTGGCTTTCCCATTCTGTAAAACAAGCATGGTGCCCAAGCCCACTGGCCTTTGGATGAAATCGGCTCTGTCCAAACAGCTTTGCTTACTCCATGAGAAAGAGGAGTTGAGCCCAGTGTCTGTGTTAGCTTGGCTGGTTTGCTGCAGTAACCAACCCAGAAAAAGGGAACCAAGGGCATCTTGACTCCCAACTGCAGGCCTTTGGAGTGCCAATTAAATAACATGCAGAGGCCGAGTGTGGTGGCACACTCCTATAATCCCAGTAACTCCAGAGGCTGAGGCAGGAGGATCACAAATTCAAAGGCAGCCTCAGCAACTTAGCAAGGACCTAAGCAACTTAGCAAGAACTTGTCTCAAAATTAAACATTTAAAAAGATCTAGGGATATGGCTCAGTGGGCACATAATCCCTGGTATCCAACAAATAAAAAGTAAAAAAATAAAATAACATGCAGAGAGCTGGGGGTGAGGCTCAGTGGTAGAGTGCTGGTCTAACATGCATGAGGCTCTGGGTTTGAACCCCAACACTGTAACAAATAAATAAACAACATGAAAACTGCAGCAAAGTGACCTCCAACCATCTCAAAGGAGAGAAAAATATCTCTCTTTAAAGAATGAAATAATTGAAAGAAACTGACTAATGGTAATTTACAGCCACTTGGGAAAACTGATTAATGGTAATTAACAGCCATTTGAGGTTTGAAAAAAACCAATGCAGAGAAAAGGGGAGTACATTCTGGCCCAAGACAAATGATGCTCTGGAAAAAGGAGGATCAAATCCTCAGGCTCAGCCCTGCAGGGAACAGTATGGACCAGCCTCAGCCTCCCAAGTAGCCCAGCCAATTCCCACGCTGTCATCTTTTTTTTTTAATATGCAATTGCCAAATATTTAATATATTCAAGGTGTATAACATGATGATTTGATATATCTATACACTGTGTAAATTCATACAAATAAATCAACACATCCATTATCATCTGTCCCATGCTGTCTTTGCAAACTAGAAGGGTTTTTCTTTTGTGTTTTTAGTTATGGAGAAAATTATTTACCATTATCCCTATCTTTATTATTGATGGTATTTCAAGTCTTAAAAGTATGATTTGGGGAGGGTTGTTTTGTTTTATTTGCTTTAATTTTTTGGTTTTGTAGTGTTGGAATTAAACCCAGAGCCTGATACATGCTATAAACTTGCATCATAATTACTTTTTTTCAATATACTATTCAAGTCTTTTGAGACCGTGGAGAGATTCTGACGAATTAAAGCCTACAATTGACACCCTCAAAAATGGTGACTTCAACCCTAGTAAACCCACCTCCACTCTGGCTCCTCCCAGAATTGTTCTCAACTGAAGCTTCTATTTTTAATGATCTGCACTGGTAACACACTTGAAAAAAAAATATTTCCTGTAATGATTCATCATTTCTTCCTAGAAGGGAAGAACTGTGATTTCCTAGAGTACAGACTATCTGTTTTAAAAGTTAAGCAAAGAACTTCAGGGCTTGACTCTCCCCTTTCAGATGTGATATGCTCCAGTGGTGACCACACCCTGGTGTGGTTAAAAAAAAAAAAAAGGCAGATAAGTTCCTTGCCACTTGGGCACCTGGGAAAGGGAAAGTGAGCTTCTTCTTTTCTTTTTTTTAATATTTCTTTTTAGTTGTAGAAGGACATAATACCTCTATTTACTTATTTATTTTTATGTGGTGCTGAGGATGGAACCCAGTGCCTCACACATGCTAGGCAAATGCTCTACCACTGAGGTACAGCCCCAGCCCATGCCCCTTTTCTTGAACTTCCTACTGGCACCACAGTGTCCAGAACTCCAGAAACTATCTAAGAGGAGAGAAAGGGACTTATTTTTATTTTGAGTTAACTCTGTGTCAAGCATTATGCTTGGCAGTTTACAAACAGCATTTCATTTAACTTCACAGCCACTCTGTGAGATATCCTACTACTTTCATTTGCAGGTGAGAAACTCAGGGAAATTAAAAATTCTGGCCAAGTTCACAGAACCAATAAGTAGAAGAGCCAGGATAGAAGTCCATATCTCTCTCATTGAAAAGTCTTGGCTCTTTCCAAATGCTATAGTTTGGGCCTTCAGTGTCCCCCAAAGATCTCTGTGTTGAAGGCTTGGTCTCCAGCCTGTGGCACTATGGGGAGGTGATGGAATCTTCAGAAGGTAGAAACTAGTGGAAGGAAGTTAGGTCATTTGGAGCATGCCCTGGAATGCTCCACAACCTCTTCCTGTCTTTCGTTCTTCCTAGCCACTGTGAGGTGAACAGGCCTCCTCTATCACATGCTCCTACCATGATGTACTGTGCAGCCACAGGCCCAAAGCAACAGGACCAAGTGACCAGGAATTGAAATCTCTAAACCATGAGCCAAAATAAGCCTTTTCTCCTATTAATTTGATTATCTTAGGTATTTTGTAACAGGGACAGAAAGCTAATACACCAACATATTCAGGGGTTCCCTAAACCACAAGATAGTTAATACAGAGAAAGGGTCTATCTACCATTGCCCAGGAGCTTCTGCTGTGAATATAAATGAGATATACATTTTAAAAAATTTTAATCCAAAAAACATGTATTGAGCTCTACTAGATGAGTGATATCATCACATCAGTGATAAAAAGGTATCACTTTTCTGGTCAATAAACATGTGATGTCAATTCTTAATGTTGCTTAAAAATATTGAGCTATTTTTTAAAAAGTGAAGCAATCACAAGCCAGAAATTCCTAACAAGTCTATGCAAATCTGGTACTAAAAAAGAGGAGTAGATAAAAGTGGGGTTAAAAAGTGAAAAGAGAAAATGCATCAAGCCTTAAATGTTCCCCTTTATAGATGGATTAACTGAGGTCCAGAAGAACCCAGTGACTTGCCCAGGATCACACAAGGCAAAACTAAGCCCAGACCTGAGCCAAAGGGAGCTCCTGGACTTCAGGATGGCATCTTTCTACCTAACTTCCCCTAAGTAAGAACCCTAGGAGAGGCCTCAAGAAACAGCACAGAACTCTGATCCGGAGAGAATTCTAACAGATCCTTAAGGCCCCTCCATACTCCATCTCAACATCCTCAGCAGTGAAGCCCTTTAACTTTGAACTTGTGCCCAGTTGCTAAGGATCAGTGACACAGCTTATGGAGTGTGATAGTTAATTTTAGTGTCAATTTGGCTGGACTATGGTACCCAGTTGTTTAGTCCAACATAAATGTTTCAGTGAAGGTATTTTTTAGAAGAGATTAATATTTCTATCAGTATACTTAGAGCAAAGAACATTACCCTCCATAGTGTGGGTGAGCCTCATTCAGTTAGTGGAAGCCAGGCACGGTGGCGCAAGCCTATAATCCCAGCATTTAGGGAGGCTGAGACAGGAGAATTGCGAGTTCGAAGCCAGACTCAGGAATGGCGAGGCGCTAAGCAACTCAATGAGATCCTGTCTCTACATAAAACACAAAATAGGGCTGGGGATGTGGCTCAGTGGTCGAGTGCCCCTGAGTTCAATCTCCAGTACCAAAAAAAAAACAAAAAAAAAAGGCTATAGAGAAAAGACAGGTTTCCCAAAGAAGAAATTCTCAAGACTGCAACATGGAAATTCTCCCTGAGCCTCCAAATTATTGCCCTGAAGAATTTGGACTTAAGACTCCAACATCAGCTCTTAGCTGAATCACCAGATTCATGCTGGCCTGAACAACAGATTTCAGACTTACCAACCTCTACAATCACATGAGCCAATTCCTCAAAATAAATATCTATGTCTGTCTACATATCTGTTTGTAAATATCTATGTCTGTATATATATATATTTGTGTGTGTGTGTGTGTGTGTGTGTGTGTGTGTGTGTGTGTGTGTATGTGGTGTCCCCTTGGTTCTATCTCTCTAGAGAACACTCATACTTGGTACATGAATAAATGATATTATTGCAAGTGGCACGTGAAAAGCAGAAATCAGCAAGTGTTTATCTGTGGAAGGCAATGTCCTAGGATCATGCCTAGGATCATGCCTAGGGTTTCCATCCCTGCTCCAACACTCTCAAAGCTGAAGCTGAATAGGGCATCAAGGCTGATGACTGAGATGTGAGACAGGCAACGTTGCTCTCCTTTTTCAAGTGAGAACCCTGTGAGCTGGGTGCACACCTGTAATCCCAGAGACTGAGAAGGCTGAGGCAGGAGGACTGCATGAAGAAAGGGAGGGAGAAAATAAAGGAGAGAGGGAACTCTGCAGCCTGGGGAAATTAAGTAACTTGTACACGCCTCAGTGTTGGTGCATAGAACCAAGATTCAAACCCACAGGGTCATGACCACAAATTCATGGTCTTTGCACCTCATCATACTCCTGATTATCTATGGCATCCTGAAAGTCAAAGGGAGAAAGGGTTTGCGGAAAGATGGAATGGGTCACGGTGTCAAATGCCTCCCAAAGAGGTCAAGGGGAAAAAAGATTGAACTGGGGGGCAGATCCATCAGAAGCCCCCATTCAAGATATAAACACCAGCCAAAGGCTTCCCATGGTCATTTCCAAAATAAAAAGTATCTCTAACCCATTCATAAAGGAAAGGAGGCATCTCCTAGAAGGACCTCAGTGGAAATTGTACCACTTAATTAAGTAGTATCAAAAAGTCAGAAATTTTTGTTGGAGACTGGAATAATCAACAAAATGTAAATGGAAAAATAGATCAAACAAAGCCACAAAAAGGAAGTCCTGGTGTAAATACAAAGGATAGTAAGAGTACAAGAAAGAGGACTGGGGGTGAGATCCTGGGTTCAATCCTAGCACCACCAAATTAAAAAAAAAAAAAAGAGTACATGAAATAATAAATTATGAGAAGTGTCGAATACATAGTAATCTATACCAATATATTCCACACAGACTACAGGTGACATAAAGGTGCTCCCAACATGATTTCCATATATAAGATGCCTTGTGTCTCAATATCTAGGGTCCTCTGAATAAAGTATAGTGGGCTGACCAAGTTTATTCAAATGAAATCACGACTCTCTCTCAGCCAGCCCAGCTATTGGTCATTACCCCGGTGATTAGACCCAGAGGTCCTCCCTCTGCCAGCTTCAAACAAAAGGGGAGCATGAGGGATGCACCTTCTTACTTACAAGCTGTGAAGCCTGTGAGAACTTTGCAGAGCATATCTGTCCATTTGGTGATAAATGATCTCCAGAGACTCAGAAAGGGAAGCTGTTTGATTTAGCAAGCGTAGGTGTTTGTCCTAATTTCCTGCCCTCACAGTGGTTTCATTCATTCCAGCAAATGCAGCATGATGATTCATTGGAGACCAATGGTCATTTGTGCTACTCCCCAGAGGAAACTTGGAGTTAATGTTTGCAGACACTGCAATCTTTGAAAATCTACTCTGGCCCAAGTTTTAGGATCATGTTAATTCCTAAACCAATTAATGAAGAAGCATTGCTCAGAGTAGTAAGATGTCGCCAGCCTCTGCCAATGTCGAAGCTTTTGCTCATAGTGTTTGGTTCTCAAGTTTCATTCACTAACCTCTTAACCTAGCTCAGAGCCAAGGCTATTGAGCCACAAAGTCTAGAAACCTGGGTTCTACACTGATCATCTGGGACTTAACCTCTCTGAGGCTCGATTTCCTCATCTGGACCCTCAGCATAGATGAAAGGGTCAATCTCTAAAGTTATATAAATCCATGATTTAAATGAATAATTGCAGTGTGCAGTATGTATATTTCCTTAATCAAACATCAAGAGCACAGTGTGCACCAATACCTGAACCACCAGCCATACAAATAAACTGCCAATTCCCTCAGAAAACACAAGAGAATTGGCTGAAGAAAGATATGGAAATTCAGAATGGTTTTGAGGAAGATTAATATACTCTTAATGAACACAACAATGAGTTAGAAGTTATACTGACATCAAATAGTGTCAAACATCTAGAGAAAAACTTAACCAGAAACATGCAGAAGATGTATATGAAAAAATATTTAAAACATTAGTAGGTGCAGGAAAAAATTTAAACAAATGAAAAGACATACTTTATCTTGGACAGGAAGATTTAACAAAATAAAGATAGTAATTCTCCATGAGCTAATCTAAAACTTTAATATTATTCCAATAAAAATACCAACAGGACTTCCTTAAACTGAACAAGCTGATTCTGAAGTTCATGTGGAGGGCTGCGGGTGCAGCTCAGTGGTAGAGCCCTTGTCTAGCATGTACAAGGCCCCAGGTTCAATCCCCAGCACTGCAAAAAGAAAATAAAATTTGTATGAAAGAAATAAATAAGAATAATGACCAAAATTTTTTAAGTAAGATTAATGAGAAATGACAAACCCCATCAATATTAAAATTCATTATAAAATATAATAAAACAATATAGTATTGAAGCATTAAATGAATCATTGGGACAGAATAGAATATCCAAAATTAGAGTCAAAATAGTTGTAGTAAATATATATCCATCTAAGTTATATAAGAATACATATTCATATGAGATTTTATATATTTTAATTCCCTTTTTTTAATCAATAGGAGGGAAATGCATTATTCAGGAAATAATGGTAGGATAATTAGGTAGCCATTTGCAAAAATCTAATATTGAATATATAGTCTACATAACAACCAACAACAAAAATTCCACATGGAAAAAAACTGCAAACCTCAAAAATAAAACCATAAAAATACTAAAAGAAAACAAATCTTTAAATGTAATCCCTTTAGTGGGGAAGGCTTTCATAAATATTTCATAAAACTTTGAAGCCATAAAGACTGACAAATTAGCTGGGCGCGGTGGCTCAAGCCTGTAATCCCAGCACTTAGGGAGGCTGAGACAGGAGAATCACGAGTTCAAAGCCAGCCTCAGCAACAGCGAGGTGCTAAGCAACTCAGTGAGACCCTGTCTCTACATAAAACACAAAATAGGGCTGGGGATTTGGCTCAGTGGTCGAGTACCCCTGAGTTCAATCCCCAGTACCAAAAAAAAAAGACTGACAAATTGAATTACCTTAAAAAAAGAGAAGAGCATAATTTTTAAAAGTATAAAATCAAGTGGTAAACGAGGAATAAACATATCTTTAAAATGTATTTCAAACAAAAGCCTACTTTCCTTAACATGCAAAGAACTTCTCAGGTCAAAAAAGATCAATAACCCGATCAAAAAAAAAAAAAAAAAACAGGCAGAAGATATAAACAGAGATTGGCCAAAAGGAACAGCAACTACCCATGGCTCTTAATCACAGGAAAAGCTGTTTAATCTCACTCACAATAAGATAAATGCAAAACAAAAATCAGAAATACAAGACTGACAAAGATTTGTTTGATAACAAATTCATTTGCCTAAGAGAAAACAGACAGTATCACATCCCCAGTGGGAATACTAATGAGACAACCTCTGTAGAGCTATTTAGCAATAACTATCCAAATGGAAAGGAGATCCCCTTGACGCAGTAATGAATGCCATTTCTAAAAATTCATCTTTTAGGTACATTTGCATATATGCAAAATGACAGACACCGTATATTAATTGCAGCATTACTTAAACAGATCAGCACAAGGTGCTGATTTAAATAATGAACACAAAGCAAAATGCAATGCTTATAACATGCTACCACACGTGTAAAAAATAAAGTGAAATATGGATACTTTTATATGCGTATATGTGTACTGCCAGTTAACAACTATAATCTATGCAAGAAGTCGAAGTTACATCTGGGAGAGGAACTGAATGGCTGGAGAACAGGAGTGGAAAAGACAATTGTTTTCCACTGCATTCTAGGTTTTTAACTTTTGAATTTTGTACTAGCCAAGAAATTTGCTGAATGTGAAGGCCAAAATGTGCAGCTTCATCATCAGTATGATACAGGGCCTGCAAAACCAGATTCTCCAGGGAAGGACTGAAGGACTGTGCAATTTTAATAAGCACTGTGTGTGATTCTCATGCACACAGGAGTTGGTGAAACCCTGGCACACAGCATCACTGGTAATGCACGCTTATCAAAGTAATAATAGCAACAATGATGTAAGCAGTAATGAACACTCACCAAAGAAGATAAAGCCCAAGACACCACTGCCAAAATCTTACGCAAGTTTTCCTGAAAAAAAAAAAAAATTCTTTGGCATAGCGGAGCACAGAAAGATTGTACACCACGATGAGATACTCCTCGTGCTCTCTGTTGCTCTATTTTAACCACTATTAATAATTCCTCCAGCTTTCTATATTTTGAAAAATGCTCTCCCCTAATTTTTCAAGCTAAATAAGAACATCACAAGCCTTACTCGAAGTTACATGAAAAAGAGCAGGGAATTGCTCCAGAGATAGAGGATACCTCCAAACTCACCACTATGCAGCTAACAACCAGGCACTTAGAAAGCAAATATCTAAGCCAGGCGTAGGAACACACATCTGTAGTCCCAGCTACTCAGAAGAGGCAGGAGGATTGCCTGAGCCCAGGAATTTGAGGCCAGTCTGGGCAATAAACAACCAAACAAACAAAAACAACAACAAAACAAGGGTTAAACATAGAACTAACTGGAAGAAATGTACATGTGTCCTAATTTTCTTCAATCTAGGCATACCTGTGTTAGCAACTTACAACTCTACGTTTCTGAGATGTTAGGAGAGAGAAGGCAAAGCCTCAGATCCCAAGAAGTTCTGGCTTTCTCTCTGTGTTCTTCAATTTCATCATCTTTCAATAAAGATGAAAAGACAATAATGTTCTAGAGATTCAGAGCAGCTCAGGAGCCAGACTTCAGGCTCCAATCCCAGCTCTGCCACTGTAGAACCTTAGACATATTTACTTCTCTGTGCTCGGTAGACATATCTGTAAAATGGAGAGAGTGTTGCCTTGTTTACTCAGGATAAGGATTAAATAAGTTGGTATATGTGAAGGACTTTCTATAGAAACAGCACATAGGAAGTACTATGTCAATATTTACTACTATTATCTCAGACCAGTCTTTGGAGCATCAAAGGAATAGAATTCACAAAAAAATATTGGTAAAACGTATGGAAGCGGGTGGAGTACCTTGTATAGAAACTGGCACATCGGAAGTGCTATCTAAATATTTATTATTATCTCAGTCTTGGAGTGTTAAAGGACAAGAAGTCACAAAAATATGGGCAAAGTCTATAGAAGCGGGAGGAGAGACAGGGAGGAAAACTCTGGAATAGCTAAAGAGAAGGCACAGAAAGCAAACAACGCAAAGTTGATGTTTCCAAGAAAAAACCCACCACAAGATATTGAAGCAATGGGCCAAGCAAAGCAAAACTGTTTTTTCCTTGTTCTGCGGACTGTGGCGCTACCAGACTTTTCCATTTTCCGGTCTGGGTTTGTATTGCTGTATGTTTTATATCAGGAGCCTCAGACCAGACAGGCTGGGTGTTGGAGGCAGTTGCACTTCTTACCATCCCCTGTGTTCATGAATATGACCAGGACTCTCATCTGCTGTGGCCTTGGTCTCCACAGACTATCCCATGAGGAGGTGAGGCAGCAAAAAGAGAGATAGGAGACTCCACTTCCTCCCTTATTCATAGGGCACCTCAAACTCAGGGAACCCAGACCACATCGCAGACCCACCATCACTAAACACAGAATCTGCCTTGGGACTGTGAGATGCAAAGGAAGATGGAAGGAACCTTTGAGACCACACTGCTGGATGTCTGGAGGTCCAGAGAGAAGAAACACTTTGTCTAAAAGTCACTGGATGTCTAGATAATTATATTAACAGAGGGGACCACTGATAACTGAAATGTAAGCATTCCTACTAAGAAAACATTATTTCATCTTTAATTGCTTATAGTTCAACCATTTTAAAAATGTTCATTCTTTAAAAAAAAAAAAAAAACAAGCACCATGGAGTTGCCTATATGTGATCTCAGCAACTGAGGAGGATGAGGCAGGAGGATTGCCAAGTTTGAGGCCAGCTTCAGCAACTTAGCACGAACCTGTCTCAAAATAAAAAGGACTTCCATTTGTGGACAATATGTCAAAGTGAATTCTACTGTAAAAGAATAATAATAAATTAATTAAAAAATAAATTTAAAAGACTGTGGATATGGCAGCTCTGTGGCAAAGGGACCCTGGTTTCTTTCTCTGATAGCACAAAAAAAAAAAGCCAAATAAATCTCTCTTTAACTAAAATAGCAACATCAGCTATGAAACAGTCACTTCCCTGTGACAGCTGCTGAGAACAGCATTGTACCAGCTGTCATCTGGCTCCTGCAGATGTGGGAGATGCTGTAGGATACTTGGGGGAGCATGGATGCTAACTCAGAGGTCTGAGTCTCAGAGCTTCAACATGGACCTGCAATGTGCTAACAACTGTCCTTTAGGATCTGTCTGGAATGACTAAAAATTATATACCCTAGGTCCCTGAACTTATGTAGGCCTTTAGCCTACCTATATCTTGTACCTGAACCAAGTAAAACATATTTCCTCTCTTCCACGTGTCCTGAAATGTCTACCATTTTCTTGCACGTCATTGCCCCACTCACAGATCATGGTCAAAGCGGCCTGCTCAGAGTCCAGCTGCTGAACGTTCAGCCGCACAGAATCCAGGGCAAGGCCTCAGGTAGCCAGAGACATAGGTACCAGATTTTGATCCACAGACCTTATTTTGAAAGATTTTGTCTAGCAAATTATTCTATATTTGTTTCCCACTTAAAATAATCAAACTCTGCTGGTGCACTCCTGTGATCTTAGCATTTAGGAGGCTGAGACAGGAGGATCAAAAGTTTGAGGACATCCTCAACAACTCACGCAGATCCTGTCTCAAAATAAAAAATAAAAAAAGTGCTAGGGATTAGCTCAGGGGTAAAGGGCTCCTGGTTGCAATCACCAGTACCAAAAAATAAAATAAAATAATCAAATTCCTGACTGCTAATGAGAGCCTCCAAGCAACAGGAGATAACTAGTATTGATTTATTATTTTAATCCAGAAACAAAATTCAGCCAGAGCTGCCTGATGGTGAATAAAAGTCTGCTCTCTGACTCCCCCTTCCCTCTCACCCAACCCCTCATATTTTCTCCTCAGTCACTGGGATGCAAGAACCCATGGACAATGCGAGCCCATAAAATTTAATATGCCGAAACCACCACACTGCCCCAAACTGGAATCTAGCAGAGTCACTACTGAGTTGCCCTCCCAGCAGCGAATTTTTCTATGATCTGAAATTACACTAAATTTCTAAGGCCTCGGGAAAACATTTCCCATGAGCAAGTTAATTTATTTGCAGGGGGGAAATGAATGGCTCCCTTTGCTTTCCTGACCCTCTTATAGGAACCAGGAAGCAACATGAAGTGACCCTGAAGAGAGAGACTCCAGACAGAGCCTTCACTGATATAAGATGGCCTAACATCAGCCAAGGGTGACAGAGAACATAAATTCTGTAACCCACACTAATGGGTCTTTTAAGCTAAGGAGCAACCATGAGAGATCACTGGTTTTGTTTCTGTATGACACACTTACAGGGTGGGGTGGTGGAGATTGTGTGTTTGGAACCAGTTATGGAACTTCTGCTTTATGGAACCACAGGTAAGGAAGCCATCATTTAAAAGGCTCAGGTTAGGGGAGTTTGTTGTATTAGGACAGGCAACAGAAAGTCCCTTCCCTTTCCTCTGCCTCTTATAATTTATTTCATGATAACTAGAAATCTTCCCGCTTTGTATTCTAAAAAAAGGGAAGGGGACTTTAGTAATTTAATGACATCCTAGGATTGGAAAGAGCAATTTTTGAAACCATCCCTCCATCCCCCCAAAAAAGGATCATTTGGAAGCCACAATCAGAAAAATTCATTTTTCAATCAAAACATATTAATTTTATCAAAGCATATTAACTTTAACAACTCCCAACCCACCAGAAAGCACTCAAAGTAATAAGAACCGTAAGAGAGAAGGAAAAAAAATCAGTTCATGAGGGTAATAATTTTCTTTTGCTGTCAGAGCAGCCCTGTTCTATAAAACTATCAGCCCCAGGCAGACTGGAATCTCTCATGCATCCTCCCTCCAACTCCGCCAACCCCGAGTTGAGGAAACTCTTCATTTCTCTCTCCTCAGCCTTTATTCAAGAAGTGCAGGTGACCTAAGGGACATCAGACTCTTAGAGACCATAAACTTCTGACACTCCACAGGGAGTAAGATGTTATTCAAAGCACCCGTGTTAGGAGAGCTCTTGCCACGGCCTTTCAAAGTTAACACTTCATGCTTACTATGTACCAGGCACTGCTCGCTTTATATGGATTATCTCAGGTAAGCCTGTAAGTTATACTCCATTTGCCTTTTTTTGCAAAATTAGAAAAATGAAAACTGGATAACTGGCCCAAGTTCACAGGGCTGGCTCATTGCCATGCAGGGATTTGAAGGCTAGGTCTGATTCCATTCTCAGCACTATGAACCACTGTTCTAGCCTTTGGTGTTGGAGCAGGGTGCTCGTGGGTTTCCGTGAAATCCCCAGACCCACACACATGCACACACAAGCCCAAGATTGGCAACCAATACCACCTACCATTTCCTAACATAAAGAGGCACCTCCCACTAAGGAAGATTCCCTTCTGTTAAAGATTCAGATTGAACCCCGCAGAATGGCTATAATAAACAAATGAAAAAAAGTTCAAAATGTCTCACATTCAAGGGGGCCAAGTTAGAGACCACCATCTCATATTATGGAACTGACTCCCGATTTCCTGAAATCCATCCAACAATGAAACAACAAAGAGGCCCTTCCGATCATTTAAGTTATCTGTGAGCTTAGATGAGCTTTGAGATTTCTTGGCTCTCTACAAAATGGCAGAACCAGAAAGGAACCCATTCTGTTCTTGGGCCACCAAGCTTACTTCATTTACAAGGAAATAAGTCCCGGGAAAATGTTTTTGAAGCATTGATCCTAAACAAAATGCTTATACTCTCAGACAATGTCATTCAATACTGGGTCCTTTTCACCTATAAAAATTTTCCCCAGTGCAACTGGTAAGTGATAACTCCATGTGCCAACTTTAATTAAGCCAAAGTACGCAACAGCTTCCAAAGGAGGATTTTTGAAAAGAAGACTTGAAGACAGTGTGCAAACACCACATGCCTCTGTTTTTTCAAATTCTTTTTTTAGTTGTTGATGGACCTTTATTTTATTCATTTATATGTGGTGCTGAGGATCGAACCCAGTGCCTCATGAATGCGAGGCAAGCACTCTCCCACTGAGCCACAACCCCAGCCCCATGCCTTTGTTTTATATGAAGATCTATAACCATATGCAGCATCAAAATGAAGTAAAAGGGAAGCCTACTCACTGTACAGAAGACAAAACAATACCCTTTTTATTTTTAAAACTCTGGTGAAATAGTTTTCCATATGACATCCCATTTTTAAAAAATTAATGTAAACCAACCTGTGGGTTAGTCAGACTATACAGACTTCATCAGAGTGTTTACAGATGCCTAGAATATTTACAAATGCTATTTGTTAGGTAGTAAGGTTTTGTTGCAATTTTTCCAGCACATGTTCCACAGTAAAAGAAAGGGTGTATATTGGTGTTCTTGTATAAAAATTCTTAACAAATGGAGAAAGGCAATTTTCCTGAGAGAAGATTTGTTCTTGAAATAGTTTTCTATTGGGAATATAGAAATGGGATGTAGATGCAAAAGAAGCATAAGAATGTCTAAGTTAACATTTTTCTTTTAAATTATTTTAAGTACCATTAAGTTAAAATGTTTACATTCATTATAAAAATGCTGTTAAATCTTATGCAAATGATTTAACACTGATTGCTGCAACGCAAATTGCACTTTTTAAAAAAATTATTGTATACATGGAAGAAAAATATCTTGTTTGCTACCCTGTTTACAAATTCCGACTGACCTCAGATCAGTCACACAAGATGAACTTTGAGAAATGTCAGTCACAGTGTACATTAGAGTTACTATGCAGTCTTGCAAACTGAGTAATATTTTGACAAGAGATCCAGGAACCCACTCAGCCTCCAGGATGTGTACCAGATGGCCTCCAATGATCTTCTCCATGAATGCATGTGGGACAGGGATGAAGAAATTCTGGAGTAACCGAAATCGATCAGAAGAAGCACATGATTTGGGGCAATACACGTAAAACCTTGTTTTAAAGAATCTCTCTCCATCTTCCTTAGCAGGCAAGGTCCTGGTCCTAGTCTCAGTTTTTGCAAGCTATGCAGGAGCTGACCCAAAGGAAGGCTGGCTGGAGGTGGCACTGGCCAGAAGCAGGCCACATTCCTGCTGCAATGGCCTTTCCCCCGAGGAGCCTCATCTTCTATTCTTTAGCAAGCCTCGTGGGGAAATACATCTCTTTCAAAACAAAGGCACAGAAATCACACATCAGAGGAATGTTCTGCCTGCATCGTTGCCACAGACTGGGTTGCTGGACAAAATCAGACGTAAGAGGTGCAAGGACTTCGGTGGAGCCCTTCCTGCCTCCTGGCAGCAGGGGCTCAGGCCAGGGCCAGAGCACACCAGGAATCCTGTCGCACTGAGGATGTGACTTCCGCCGGTGAGGCCAGACTGACGCCTATGTAGAGCCCGTCTTGACCTGAATACTTGAGCTCGCTGTTCTCAGGGTTGGTGCCCTCTCCTGCACCAGACATCACTGGGGCACCCGCCTGGCAGAACAGGGGGGGACAGAGAAAAGGAGAAATGGTTATGCATCACTTTGTCTGCTGGCCCAATCCTGCTAGTTCAACAGATGGGAAAACAAATGAGCCAGGTGCCATGGCGCATGCCTGTCATCCGAGGGAGGCTGAGGCAGGAGGAACCAAGCCAGCTTCAGCAAATTAGCGAGGCTCAGTCTCAAAAATAAAAAATTAAAAGGGGTAGGAATGTGGCTCAGTGGTTAAGCACCCTGGGTTCAATTACACCACCACCACCCCTAAAAAAGGAAAGCAAACAAATGAGAGGTCAGTATAGGCAGGACAAGGGCTGTGCCCAGGAGCATCCCAGGACAAAGAAAGAAAGTCTGCTTTGCTCTTCCCTGCCCACAGCAAGCAGGAGCTTTTCACCATGCTGCATGATGCTCCACAATGCCATAAGCTCTGATCCTGTTCACTTTAGAACTCAGTAACCGACCACTCAGCAAGATGCAGAACTGAACAAAGAAAAGGGGGACTGAAGGAATCCTATTTATAAACGTGCCAAACTCAAAGATGTCTGACAGTGAAACAAACCAAACCACACAGGTAAACACTGCACGGCCTAAATGATGCTCACACAATCTAATCGTTTTGAAAGACAAAATGCAGAGCACTGCAGACACGTGCACACACACACACACACACACACACACACACACGGAGATTATGTCAAAGTCTAAAAAGAGAAGCTACACAGCTCAACATTCCTTGATACATGAAATTTTTGTGCACTGAGTTCATGGAAATGAAACCCACGCATAGACAGATTTTAATATCTACCTCATTTACCTTAAGTCTTTACAAGAACAGGCCATGTTTGCAGCAGACCACATCATAAAGAAAACGTTCACATCCTCTATCTGTCATGAGTATGGCCATTATTTCTTGAGGCAAAAGTTCACCTTTCCCATTTTCCCATTTCATTCATTCCTCCCCATCCCAATAGAGAAAAGCTGAATATTAAACATTACATAATTGAGTAGAATCAAACCAAAATAACCAGAATCTGTTTAGACTACAGTTTGAGAAATGGTTGCATTTGAAAGACTTTCTCAAAAATCTAGCCATAACCATGTACTTTTTAACCATGTATTTTTCCTTCTAAATGCTCAGAATCTCCTAATTTCTTCCAAGCTTTTAAGGTTCCATTCCCTATCTTCTGGAATATTTATTAGACAAATAGAATAGTTTCTTCACTTTTCAAACTTTTTTGCACACGTAATCCAATTAAATCCTGCAAAGAGATTTTATCTGGCTACCTGATTGTTAGAGCCACTTCAGAGAAACCCAGAACACCAGACATGAGAGCTAAAATAAAATGGATGTGTGCTAAGCTTTCATACCCAGAAGCAAACATCGTCCTACTGGACTCCTTTTTCCAAGCAGGATCTGGTTGGCTTTATGCTTCTCACAACACCTCCATGAAGTGGAGGCATAGCCCTAGGAGAAAGGCCCAGCAGTTCTAGTCCCCCAACTTTCTCTGTGCCCAAACTTCCTCCACAGGTACCAATCCTCCCCTTTCCTAGCAAAACTAGGGTTTATGAAAACTAGCAGTGGTATCGGACACCCAAACTTTTGTTTAAATAACTAACACATGTGTAAAAACTAAAACTGAGTGAGGGCTTTGGATGCATGAATAAAAGGCAATTTTCACAAAGTCACTGAGATGTCTGAAATTTAAAATAGATTCTTGCAAAAACTTTGAAATAACTGCAAAATCCTGTCAAACAAACTGAACACTCAGGATTTGGTTGTACTTATAAACATGGTGATTAATGTTAGCTCTTATTTCCAGAATCTCCCACTATAAGCAAATTCAATGCAGGACCAGATATAACCCCTCAAAGAAACAAACCAAAGGATGATATTCAATTACAGAAGAATTGTTTGTTTTAGAAAGAAACTATCAAGCCAGGCACAGTGGTGCATGCCTGTAATCCCAGCAAGTTTGAGGTCATCCTGGGCAATGTAGAGAGACCCTGTCTCAAAATAGAAAAAAAGAAAACAAAAAGAAAGGGCTGGAAATATAGCTTGGCCAGAGAGCACTTTCCCTAGCTTGATACCATTAAAAAAAGAAGAAGAACTGTGGATTAGAACAAAGCAAATTCCCTTATAGGGATTGATGCACACATCATCTTTGCATAGATCTATCTGTCTCATAAAAGGCACATCTGAAGGTCTCAATGACTTCACCACTGCAAGTGCTATTTTGGAATCAGCCCACCAGAACAGCCAGGAAGTGCTAAGACAGTAGATGGCTGTCTTCACCACAGTGAACAACCAGGACCACTGTTAGCAAAGCCCTTACTGAGAGCCCTGCACTTGGACTAGGAGCACCTGACTCCATGGACAGGGGACACTTAGACACTAGACAGCAAAACTGCTCAGTGGCCTATGGTGACCAGTGAGTTGCTGAGACAGGAAGGTAGTAGCACAAGAGTCAGAAAAGGAACTGCAGAGGCTTCCTCAGCCAAGACAGCTAGCTCAGTGGCAATGAGCTTGGGCTCCAAAGTCCTGCCCTGGATGGGTCACCTACTAAATGAAGTCACCTCCTGCAACCTCCTCCTCTACGCGGATCCTCACATTACCTCCCACAGGTATGATTACAACAATTAACTGAGATCGTGTTTGTGACATAATCAGCATGATGCCCTATCGTGTTGAACCATCAGTTCCAGTAAGAGGGCATGCAGGATGTGGCACAGCAGGCACCTGGCCCAATCAGAAGAGAAGCCAGCTGGAACAGAAAGGCTCAGCAAGGGCATGGAAAGTGATCAGGTAAGCGAGATAAACAAGCAGAACAGGCATCAAACATTCTGTGCCTCAGTGTTCTGACTTACAAAATAGAAATAAGAGGCACCTATATTATAAGGTTGTTGTAAAAATTAGCTTTTATACCTTCATGTAAAGCCTTTTTTAACATGGAATGTTTTTCTTCCACCTGAGCAACTATCCCAAAAGCTACTTGTTGAAATAACTGATGTTTTCTTTTTTAAAAAAGTTAAGCTATATTCCAGCAGCTTGGAAGGCTGAAGCAGGAGGATTGCAAGTTCAAAGCCAGCCTCAGCAAAAGCAAGGCATTAAGCAACTCAATGAGACCCTATCTCTAAATAAAACACAAAATAGAGTTGGGGATATGGCTCAGTAGTGGAGTGTCCCCGAGTTCAATCCCTGGTACCTGCTCCAAAAAATGTTAAGCTACATGGCACACCCAGAGTCATACAGTCAATGGGCTAACAAACCCCAAATTATGTGAGGGATCTCTAGGGCTATCTATATAGCTCACTGGTAGAGAGCTTTCCTACCAGGCTTAAGGCCCTGAGTTGAATGTCCATCACTAGGAGGAAAAAAATGGAACAAGAACTGTGTCCATTGCTTCATAACCTTCAAATGAGGACATAATAATATTTAAACATGAAATACTACAAAGAAAAAAATTTTTTTTACAATACCACAATGGCCAGTGTAAGATGATTACCCCAGTCTCCTTGTCCATGCTGATGGGGCTATAGAGTCTGGTACAAGCCTTACGGAGGGTGGCAGTTTGCGGTAGTGCCTAGAGCCATCAAGAAGTTTAAACACTGCTTAATCCTGTAATTTCATTTATAGAAATGCATTATAAGGAAATCATTCAAAAGGAAGGAAAGGCACCACAAAGGAAGCCATCCACTGCAGGACTACTCCTGGTAGTGGAAACCATGGACACAATCTAATGTCTAATAGTACAGGAATGGTTTGGAAAAGCAGGGTACATTCTCTCAATAAACTATTATACAATTATTTTTAAAAAATACATGTAGCAAGCTGGAAAAAATCCAATCATAGAATGTTAAGTGAAAAACAGCAGGATGTGAATTCTTTGTCCCATGCACAAGCATTAACTATTACAAGGGAATCCACGAGCAGCAGGAGACGGGACAACTGAAAGACCAAGTCTACCGGCTATACATACTTTATCTTGGAGGGTTTTGTTGTTTTGTTTTGTTTTTTTGTATCAGGAATTGTACCCCAGGAGTGCTTCACCACTGAGCCACACCTCCACACCTTTTTATTTTCTTTAGTCTGAGACAGGGTCTCACTAAATTGCCTCAGGCTTTGCTAAATTGCTGAGGCTGACCTCAAACTTGCAGTCCTCCTGCCTCAGCCTCCCAACTTGCTGGGATTGATTATAGGCAGTGCCACCACACTCAGCTAACACAATCTGACTTCAGGGAAGATTAGATCATATTAGTACCAGAAATATGCACAAGCACTCAAGCCAGCCTGGGCAGGGTCATAAATTACTTTGAAAAACTAGGGAGGAATCAGAGTGAGGGAGGGGGTGCCAGAAGTTGCCCCAGGAACCCCTGAAATCATCTCCATGCATCCTGGCATAGGCTGGGAACTGGCTAGGCATGCACATGTGAAACACATAGCATCCAAGTCAAAACACGGAAATCACTACATCCATGCGTCAGAGGAACATGGGATCAGAACTGGTCTGCCTAACTTCAGCAACTCTCCTGAAGACACTTGGCTTGTCATACCCTGGAGCCAGTACACACACACACACACACACACAGAGTAAAAAAGAAAGTATGAATTTCAGTTGGTCAGTATTTTCCCACATCTAATTAAACCCTTCAAAAGACTTCAGATGGCAGACGTCTCAACATAGCAAAAGCAGAACCTTCACCAACCCAATCAACCTAAACAAATGTTCCTGAACAAACGTGGAGAAGAGCTCTTCGGAATGCCCAGCAGCTGACCCATCCTTCCTCCCGAGGCTAGGCAGGCAGGCAGGCAGCTGGGGCCAGGCGGAGGTCCTTGCTCCCTCCCGATCAAAGTGCAATACCAAAGTGCAATACGAGGGTGGAGCAGAAATCTGTTCTGTGTTTCCATTCACAGCTTATCTGCTCTCCACCCTCCCACAGACAACTGAAAATGGAGGCACTTCCTGTTGAAAGAATGTGTTATCAGCACCAGACCCAGCCTGGGCTTAGCACTGCATGCAGGCCAGGGTAGGTGGGAGACAGGCAGCGCCACTGGGCTGGAAAACTCCCTCCCAAAGGAAGAAATGACTCCAGGGAGAACCTGGGCTGCTGTAGATTGGGAAAATATGCACTAGCCTGTGAAGCAGGCGAGTTATCTGTAGATCACCCAGATTCGTCTCCTCTGAGAATAAGCCCTGACTGACTTGGGACATTTCTCTGAAAAGCAGACTTCTGATTTAATACACATGTAGTCAAATGTTTCTAGCTCCTGCCGGGCACAGTGGCACATGCCTATAATCCCAGCAGCTCCAGAGGCTGAGGCAGAAGGATCACGAGTTCAAAGCCAGCCTCAGCAAAAGCAAGGTAACTAAGCAACTCAGTGAGACCCTGTCTGTAAATAAAATACAAAATAGAGCTGGGGATGTGGCTCAGGGGTTGAGTGGCCCTGAGTTCAATCCCTGGCACCGCCCCCGCCCCGCAAAAAAAAAAAAAAATTATGTATCTGACTCCTAACGGGCTACCCAATAAAATTATTCCTCTTTCTTTTCCTTGACTTCACATCTCTTTGAAAGTTAAACTGGAGTCAGCCTTGATGGGGATCCATAGAGACAGCATTGGAAAGGAAACGCATTCGAGAAAAGGGAAACCCATAGGCCCTTTTTTCTTTTTTATAGGTATATCCTTTCCAGAAGGATAAAGTGAGGTCTCCAGCTTGTGTGTAGGTGAGTAGTGTGGCGATCGTTCCCAGAGCTAAGATCGTGATGGAGATCACACTGCTTCCAGAGCTCCAAGCAGGCTGTCTGCTGCTATGGCCACTAATTGGCCTTTCTTACTTGTATCTAAGTGAATTTGAGGTTCTAGCTCTTTCTCGCCAACCCCCCCTCGCCTGGTGCTGGGAATCAAGCCCAGAGCACTGTGCATGCTGGGCAAAGCACCCTTCCACTGAGCTACACCCCCAGCCCACAGCTCTTTTTTGGAGGAGGGGAAGCCAGTCGTCCCTGACTGCCAAACAAAGCTCCTCTGCTTTTGTAACCTGTAGGTTAGACTCCTGTGGCGCTTTATAGCTGCCTTCCTCAAAATAAAAGCTTCATATGAATTCCAGCAGAGGGGCAACACTTTCATGGAAATCTTCACTTCCACTACAAAAATGAGGCTCATTTCAGTTTGGATGGAAGGAAAACAGGTCCAGACACAGAAGTGACCAGATAATAGTTTAGAAGAGAACAGACACGTGAAAGATATGGGAATATGGATCCTGCCTCCACAAAGACATGTGAAAATCATCAATCACAACAAAATCCTCAAATTCTCCTATTACAGTTTAATAAAGCAAGAGAACTTGAGCACCTTCTCTTGCAAAAGAATCTGTCACCTTTAGCTAATGACTTAACTCAGTTTTCAGCAGAACAGTTTCATTATGTTTTTGTAGTTTAGCAGATTCCTTACTGGGGATTTCTTTGGCTGCCTCTCTATCCCAGCCCAGGTTATATCCATGCCACAGGATGGTGCCCCTTTTCAAGAAAGAGGGCACAACCCTTTACCCACAAGCTGCTTTGGGCAAAGGAGCCGAATGTTTTATGCACATGTGCACACTCAAACAGCAAGTATGGCCAGGCACCATGTCACACACCTGTAATCTCAGTGGTTTGGGAGGCTGAGACAGGAGGATAGCAAGTTCTAAGCCAGCCTTAGCAACTTAGGGAGGCCCTAAGCAACTTAGTGAGATCCTGTCTCTAAACATTTTTAAAAAGGGCTAGGAATGTTAGATTCCTGTGGTGCTTTATAGCTGCCTTCCTCAAAATAAAAGCTACATATGAATTCCAGCAAAAGGGCCACACTTTCATGGAAATCTTCACTTCCACTACAAAAACGAGGCTCGTTTTTTTTCAGTTCAAAGTGTTGCCCCTCTGCTGGAATTATATGAAGCTTTTGTCTTGAGGAAAATGAGTCCAGTGGTTAAGCACTCCTTGGTTCAATCCCCGGTACCAAAAAAAAAAAAAAAAAAACCGCAGCGAGCATGAGAGGTGAAATCAGCACTCCAAGTTTACCAGTACGCTTCAATTATCAGCAAAATGCTGATGTGCAAATATAGATGGCCAGGGAGGGTTTGTTCCATGACTCAAGGCAATGAGTGCACTAAAGAAAAGGCTTATCTTCTAAAATGACCAGAATGGAGTACTCTATTTTAGTCCTCAAATGAAGTGGTCAAGATTCCTGAGGCAACCTAGTGAATTATGATCTAAACTTTTGTAACAAAGCTGGCTTTTCAGGATATTGGATGAATATTTTAATCTTTCCTCCACAATGACAGAAAACACACCATGTTCAAAGGACCAAGGGGTGCTCTCAAAGCACTTTCACCGCAGGAAGTATTGGTAGAGTACCAAGTATCAGAAGGAATGAAGAACTGTTGCCATCAGACAAATAAAAAGCTTTAAAATATGGTTCCTTCTTAACACAGTAACTCTACATCTCTAAATTTCCCCGTTAGGAAAGTAAGCATTTATTTCTAATGTCTTGGGATGAAAAAAAAATGCCATGCAAATAAAACGCATCACTATTCACTCCCAAGATTAAATTTAAGTAGTGCTATTCTTTTTGCTCTTCAAAGAGATCTGCAGGCATCTGCTGATTATACCACACAACACTCCTAAGGGCCAGATAGCAGGAATTACTTTTCCCGCCTCATAGAAGAAGGAAAACAGAGGCTTCGCAAAACCTTGGCAGTTCGCTATCATGGCACAGACCAAACTGTAGCTAACTCCTGGCTGCCTGTATCTGTTTCCTTTCAGCTGTTAATCCACGAACCCCCAGAATGAACTTCAGACCACAGACAGGCCTCACTACAAATCAAGCAACTAAATTTAATGAGCACTTTAAACATAAAGTCTTTGTGTTTAATAAAAGAAAAATAGGATTCTGGAGCGTGTGCCCCAGCTCTGGTAAAGCCCTGTGATTCCAACAACCCAGGCAGACAGCACACCACCAAGCCACTCGTGATCAGTGAAATATCAGCAGTTACTCACATGTGGTTGTTTATCCCCAATAGGACATGGATATCAATGCTCAAATAGTTGTTTATTTGCTCAGATGGTTCTTAAAATCTGAGGTCAAAATAACTTTTTGGTGCTCATTCTCAAAAAGTCTGTGAGTACTGTGCCTTGATAAAGCCCAATGTGGTAAGTAGCTGAACTACGTGTTGTCTATTGATAACACCTGTTTTTGGAGGTGCCTTTCTAAATTATGGACATTTCAGAGAAAATGAACAGGTAGTTCTAAACATAAAGAAAGCTACCAGGTTGAATTTAACTCATATCCATTAGATCTTCATATTGCTAGTAACTCTTTTGGCAGACACCCATGAAATGCATAATAAATTACTTTGGTTCCAGTAAGGGAATTCATTTTCTTCAAAGATTCATTTAGCAATAACATTTCAGAGCATCCTAAGCCAGATTTCTTAAATTTGGTCATGTTTTCCCGTAACATTATTTCATGTTTTGTGACAATTTTGTATATTTTTACAGAGACAAAGGGAAAACTGCAAAAAAAAGAAAAGAAAAGAAAGAAAAGAAAAAAGAAAAATCTGCAATTTGCAAAGAAAAGTGTATCAGAGAGGAAGCCAAATAAAAAGGCAAATAACTTCCGCCTCCACCTACTCCTTACCTAGTATTCTGACTTCCAGATTGTAATAATGAGTCACTTATTAAATAAACCATAGTTTTGTGTTACATCTGGGGAGCATATATATTATATTACAAACTAAAGAGCAATATAGTTTTACTGTTTCCTAATATATAGACCAAGCCATTGGATATTAATGTAGTACAATGTATTTTCTTACCATTCTCATTACATGTGCACGCATGCACGCGCGCGCGCACATACACACACACACACACACACATACACACACAAGGAAGTCCAAAAAGAAAAAATCCTTGAGATCAAAACGAAAGTGTGCAAACTCTGCATGCTGAAATGTTCCTTGCTGGGGCGACGCATGACTTTCACATGAAGGCCAATGTGTTCAAACAGGAATGTGAGTTATTAGAAGGGGCTGTGAATGGAGAGAGAAAAGGAGCCTGGCACACGGGGAGCATGAAGATAAAATGCCAACAAAATATTTATGTTCATGGCTTGTAGCATGTGGCAAGTGGGATATTAATAACTGTGATGACTGGTCAACTCCCTGGGAGAGGTAACAGCCCTGGACGGGGACTGGGAGGCAGGAGATGTCGGTTCCAGTCCCGGCTTCAACACGGGCTTGTTTTGTGACCTTATGCAGTCACTCGGGATCCTGGTTTATAAATGAGGCAATAATAATACCCAACCACAACTCTTTCTCGGACCCTTGTCAGAGATTAATGATTTTTTTTAACTCTTTTTTTATTCATTTAGAAAAGAGTGTTTTGGACCGTAAAATTCGGGGCGGGGGGGCACTTGCCTATTAAGGAATGCTTGTTTAATGATTTCACAAAAAAATGAAGGCAATTTGAACATTCTGAAAAGTTACAAAACTTAGCACCAGCTATGTCTACATTTAAATCACACCACTAGGAGGATGTTATTATTGCAATCTTTTATTTTAAAATAACCTTGTTATAACCAAATTAGGTACATCAACAACAAAATTTTTACTATTTAATAATATTAATAATTTTACTAATTTCACTAATAATAAACAGTATTTTTCCACCTATTATCTACCTTCCAAATTCTTAGTCCTACAATACACTTTATTTCTAAGTATAAAAGTGATAAGAAAATTTGTATTAAGGGCTTTACATACTTGGTCACTGTTTCTCCACTTGCTTTAGTGGGAAGATATTTGATCCTGAAGTTAGTAATCAAAATTAGTCAGATTTCTTTAGGAAAACATTATCTCTTCTCTCTAAAGATTTCAAAGAGATGCACTAATATCACATTAATTTATATGTTCTAGTGGTAACAACACTAACTCTGCATCAGCCTGACCTGGGTCCAAATCAAAGCCCTGCCTTTTAATTTGACATAGTCCTTGGGCCCAATTGGTACCTTCTGTGTCTCAATCAGAAGGAGGGTTAAAAGAGAGAAAATTCACCTAAGGCACCTAGCACATAAAAGGTGCTTGACAGAAACTAGATTCCCATCTCCCTACTATCATACAAGTGAGAAAGTCAACAATAAAATGCAGGACTAATCCATGAGTGCTTAGCTCCTTGAAAGACTCTCACAGAATATTCAAATTAAAAGTAAAGCAGGCTGGTCCTGGTGGCACACACCTGTAATCCCAGTGGTTTGGGCAACTGAAGCAGGAAGATCTCAAGTTCAAAGCCAGCCTCAGCAACTTAGCAAGACGCTAAGCAACTTCGTGAGACCATGTCTCTAAATAAAATATAAAAAGGGGCTGGGGATGTGGCTCAGTTCAATTCCTGGTACCAAAAAAAAAAAGAATAAAGCAGTACTGGGGAAGTAGTTCAGTGGTAAAGCCCTTGCCTAGCATGTGTGAGGCCCCAGATTCAATCCCCAGTACTGCAAAAAAACAGTGAAGCAGTAATTTTCTGCCCCAGCCCAGGAAAAGCAACTCACACTGTGAGTACAACCTAAGTCCTTCCTGAATTTACCTTTCAGGTCTTTAATAGGAAATATTTTCTTGTGACCAATCATAATGCCATGGTAAATCTGGAATGATCCCAATACTTGGAGAAAGAAAGTGAAATATAAATCTGCTAAGAAAAAAAATTCTCCCCTAATTTAATGAATTTTGATTACTAATTGAATTTTTCAGGAGGAAGAGAATAATAAGCTATAGGACCAAAGTGGATGTTTTCCAATTTCTGCCACAGGATGAAAATGTTCATACGGAAAATAATATCTATAAAAGGAATTTTCATAAGTAGCCTACAAAGTGCCTAAGCTTTCTTCAGAAGACCTTATAAAGCACCTGTGATACCAACTGTTACCAACAAGAAACACAAAAGTAAGGAAACCTGTTTCCTCTCACCAACACACCAGGCCTCATGTTTCCCTTAGGAAAGAACTCAGGCAGCCACCCTAGCCATTCTGCCCATGGAGAGAAAAACCTCTGTCTGAGGTCAGTGCATATAATCAGCTCTGGGGAAATATTTTTCTCCACCGATGTGAGAAGAAAAACCTGCTTGTGAAAGGGACAAGTAGGAGCTTATTTGCACCATTTACATCAATTACCAAAAGACTCCCAATTAAGCAGGCACAGTGGCACACACCTGTAATCCCAGTAACTCAGGAGGGTGAGGCAGGAAGATTGCAAGTTCAAGGTTAGTCCCAGCAACTTAGTGAAACCTTGTTTCAAGATAAAAAATAAAAAGGGGGATGTAGCTCAGTAGTAGAGCACCCCTGGGTACAATTAAGAATGTTTTCATTGTTGGATCCCAATAGGCTAAAAAAAGCATTTATCACCAAAGCAGAGGTTAGATAAAGTCCATCAACTAAAAATGAACCGAATTTGGGCTCTGCTTTCAGGAGCCTTGAATGGATTTGAAATATTTTCATATATCTCCTTTCCACCTATTTCATTAAGCAGTCTCATGTCCTGCCTTTGGCTTCTTACACACTGCAATCCAGCCATGCTGAACACACACCCTTCAGTATCATGGATTCCTACACCTTCTGTGCTGCATACTCTACTATCCCCACTTTAACCTGCACAAATCCCACCCAACTAATTTAAATACCCTCTACTCCTGTTAAAGCATTTCCACCTCTGCAGTCAAGGGCCAGGGATGTGGCCCAGAGATACAGTGCTTGTCTAACATATATGAGGCCCTAGGTTCAATCCCAGCACTGGTGGCGGTAACACTCCACAATCAGAATTCACTGCCTCCTTCAGTATTTCAGCTATCCAAATCTGACCAGCAGTAAGCTATCTATACCTGCCCCAACAATCCCAGGTGAGAGACCTTGTTTCCTCAATTGTGAACTGTGCCTCCCAACTAGAGGCACACCTGTAATCCTAGGCACTTGGGAAGCTAAAGTAGGAAGATCACAAGTTCAAGGCCAGTCTCAGCAACTTGGCAAGATCCTTAACAAGTTAGCGAGACCCTGTCTCAAAATAAAATATATAAAAAAAGGACTAGGGATGTGGCTCAGTGGCTGAATGTCCCTGAGTTCAATTCCTGGTACCCCTCCCCTCAAAAAAGTACCTCCCATGGAGCAATGCTTAACAACCACAAGCAAAGGCTAGTCACATATTTTTCATATTCAGATTTATTTCAGTATTACACATTATGACTTCAATTATATTTGCAGTTTTAACATCAACCTAAGTAGGTTTTATTTTTTAAGTAATTATAGAAACTATTTTTAGACAGAGTATGTTCAGTGACTGCTTATTCTGATATTGTCTTAGTGATAATTTCATCCCCAAATTAATCCTTCCTATCCCAAAGGAAATGAAGAAAGATATTATTTTTATCTATAAAATTTGGGGAGTGCCAGGTGGAGTATATTCCTGTAAATCCCAACTACTTGGGAGGCTGAGGTAAGAGGATCATAAGTTCAAGGCCAGGCTTAGTAACTTAGAGATATCCTGTCTCAAAATTAAAAAATAAAGAGGGCTGCGGATGTTACTCAGGATTCAATCCCCAGAACCTCAAAAAAGGGGGATGAGGGGGGACTGAGCTATAAAGTTTGCATAAAATATCCTGCAGTTTTAGAGTTTTAAACCATAGATGGATGAGAAAACTTATGAGATGTTTATTAAATCTCCTTTGAGAATGAGTAACATAGAACACGTTATCAAGTTTTTCTCCTAAATAACAATAACCCAAAAAAAAGGAATTCAAAAAACTTTAACATTCTTATATTCCATAATGAATAAATGGCACAGAAAATCTGATGTCAGGGGCTGGGAATGTGGCTCAGTTGCTAGAGTGCTTGCCTCAAGTGCACAAGGCCCTGGGTTTAATCCTCAGCACCACAAAAAGAAGAAAGAAAATCTGATGTCTATTTATGTCAATGAAATACATTTTTCAATAAATTCAGATGAATAAGAAAATTTTAGCCAGAAAGAAAAATTATATTTTTTCACAAAAATTTAACCAATCATCTGTCAAAAAATAAGTTTAACACATATAAGGAACAAAAACAGCAATATTTTAATACTAGGCTACCCGGCAGTGAGTCCTGATCTCAAACAGAAAATAAGCCACCTCCAACACATACACACCACATACGCATGGCCTACAAGGAGAAACTGAGTCAGTGTGACCAGGTCATCAACCAGGTGACTTATCAGAAGGAATGTCTCCTTTTCTCCCAAGCAGAGGTCTTGCTGAAGCACAAATCAGCAGCAAGTGCATAAAGCCAAGACACAAAAATTAATCAAAGAAACAATGTCAGATGGGCAAAAATGATTTCTATGACACTTCAATGTTTACCTGAAAAATGCCATGTGCTAGGAATCCTGCCCACATTACCATGCCTGCTTCTCCCCACGCCAACAGCTCACTGCAGCAGACAATTAGAATAGTCTCTCTCCAGGATACTCAGCTGCTGGGACCCCTTTCATCTGGGCCAACAGAACCCAGGAACCTGTGCCCACATGGTAAATGGCCCACAAGCAAGAAGCCTGCTGGGAATGTCAACTAGGGATCTCCTGCAACTGGCTTCTCAAAGTGGGGGTTTAAGTGAACACAGGGTTTGATATGGACCTCTGGAATCATTTTCTCCAACTTTCTTTCAGTGATTCACAGTCATTTAGGAAAGGCAGTCATGTTGCCATGTGCATCCTTCAATGGAGAGATGTGTAGTCCCTGGTCCCCATCTTCTACGGACAGTGTGCCTGAGATTGTTCTTTGTTTGAAGCTCGGTAGACCCATAAAACTAGGGCATTTGCACTGCTATTTCTACCATGTCAGTTACACAGAACACTGGAAGTCAGTGGGATGGATCCATGGTCTTAGGAGGCTTAAACCTTGAGCTAATGAAGGCGCTATGTAATATACTCACTTTCTAAACACCAGATTCAACCTTGCTATGAGGATCTGTGATTTTCCTTAATTATAGCCTTTTACAAAATTTTACAAGTGACCAGTCAAACCCAGCTGCCCTTTGACATCAGATACAGGCACACTCAGGCATTCTGGCAAAACCACTCCACCCTCCACAATTATTCATAAGAGGGAGACAGTTTCAAATGAAGCTAGCAGATGGGCGTCTGCCAAATAGGCCTGGTTCCCTACAACAGTCAAGTCAGGTAGTAACCTGGAGACCATCCATGGTGAGATCACCATCAGAGGAAAGCCTGCAAGCCTAGGTGCCAGCCCTGTGCCCTCTGAATGAGGAGAGAAGTCCAGGGGCATGGGCAGGTGGGAGGGCAACCCAACCCTTGCCCTGGGAAATGCTGCCAGGAATTTCTGCAGCCCAGCTTCATCTTCAGGAGCTGCACCCTGCCTGCTGCCTACACCAGCCACGGCTGCCTTCCAGGGCCCATGGAGGCTGCCTGGGGTGTAGGAGGAATGGAGATTGCAATAAAGACCTTGTGTGAAACTACTCTCAAACTCCCCCAACCTTAAAAATCCAATTGCTTTCTTTGCCTCCTGGTCTAAAGTGCAGAGTTGATTGTGTGTGTGTGTGTGTGTGTGTGTGTGTGTATGTGTACACACGTGCTGGGGATTGAACCCAGGGCCTGTGCATGCAAGGCAAGCACTCTACCAACTGAGCTACATCCCCGGCCCAGCCCAGGAGTTGATCTTTCATCTGAAGGGAACTGACCCACAAGCCACCTCTAGGAGCTCAGTCCCAGGTTAGAGTCCTGGACACCAACAGTACTAGGGCTCCTTTCAGTGCCTTTCACCCTCCTTTCCCTGCCTTCTCCACCCCCTCCCCAACTGATTGAACTTGCTCAAAGCCACTTTTGAAATTCTGCAACACAAAACCACAAAACAAACCTGACTCCACCTACAAAGTCATCCAGAACCCAAAGCCCCTTTTTGGTCAAATATCTCTATTTCTTTGCCATTTATCATTCAAATTAGGCTCTTTCTACACTTAAAGGAGATTTAGAGCTACCAACACGATCCTCCTGTCATCTAAGAAACTGGACACAGACACTGAGGCCAAAAACCTAGCCTCCCTCAATACCTTGGTTTCTGAAACACTGTTTTGCCTCATTTAGTTGTGCAATTGCTTCTAAGGATTAAATACTTCTGACCTTTTAGTTTCCTACAAGTAACATATTCTATTTACCTCTTAGATCCTCAAAGTGACATCTAATCCTCCTCCTAAAAATACACCAGTGTCCACCTTTATAAAGTCTAGAAAGGTTCTTTAGCATGTGTCTGTGACAAATAAAAAGCTTCTTTTCCCCTTGTGAAATTAGACATTTTATTTCATTAAAGAAAAAGCCCGAAAGAATTTGTGTTGGACCAAAAAAAAAAAATAGCAAATATAATTTTAAGTACAGTTTAAGTACTTCATTTTAAATATTTAATTTTGGTTATTAAAGTCAGCTAAAAATATGACTGGGAGTGAGGGGCAGGTCCTTGGGTCCATGGTTCCCAAACACCTCCAGGCAGCAGTTTCAATATCACCTGCAGCACTTGTTCAAAGACATACATTTCCAAGCCCCACCCCTAGAGATTTAGGATTCAAAAATCCAGGGCAGGGCCAAGGAATCTGTAGTATTTTAAAGTACCCTAAACAATTCTAGGAGAAAACTAAGTAGAAAACAATTAACTAAGTAAAGAAGGATTAAATTAGCAGTATTTAGTCCTAAACTAATTTTAGCATAAACCTAAGAAACATCACTAGGGCACATTTTAAAGTCCTGCCAGAGGGCTGGGAATATAGCTCAGTGGGAGAGCACTTCCCTAGGTAGCATGCATAAGACCCTGGGTTCATTCCTGAGATCACAAAAAGTAAAAGAAAGAAAATTCTGCTAGTCTGAGTTCTTTCCTTAGACTTCACTGAGTCTCAGGTGAAGCCATGTGGTTTTCCCAGGGGAATCTGGGAAACATTAAGGTAAGACAAGGTTCTTTTTTTATGGCTAACGTTTTGATAATAGCTCAACAGAAACTAACTCTCTGATCTTCACAAAGACCCCACAGTCTCCTGTCCCTGGCAGCCCTTATCGCTCCCAGGTTTGACTGTGACTGAATTAAGCCTGGTTACTACTAAGGCAGTAAGGACTCCCAGCAAGAAGGTTGATCGGTGAATGCAGCAGCCCAGAACACATCAGGAAGAGTTTCACTTTGTGTAGATAAGAAACAAAAAGCCAGAGTTGACATAATAAGCAAAAGCCACTTCAGTGTCATGGGCCCCCGGGATCTGTGGAACCATAGACCTGGCAGTTTTCCTGATCTATATTAGGAATACACATATGTAGCAACTCTGATTAAAAAGAAAAAAAACCTGGAAATAAAACAATTTAAAGCTCTTGAAAACTTCGTGCTTTTCTTTGGGTTAATTTAACCATAAAAAAAAATGATAGAGATCTTAATTAAGAGGTTTGTAAAGTACTTAAGTTTGTCATTTTGTTGACATTTAAATGTAACTTCCTCTAAAAAACTATTCTTAGGTATCAACTAACTAAACTGTTGGTTTAGGTTATTGTACCGCCAGATAAGATAAAGTTTGAGATAATTTACTAGAGAGCAACACACGAAGTTAGTCTATTCTGTTTTAACACTTACCCCTGAGGCTGTCGGTTGTGTTGGAGGAGAAGTATTTTTGCTGCAATCGTCTGAGTTAGAAGAGGTGGAAGTTGGAGTCATAGGAACGGAATTATTACTATTACCTGCAAGAGTCCAAATGAACTTTATAAATATACACATATCTACTGTTACAGTGGGCAAATACTTTACAATCAAATGGCATCTTATTATATTTACCAGAGCAAGTCTTTGACTTATTTATGTTTTTAGGTTTTCGTTTCCTGGTTTGAATTCCCTCTTTTTTCATAGCAAGTGGTCGAGGCACCTAAAAAATGTTCACATAGGCCTTAAGTTTAAAAGTATTATATTGAAGGAAAACCAAACTAAACACCTAACATGGGTACTACAAGCCTTCATTTAAAAGAACTTGGCATAAACTTCAATCCATTTTTGTATATGCTCCATAGATTCCAAGTACACAAGACTACACTTTCCCCATCAAATACAGAGATTCCTTCAGAGAATAGGGAATGATTAAGCTAAGGGATGAAGCTCACTGGTAGATAGCTCAGTGGCACAGTGCTTGCCTACATCTTGGCACAAGAGTTTAATCCCCCGCATTATAAAATGCTAGGATGTGAGGAATACCAAGGAGAATTTAATGTTTCCACTTAATGATTATTGTTTGAAATGACTTTAATTATACATTAAATATTTATTGGGTGATTTTATTTAAAAGAGTCATGTACTCTTCCTCCTACAATGTTTTCTTTGTAAGACTGAGATGTTCATGATATTTTGTGTAGTCCTTGAAAATGAAGGACAGAGTCTTTCTAACCAAACTATCAAACTATCAACTACTCTCCTTTATACAAATGTCTCCGACTGTGTTCAAAAAATTTAAAAGATAAACTAGTTATTGTGCATTGCTCGCTGGTTTCCTTGCCCACCATTTAAACATAGTTACTATCACGTCAACTTTTACAATGCACATTTCACATTTTCATATTTCTAAAATTGGAATATGTCTTACAATGAGTGTTTGTGATTGATAGGCAGCAATTTGTTCCTTGCTGGTATATAATATCACAGTTCATATTATAATTGAAAGCATCTTAGATTCAATAAGGCACACATATACACACATTCAAATGTTTCACTTTTATACTTCTCATTTGCTGATTATGTTTTGTAATGGAAACTGTACAAACCAGACTCAATTTATATGCTCATGAGTAGAATAAAGGGCGCACCCCATGAAGTTTCATGTAGAGTCCACAAGCGTTGCACACAGGTTCACCCTCAGCGTTTCTGCGCCATAAGGTGGTGGTTGTAGTGTGACAGTTGGCACAGGACAATCCAAGCCGCCTTGATGAAGGCTAGAAAAGAACAAAAGGATGGAAGTGGAAATACATACACAATGTTGAGGAACTTTAACTGTAATGTGTGTATCGTGTCCATCTTCAATATGCATGTTCCTAATTTATGAATATTTATAGTATTTATAAATGAAATATCCTTGGAGAAAAAAATTTTTAATATAATTAGGTTGAGGTTCCCTGGACCAAGAAACTAGGTTTGCACAGTGTGCTGGATCCTGTATCCTCTATTTGTTCCTCCAGCCTATGGATGTAGATTACAGAATAACTGGGAAGCAGTCACAGGAGGGGACCAATAACTCCTTGCAAAGCTCTCCCCAACATCACACATGGAGAGTTTCAACAGTAGTTGCTTCTCCAAGAATTTAGTTTTCCACTTACTGCTATTATTTGTAAAGGGAAATTAGAAGATTTTCTAAAAGTTGCCAAATAAGAGTTATATTCTGAAATGTGCCAAAAGTAACAATACCACTGAACGTTAAGGTGAGAGTCGTCCCAGCCCCCACCCATGGAGAGTCATGCTCTATTGTTACAGGTCTGAGACATCAGAGTCATGAAATACAATCACAAAGCCTCTAAATGTCCTAATTGGCTTTGGATAGTGTCCACCTGAAAAATGGAGATAATCAAGTCAATTTTTCATTCATGTGTAGGGGAATGAACCAGAAACTTTAGAAAGGCCTACATACATGAACAGAAGCAGATCTTAGCAAAAAGTCTAAAATGTTTGGAAAGAAATATGCTCCATTTTCTCTAAATTACTACAACTGAATTATAAGGGAGAATTTAAACTAGTATAATCTCCTCCCCAGAATGGCAAAGCATAACATTTGTTTTTAAATTACCAAATTTAAATTGCCTTTAAAACTTGTTTTAAATTGCTATTAAAGCTTAACAAAATTTGAAGAGTTAGCGATACTGATTAAAAGAAGAAATTATAAACAAAAATATTAATTGAGCCTGTATCAAATATTTCCAGATTAGAGGACAGAGATTTCCAAGGTCTTTGCTGGAAATTTTAAATGATGAAAGTCAATTTAGCATTTACATTTTACATCCTGTTGTATTACTTTAGTAACATTCTTTACAGTCATGTTGTAAAAACAGAGACACTAGGAAGCCTTTTAGCACTACAACGTTTCTATGAAGTCAGTGCTAACAATTAGCATTGATAGCACTGACTTCTTAGAATATAGTTGAAATGATCATGTTTGGCGGATAGGAAAACTATTTGGGGAACTGCTTTGCTTAAACGTTGAGAACATTTATGAAACCTTACACATCAGACCTTCTTTATGGTTAAAAGAAAACCATTTTCTAGGCAAGCACTAATTTTTCTCTATAAATGTGAATCAGTAAATAAGGGACGGTAAGATTCATTTTACAAACAGGCCATTTATGACAGTTTCCAGTGGAATTTGGAGCCAATGTGAAGCAAACTCGTTATCAGAATTTGCCATTATAACAAAGAACTTTATGACTGTCAACTGCAGATCATAAGTGAAGCCAGTCCTCATAAACATGTGAAATGAAGGTGAATGGGTTATAAAAGTTCCTTGTAACAAGTGATCTCAGTTATATTCCTCACTGACAAGGAATTCAAGTTACACCATAAATCTCTTATTTTGCAATGTATTGCAAGTTCAAATCCACAGTGATTGGTTCTGTACTGCTGGCTAAACAAACTTGGGTTCAACATTCTGTTTCTGAGAATGAAGTCAGATCCATCAAAACCATATATAAGAAGCCCATAAGGAGAACTAATTGATAATGACACACCCTATAATTGGTATCATTTATAACTCATTTACAAAGTATACAGGATGACCTTGGTTACCATCAAGACACCTGCCACAAAGAAAACTGATTCAGAAATGTTAAAAACGGGTTTCTTGCCGCCAACAGTTATTTTTACTGCTACGTGTACAAAAACCAGTGGCATCATCTAAATAGGAATGTCACTAGATCAGATTTATACTTCAACTAGAACCTAAATGGCTACTGTTAACACAAGGTTTTTGCTCAATCTTGAGAAAATGTTACCTTTCAGAGCCCATCTAGTACTCAGTTCAATGTGGTTTTATGGAATTAATAATAGTTTCACTGTTCATGCATTGTCTAATATGTGAAAACAAGGAACTTCCTTGGAATATTTTCCAGTGACTACTTTTTTAAAAGGATGCATATAAGAAAAATAATCTTATAAAGTCACACACTGAAAGGGACTCCCTAAAAGTTTAAGGCACATACACTCATTAAATTAATGTCGGCCACTTTATTTTAAATGCATTAAAAACAAACCAACCATAAAACTAATTACTTCTCTTTAAGGTGTCAGACGTACATTGTGAAGCAATTTCACTCTAATCTATTTAACACAAACAACATGTGTAACATTTGTTCTGCTAATTAGAGTATAACAAATAAATTACTTGGATACCTAAGACGTCTGACATCTAACTGTAGAATATTTTACTTTTGAAAGGCATTTAGACTATTGAGTATTTATTTGAGCTAAACAAATGTTAGCCTTACAGTGGGGTTCGTGAAAGATTTAATTTATTTTCTCTAATCACTACAGTGATAAATACCCTCTCCTAGTACGCACACACGTAAGAATAACAATGCGAGGTTAATGCCTGAAGAAAATCAGAATCGCCATACTTTAAAAGATAAAAAGTGGTCAAATTGGTGGAAATCCTTAATTTGAGAAGAATATACATATTCCACATTTTCTCAAGTACTATGTGGTTTTATTTCAAAATAACCAAGGATAGAGTAAATCAATTTTCACTAGACTCCAGAGCGATCCAAAAGATATCAGGAACCTAGAGTGATAAACCTTTCTCCCAGGATGAGCAGCACAGGGGTCCAGAGGTAGAAAGAACAAAGTAAAGGGGACCCAGGACACACTGCAAGGAGCAGAGGGAGGCAGGTGTGTTTCTGTCATATTTTATTGGTAGAGCGGGGGGTGTTATGAGAGAGCCTGGTTTCCCCAGAATAAAATCCAAACCAGACCAAAGAGTACATACACAGTGAAAACAAGCTTCCCTCTCCTGGCCTGGGTAGGTCTACCCGGTTTTCTTCCCCCTACGTTCCACCATACCCAGTGTCTTGGCATCCTTTGACAATTAATTCGGTACATTGACAAGTACGTCTAGAGATATGTAAATATATTTTGCATATTTAAAAAACTAGTATCCTTTCTTGCCCTTTAGGAATGTCATTCCCCATAGGCAAACGAGGAAAGGCTGTCTTGGCTTCCCTGGTGCAGCTTCGGGGTAGCCTCCGCGGAGGCGCCGGCGGACAAGCGCAGGAGGCTGGGGGAGTGAATGGTGCGGCCGGGACCCTGCGCTCGGCTCCGGCCGCGGCGGCCACACCTGTCCCCGCCGGGAACGCCCGGAGGTCACACTCACCACGCGCTTCTGCGGCTTGATGAGGGGCCGGCTGAGGCCGTTCATCTTGCTGTAGAGGCCGCAGGCGTTGCACAGGTAGTGGCCGGTGCCATCCCGTCGCCACAGCGGCGTCTGGATGGAGCCGCAATTCACGCACTCGCGGCTCTCGGGCAGGTCCTCCAGCAAGTCTGCGGCGAAAGCGGGGACAAGAAACAGGGTGAGGCCTCCCGGGGCCCGCGCCTCCCTGCACCCTACACCCCGTGCCGGGGGTGTGCTGCCGCGATCCCCGCCCGCGGCCTTCTGGATCATTCTTTTCCCCTCCGCGGCCAAGCCGGGAACTTGATTGCGTCGCTATTGATCTGCTGACCATTTGTTGCATATTTCTGTACACTCTGGGTGCCCCCGGTAGAAATCCCCGGGAAAGTCGTTGTCAGTGCTAGAGTCTGAGATGAGCTGTGGGGGAGGTCAGCCTGACCCCTACTCTCAGGCTATCCCCAAGCTTTTTAAAACTGAAATTCATCATAATTACAATATCCCGCTTGCCAAACCGAGCAAGCCGCACAATGTTAACACTGATTACTCACCGCTGTTGCAACCCACAAATGCCCCAGGACACGCTGCCTTATTTATATTTATCAAGTAATTTTTGAAGTATTTTCTAAATCTACAGCCTTTCTTAGACGCCTTTTCCCCAACAAAAAATAGACAAGTTAAATTAGAAATACCGTTCTGAAGACAATGTCGATGAGAAAATCAGGTCTTCTCAAGGGGGAAAGCGCTAAGATAAAAGTTTTATTTACATGCCACGAAGATCAAACGCTGAAATATTTTTATTTCCATTTGAAAATTGTTTACGAAAGGTTGATGTGTACTGGTTGAGAAATTAGTAAGAACTTCTCAGCGATAAATTAAAACCATCTCTTTTCCTACACTAAAATGTTAATTTATGCAATCTCTTTTAAATGTGATTATTTTACATTATTTAATCATTTGGTTAGTTTTTTGGAATTTGCAACTATCCTAGATCTTCTAATTAAAAACAAATCTGAATTAAGAGTAAATGGTCGTAACATTGATTACTTCTCTTTCAAAAGGTTAAATATAAAACAAATATCCTCTAAAATGAGGTAAGTACTTACTAAATATACTCTTGAAAAACAAATGTTTCCTACTGTTTAGGGCTCTTTATGTTATAGAGGGTTCAAATGTTCTAATTTCGCATTCTTGAAGGAGTATTTCTGAATCACTGTTTAAAGTAAATAAACATTACACTTGAGGTTTTATTTGAAGATGAAGTGTGCTAGCAAACCTTTCCATTCCTTCTCATTCCCCTGAAGCTGATACTTTGTTTCTACCACCGATTTTGTGGTGAAGACATTTGAGTATGACTTTAGCATTAAAATGCTTTAATCTATTAGTAATATTTACCCTACAAAACAAGTGGCCTTCCCCGTTTACAGTTTTTTCTTAAGTTTAAACTAGCATCCTACACTAGTCGAGTTCAAAGTTGTCTTGGGGATACTGCAACTCACAACACATCACAAAGATTTATTCTTCTCCGCCCTAAAAGCCACTATTGACTACGGTAATCAGTAAAATGCTCAGGACTTCAAGGACGCTGAAGTTAAACAAGGTATTTGTTTTTGTTGTTGACTTTAAAATGTTACCTATCAGAGCCCCTCTCCACAGAAGAGTGGGGCATTCCCTGGAAAACCCGACTTGGTGCCTGGCCTCTTCACCTCTCTGCTGGGAACAATAAAGACAGACTCCCTGGAAAAGACAGTGTGAACTCACCAGGTAGAGCTCTTTAGTCATCTGAAAATCCAAAGACAAAATTTAAAGTCCTTTTTGGAAAAATAATATCTAGGAAATTTGCTTTTAAAAAAACTAAATAAAATTTCTCTCTTTCCTTCCCTTTCTACCTTTCCCTCACACCCACCAAGCAGCTAGACTTTTCTAACTCTAAAACGGGTGGAGGGCACTGCTTAAATTTTGCAAAATCTGATTGTACTGGAAACATGTGTCCGCTCTCTTGAGATGGCTGTGTGGGATGCTCTTGGGAAATGACAGACTCCATCACCCATCAAATGAGGCACAGTTCGGTGGGAACTTAGAACCAGGGAATGAGGGAGCCATGAGCACTCTGAGCTCATTCCAAGATGAGCCCAACCCATCCACCACCAATCAGGGAGAGGTGTAGGAAGAGTGGGTTTCCAAAAGCCTCTAAACTGTACAGCTTAATAAAGTTCAGCACTCAGGTTTTAGTCCTGAGGTTTGCTCAAGTCAATTAAAAAGAATATGCCTCCAAAAATGGTTTTTAAAAATTAAAGAGAAGAAACAGGAAATCTAGTTAGAAGCTGGCATTAGAATACCTGTGAGCACAAGCAAAGTTAGGGTCACTCACCCTCTCACCCCAAATACTGACTTGATACCCAATGCTTCCTTTCTTAGAAGACTGAAAAATCTAGGTGTTTCCAAATCCTTTCCCCTCCTGCCAACCCTTATTTTTTAAAAAACATTCTCTGTAGATTTTATAGTGTCAAGCTCAGAAGGTGTAAAAATTAGGAAAAGAATAGGCTAAGTTTAAAACAAAAAGAAACTTCCAACTTTCCCTGCAACCACGTCATCCTCTAAAATGATTTTTCAAACAGAACCAAAGTATTGTCAACATCTGAAGACTGGGGTTCTCTCCTATATTCATATTCTCTCTCTCTCTCTCTCTCTCTCTCTCTCTCACACACACACACACACACACACACACACACACACATTGGAAGCCTGGGGGAAAGGAATCTGGAGATCAAGTTAGGGTATGTCAACAGACAGAGCTGCAGGGTCCTGCTCAAACTGCAGCTACTCCCACAGGACCCCAGACTGAAAAAAGAAGCTTCACACCTAAACTATCATCCCCTTCCCATTCCCTGAAGATCCCTTACACCCAGTCTTTCTGTTCCTAGGAGCCAAACATGGGTTTCTATTTGGAAGGAAGGGTGACAGTCCTTAGCTCTCTCAAGCCCTGACCCAACAGGGCAAATCTCAGAGTCCTCTGCCCCTGCTTCCGCATACTGTTGGTAAAGATGGTCTGTAGGGCCATCATTGCAGGATTGGAGAGAAGTTAGAGGTCAGTCCTTGGAAGAAGTGAAAAAAGGATGGGCTGCGAAACTAGTTCTGTGGTACAGCACTTGCCTAGTACGCTCCAGGCTCTGCGTTCAATTCCAGTACCCAGCAAATTAAAATGAAAAGCCTATTTAAAAAAAGGGGGGGGGGCTGGGATTGTAGCTCAGTGGTAGAGCGCTTGTCTCACATGCCTGAGGCCCTGGGTTCGATCCTCAGCACCACATACAAAGCAATAAAATAAAGACATTGTGTCCATCTACAACTAAAAAAATATTTTTAAAAAAAAAAAAGGCTGAGGATGTGGTTTAGAGGAGAAAACTTGCCTAGCATTTGTGAGCATGGGTTCAATCTCCAGCACTACCAAAGAGAGAGAGGGAGCAGGGAAACACTTGTTAACCAAAAAGTCTTGCCGTGTCCCTAATGTTATAATGGGGAACTGTTCAAATCAGTTCTTTCACTTTCCGACACTAGCATTTCCAGTATGTCTTCTGATCACAAGATGGGCAATGCCACTTTTTACCTAATTAGAATCCCTAAAAGTCCTGTGTCCCTAAATGAAATATGGAGGATCCTAGGAGAAGTTCAAACTTAGGGGACAAGACACCCAGATAGGAGTTTGGACTAATACACCTCTCTCTCCAGTACTCCCCTCAAACAAACAGTAAATGTTTTGCTTTTCCTTAGAAACAACAGGTGAAATACAAAAAGACCTGTGAATGCACCAAGGACTCAGAATGCTGGGGCTGAGAAAAGAAGTCAATCTGATTCACACCTTCCCCTGCTAGACTAGAAACAAACACTTTCTAAAATAAGATATTTCCCAAATATTTCAATATTTGACAATTTCGTTTTCCCACTTTACCCTACAATGGTCCCCAGACACAGGGATGAGAGTATGAATGGAATTGGAAACTGTAAAAATGGTGGGCTAACTCTGAAGGAAGAATAAAATAGGTGTCCCTGCTCCTGGATGCCTGGATCCCAGCCTGGCCACGTGTTAGCAGAAGCCCCAGACCCCTGCCTAGCCTAACATCTATCCACCAACTGTCCCTCAGGATAAAGTCACAAGTCTGAACAGTCTGAGTGCCCTCTCATCTTTTCCCTCTCTCACTTCCTGCCCACTGGATCCCCAGGTCCTCGGTCCTTCACTCTCCTAGAACTTGTTTAAATACCATCTTCCAGTCTAGTCCCATAGTGCAGGCCTCCAATCCCAGGCACTTGGGAGGTTTAGGCAGGAGGGTGGCCAAGTTTGAAGCCAGCCTCAGCAACTAAGCAAAGTTATTTTTAAATATTTTAAAGAGGGTTAGGGGTGTAGCTTAGTGGTAAAGCACCCCTGGATTCAATCCCCCCTCCCAAGAGAAAAACACACCACGTGAGTGCATGTACATAAATATGTGTGTATTGGGGGCAAGAGTAAATCAGTCACCTAATAACCCCCAAACTTACCCCAGGACGGGTTAAGTTTGTCCAAGCTGGAGTATGTGGTAGAGCTCAAGGCAAGGTTCTGTCAGTTCCCTCCCAAATTCATCTTTTCCCAATTGCCCACCCAAGTCAGTCAATATTCATCGAGCTCCACCCTCCAACTTCTCCAAGGCCCTGAAGTACAAATGTGCAATTTAGTCTCTTTCCTAGAAAGAAACTGGGACAGTCTGCACAATAAAACCACCAGTCTCTGGTCATTCTGCCACAGGCCTGCAAATCCACTCGGGCCAGTCAAGTAGCTGCTCCAGACCCCCTTGCGCCCGAGCACTTCGACACGCACCCCCGCACTGCGGCGCGATCCTTACCTGCGCTAGGGCCCCGAGGCACCGGGAGCGGGGCTCCGGCGCGGCTCTGCAGGCTGTGCAGCACCGGAGTCTCGAAGGGTCCAGCCGGCCAGGCAGGCGTCAGTGGCGCACCCATGTAGGGCGAGTAAGGACTTGGGTGGTGGTGGTGGTGATGGTGGTACGTCCCGTTCAGCGGCCGCGCCGCCGACAGCGAGCTGTACTGGTGCTCCCGGCCGCCCATGGCAGCCAGGCTGCCCCCGCCGCCGCCGCTCACGCTGCCCGCGCCCCCGCTGCCCGCCGCAGTGTAGCCCCCAGGCTCTCTCGCTGCGCCGTTGGCCATGGGAGGACTCGGCGAGTAGGGGAAGCGCGCAGAGGCGTGCGCCGAGGCGGAGCCCGCGCTGCCAGGCCCCGCGGCCCCACTGCCAGCCGCGCCGCCTCCACTGCCGTATGGGGGACTGTCGGCTGAGGCCTGGGGCCAGCCAGGGTGCGCCCCCGCGCCGCCCGCGTGATTGGAGGGCCCGCTGCCGGTCCCTTGCAGGTACGGCAGGCCAGGAATCATGGAACCCACGCGGGTGGTGGGCACGTAGACCGGGGAACTGGCGGCGGCCGCGGCTGCAGCTGCTGCGGCTGCAGAATGTACGAAGCCCCCGGGCGCGCCGTCGTAAGCGGCCGGTCCCTGGCTGGAGAGGGCGGCGAGGGTCTGGTACATCTCCTCGGGCTGCTCGGGTGCAAAGGGAGTCAGCTTGGCGCCCCGGCTGGACCACAGCAACTTGCTGGCGGTCGCGGCCTGGTCGAGGTCAGTGAAGAGCAATAGGTCCTCCCAGCTCGACAAGGCACTCCCGGGGCCAGAGACCCCGGGCGCCGAAGGTCCGTGGGGAGTCCCGAAAGGATGCGAGGCGTAGGGGCTGAGCAGCAACGAACGGGCCGGGGGTCCCGCCACCGCCTGCGTGTCGAGTTGTGGCGTCCTGCAGTTGCTGGCGCCGCTGGGGCCACGATCTCCGCCCCGGGAACAAGAGGACGAGGACGAGGAAGAGATGGGGGAAGGCGGTGTGGAGAGCTCCCGCGATGGAAAGGCCCCGGAGTCGCCCGCGTCTGCAGCGGCGGCCCCAAAGCGCTTCGGCAGACACCAGCCGCCGTCAGTCAAGGCCATCCACGGTCCGGCGCTGCTCCAAGCTAGCTTTTAGCTCCTGAGGTGGGGTTGGGAGGGCAGGGACGGGATAAAGAGAGATAAAGAGGGCTTACTAGATGTTCAGGCTGTGCACCATCTCATCTTCACTCCTCAAAGGTCCCGTTTCTACCCAGGGCCCTGGCGTCGAGGAGGGATAGGGGAATGGAGCCTGCGCAACAGCGACAGCGTCCTCCAAGGACCAAGATACCTTCCTTCTTTCACCGGCACAGCTTTGGTCCCCTCGCCCTCTCCGCCCACCCTCTCCGTAGCATCCTTCCTCCGAGCACGCGCCAGATCCTAGGAGTGACGACCAAACTGGCCGAGGTTTTCCTTCCGCCCCAGAGTGGTTCCCTCCGGGCTGATGACACACAAAAGAATAGTAGCTGTGTCCGCGTTGTCTCATCCCACCTCCCTCAGGGTACCCTTCTCCGAGAATGCCTCAGTGTGAGGGTTCTCCATGGGAAATCGCGAGCACAAGGAAAGCAACCTGCTCCCGAAAACGAAACTGCCGCTTTTCCCCAGAGCTTTCCGAACCGTGCCGACCAGACCCAACACAAGCCCCAGAGAAATGCTACTCAGCCTAGGAAAACTGGGGTGCCAGGGCAGGGATGGCAGTCCAGGATCTTCCCGGCAGGAGTAGTACGGAAGACCTGAGGAGCAGGAGTCTCACACCCCACAGGCGTCCGCGCGGGCCGCACACCTTAGCCACAGCTCGCGTCTGCAGCCACCAGCGCGCGCTCTCACGCCGGCCGGGCCACCCTGGCCCACCCCGTGGTTATCCCCAGCCCAGGAAAGGCCCGACCGTTCCGGAATCGGACGTAGCGGGGTGGAGCAGAAAGCAGAGAAAAGGAGGGGAAAACGCAAGGGAGGGGGAGGGAGACCGCCCCGGAGCCGAGGCCACCCCAAAGGGGAGAGCAGGAAGAATGACAGGGAGACTTGGAGGGGGTGGGGAAGGAAGCAAAAAGCGGCCAGGCAGGCCTCCTCGAGGCTGCTTTTCCAAATCGCTTTGGCTCATCAGAGATAACCACACTAAAATTATAATGCCCACACACAGACCCGGGCAAGATAGCAAGAAAGAAGTTTCTCTACCAGCCTGACTACCAGCTCCCGCCCCTTTGCACTGAGATAACTCGGAGATAAGGCTGCGCGCAGATAAGCACTTAGGGGAGAGGAAAAGACACCAGAAGTTGGTCGGTGGTGTCCCGGGAACCTGGGAGCCGCTGCAGCCCTCCCAGAGAGGAGGAAGGAGACACTCTCGGAGCCGACCGCGGGCGGGAGAGGGCCAGAGGCCGAGGGGCCCGCGACTGGTAGGGGTGGAAGGGAGGAAAATAGGGAGACAAGCAAAAGAGGAAGCAGCCGAACCTCGGGCGAGCGCTGAGCATGGAGAATGGCCGCGGTGGAGAGTGCTCCCGGGCGCTGAGAGAGGCCGAGGGCGCCGGCGAGAGAGCGCGAGTCCGGGGTCTGCGCGGCGCTGCTGGTGAATAAAAAGGAGAGAGGAGGCGCCTCTTACTGCTCTGCCGGAAAACTGCAGCCTGCGCTCCTGATTGGACTCACCGAGCCCTAAACAAACAGCGCTCGCCGAAGGGTGCCAGGCTGTGGGTCGGAACTGCGCTCTGGGAGCAGCTGGGCGCGGAGGTGAAGAGGAGGAGGAGGAGGAGGGATCGAGGGGAGGAGAGAAAGGAGGGTGGGGATGGGAGGGGGAGGGGAGCGCGCCGCTCCGGCAGACAATAAGCTCCGCGCAGCCTACGGGCGTGGGCTGAGTGGCTAGCACAGTCCCCGGAGTGGGGGAGATTCCACCCAGGGGGCGCTGAGCCTAGGGAGCCGGGGGAGGGGCGGAGGCGACGGAACGCCTGACCTGGCTGGCGACCCACACCTATTCAGCTACAGAGCACCCTCTCGCGCCCCTAGTTACACACACACACCGGGATAGGGAAGGGAACCTTGGCACTGAGGACTTGGCTGCTCACGGTCTCGCGCCGCCGCCGCCGCTGCGGGAGGGGCGCGCCAACTCCTGGGTCAGCGCGCCCCCAAAATGAGCCGAGAAAGTGCTATGCTCCGCTGGCCCTCCTCACTCCTCCATCTACATTAAATAAGTTTTTGCCCTGCAGTTGTGTGTAACTGACCTTAAACTTTCCCCGACCCTATTTCGGGATGCTAGGCTCGGGTCGTGATGGACGTTGGGGATCCGGGCTCTTGGGATATGGGAAAGAAGGGGCCTGGGTGTCCACTCTCTACCTCTCCCCAGTTCTTAAAATATATACTAAATTCCTGGGAAGTTTCAGGAAGTACACGACGATATTCCCTAGCCAACCTTAGGGAACTTTTAACTCTGGAGTTGTCCAATACGGAAAGGTTAGCCTATGCGGTGCGCAAGATGGAAAAGGGGTTCCCTTCCAGTCATGTCCGAGGGCGTGCTCTCAGTTTTGTTGTCGCGTTTACTGAGCTTTCCCTGGGCTTCAGGTAGGTCGCAATTAAGTAGTTGGAAAGGGCATGGGGTGGTACCTTCCCTGGACACCGCGCGAAGTATTGGTTCCCCACCCCCATCTTCACGCGCGCGCGCGCGCGCACACACACACACACACGCACACACACTCTTTCTTCGCTCCCTCCAAAAGATTATCACAACTGTGTACAAACTGATATGTTCCTTAGCGGGCCAAGGGACTGGAAATGAACATCGCGGGGTTATCAGTGCCGATCTGTCAGCAGTAAGTCGCGCGGCCTCAGGCTGGTCCGCCGCAGGAGCCGTGATATATGTCTCGCTCCCTCTCGCTCACAAAACGGATTTCTTCCGACAGGCGTGACCCCAGAAGGCTGCAGAGAGAGCATTTAACTAAGCAAGAGTTGTCTTGTGAGATGGATTTTTACACACACACCCCCGAGGTAAATCAAAGTAAATGATTTTCCAAAGGTCAATCTCCCTGAATGCATTTGGGCTTTATTTTTTTGTTTTGTTTTGTTTTTTCATTTGGGGAAGGAAGAGGAACCTAATCAGAGTTGAACAGGGATAGATAGGTGCATTGTAAAATATGGTTTCGATTGATTGTGAGATCTGGTCGCGAAGGGTAGGTTTCCTCGCACACAACCGTGAGTAGTGGATCTATGGACCCCTGGGGGCGGGGGAGGGGAAAAGAGTTTGGCGGTGACCCGAGGTGGGGGCTGGACGGACTCTAGGAAGTTGGGGGGAATTCTTTTTTTTTTCATTCTTCGTTGTAAATTGTAGCTAAAAACTTCTGAATTTTAAATTGCTACTGAGAAGGTCCATAAACCGTTCTCGTTCAATTTAGTCACTTTTATTACATTCCTCTTTGCCTCCCCCAATCACTGCGGCGGCTCCCAGTTTCAGCGTGGCTGCATTTCGGAGAGGCTGAAGGTAGAAAACTCTGGAATGGAGAGATTGGTGACTGGAGCAGGATCCAGGGGCTTTAAAGTTTAACCTGAGTTCGATCGAATGTAACTACCAGAGTAACGTTAGCTGGCATTGGCCGGTCGCTCAATTCCCACCGTGGCTTCAAATGTTTTGCACTTGGTTCTTTGCTGAGTTCGGACCAAACGTTTAAGTGGATTGGGTTTTACAACGTTCTTTTGTGAGTGGTTACTTTTAATGTTCTGGACATTTATTTTCCTTTGAGTCCAGTTGTTTTTGAAATGTTTCTCAGATTTACTATTAAAAGTAAGTTTTTAAAAAAAGTTCATGCTTGCTAAAAATAAATACTTTGGTTAGGTTTGCACCCAGGCTGTGAATGGCCTCCAAGCCCGAGCCCCCAGTAGATCAAGCCCTGGCACGAGCTTGATTCTACCTATCCTATGTGTTTCTCTATATTTGCAACTGTGAGGGTATCGGTGTGGATTTCCTGGGGCGATAGCTAACCCCCACTGCCCTGCCTTTCTTGCAGCTCCGACACAGCATTAGGAGGGCGCACTGACCCTGGCGCCGATGCGACAGAGGTGAGCTGCTGGACAGATATTGACCAATTCGACAATATTCGGGCTGCTGAAAGGGTTCAGGAGGGGACCCAGCATTTTTGCCCTTCATATTCCCAATATTTAATAGTGCCCAAACCAAAGGGAAAAAATAAGTAATTGTTCCTTTCCAGGGCCACAAGTTATACCCCTTTTTAAAGATTGGTTTTCCAATCAAACGAGGGAATGGGTAAAGAAATGCTTTCCATATCAGTTAATTTTAAAATAAAACAAAACCATTAAACCTGTACAATTGATTAAGACAGAAAACCAGATTGTCTGACCTCCACAATTTGCCTTTTTCCAACGCATAGGCTTTGGCGCTGGGGACAAACACTCCGACAGAGGCAGGTTTTTCGAAGCCAGCCCCCATGGGCTCCAGGCCCTAGGCACTGAGCTTCCTCCACTCTGGTCTGAAAGTTCAGCAGAATCCAAGGTGCGGAGGAAAGAGGCACACTCCAAACTAAGGAGGAACCCAAGAGCTGTATAAAACCCAATAGTGTCCTACATAAACAGATTAATTCTCTTAGAATTTTTTTTCTTTTTCTCTCTTGTTTCTTTTTTTTCTTTTCTTTTAGTCTCTCCTGTCTCCTCTTAGAATCTGCAAATATTGAACGAAACCGTTTATCTCAAGACTATTTAGACCCAAAAAGCGACTATTCTGAAGCGAGCCGTCCTCCTCATCCTTGGAGAGGGCTGGCTCTGGGGCGCGGCCTGTCCCTAGGGCTGATTTATTTGGGCCGCGCCACGCCACTATTCGCGATTCGAATCCAACCAGAACCTAACAGCCAATTGGGCAGGGGGCGGGGGCTTTGCTGCCAAAACGGAAGGGGTGTTTGGGGACTTTGTGGTGAGCTGCTTCCGGAGGAGCGGCGAGACCCAAGCGAGGACGTGCGTCACCTTTACTCCCGCAAAATCAAGTGCATTATATTGTCATTTCATGTCGTTCCAGAGCCATTTCGGAGAGGAAAAAAATACAATTTCTGGCTTAAAACATGGTTCTAACTTCAGATTTTTAGAAAACCGGTTTTATGGGGCCTTTCGCTTATACCATATTCCATTTTGACCCGGGAACATTTTCGTCCAAAGACAGTCACCTTGGCGCTCCCCCATCCCGCCAAAGTCCGTCGCCAGTCACCGGGTCCGGCCCGCGTGTCCCCCTACTCTCAGAGGCCGTCAGCCAGGCACAGGCCAGAGTCCCCACAGGCAGAGTCCTTTCTTTTCCCTCCTTGCTTCGTTCTTACCTATCTTCCTTCTGTTCTTACTTTCTCTCTCCCCCTCCGTCCTTCCTTTTATTTCTTTCCTCTTTTCCTTCCCTTCTTTTATTTTTTATTCTCAAAAAGTCAACATATTCTAAGAAATGTCAGGTGCTGGCGGAAGAGCGAAGGTCGCCCCAACTCCCTGTCCCGGCTCCCCGCCCCCCTTGACCGCCGGTGGCTTGGGGTAAGGACCACGCAGAGCCAATGCCGAGATCCCCAAGGAGGTGGGAATCGAGTCGCAGGGTGCGCGGGACCCGACGGCCCCTCTCCCGGCGCTGCCCCGGGCCGACCCCGCGCGCCGCCGGCGGCCGCCAGCACGGCGCGGAGGTGGGCTCGCTGCAGCGGCGCACTAAAGGTCACCGCGGTGGCATTCCTCTCCGCGCGCTGTTTACGTGACTTAATGTACTTCATACGCCGCGGGTAAGTTAGGGCCGCGATAAGGGGGCGGCCGGGGGAGGGTCGCTATAAAAGCCCCACGCTGGGCGCCGCTAGCCCACCCCTCATCCATTAACCTTTTTACTTTCTTCTTCCCCTCTCTCTTAAAGCTTGTTATCTAGGCCACCCAATGACCGACGAAAGATTTTCCCTCCCTGCTTCTCCCATGGCCGCTTTAAACCAAATAAATTTAGCTATTAAGGGCCAAGATGTCTGACAAAAGATCGAAAGGTGTCTTTCTGTGATCGCTTAAAGAAGCGAAGAAGCTTGCAGCTCTCAAATCCCGATAAAGAAATTCCACACCGGCGCCGGCCAACCTCCCCTCGGCCTGTTTGAGTCCAGAGACCCTGAAATCTCGACTTCGGCGACCGCAGATCTCGAGTAGGCCCAGCGGGACTTGTGGCCGCTGGGGGAGGGGGAGTGGAGATGCCCCGGCCAGCTCCTACTGGGAATGCCAGGACTTGGAGGCAGGATGGACACTGGGGTGCCCTGGGAGCTGTGGACTCCAGCTCTGAGCTGGGGGTGTTGAAACAAATGGCCTCCTCTTGCATTTCGCTGAAAAACTAAATCGAGGTCTTCGGGGCCTGAATTACAGTCCTGTTTTGATTATTTTCCAATATTAAGTAAAGACAAAGCCAGAGCACCCCCACTTCCCCGTTCCACTCGCTGCGGTTCTGCGTAGGGGCACTATGGTGCCCCGCATCTCAAGGTGGTAGTGGTGGTGAACAGACCGTCCTTTGAACCCCAGGCAGGACCTTTGTGGGTGTTACTGGGCAGTTGGAGTCTAGGCTAACTGAGGGTGTGGACTCGAACCCTAACAGCGTGCAGGTGGGAGGCAGAGGTCCAATCATTCAGTCATGCTCAGGTTGGGTTTGGTTATGAAGTGTGGTATTTATTATCATTATTAATTACTACTGGCATGGCTACATAAAGCCTAGGGCTGCCAGCTGGGTGGAGGCCCTGCTCCTGGAGCAATGGTTTTCCTCACCAAAGGGAAGGAATATCCAGTTAGTTTCCGGATTCAGGATTCTGAAGTGGGCTTGGGGAGTTAGACTTCAGTATTTTTGATGTTTTCTCCTCCCTTTCTGTAGATGGAGTGTTCCCTATATTCAGACCAGCATAAGCCTTTTCTGCCTCCTTGAATAGGATAGACAAAAAATTGGGGGAATTTGGAGGTACAGCTGAAGCCCCTTGGGTTCCCTGCCTGCGGTGCGTTTTCCCACTCCTCCCCAGCTGTTCGGTGGTAGATGTGGGAGACAGGACTCTTAATTCCAAAAAGCAATCCAGGATTGTCTGTCACTTCATGCTGAGTCAGGAAGTTAAAGATGCCCCTCTTCTTTCCTGGTCCTCTCCAAATAAGGTGAACTCCACAATCATCCCCTTTATCTCATCCTTACCCCTAACTCAGCTTCTAGGGACTAGGAAAAATCAGGGCATCAGAAGCAAAAGTACCATTTCTACCCCTAAGAAGGTGAAAGAAACAAATTCCCAACATCCTAGACAGGTAGGAACTGGGCCCTTCTTGGAATTTGCTGCAGTCATGCCAAGTGTATGGTCAGGGTCCAGATACCACTGCCCCAGAGCTCTTGGCTCAGAAATCCTCCTTGCTGTTGGGTAATGCTGTTTTTGTTTTGTTTTGTTTTCTCCCCAAAGAAGCAGCAGTAATTGCAAAAGGAAAACAGAAACGTGGAGGAAATGGGCTTTTGGAGATCTGCTAAATTGCAAATACCCCTCTTTGAGTTGATTTTAGAGGAAGAAAGTACCCAAGAAATTTTTTAAAAAGTCACTACATTAGACACTCAGAAATATGACCTCTCCATTCAGCTATGTTGCAAATATGCAGAGAATTAGGACTAAAGACTTGTCTACCATTGTAAAGTCCCCCAGCTTCCTGCCACTTGCCTGACATTCACTGAGTATGCACTGCATAGAGAAAAAATAAGAGGTAGCTCCTAGTTTTGAAGTGTTTACAGTCTAGAAGGTTGGCACCTCTACAAAGCCTGTTAGGCAAAGTTCCACAGACAGCTTCCAAGACGGAAAGCTAGGAGTCTACTTTCTTTCTCTAGAAAAGCACTGGAGCACTGATTGTTTTCTAGGTTTCATGGTGGTTTTGAAAAGATAAGAGTCACTCTAGCTCACGTATTGATGGAATTTCTAGGTGCCACTGGACCAGCACAGGATTCTAGACCAGCCTGCCTGGGTTTGTATCTTCACTACTTAACTTGCAATATGATCAGTTCAAGTTGCCTAACTCCTTTGTGCCACAGTTTCCTCAAAATGGGGATAATTAAAGTACCTCCTTCACAGGATTATTAAGAAAATTAAAAGATGTCTTAGATGGAAGCTACTCATAGTACCTGGCACATAGTAAACACTGTATTATGGGATCTGTCATTACTAATAGACTTGCATGTATGCCGAATTCGATTTCATGTACAACCTAACCATTCCTCAAGCTAAATTTGTTCCTGGGAAAGAACTTCTTTGAGTGCCTATTTAACTTTGGGACCTGCCATCCATGAGGCTTTAAGCCTCGTCTGAGTGCCAGCAGTGAAGGATTCATTTATTGCATTATGGAAGGAAAGCATGGGGGTGGGGGCATAGGTCCTTTGCTTGTTTTTGCCTCCTTTGAAGAGGAAACAAGGAAACATTCCTTGCTGTTACTCTGGCAAATGCCAGCAGCAGACTCCAGTGTCTTCCACAGGACAAAGATAGTAATCTTGAGGTTTCTTCTTGCTCCAACAGAAGAATCCCAGTCCTCTGCAGCACCCTCACTGGGAGTAGATAGGAAGGAATTAATTGGCGGCCATTAAGGAGGATAGCCTTGATGACTAGCATTTGCTATTAAGGAGAAAAAAAGAACTAAGGAAATTAATATGATCCTAACGTATTTATTTAATTTATTGTTTGGTGCTGGGTATTGAACCCAGGGCCTTTTCCATGCTAGGCAAATGCTCTACCACTGAACTACAACCCCTGTGCCAGAATACATTATTGACAGGGAAAAATCTAGGCCACTCCAGATATTTTCCATCTTATTTTCTTTTTTGGTTTCTTCTTTGTCTCTTCTACCTTGTTTTCTAAAGCAAGATCTAAACCTCAACAATGAATACTGTAAAAGAGAAATCTGTGGAACATAACAAAGAATACTGTTCTCTAGATAAAACGACAGGGAAAGAGATTTGTTTTCCAGAAAGCAAAGTCTGGAGGGAACATAAAAGTCTTCCCCTCCCTGTAGATTTCCAGCCGGGTTTGTGCACAGAGCCTGTTTTCCTCTCGTCTTTGACAGTCTTGATCTTCTCTATGTTGATTTACAGAGTGCTGTCATTTCTCTGCTCTTTACTTTCACAATCACACATTCAAACCTGATAAAGTTCAAGACCTTGAATACTTGCAGCTCTCCCAGAGTCACAGTCGTCCTGCCCCCCACCCTGGCCAGCCGGCCCCTTAGGCTGATTGAATCCTCATGGACAGAAGCCATTGGGGATCAGCAAAGAGCCAGCCGGTCCAGGAGGGTCATGCCCACAGGGACAGGAAGCCTGCGCCCCCCTTTCTGCTGTATTCTCCACAGCAAACCTTGGTAGCTTCCTTCCCCTAGGCAGAAATTGTCAGCATCCTCTTGTCTTATTTCTAACTTCAAGTCTATAACTCATCTATGGGCAAGTACAAGAACCCTAACTTGCAACATTTACAAATGGTTAAAATCAGGTGCAAAATCAGGGCCTGCGTGCGTGGTGGATTTTGCTGGATCTACCAAACAGCCTTGTGATCTAGGGCAAGGCACTTAACCTCTTGTGCCTCAGTTGCTTCATCCATAAAATGGCAGAAATATTACTTTCTGCAAACATTAATCACAAACTAATGACTTGGGTGCTCCTTCCCACACTCTGTCCTCTGTCAGGGTTTTAGGAAGACCATGTGCATGTGTCTGATCTGGCTCTTTGGTTTCTGTCAGGTTAAATACAAACTTGGTCGTTAATCTAAATACTACACCAGTGGGCCAAACAAAAGGAATGATTCATCTCCAAAGGCTGAACAGTTAACTTAGACTCATGTTTTCAAAACACTGAAATATCTTCTGATGGAAGATGCTATCTAAATAATTTATCCTGTGCTTGTAAATATATGAGTCCACCAAACCACAGAACACTGACCAAAAGCCACCACCAAGGACAGACAACCTTATTCTCAATACTATATATGAGAACTAATACTATATGAGAACTAATTTACTAAATAAGTCATTCTTCTGCATGAGTTAATGTTTGCATTTATCCTGAAGTATTAGAATTTTCTGGTCTGGGGATGTAGCTCAGTGGCAGAATATATGTGCAAGGCCCTGGGTTCAATCCCCAGCACCACCAAAAGAAAGAGAAAAGGAGAATTTTCTGCTTAAAGTAGTTACCGTAAGTACTAGCATTTTAAATAGATCATATATGTGTGTGTGTATCATATATATATGATACCACTGTTTAAAGTCTATAAACTTAAAAAGTTATGATCTCCCCTTAAATGAATATCTTAAAGAAAGCTAAATTGTCATAATACCTAAAGGGACAATTGTATTAATCAGAGAAGAAAGCAGTTGTCACCTGCTTCACAGGGCTTTTTTTTTATTGTTAATCTCTCTGGTCAGGAGACACTCATTAGAATATATTACAAAATTGCTTTTTCCTGACCATAATATTATTCATATCTACATGGGTAAATATAAATAGACTTAATGGATATCAAATAACTTTTTCTGACTACTTCTGAGCTAGATTACTACTCTGTTTATACTACCACAAATTAAAGGCATGTAATTATCCAACAAAAACAGTGTGAATATTACACCCTTTTTAAAGACTGACCACCACATAGCTTGTGCCCAGCAAAGTCCAGCCAAAAACCACACTGTGGATACACTAATAAAGCTGTCAACTTTTCCATTTCAAAGGCATCTTTCTGTCAGAGCTCAACATTCTGGCTGGGGGTGTGGCTCAATGGTGCAGACCTAGGTTTGATCCCCAGCCCCCCCCCCACACACACACACACACAAAACCCTCAATATTCTCTGGGCAGCAGTGAAATAGGCAGTCTGTGGCATAAATTCAAATCTCAGCCATGCAGCTCTCTGTCCCTCTCTAGCTAATGTGCCCTTATGCAAATTCCTTAATCTTCCTACTTCTCATTTTCCTCCTCTGTAAAAAAAGAGGGTGGTAATAGCAGTAGCTGCTTTGTAGGATTGTTATGAAGACTAAATGCACCAGCTGTGGTGGTGCACATCTGTAATCCCAGTGGCTAGGGGAGGTTGAGGTGGGGAGTTACAAGTTCCAGACTAGCTTAGGCAATTTAACAAGACCCTGCCTCAAAATACAAAATAAAAAAGGTTGAGGTATACCTAGTGCACCCCTGGGTTCAATTCCCAGTATGAGAGGCAGGGAAAACTATATGAATTAATACTTTAAAAATGCTTAGAAGATGGGGCTGGGGCTGTGGCTCAGTGGTACAGCGCTTGCCTCGCATGCGTGAGTCACTGGGTTCGATCCTCAGCACCACATACAAATAAATAAATAAAAATATTGCATTCATCTACAACTAAAAAAATATTTTAAAAAATGCTTAGAAGAGTGTCTGCTTCTACAGGCAGGCCATTCAAAATATGTGATAAGTGAAAACATAAATTTCTTCTTTTTTTTTCCTTGGTTTTGTTTTTGTTTTTTTGCTTTTTTTCTTTCTACTAGGGATTGATCCCAGGGGTGCCTAACCACTGAGCCATATCCCTAACCCTTTTCATTTTTTTTTTAAATTTTGAGACAGGGCCTCACTAAGTAGCTTAGAGCCTTGCTAAATTGCTGAGGCTCTCTTTGAATTTGAGTTCCTCCTGCCTCAGCCTCCCAACCACTGGGATTATAGGCGTGTGACACCACACCCAGCCAAAAAACAACAACAACAAAAACCGTGAACTTCTATTTCAGGCCAGTTGGTAAGGGGAGGGAATTGAGGAGAATAGAGGAGGTACCAAGGCTTCAAAACTGTGAGGTAGGAAGGTGATCCTGAGAAGTCTCAATGAGGAAGAAATCATCAAATCCCTTAGAATATTCATTAGAAGATTGGCCTCCAGGATGAAAACCTTTTCCAACAAAGAGCTCACTGTTGGGTATTAAAAGGACCAAGTAGTGATTGAATCTCTTAAAGCAAATTATGAGATTTTAGGCATTAAAGTGGATCCCAAACTAATAAAAATTAGTATGGAATACTAGAATGTAAGCTCTACAAAGCTGGATTTTTTTTCTTTTTTTGTGGTTTTTTGTTTGTTTGTTTGTTTTTTGTTTTCTTAGGGCTTTGCTAAATTGTCCAGGCTGGCCTTGGATTTGTGATCCTCCTGCCTTAGCCTTCTGAGTCACTAGGATTACAAGCATGTACCACCATGCCTGCATGCTTGTATAGAAGCTGGGATTTTTATCTCTTCTGTTCACCAGTTCCCCCAGACCCCAGAGCAGGGCCTGGCATCTAGGAGGCATGCCAGATATATTCACATATGTGAAGATTCATACAGGGCACATGGGAACACATGGCACACTCTCCATGAACTTGCCACTCACTTCTCTGCCTAGAAATATAATATCACCAGCCTCCTGGACATGCCATCAGCTGTGGTTTGGGTGTGTCTCTGAATTCATGTGTTGGAAACTTAATCTCAAAATGGAGATTTTTGTTGATGGAATTCAGAGATGGGGCTTTTGAGAGGTAGTTAGGATTCCATGAACTCATGAAAAGAGACCTGAGCTAGCAGCTGGCTCTGTCTGGACATAGGATGCCCTCATGTTATGATGCAGCAGGGTCCCTTAGCAGATGCTAAGCAGATGAAAGCCCAGGCTCTTAGACTTCCCAGCCTCCAGAACCATGAGCCAAACTCCTATTCATTAAAAATTATTTAGTCTCCAGCATTCACTTATGGCAACAGAAAACAAACTAAAACTCTAGCTAATAGTAATTCTCACTCACCAATGATTGCCAAATTAATCCCAAACCACTGTTGCTTACTTTTGTTTACCTGTAGCACATTCTCACCAGTCCCTAGTCATCTCTTACCTGGACTATGCAGGCCTCCTTGAAAGCAGAGATCTGAGTGCAGGACCCTCATATTGGAGCAGTTAAGTAAATTCTCTACCTGGCATTCAGACTTTACTGACTAGTCCTCACCTCTACTTTTTTTTCTTTTTTTTTTGGTACTGGGGATTGAACTCAGGGGCACTCGACCACTGAGCCACATCTCCAGCCCCCTTTTGTGCTTTATGTAGAGACAGGGTCTCACTGAGTTGCTTAGAGCCTCGCCATTGCTGAGGCTGGCTTTGAACTCGCGATTCTCCTGTCTCAGCCTCCCAAAGTGCTGGGATTACAAGCCCGGCTCTCACCTCTACTTTTGAAGTCCTTCCCTCTGTCTCTCCCGAGGCCTGATTCTTACAACAAACAACCTTCCTCACTGTTTCAACTGTTCGTTTGGTTGTTCATTCATTCTTTTCTTTTTTTTCATGTAGCAGGGGGAGGGGTGCCAGGATTTCAACCCAGGATCTAGCACATGCTAGGCAAGTGCTGCACTACTGAGCTACATCCTTACATCCTGAGCCCCCCGCCGCCCCTTTTTTTTCTTATTTTATTTTGAGACAGGTTCTCACTGAGCGGATTTGCTAAAGCTGGCCTCCAACTTGCAATCCTCCTACCTAAGCCTCCTGAGCTGCTGAGATTACAGGCGTGCACCACCACACCTAACTCTGTTTCTCAAACTGTGGGATAGAATTTAGACGTGATGGCAGGTACTGAAGCAGTCAGTAAGGAGACAGAAGCCGCATGTACCAAATGGCAGCAGAATATAGTTTTGGTTTCAGACACCGTGGAGCTTTAGAAGAGGATCACTTTGTCTCAGATCAAAATACATGTGACCAGGGCTGGGGATATAATTCAGTTGGGAGTATGCCTGCCTCGCATGCACAAGACCCTGGGTTCAATCCTCAGCACCACAAAAAAAATAAAAAGCTTGTGACCAAAACAAGTTAGAAGTTGTTTCTGTCTCATGTAACAACCTGAAACTATATATTAATAAATATGAACATATATGAGTCTATCTGACTATGCTGTGTGGTCTGTAAGATAATACTGAAACAAAAACAGGTGTAGCCATCATCCAACTTAAGAAATAAAATATTAGCCGGGCGCAGTGGTGCATGCCTGTAATCCCAGCACTTTGGGAGGCTGAGACAGGAGAATCGCGAGTTCAAAGCCAGCCTCGGCGACGGCGAGGCACTAAGCAACTCAGTGAGACCCTGTCTCTAAAGAAAATACAAAATAAGGCTGGGGATGTGGCTAAGTGGTCGAGTACCCCTGAGTTAAAAAAAAAGAAAAAGGAAGAAAGAAAATATTATCAATATTTTTGAAGCCCCTATGTGGGCTTCTCTCTGATCATTTCCCTCCTGCTCCCCCCAACAGCCAGCAGAATTAATACCTTGATTACTTTCTTTGTTTTCTCCCTGATAAACAGCACGGGGGTCTGGTGGGCAGCAGCTAGCACAAGGTCCTATACATGTGAGCATTTAATGTCTTTTTGGTAATGGGGATGATATTACTGTGGTCTTTTGGGGTCTCTCTCTGACCATCAGTCCAGAACTCAACACCTCCCAGACTCCCCAGAGTGCTCTTGCCACTCCTATATAGAACACCTCCTTCACTGCTCCCCTCTGAATTAGTCAACACTGAGACATTGTATCTAAGGAAAATACAGGGTTAATTTCTTGAAGCCTCTGCCACTACATTTTCATCAATCTTGCTTTACATTTCTTTCAGTGTAAAGATACCTTACTTCATCTATAATGTTGATTCATTAACACTTGGACACATAGCCAAAAAACAAAACAAAACAAAACAAAAACAAAACCTGTAATGTATTCATTCCTTTTTTTGAGGTGCCAGGGATTCCATGGAGGCCTCGTGCAGGCTATGCATGTTAGTCAAGTGCTCTACCACTGAGCCACACCCCCAGCCCTGAAATCATTCCTGAAAGAAGCTTCACTACCACCCAGATTTTTTCCATAAGGCATATCACGTTTCTTGTGCTTTGGAAAACTAGACAGCACTTCCACAGTATACTTGGGAGCTATTTCAAACAGCAAAATCACAATAAAAAAGAACAAAAAAATGCAAGAGGTATGACGCTACAGAGACTTTGAAAAACCACACCTGTTCACAGTATGAGAGGTGAAACAAGAAAGCACGGTGAGCCTCGGCAACGACGAGCTTCTTAGTCAACTCAGATTTTTACTGCTCTAATTTTTTTTTTTTTTTTTTTTTTTTGGTACTAGGGATTGAACTCAGGGGCACTCGACCACTGTGCCATATCCCCAGCCCCCTTTTGTGTTTTATGTAGAGACAGGGTCTCACTGAGTTGCTTAGTGCCTCGCCATTGCTGAGGCTGGCTTTGAACTCGCGATTCTCCTGCCTCAGCCTCCCTAAGTGCTGGGATTACAGGCTTGAGCCACCGCGCCCGGCTTACTGCTCTAATTTTTACTGCACACATCTAAGAATGACCATGAAAGCACCTAAGTTTTGTTTGAAGGTTACCAATAAACTTTGGAAAGGAGGAGAATTTGCAAATGTAGAATTCACAAATAATGAGGACCACAAATATGTATATAGTCTCTCTGACACCTTTAAATAATGGATGCTAACTGAAGTACTGGATCAACATTAGACAATGACTCCATGACGCCAGACCTGATTCGAAAGGGAAAACATTTTATCTTCCTTCCAATGTGCTGTCCTTGCAATGGCAAATGTGCCAGTAATTTCGAATAAATTTTTTTTCCTGAATACTTAAGAGATAATACTAACAGTAGTGGTAACAGCAGCTAAAATTTCCCAAGTGTTTTCCATGAGCCAAGTTCTTCACATGGATTATCTCAATGTAATTCTCATAATAGCACTGTGAGGTAGGTACTATTGTTATCCTGAGAGTCCGAGGAAGAAATAGAAGCCTGAAGAATTCATCAGCTTGGCCAGAGAGTGAGCCATCTCTGTCTTCTATCCCAGGTTCCTATGTGGCTAGCCTGAGGTTAATCCCTTTGCCATTTCATCTTTCTTTCTTTCTTTTTTTTTTTTTTGGTACTGGGTATGGAACTCAGGGGTACTCGACCACTGAGCCACATCCCCAGCCCTATTTTGTGTTTTTTTTATGTAGAGACAGGGTCTCACTGAGTTGCTTAGCACCTCGCCATTGCTGAGGCTGGCTTTGAACTCGCAATTCTCCTGTCTCAGCCTCCCTAAGTGCTGGGATTACAGGCTTGAGCCACCGCACCCGGCACCATTTCATTTTCTTTCTTTCTTTCTTTCTTTCTTTCTTTCTTTCTTTCTTTCTTTCTTTCTTTCTTTCTTTCTTTCTCTTTCTTTCTTCCTTTCTTTCTCTTTCTGTCCTTCCTTCCTTCCTTCCTTCCTTTCTTTCCTTTACTTTTTTGTGTGCTGAGGCTGGCTTTAAACTTGTGATACTCCTGCCTCAGCCTCCAGGGGATTACAAGCATGCACTACCACACCCAGCCATTTACTTATTTTTTCATTGCAGTACTGGGTACTTGTTGCTGAGCATGTTGGGGCATGTCTGTAATCCCAGCAATTTAGGGTGGCTGAGGCAGGAGAATTGCAAGTTCAAGGCCAGCCTCAGCAAATTAATGAGACCCTGTCTTAAAAAAAAACCTTACTTGTCAGTGATCATACAACAAGAAGCAACAGAGCAGAGAGTGGGAGTGAGTAGAAGGAAGGTATGTTCCACCCAACCCAGGGCCTTACGTAGGCTAGGCAAGCACTCTATCACTAAGGTGCATCTCCAATCCTTTAGTTTCAGACAAAGTGTCACTGGCCTCAAACTTGTGAGTCTCCTGACTACAGCCTCTCAAGCAGCTGGGATTATAAACCTGCACCACCACACTTTGCTTTCCATTTTATGGATGAGAATGGAGAAATAGGAAACTAACCAACTGCAAATGTGCTATCCATGTCTGTGAGCCCTGAGGGGCACCCATTGGATCTCCTTCATCTTTGCATCTCCATTGTCACAGTGTCTGACACACGGAATTCACTAAATGCTAGTGAAATACGTTGTCGACCATTTTAATGTTGACAATGTTAGATAATATCCCAAGTTCAAAGCATAAATTCTGGAGTTATCCATAACACACCAGGACAATGATCATCATACAAAGACAATGACCTCTCTCTCTCTTTCTCTACCTCTCTTAGTGTTGAATCCAGGTGTTGAACCCAAGGATGCCACTTAACAATATCCCCAGCCCTTTGTTTAGTTTTTATTTTGAGACAGGATCTCACTAAGTTGCTGAGGCTGGCTTTGAACTTGTGATCCTCCCACCTCAGCCTCCTGAGTCACTGGAATTACAGGTGTGGGCCGCAGCAACTAGCTGATAATGATCTCTTTAAATTTCAACTTTTTTCTTCCACATCCTCCTAAACAGAATCCAAACAGAATCTTTAAACTGGAAAGTTTGAACATCAGCTTTTGGAAGGAATCCATAGTAGAGTTATTACCAAATGCTATTGTTATATATCATTTTCAGATTTAATAATACTAATGCAGACAAAATTATCTGTGGAAATTTTCTGGTCCCAAGCACTAAATGATGGATCCTGAAAGGAGCTATTATTGCAAAAGGGATTGCTCCTTTACCCCTCAGGCTTCCACTTCCTGTGGACTTTTTATTTCACAGCATTCTACTGTCTCCAACTTCAGAATATATGCTCCACATTTTCTCTCCTTAATTCAGCCACTCTTGAATATTACATTGTCTGTATTTAGCATTTTGTATCACTCAATCATTTAGTAAGCCTATTAGAATGAGCACTTTAAAAGAAGAGTTAAGGGCGCATGCCTGTAATCTCACCGGCTCGGGTAGCTGAGGCAGGAGGATCACGAGTTCAAAGCTAACTCGGCAAAAGCAAGGCACTAAGCAACTAAGTGTCCCTGAGTTCAATCCCAAGTGCCAAAAAAAAAAAAGAGAGAGAGAGAGAGAGAGAGTTAAGGGCTAATAGGACCAATGAATAAGAATTGAATTATCAAAAATATTGCCAGCACCATGTACATGGAGCACAGAGATAATAGCCATTCCAGTGCTGGACACACACTCCTCTTTTGTTCTCATTCTAATATTCAGGAGCAGTTTTCAGTCTCAAGAGTGACCTCCCTTTTGCCATTGGTTATAACATAAAGGAATAGAATTATCACTGGTACCCACCAAAAATGAAAAAGTATGAAGTAACATCCAAAAAAGGGAAAGATTATAAGAAAAGCAAAGGTTGCTTTGAAGGACTCATTCAAGTAAAAAGTCAAGCTTCTTTTGCTTTGGCTGAACTCAATTTAAAAATATATGACTTAGCCAGGCGCAGTGGTACACTCCTGTAATCCCAGCAACTCTGGAGGCTGAGGCAGAGGGATGGATAAGTATAAGGCCAGCCTCAGCAACTTAGTGACCCTGTCTCAAAATAAAAAATCAAAAGGGCTAGAGATGGAACTCAATGGTAAAGTGCCCCTGGGTTCAATCCACAGTACAAACAAACAAAAACAGAACATGGTCACAGTCTGGGAGCAGTGGTGCACACCTATAATCCCAATAAGTCAGAAGGCTGAGGCAGGAAGACAATCACCTGCCACACTGATAGGGAAAGTATGTTTTGCCTAATTATGATTCAAATATGGATCCTTTTGTTTCAAACCACTTTCTGAGTTTACTGGACTGGACCATTTGTTTTCCAATCCATTACTTAAATATTGAACCAAAAGTATTATAAGTGATTGCATTTTGGGATTCAAACCATCCACAGATGGTCAAATATTTCTACTTTTAGAAAAAGTGTCTGCTTTGACTAACCCACGGGTGGACAAGAAGGAAAGTACTATTTGCTTTTTTTTCTTTTAGGTACCTGGGATTGAGCCCAAGGACACTTAACCACTGAGCCACATCCCCAGACTTTCTTTTGTATTTTATTTAGAGACAGTCTCCCTAAATTGCTAAGTTGCTAAGGCTGGCTTTGAACTTGCCTGGCTTTTGCCTCAGCCTCCTGACCCACTGGAATTACAGGCGTGCACCACCGTGCCTGGCTACTATTTGCTTTTACTCAGAAATGTAAGCCTATTTGGATTTCTCAAGTGTCCATAAAACTGACAAAAAGGAGGGTTTGCAGTAAATAACAAGGTATTCTGTGTATAAATATTTAGTGGCAAGATGTGAATGCTGTGTAGAATTTCAAAAATGGTTAAAATAATCCTCAAGTGCTATGAGCACAAACAAGATGCAGCTTGCTGAACAGAATGTGAACAATCTTCAAATGCCACGTACTAACAAATATGACCCTATTTTGGAGATTTGCTTTACTTACTTAAACCAAACCAGTAACACAGAATCACAGAATGTTAAGGCCAGAAGATACCTTAAACTTCATCTAATATTACACTCTCACAGATACCATGGTTTATGTGCACTTAAGACCAAGAGAGTCCCCAAAAGTTCATTTCTCAATTGCTTATGTGGAACTTGAAACAGATTTTCCCATAGAAATAAGGTGATAAGTGATAGTTAGAGCCCCATATACTGTCCTTGCTGACCTCATTCTACAGTATTATATGCCTGAAAAGTATTGTTTTCTACTATTATTCACTAAAAGTGTGTGTGTGCTGTTTAATCTGCATTCTAGCTAAATATGCACAGTTGATTACCATCCATAACACCGTGTCTGACGGAAGACACAGCCCCCAGGGACGGATGTGGGAAGATACCTCCAATCTTCTGTAAAAGGTCAGAATATTTTTTTGGTTCCAAGACAGAGAAAATTTTCTCTAGTTAGGTTAAACAATAAGGACATTCATGTGTCCATGTGACTGGCAGTTCAGAGTGGCAGAGCCTTATAGTCAGCTTGACTGAGAGCACCTGCTCCCATCTCTGCCGCTTCCTTACGTGTGCCTCTCCTATATTTTTTTAAAAATATTTTTCTAGTTGTTGATGGACTTTTATTTTATTCATTCATTTATGTGTGGTGCTGAGAATCAAACCCAGGGTCTCTCACATATGCAAGGCAAGTGCTCTACCACAGAGCCACAACCCCACCCCTTCTCCTATATTTTGACTTCATTTTTAGGTTACTCTTTTCAGGTAGCAAAATTGTTCTGGCACATCCTGGTACCCAGAGGAGGAAACAGAAAAACACTTTGGACTCAGGATCTCAAGGAGGAATTCTGAGATTTACCTTGAGTTAGACCCTGTAAGTCATATGTCCACTCCTGAGCCAATGACCTTAATTCAGAAATAGAATGGGCTGACTGGTTTAAAGTCAGGTTGAGATCTCTTCCCAAAAAGTACATGGGTGATGAAGTAAACTAAAATTCAAATGTTGGTCCATCAAGAAGGCTGAAGGGGAACCATAGACAGATAACCAGCAAAGCCCACTAAACCAGCACTCCTGGTCGTCCCCAGCCTTGACCACTGCAGAAAGGTATTATTTGGCAGAGTTAAGAAAACTAGACTTGCAGGGGCAGCACACAGTATGGAGAGGAGAGGAAAGAAGTGGAAAGATTCTACTTCTACACACACTATATTCTTATCCTGTAGGAGCCCCAGACCACAGACACCCCACTCCTTGTCTCAAATCCCAGCCACGTGAATCTCCACTGCAGCTGAGAACTTTAGGATCTGCCACTTGAAAGGAATAAATCAATAAAAGCATGTATCTTTTCCTGGATCATTTAGAAGTATCTACATGTCTTCTACCTTCCTCTCTGCTCCACTTCCTTGTGGAAGAGCACTGGAAGCATTGTAAGCATTATTCTTTGTACCCTGTGAAAGTAGCTTTGGTGCCCATTGACTTCCCAGCATACTTTGGGAAGAAACTATGGTGGCTTTGAACCCACTTGTTAATTATGTCTTTTTAGTTCATTTTCATTAAGAACTTGCAAGGTTATCCAGGTGTGGTAACTGTAATCCCAGTGACTAGGGAGGATAAATTAGGAGGATCACAAGCTCAAGGCCAGCCTCAGCAACTTAATGAAACCCTGTCTCAATACCAGATAAAAAGAGCTGGAGATGAAGCTCAGGGACAAAGCAACTCTGGGTTCAATCCTCAGTACTCTACACAAACTTTTTTTTGGGGGGGGCAAAGTTAATCATAAAACTACCTAAAGAAATGTACAAAGAAAGTGAAATCAGCACTGCTTTTCTGACTACCCTCACATTAATAAAAGAAAGTTTGCCTAACTCTCTAGAGTGTTCCCCTCCCTCCCCCCCCCTCTCTCTCTCTATCCTCCTCCTCTTGTGTGTGTGTGTGTGTGTGTGTGGTGCACTAAGGATCAAACCCATGTCATCACACATGCTACACCCCCGGCCCTATCCTTCTCTTTTTAACTTATGATGGTTACAGTGTTCATTCACCAGCTGTAAAACATAATAAATAGCTTTGTAATTAAGAAAATAAACTGGAACTGGATGCCTGACAATCAATGACAACACAAAAGTAAAGAAAGGGTCCATTACTCAGGCTTCTCAGCAAAATTGTCCCATGTAAAGACTGCATCCAATCTCACTCATACCATACTCCCCAAATCCCACTTTCTAATGTGGTGGTTTCCCACTGAGGGACTGGCTCAGAGCCCAGGGCTCTATGTTTCCACAACGTTCCAAGTAATAGAGCTCTTTGCTGGACTGGAAGCCTGGAAATAAATTGTCCTATTAATAGTTAAATATCAAATAGTTAAGCTCTTCTACTGCAGTACTACTACTTTAGATATTTGTAAAGACTTGCAGTCATTTTAAATGCTTACTAAATAAGGAGATGTGTATTTGCTGTATAAATAAGGAGATGTGTATTTGCTGTATCTAGAAGCTCAGGTGAAGCAGAGCATCTGTAACAGGATCTAGTGTACCTCCATTCTGACACTTCATCTGTCAGGCTCTGTGGTAGAATTACATATGGCAGAAAAAGACAAGTACCAGCATGGAATTTTCCTTTCTTCCTTCCTTCCTCCCCATCCCTCTCTTTTTGCACTGGAGATTAAACCTAGGGCCACTTTACCACAGAGCTATATCCCCAGCCCTTGTAATTTTATTTTATTTCTTTCTTTTTTTATTTTTTTTAGGTTACATCAATTTACTTCACATACGAGCAGCATCTTTGGGGCCTATCATTTCCATTTAATATCAACAAAAATAACCTGTACAGAAAATCCAAAGGCATAATATGTAAAACACATAGCTATAATATGTAAAATGTGCAAATATGCTTTAAAATGCAAGTTACTGTATAGCATTTAAAAGGTAGAATTTATAGTAATTAAGGAATCTACTCATTCTAACTAATTTAATAATCTTTTGCATGTATGACCAATGCAAATGTACAAGGCACAACTTAATGTTGAAGTGTGTAACATGTATCTGTGGAATATTTATTTGAAGATGTTGGAAGAAACACAATACCATGTTTATATTTTATTATTTAATGAGACATCATCAGTTCATTTCTAAAGGTTCATAAGTGTTGCACTGATAACATATATGTGGCCAGGACAAACTGTTCCCTGAACTTAAAGGATGAAAGACAAGACCTCTGCTATTTTATATTTAAAAAATAATAATTTATTTTTATTTTGAGTCATTTTGAGACAGGATCTCGCTAAGTTGCCCAGGTTGGCCTCAACTTTGTGATCTTCCTGCCTCAGCCTTCTAAATTGCTGGGATTACAGGCATACACCACTGCACTGGAAGAAAAAAAATAGTTTTTTTGTTCTGTTTTGTGAGAAAATAGGTTTTAATTTGGAGTTATGCACAAAGTGACATCAACCTTATAATGATATTACTTGTTTTGTTATT